>JARHVA010000501.1:3280000-3970000 GCA_037957365.1 Torreya grandis
TTGATTTGGGCAATTTGTGGGTGGCAAAACCCTATTTTTGTGGAATCATTAATATATTTGGATTGGTTTTGAATTTATGCACAATTTTTTTACTGGATATGGAAAATATTTTAAGGAAGGCACAATAAAAAAATTGAGGTTTTTTTATTAGTTTTATGGGAGTGATTTCTATTTTAGGTTTTTTACTAATCTAGCTATATATTCTAAAATATAAGGAGTTTCTCTTCAAAAAATTTACTGAAGATATAAGAAAATACAATAGAAACATAGTAAACAATTTAGAATTTTTTGAATTGGTTTGAGTGAGTCATTACAATTTTAGTATTTTTCGTACATTCACTCTATAGGTTTCAATTTGTGGAATTTTTTTTGAAGTTACAATATAATAGGAGGAAGCTACAGTAAAAATTTGGGATAGTTTTGATATGATTTTAATGATTTATTGACATTTTAGGGTTTCATAAACCCTAGTTTTTATTTGTGAATCATGAAGTTGCAAAATTTTTAGGGGAAGATGATATTGATGCTAGAAAATGGTGGCTCCTTTTAGAGAATCATTTAAAAAAAAACTTTTGGGGAAAGATGATTATTTCTTTTTTATCTGGGTCTACAATATATTGGTTTGATTAGTTGGGCTATATAGAAAGGTTTTCTTCATGGAAAGAAATGGAACAGATCTTCCTAGATTGTTGGGATATAAAATAAAATAATTCTGGTAATGAAGAAGAGAATGAAGTTGCTGAAAAAGAAAAATGATTGGAAGAAAATAATGAAAATGAGGAAGAACATGCAAGTGAAGTAGAAAAAGAAGTAGTAAAAGAAGCAATAAAATAATAATAATAATAATAATAATAAGAAGAAGAAGAAGAAGAAGAAGAAGATGATGATGATGATGATGATAAGGGTTTAAATAATTTCACTCCAAATAAATCTGAGACAATTTTTCAATTTTATAGATGCATTCAAAAGAAGAAGGTTGTTGTGTCCATAAACCATACTAATAAGTATAACTTCATCAACATGAATGTGGCCAAGCATCTACATGTTCAAGCAAAGAATATCATGGAGTTTCAAGTAAATGGTAAGAATATTTCAATGTTTGAAGATTTGAAGCTCATTATGGAAAAACATGTTTTGCATTTAGATTTTTATGCTTTGGATATGGATGATATGGATATAGTTCTTGGATATCCATGGTTAGAGACTTTGGGAATAATCAATATTAATTTTCAAAAAAAGTTAATTTTAGTTATATTTATAAGTGTGGATCATAACATTCTACCATTTGCTATCTACACATTTGTCTCCTAAAAACCATTTACCTAAGCTTTGTCCCATATTTTCACCCTCCTCTAGTCATTTTCCACCTTCATTAGCCTTTTCATAACCTGAATCCCCTTTTGGCAATTTTTAATATTAGGTCAGCTGCGTCGACCCTATATTAGTTTTGACATTAGCTTACATGGCTGACTTAGTTCATTATTTAACATATTTCATTGTCAAATTCACTACTAGATCAACTGGCTTGACCCTGTCAGCCTAAACTTTTAGAAAGGGTTAAGATTAGATCTTCTTATATAAACACATCTATTTAACCATTCTTAGATATGAGTATGGGAGTTATTATTCATTTGTACTTATTTATAATCTACTCTTCCACCATTCTGCTTGAGGAGTATTAGTTTAAGGTTTCTACTTGGATAATCTAATCTTGTGGATAAGTCTTGGATGCTTTTTCCTTTCTTAGTGATCCTTACAAACCACAACAACCTTTTATGAAGTACCTTTGGTTAAGGGAGAGATTGAATCTCAATAGGTTCATCAATTTAGGTATCTCTAACTTTGTTTTTCTCTTTAGTAGATAGAAGTAGCATAAGTAATGTATTTTAATTAATATTACTCCTCTACATGCATTAAGGTCTTACCTATACGTAGCTTAATTACAATTATCTTATGCATATTTAATTTTATGTTTACTAACCCCATTTTGTGCCACAAGTTTTGGTGAGCACTATATTAGGCTTTTAATTTACTTATTATTAGCATAGTGAATATGAAAATGTAAGACCCTATTAGGGTTATTGCATGGTTTTGATTAAATTGGAGGCTTTGGAACCCTCCCTAGTGAAGTTATTGTGATAAGAGATCCCCTAATTGGGTCTAAAAAATCCCCATATTGGTCATGTTCCTGATTATCTAATGTATCCCCAATCATAAGTGTAAATAGGATCTATGTTCTACGAGTTAGGATTGATTTATAGATCTCATGTATTTTTGATTGCATACATTTTTATGAACCTAATGTGAATCTAACCCTTAAAGGTTTTCTTTCACATTTTTTAATTATATCATTTTATTATCATCTTATATTTGTGATACTAGGTCAAATAGGCTAATATAGTTATAACTTTTGTGCGTAGGTTTAACACACAATCATATCAATATGAATCCATTCTATCTATATAAGCCATCATTATATACAGGTTACTAGATCGAACAGGTCAACACAATATTATTTTTTAGCTTCCAAATAACAAACTAGGTCAACCCTATTGACTTAGTTTTATACATAGATTCCACATTAAAAATTAGGTCGACCCTATCAACTTAGATTTATAGATAGCTTCTAGATAAAAAAAATAGGCCCTATTGACTTAGTTATTTTTATGCTTCACCAAGTAGGGTTTTATAGAACTAGGTCAACAAATTCGATATAGTTGGTATAAATTTCAAGAAACTTAAATACAATTTTTTCAATTCTAAGCATCTTCCAACCCACCATGGTTCCTTTCTTTCTCTCTCTTTCAATTTAGTTCTTCAATTTAGTTATATTTTGTGCAAGTTTTTAGTCTTTAAAATTTTACCCTTACAACAAACTAGGTCAACCCTATTGATGTAGTTTTGTAGATTTTCTTTTGTCAAAAATGTTAGACACCCAACCAAAAGCTCTACCACCACCTTTATTGGGAATTTATGGAAGCACACAATTGATTACCAAGAAACTTAATATGTGGAAATTAATTAGAATATACAAGTAACTAGAATTCAGAAATAACACATGATATGAGAGACAATACACAACTTGTATTAATACTCTTCCAGAAGGAAATACAACAAAGAAGATTGCCACAGTTCTTCTTCCTTACACACCTCTAGGGCTCCCACACCTCTAGGGCATAAATAGTAAATCTTCCCTCAAAGCTCTCTCTCTTATGGTCCCAACACACAACTCAAACATAGAGTTGGTGTTCATCTCTAACTAGTCAGTATCCACTACTGCCAGTACTCTGAGTATACCCACATACTCAACCGAGTACACAACACACTCCAAGTAGATCTCCCATGAACTATAACAACCTGCACCCCAAATTATCTTACTTATGGAAGGATCTCCATTGCCTTCCTCTTTGCTCTCTATTCGAGTACACACCATACTCCAAGTAGATCCTGCTTGATCCTGCTCCCTGTTGTGTTGCTGTCACCTTGACTCTGCTACCACTACAGATCAACCTGGTTCTGCACACCTGCAAACCTAGACCATGCACACACATACACCTATAGATCAATGATCTTACTTACCCATGTAGATCTCCTATCATAGCCATGCACCCCTGATGACCAAGATCATACATACATGAAGAATCCTGCTGACTCTCCAAACCAGCACCCACACTTGGTACTTGGCACTAGGAGGAACACACCATGCTCTCTTCTCTCTAAAGGAGCTTATATTTACTCTCGTACTCTCTAGCACACTTTTACAATACAGCCCATGAGTCTATTATATAGATCTCATCCAAACAATAATTAGACATCTAATTACAATAATTAGATCTACAACTTCTAGTCTAAATTTGGCTCTTGACATGCAAACACTTGGTTCGTTAACTAACTGCCCATAAAACTTGCAGTTCTTAACCACACAAGCGACCGACGTTAGTCCCTATCTGCCTAGAGGTGATCGACATCGGTCGATCCCTGATTGACGTCAGTTGCTTCTCTTCACTAACTTGACCGACATCGACTGATCAGATTGATGCCGATTGCTCTGCAACTCAGCAACCTTCAACAACCTCTTCCCCTATTTGCATTAGTGAAGCTTTTAGCTCCACAACCTAATAATCTCCCACTTGGAGATAAACAGCTGCACTGTACCTATACTTATACTCCGTCTAATCTGTTTCCTAGCTTGTATCCCTCTTCAAGATGAATCTTGAAGACCAACCACCACACATCTTGTGGTGCACCTCCTGTCATCCAAGTAACCTGCTGCATCCACATCTACAAACCCATGTAGAAAAAGAACTTGAACCTGCATAGCATGAATCCCTGTTGCTGGTCTCTCTTAGATACCTGAGAATCCACTGAACTACCCTCCAGTGCTTCTTTCCCAAATTGGCTCCAAACTTTTTGACAGCTCCCACTGCATGAGAAACCCAGGTCCAGTACTCATGTACTTAACCTCAGCATGTGAATCAGGACACTGCTCATAAAACTATCCAACCCATCGGCATGCTCATCAGCTTCACACAATCATCTGGAGACAAAATCAACCTGTGGTCTCCATGTCTCTAGAACCCACTCATGCCAAAAAAATTTGTTGCTCCAAATTCCTCATGACATACCTCTGAACTAACTTTACCTTTAGCTCAGAAAATAACCCTGTATGTGTAATCCTACATGCAAACACAAAACATATAGTACCAAGATGATGTTACAACTCATCATCCACCTGGTAAAATAACCCATAGTAGTTACCCTGACATTGACTAAAGCCATTCTTTGTCCTCCACTTGTCAAACCTGTACCACTGTCCTGCAGCTTCCTCAAGACCATATGACCTGGCCTTCCATCTCACGTATCCATTCTCTCTATTCTTTAACTAAGGTATCCATTCATCTCTATGCTTTCATACTGGCTGACAACCCTACCAAATCTCCCACTTAGTTCTGCATTCTCATCATGCCATGCTCCCACTATTTCCTAGATCCTTCCTACTCTATAGTGATCAACAAGTATAAAGAAGAGGAACAATGAATTTGAGGCTTACTTACCCTTTTAGTCTTCCATATGGGCATTTAAGACTCCTTGACAGCTTGTTGTCCACCCAAAATCTATTACAATGACCGACCTCGATCACTACACAGTCTGCATTCGACTGACGTCGATTCCTGCACCTGTCTTGACTATCGACCTTACCGACATCAATGTCTGCTATTGTTGACATCAGTCCTTTTAATCGACGTCAGTCTTACCTATTGCTGACATTAGTCCTCTTGACCAACATCGGTCTTACCCTGCCTGATATCACTAGCTCTGATCTGCACATGACCAACATCGTCACCTGTCTGTTCGACACCGATTCCTCCTAACCGATGCTGGTACCTATGTTTTCCTGTGAGTGATGACTTTTTACTTGTGAGCTTTCTTTGAATCAAATCCCTATCCAAACTACTCTGCTCAGAGTTACTCAGCCTTCTCCACTGATCTTTGTCTGCCATCTCCTCCATAAACACCAATGCTTTCCAGTTCTTAAGCCTGTCAAATATATCAGTCTTCCTCTTAAGAACATGCATCTCCTTCTTGCTCATGTGACCAAGCCTACAAAGCCACGTCTCCACAACAGAAGAAGAATCAATAATATAGGCAAGTAGATAAAGGGTACCTGATTTCTTACCACCATCTAATTCAAGTGCATCCGCTGTGAGAGTTTTTGTGCATCTCTCATCACCCAACTTCCCTGAAGAAATTAGCCTCATCTTCAAGACTGAGACCTGCATGACCTCCTTCAACACCCATGTGTTTCCGCCTACAATTTTAGCTTCACTTCCCATTTGCCAATTCTTTGGCAAGGCACACTAGCCCCTAAATAAATCCTTCCAAAGTCTCCAAAGACCTTACCATGAAAATATACTCTATTTCAGACTGCATGGAAAGAGGCAACAAAATTTATAAAACAAGATTCTACTTTATCCAAGAAACATACCAAAGCATCATGTGCCACATCACCTGCAACATCTGCTTCTTCAGTTCCTTCATGCTGATCTTCCACAAACCAACAATTTTGCTTTACCTGCTCTTTCTTTCCGTAACACTGTAAGTGATCATCTGTGCTTTTCAATTCCTCCATTCTTAACTTACTTTCCTTTGCCATTACTCTACTCCCACTCAATCAAAAACCCTTGAGAGTGACCTATAATCAAACATAAAACTGCTCCCTGCAACCTTAGCTCTGATACCACTTTGTTAGACACCCAACCAAAAGCTCTACCACCACCTTTATTGGGAATTTATGGAAGCACACAATTGATTACCAAGCAACTTAATATGCGAAAATTAACCAGAATATACAAGTAACTAGAATTCAAAAATAACACATGATATGAGAGACAATACATAACTTGTATTAATACTCTTCGAGAAGGAAATACAACAAAGAAGATTGCCACAGTTATTCTTCTTTACACACCTCTAGGGCTCCCACATCTCTAGGGCATAAACAGTAAATTTTCCCTCAAAGCTCTCTCTCTTATGATCCCAACACACAACTCAAACACAAAGTTGGTGTTCAGCTCCAACTAGTTAGTATCCACTACTGCCAGTACTCTGAGTATACCCACATACTCAACGGAGTGCACAACACACTCCAAGTAGATCTCCCATAAACTGCAACAACCTGCACCCCAAATGATCTTACTTATGGAAGGATCTCCCTTGCCTTCCTCTTTGCTCTCTATTCGAGTATACACCGTACTCCAAGTAGATCCTGCCTGATCCTACTCCCTGTTGTGTTGCTATCACCTTGACTCTACTGCCACTATAGATCAACTTGGTTCTGCACACTTGCAAACCTAGACCATGCACACACATACACCTATAGATCAATGATCTTATTTACCCATGCAGATCTCCTATCATAGCCATGCACCCCTGATGACCAAGATCATACATACATGAATAATCCTGCTGACTCTCTAAACCAGCACCCGCACTTGGTATTGTGGCACTAGGAGGAACACACCATGCTCTCTTCTCTCTGAAGGAGCTTATATTTGCTCTCTTACTCTCTAGCACACTTTTACAATACAACCCATGAGTCTATTATATAAATCTCATCCAAACAATAATTAGACATCTAATTACAATAATTAGATCCATAGCTTCTAGTCTAAATTTGGCTCTTGACATGCAAACACTTGGTTCGTTAACTAACTACCCGTAAAACTTGTAGTTTTGAATCGCACAGGTGACCGACGTCGGTCCCTGTCTACCTGGAGGTGACCGATGTTGACCGATCCATGACTGAAATTGGTTGCTTCTCTTCACTAACCTGACTGACATCAGATGATCAGACCGACGTTGGTTTCTCTGCAACTCAGCAACCTTTAGCAACCTCCTCCCCTGTTTGCATTAGTGAAGCTTTTAGCTCCACAACCTAACAAAAAAGACTAAGTCAACACTATTGAGTTAGTTATTAAAGACTCCTAATTCTTCAGTATGGTGTCGACACTATTGAATCTATTTTTTTGTTTGCATATAGTGTCATCTAAACCAACCCTATACAATTCTTATCTTTTAGGAATTAACAACTACATGCTAGTAATTAATTCACACTTTCCCTTTCAGTTATTTTCATGCTTAGAGTAGTTCACATAGTCTAATTAGGTGGTTTTTAAAATACCATTTAGTTTTAATATTTTTCTCTTTTTTCACAAACTATCAAATCACTTAACATTCAAAACGCATTCAATTATTGTCCTCCCAAGGCCTACCTACTTGGATTTCATCACTAAGGGGGAAGCTGACTTGGTTTTCTGGCCAACTATAAACATATGGTTAATGGTATATATTGGCAAAGAACCCAACAACATTATCATAATGGGGTTATGAAGTGAGGGGTTAGGCCCTAATATCAAGCCATGTACCATTGCCAATACATATCCCTTTCATCTTAAACATCCTAAAACTAGCTTTAGATTGTTTTCTAGTTCCTTACTTATAGCCAACTTCTCTATCACATAAAATAACACTTTATAATAATATAAAAACACTTAAGGTGACCAATTATTTGGAATTTACTTTTTAGTTGACTACTTACTCTCTAATCATTATGTGTTGTATTACAAAAACTTGCATTGACCAATGTTGGTGCAAAGTTTTGTGTTGTGTGTCTCAATTGGATCATTCTCATTGACCCAATTAATTATGTGTTTCCTTTTAGTTCTTGTTTTAAAAGTACATTGCAAAAATTTTCTCTATTTTAATATACTATCATTCTTCTTGACACATTCTCTTACAAACTATCTATTTTCCATACCTACAGTATTAGGTCCACCCTGTCGAACCTATATTCTTTCTTGCCTCCTAGTTTCTAGTACTAGGTTGACCCTATACAATTTTATTCCTCTCTATTTCTAGTATTAGGTCAACCATATCAAATTTTTACAGTTTGTAGCCCTTATTTTCAATATTAGGTTAACCCTATCGACTCTCTACTCTTTTTACCTTAGCTTCTAGACCCTATTTCTAGTACTAGGTTAACCCAGTCGACTCTGTTGTTGACCTTGGTCTCTTATATGGATGATTTAGTTCTCTATTTATCCTTACTTAGAATTATTTTTATTTTCTCAAAACATCATGAAGTACCCTACAAAATCTTCTTGGACAACCTAAATACATTTAGACACTATATGGGGCGCTCATTGCTTTTTATCTTTTCTTCATCCTTTTAGCTTGTGGGGTATATTGTGATGTCCATCCACACACTACTCTAGTCCTTATGGAATCTTATGATGCCCACTCACATATCATTTTAGACTTTGGGGCATCTTGCGATTCCCATCCCTACATCCAATTACCCTTTGGGGCATCTTGTGGTGCCCACTCTTATTCTACATTACATTCTACCAAACTAATTCAAATTCAAGAAACCTATCGAGACACATGGGATTCTCTCTTATATGCTCATCCTTGATTTAGAAATTAGCTTATATTCCTTCTATTATTTTTAAACTTTTTATATGATATATATCTAACACTTTTTATAGGATACTTACATGGGTCTCACCCTATGAAACAACTCTCTCTTTTCTCAACGTAGCCCTTTTGGTAGTTTCCCTTTTTTCTCATGAGTTGTATTGTAAAACCAGGGATAAGCCCTAGCCTTTCTCACGATTTTTTACTTTTTTCCCCATTACTTCCAATACTTTTTGGCATCCTTTAGTTTATAGTTTATGATTTGCAGTGTAAGACCATGGATAGGCCTTGGCCTTCCTCAAAAATACCATCTTTGCCACCATTTATTTTTCACATGCTTTGTTAGAACCCTCATGGGTTTTTATTTTATGAATTACATTGTAAAACTATGGATAAGACCCAGTCTTCATCATAAAATCACCATCTTTTAATTATTCTTTGTCTAGAATCTATTTTCAATGGTTACAAGTTTATGATCTTTGTTCTCAACTTTAGATTTTACTTCTTTTGTAGATAAAATTTGCACAAAAAATGATGTTAGGATGTTTTCCTACATTTTTCTCATTCTTATGATAAGGAATCACACTTTACTTTCATTATATCCCTTTTTTGCCTTTTGTTACTTTTTTGTGATTTAAAGAAATTCAAATTGTTTTATGTTTCATTCCTCTTGATTTCATATCCTTTCACACCCCATTGGGTAAAACAAGGTTGAAGTCAAGATAACACTTTATTTCACCTAGATTTACAAGACTCTTAAATTCCATGCTCTCTGAGTTCTCTCTCTTAGCAACAAAGTCCCAAGTATTCAAATGAAAGTCATCTTTAACACCCATGTTTGGTTTTCCAAATATGTATGGAGGAGGAATAGAAAAATCCATCAAGAAAGTTAAAATCCAAATTATTTGATACAAAAGGCAATGCCATTAAAAGACAACATACAAAAGTCAAAAGTCAAAATCACACCAAAAGACATGATTCTAAGCACATCTTCTATCTCCAATCAAATATCAAACTACATAGTTAGCCTCTTACTAGAGTCAAGGTCCATTGGGGTACAATAGGCTAGTAGATTGGAATAGGAGAATTCAAAAAAATTTTAGTTCTACCCACTTTATCATGCAAGTACCTAATATTCATAATAGATCGATGACTCTGTAAGGGGTCTTGAGGAGTGGGGAACACGTTATGAGAAGGTAGGTCCATTTTACTTTTCATGCATATAGCCTTCATGGAATGATATACATATTTCATTTATTGACCTAAGATTGGTGTGTCTAGGAGAAGTTATTTAGAGTCCTTAAGGTCAAAAGTCCTCTTGTTTTGGCAAACCTAATTTGAGTGTGTTGACTTCGATAAAGAGTTATTCTACCTTGGTTTGTCTTTCATTCTTCCCTCCACCAATTTTATTTCCCCCTTGAAAGGAAAAATGTGATTCCAAATCTATTTTACCTCTTCTATACTTCCTTCTTCATATCTTAAAAACATACTAGCACTACTTTGTTTTAGTTTTATCTATCTTTAGAACAAAACATGTTTGAGTGACTAGGATTACCTTCTTTTCACCATGGATCTACATTTATATACTTGTTTTGATTTGATTTTAGAATTTTTTATTATTGTACTTCCCTTTTTTTTAACACCTAAGTTCATTTCTACTTTCATGTACTTTTTACATTATTGAGTGAAGTTGGCTTGTTACTTCTCACTTACCAGTGTTGTTTTCCCTTTTATGCATCTTTTTCCATTGATGATTGAGTAAGGATTGTTACTTCTCACTCATCAATGTTGTTTTATCATATTTTTTCATTTTCCCATCTTTGTTTAAGTAAGTATTGTTACTACTTTCACATTGATGTTTAATTACCATCCTTTTTTTGACATGTATCCTTGGTTTGACTTGGTGAGTTTACCTTTATTAATCAAGGATTGCTTGTTTGATTTCTTCAATCTTTAGTAGCCTTGTATTTTTGGTTACCTAATTTAATCTTTTTTTTTACTTGGTCATTTGGTCTAACATAACACTTGTCACCCCAGCTTTCCAAATTTCCAAGTACATTCCATCTGCATAGAACCAATTATCTTGGCTTTCCTGCATTTGTTTGTTTTTTCTCTTTAGTTTTGTATTATTGGGTTTGTCAAAATTAGTCTTTACACCCTTCACAATCAAAACTACAAACATAATAACCATCCATAAATAAAGGTAAGTCAAGGTATGCATCACATTTCCTTTTCAATTATTTCTCTTTCCATCATTTACTTTTAGTTATTTTATGATTTAAAATACAAATTTTTTTTAGCTTCAACATTATGTGTCATCATGTTCTTTTCTCAAAGCACCATCCCATGTTGAACCTCAGTGACACGTGATGATCTTCAAGTGGGGAATATGTATACACATAACATTTTAAACACTTATCAATTACTAATGCTTTTTATCTTGTAGTAACCTATCGAGTCTCAATCTCTCTAAGTGCATCCCTTAGTGCTTCACAATATTATTGTTCTTTTTGCCACTTGCTATCTATACACTTGTATCCTAAAAACCATTTCCCTAAGCTTTGTCTCCTATTTGTGCCCTCCTCCACTCATTTTATTCCTTCATTAGAATTTCCCTAACTTGAATCCCCTTTTAGCAATTTTGAAGATTAGGTCAGTTGGGTCGACCCTATATTTTTTTGACATCAACTTACATGGCCAACTTAGTTCATTATTCAACATGTTTCATTGTCAAATTCACTACTAGGTTGAATGGGTCAACCCTATTGGCCTAAAATTTCAAAAAGAGTTATGGTTAGATCTACTTATATAAACACATCCATTTAGCCATTCTTAGATATGAGCAGTTGAGATATGAGTATGCAAGTTATTATTTATTTGCACTTATTTACAATCTACTCTTCCATTCTACTTGAGGAGTCTTAGTTTAGGGTTTCTACTTGGAGAATCTAGTCTTGTGGATAAGTCTTGGAATATTTGGCCTTTCTTAGTGATCCTTAAAAACCACAAAAACCTCTTGAGAATCACCTTTGGCTAAGGGAGAGATTGAGTCTCAACAGGTTCATCAATTCAGGTAAGTATCTCTAACTTTGTTCTTCTCTTTAGTAGATAAAAGTAGCATAAGTAATGGTTTTTGATTAATATTACTTCTCTCCATGAATTAAGGTCTTACCTATACGTATCTTAATTAGTATTCTATTATGAATATTTAATTTTATGTTTTCTAACCCCATTTTTTTCCACAAGATTTTGTGAGTACTAAATTAGGCTTTTACTTTACTTGTTATTAACATAGTGAATATGAAAATAGAGGACCTCATTAGGGTTATTGCATGATTTTTATTAGATTATAGGATTTGGAATCCTCTTGAAGTTATTATGATAAGAGATCCATTCATTGGGTCTAGTAGATCCCCATATTGGTCATGTTCCCAATTATCTAATGTATCCCTAATTAGAAGTGTAAATAGAATCTATCTTCTTAGAGTTAAGATTGATTTATAGATCTCATGTATTTATGACTACATAAAAAAACATCCTATGGATGATTATATACCTTATACACATGTTTACATAGTGTCAAACATATTCTCACATGTTCTTTCAATGATTTTCATTATTGATAACACCTCATGACTCCTCATTAGGTTAGGCAGAGTCTAAGACTAGTCCATTTGCATGCTTAAGCTTAAGACCATAGCCTAGGATGTTTACCTTGAGACTTTTCTAAGTGTTTTATCACTTCATATTCAATCTTGGGTATCCATGAACATCCACTTATACCTTGTATGTATTCATCTTACTAGACTACCATCTTCATACACATGCTTATGATTGACAATGCTCCTTAAGACTATTGATCAAATTATCAAGATCACATGTCAAACATCTTCACAAGAACATATATAAGATAAGAATGACACTAAAATACCTTTGACATCAATGAAAACTTTAATGACTTAAAAATAATAAAATTATACCTTAATAATATCCCCCTTTGTCATTGATGGAAAACACTCAACCAAGACTGATCAGTCTTATCTCCCCAAGATGGATATTCTTCAAACTTAACTTTTTCAAAACTAGAAATTTCTCCCTCTCTGAAATTAATGACAAAGGGTCATCTCTAAAAACTAACTAATCCTTGGGCTAAGAATAATGCACCTTTTTATTTATAAACATGAATATTCTCTATCTCTTTGTTAATAACTTGACACATATTAGGCTTACATTCAACTACAACATACCTTCTCGAAAAACACATATCCTCTTGGAGCATGATTGGCTCCCCTTATCTATATCAGGTATTCAAGCACTATCATGAATGTGAATTGGTTTTATCAAGTCATCATATAAATTCTTTGTATCTCATTTCTTGTAATCACACATTCAATCAGACTTATTGACTGATCTTTGAAACTTAAAACACAAAGTACAAAACTCCCCCTAAGACCAAAATTTTTTCATGCTTTATCTCACTTAGTTGAGCACCTCCATGAAGCGTAATGGAGTCACCTCTCTTATAGGATACTAGAATAACATAAATTTAGGAGATTTCTAGATCTCCATGTCCTTACTAGATTAAAATTTCTTCATGATCCTCTTATGATTGACCTCCTTATTATCTATTTGAACACCATTCCAACTTGGTCCTTTTATCTTGACTCCTTCATCCACAAACTGAGATAATAAGGAGTACTCTTGGCAATTTTTTTACCTCTGAACTATGCTCCACCATGTCAAATAATCAACTTGGACTTGAAGACTAGTTATCATTCACCTTAGAATATTTTGGTTTCTATTCACTATTTTATCTTCTTTATTCAATTCTAGGGGCCTCAACCTTCTTTTTTTGATTGGAGAATCCATGCTTATATAACTTTACAATATGGCCAATTTTTTGATAATTAAAACACACTATTCCTCTTGATGGAAACACACCATTTCTCATACCTCTTGACTGATATTTTTCCTCATAGTTCCATGCATACTCATTCTTGGAGGGTGTTCTACAATTCCTTGCTCTATTATCAAATTTATTACATGAATAAAAATATCCATTGAAATGATTAACATACCTTATATCATTTAGCTTCCTGATAGGATTGGTCTTCATTTTTATAAAACCATCATACCTTGATTGACCATTGAATTTTAAGGTCTAATATTTTTTCATCACATTAGTATTCTTATTTTGGTCTCCAATGAAACCAAGACCTGATTTGTCATTACCAGTCTTATGATTATTCAAGATGTTGTCTAGATCATTAATACATTTTCAAACTTCACAAATGACCTTACCTTACTTGATGCCATGTCCAACTCAAATATCAAGGAATATACTTTAGTCTCATACTTGGCACATTATTCTTATTTATCCTTTAGGCTTATAGTCATAATCTCAATTTGAGTCTCCACCTATTTGACTATTTCTTCTTATTCCTTGGAGTTGTTTCTCAATATTTCTTCAAATAGACTTATTTTTCCCTCATAATATTTGATAAGTGACCTCATCACCTTATTATTCTTCTTCACCATCTTTAGTTCTTCTTGAGAATTCATTAACTCAACCTCAAGTTCCACCTCATTTTCTTCTTCATCTGAATCACCAACAATACCTCCAATCCATATGGACTCTTCTTGAATTGAACAACTTGCTTCCTCAACCATGAAAATAATTTTATTGACATCATGATCATCACTTACATGGATACTCTTGGAATCACTTCTCTCATTTTCATTAGATGAACTACATTTTTAATTAGTGTACAAACTTATTTTATTCTTAAAAAACTTCTTCTTGTTATCATACTTCTTGAAGCTATAAGACTTCTTGATCTTGTCAAACTCATAAGACTTCTTATCATCATTATGACCTTCATCATGCTATTAATAATCCTTTGTATTATTCTTATAAGGGAACTTGTTAGCAAAGTGTCCAATTTTTCCAAAATTGAAGCACTTAAAGGGCATCTTACCGTTGTATTTACCTAAACCAATTTTCAACTTTATTGTAAACATAACTATCAACTCATATCATCAATATCAGAATCATCATTGTATTTGAATTTATTACCTTTTTTATTCTTGTCCTTTGGCTTCCTTTTTACCTTGAATGCAACTTATTTTTTAGCAGGTCTCCCTTCACTTGTCCTCATCTCATAGGCTATTAGGGTAACATGAAGTCCATTCGTCTCTAGCTTGTCTATATCTTGTATTTATTCAACAATAGATACCTTAGAATCAAACTTATAATTTAGAGATCTCAATACATTTTTAATAGAAATAGACTATTTCAATTCTTCACCTAGGCCTCTTATGATGTTGACAACTTCATCAACCCTTAAAAGGTAGGTTACAATAGTCTCATATTCATTCATACTTAGGCTTTCAAAGTGTATTCTATAGGTTTGTAATTTTTCCAAATTGATCTTTGAGTCTCCCTCATGGATATTATTCAAATTATCCAACATATCTTTGGTAGACATATAATGCATTACCTTCATAAGCTCTACCTTTGATGGGCCACAAAAAATACCATTCATTGATTTTAAATTGTTGTCACTAGCCTTCTTACCTACTGCATCTATAGGAGGAATAAGAGGTGCCATATAACCATCTAAAATTTATTGAAAAACAACATGAAATTAAGACATAAATTATGTTCTCAACTTGAAACTCTAAAAATCATAATGAGATCCATTAAATAACAGAGCCTTACTTGTGGAGAAACCACCTTGTGCTTGATTATCCATCTTCACTTACTTAGGATCTCCTTTAGGATATAAGTCCTCTTTCAAAGGACATACTATAATACCAATTTTTGGAAGAAAAACCAATGAGAGGGGGGTGAATCAATTCCCTTAAAAACAATCATTTAGTTCCAATTATCATTTATGAAGCATTCATTCAAATACATAGATCAAACAATGCATAGACAAGTATACACAAGAGCATGCATAGTCCAAATAAAACCTAAAAATTGACTATAGTAATATAATGACAAGATCAAATTTTAGTGAAGCACCAACTCCATAAAGAGCTCAAACCCCTACCTAGTCAAATACCCACTCAACTAGCCTTCAACAAACATCTTGTAAGGAGGCACCAAACCCCTAGGTAACTCAGCACCAAAAAAGTCACATTTAACCTTTGATCACCTTTGGATACATTTTTTCACTCAAATATTTATTAAAACCTTATTATTATCTTCTCACTCTTCTTTCTCTCTCAAATAGCCTATTAGGCTTCTTCGCTCAACTAGCCCACTTCTTGGTAGAATTAGGTCAAATGACCTTACTTATAACATATAAAAATATAGTTATAAATTGATATCAAATTAACCATACTTATATGATGGTATTAAATCCCTATACCTATTTTCTAAACTTCTATTTCATTTGCTCATATGCTCAATATTCTAACTAGTCAAATTAGGCCTATTAAGCCTTCTTTTATACTTGACTCTTGCTCTCACCCACCTTGGTCATATATGAACCTATACATAAATGGATCACAATTTAATAGATAAAAAAACAAGTTTCTTTAGTGAAAAAACCATTACATAGGTCGGTCATTATCTATAAGGACCAAATCCACCATAAGGCCTAATAGAGACCTAAAATAATTAGGCCTTTTTAAGGCACACATTACATCTTGACCACCTAGGAACACTTTTTTCATCTAAAAATAGATAAAACACTTAAAATATTCCTAAAATATACAACTTATAATATAACCTTGGGTCCTAAAAACCATTTGGCCCATTGCACTTCTTGAACCAACCAATTAGGTCTACTCGTAATTAGGCCTTCTAATTGCCAGAAAGTCTATCTTATAAATATGAAGTATACACTCAATTTTTAAAAATAAACCAAACAAAAAATAATATATATGGAACTTCCATGACCTTAATAACATTAAAATTTTCATTATATGTCATCAAATATGGCAAAAGACCTCAAATCAACTACTTTCATGTACTCACTCAAAACTATTCACAGGATTCAAAACCCAATCAAGAGCATTTGAATTTTCACACCTTCATAAGAGTCTATAATGTATAAAAATGTATTAAAATGAAATTATGTGAACTATATAACAAATTAATTTGCATTGGATTTATCAACTCTATGCAAAATAACTCAAGAATAACATTGTCACTCATACACAAAAAACTGCCTGTAGCTCCATAAACATAGTCATACTAATCAAGTCTTAAAAAACTTGTGTGTGTAATTTCATGATCTTCCAATGTGTTTAGGTGAAAATTAAAAATTATTATAACATATTTTAATAATTGGATTGAAATTTTTAATATCAATTTTTATCTTACAAACTAATCTCATAGTCTTGGGTTTCAGTGTCAGAAGTGAGCTTAACATGACAACTTGTGAGCAACATTTTCACCCCTTAAAACTGATTAGGAACCACTAAAAATGCATGTTAAAGAGATAAAAATACTATAAAAACACTCCATGAGGTAATTTACACAAATTTGGATTGTTAAGCCTTCCCTAATCACTTTCTCCCTTTCACTGGTCTTTCTCATTATTCCACTATTAGCCCAGTTTTGTGATAGCTCAACTTGAGTGACCAAAATATTTAATACAAAGGATATAAATTTTAAAAATAACACCATGGGAAAAAACACAATTTTAAAGATTCAATCTCCAATTATTTTCATGATTTGACTTGGTCAACCCTTTTTGCTGTATCAAAAATCCAAGAAATAATGGGTTTACTATAGCTTCCACTCACTCATCTATCAGATCAATACCACATACAAGTGCCTAGTAGAGTCCTATACATGATATATTCATAAAAATAACTTTTCCAATCCATTCTAGGCACTTAAAAATAAAATCTTCATCATCAAGTATTTATTAGGGTTTTAGGAGGGTTTTGATTGCCCTACCTTCATAGCAATCATTCATAAAGGATTACCCATAAAATCTAAAACCAATGATAGGATTTTTTAGCTAAGAACCTTCCAAAACTTATATTAACTCCTTAGTATCTCATGTAAAGGTTTAACATGTTAATGAGCATGAGAAATTTCTTCTCAGGTCTATAATTCTCTATAAATAAGAAACCCTAAAACTAAGTTTCATGATTTATCCTTTGGTTTATGACCTCATAATTGGTTAAAACACTTTAAAAAATCATTAAAACCTCAAAAAATTCTCTCATGAGTTATTTCACCTTGGAAAAATGACTTGACCCCTCATTAGGCCATACTAGATCTCTTTGCATACTATGCATTGAACTGCCATTCACACTTAGGTCTTGAACACACCTTAAGACCTATTATAATAATATAAATACTTCATCCTCATGTCATACACCTTCATACCATGATCACACTGAAAACCTTCTTCTCATAAGCCTCATACTACTCATCTCACTAAGTCACCAAGCACGTGTCTTCTCACTAGGTCTCTTCATGCAAAGAATAATGCTAAGAAATGCCTTAAAAACCTCATTTGAAGGCTTATATACCTTAAACACATGTTTAAATAGTTTTAAACATATTATCACATGTTATTTAAATTATTTTCATTCTTGATAATACCCTGAGACTCCTCATTAGGTTAGGTAGAGTCTAGCACTAGTCTGGTTACATGATTAGGCTTAAGACCATACCCTTGAATGTTTACCTTAAAACTTTTATAAGTGTTTCAAAACATAATATGAAATCTTGGGAATCCATGAATATCTAATTATACATTATATGTATTCATCTTACTAGACTACCATCTTCATACACATGATCATGATATGATGATACTCCTTAAGACTATTGCTTAAATCATCAAGATCACATGTCAACCATTTTCACAAGAACATATATAAGAAAAAAATGATACTCAAATACCTTTGAAATAAATTATAACATTAACTCCTTAACACAACAATAAGATCATACCTCAATAATAGTCTTCTCTAATATGCAAGTATGAGAATCTTAGAGACCATGCTCTATAAAGTTCTTTTTCCTAACCATATAGTGTAATTTATTTAGTGATAATAATTTGTAACTCTCATGTTTGGTTTTATGAATCCATACATATGAGGAATAGATAAATTCCATAAAATTAAAATAAAATTAATGATTAAAATACAAAAACAAACATTCAAAACTCAAAATTACACCAAAAGATGTGATTATTATCCATCACATTTTCTATCCTAGTTGAATCTCAAAATCCATAGTTGGCCTCATGATAGAGATAAGGTCCATTGGGGAGTGGTACGCTAGTAGTATAGGGTAGGAGGTCTCGTAATTTTAAAAATAAATTTATAGCACCTACCTACTTTCTCATTCTAGTACCCACTTTTTGAAGTAGACTGATGGATTTGTAAGGGGTCATAAGGAATAGGGAACATTTCATGGTAAGGTATGTCTATTTTAATTTTTGTGAATATATCCTTCATGGGATGATATTTATACTTCACTAGATAACCCAAATGTTTGTGGTTAAGGTGAGTTATCTAGAGTCCTTAATGTCAATAATCTTTTTGTCTTGCCAAATTGATTTTAGTGTCTTGTTTCAGATAATGATTATTCACCTCGATGTTTCATTAATTTTTTCCACCACCCATTTCATATTCCTCCTTGATAGGAAGGCTTGTTTTTAAATATTTTCCTAATTCCTAATGTCTCCTATTTTCCATTATTGTTAAACATGCTCCATATTCAACTATTTTTTAGTTCATCTATCAATTGAATATAAGTTGCGTCTTTAAGTTGTTTTAAAATTATCTCTTGATTATTTCCTTATTTGTATAAGAATTCCCTTACTCATGGTTATCTATTTTAAATTTTATATTCATCTTTTTGTAGGCTATTTTTTCTTATTTCTCCCATTTTTCCATCATTTTTCCATCTTTGATTAATTTAATATTGTCACTTATCTTTCATGAATGTTTTTATATTGTTTTTAAATATTTATTTATGTATGTCTTGTTACTTCTCTCACTTTGATGATTGGTTCCATTATTTATGTTTCACATGTCCTTAGTTTGATTTAGATCATTACTTTTCTTACTTCAGATGGATTTTAGGGTTTGTGGGTCATTTAGTAGCCTTGGATTTTTAGTTACTTGATTTATTCTTATTTTATCCATTTTAGTTGGTATTTTGGTCCTAACATAGCTTATGTCATCCCATCTTACCAAATTTATAAGTCATTTATAGAGTCATGAATGTTTTTCATTATTCTACGATTACTATTTTTGACTCTCTAGTCTTATATGCTTAGGGTTTATCTAAAGCAACTAAATGATCCTTCCCAAATCAAGACTATAAAAATAAAAGACAATCATTTAACAAGAAGGTAAGAGAAGGTACATATTTATAATATTATTTTATTTATTTTATTTTATACTAAAATTTATTATCTCAGTTCTTATGCATTAATATGTTCTTTCTCAAAGCACCATTCCATATTACACCTTCATGAAACATAATGAGATTTGAGTGGGGCATATGTATAAACACACTATATTTAAAATTTATCATTTACTAATGATTTCTCTCTTGTAAGAACTTATCAATTTTTAATCTCTTTGAGTGCACACCTTGAAGGGTGCATCAAAAAAAGGGTGGGTAGACCTTTGATGCTTCACAAGATTGTAAGTCCATACACCATTACCTAAACCCATTAAAATTCACTTTTATCCAACCCCCTAAGTAATTCCCCTTTAAAAATATCCCCTTACTAAGAAAACACATTTTTACTTCATTTTACTACTAGGTCTACTGAGTTGATTTTGTTAGAAAAGACTCAATGCACATTACATAACTAAGTCAACTTGATAGACCTAATGCAAGACTTAATGACTACTTTTCTTGCCTAACAACATCGATCAGGTTGATCATATTAGTTAAAATTCTAGGAGGGTTTGGGGTCAATCATTATCTATAAATACCACCTTCACTTTAATCGAATAAAGTGTTAAGACCTGGAAGCAACAATTGATTACCTTTGTATAAGCAACTAAATGTGGAATTTAACCAGAATGCACAAGTAACTAGAATTCAGAAATAACAAAGAATATGAGAGACAATACCCATTATATTAATACTCTTCCAGAAGGAAATACAACAAAGAAGATGCCATAGTATTCTTCCTTACACACCTCTAGGGATCCCACACCTCTAAGGCATAAATAGTAAATCTCTTCAAGAGCTCCTCTCTCAATTATGATCCCAACACACAACTCAAACACAAAGTTGGTGTTCACCTCCAACCAGTCAGTATCACTACTTCCAGTACCACCAGTCAGTATCACTACTGCCAGTACACAAGTAATCCACGTACTCCATGACTGAGTACACACTGTACTCCAAGTAGATCTCACCTGATCTTGATACCTATTGTGTTGCTGATCTCCCTGATCTTGCTGCCACCTACAAATCAACTTGGTTTTGCAACACCTACAAACCTAGACCATGCACACACATACACATACAAATCAATGATCTTACTTACCATGTAGATCTCCAAACCTTGCCTTGCACACCTACCGACCAAGATCATACACACATGAAGAACCCTTGTGATTCTCCAAACCAGCACCCCTGTGGATCTCTACAAGATCTTATAATAACTTATAGGTCTACCTGATCATACACACTTGGCATTGTGGTACTAGGAGGAACACACCATGCTCTCTTCACTCTAAAGGAGCTAATCTTGCTCTCTTACTCTTTAGCACACTTTACAATACAACCCATGAGTCTCTTAAATAGATCTCATGCAAATAATAATTAGACATCCAATTACAATAATTAGATCTACAGCTCAAGACTAAAATTAGCATTTTTACATGCAAACAACTAGTTCGTTAACTAACTATTCGTTAACTAGCAATTCTAGAACCACACAAGCGACTGATGTCAGTCCTTATCTGGCTAGAGATGACTGACGTCAGTCGATCCTGATTGATGTCAGTTGCTCTACTCACTAGATATGACTGACGTCAGTTGATCAGATTGACGTCAGTTGCTATACAACTCAGCAACCTCTTAACAACCTCCTGTTTGCATCCTAGTGAAGCTTTTAGCTCCACAACCTAACAATCTCCCACTTAGAGATAAATAAATGCACTTGTACCTATACTTGTACACCATCTAATCTATTTCTTAGCTTGTATCCCTCTTCAAGATCAATCTTGAAGACCAACCACCACACATCCTATGGTGCACCGCATGTCATCTAAGTAACCTGCCACATCCAAACCTACATACCCATGTAGAAGAAGTCCCTGACCCTGCATATCATGAATCCTTATTGCTGGTCCCTCTTAGATACCTAAAAACCCACTAAACTGCCCTCTAGTGCTTCTTTCCTAAATTGGCTATGAACTTGTTGACAACACCCACTGCTTGGGCAACCTCAAGTCTAGTACGCATGTACTTAACCTCATCATGTGAATCAAGACATTATTCATAGAACTGTCCAACCATCGGCATGCTAATCAGTATCACACAATCATCCAGAGACAAAATCAACCTATGATCTCCATGTCTCTAGAACACACTTATGCTAAAGAATTTTGCTCCTTCAAATTCTTCATGACACACCTCTGAACTAACTTTACCTTTAGCTTAGAAAAAACCCTGTATGTGTAACCTTGCATACAAGAAAACACACAACATACAGTAATAGGATAATGTTGCGACCATCATCCACCTAGTAAAGAAACCATAGTAGTTACAATGACATTGACTAAAGCCATGCTTTGTCATCCACCTGTCAAACCTGTACCACTATCTTGGAGCTTCCTCAAGACCATATGACTTGGCCTTCCATCTCACGTGTCCATTCTCTCTATTATTTAACTAAGGTATCCATTCATCTTTTAGTGCTTTATTCTGGCTGGCAACCCTACCAAATCTCTTATTTGGTTCTGCATCCTCATTCATGCCATGCTCCCACTGTTTCCTAGATCCTTCCTGCTTTATAGTGAGCAACGAGTATAAAGAAGAGGAAAAACAAATTTGAGGCTTACTTACCCTTTCAGTCCTCCATGTGGGCATTTGAGACTCCTTGACAGCTTGCTGTCAGCCCAAAATCTATTTCAGTGACCAACCTCAGTCACCACATAGTCTGCATCTAACCAACGTCAGTTCCATGCAACTATCCTGACTACCGATGCCAGTTTCCTGATCGACATCAATGTCTACCTGCCACTAACATTGGTCCTCCTGTTGATGTCAATCTTACATGTCACCAACGTCAGTTCTTTGACCGACATCGGTCTTACTTTGCCCGACACCACCAGCTTTGGTTTGCACATGACCGACATTAGAACCTATCTATTCGATGCCAGTTCCTCCTGACCGATGCTGATACCTGTGTTCTCCTGTGAGTGATGACTTTTTACTCGTGAGCTCTCTTTAGATCAAAACCCTATCCAAATTGCTCTGCTCAGAGTTACTCAGTCCCATCTGCTGATCTATGTCCATCATCTCCTCCATAAACACCAAGGCTTTCCAGTTCTTAAGTCTGTCAAAGACATCTAACTTCCTCTTAAGAACATGCATCTCTTTCTTGCTCATGTGACCAAGCCTAAAAAGCCACGTCTTCACAACAGAAGAAGAATCAGTAATACAAGCAAGTAGATAAAGAGTACTTACTTTCTTACCACACACTAATTCAAGTGCATCCACTGTGAGAGTTCTTGTGCATCTCTCATCACCCAACTTTTCTGAAGAAATTAGCCACATCTTCAAGACTGGGACCTGCATGACCTCCTTCAACACCCATGTGTTGGCCACCTACAATTTCAGCCGCACTTCCCCTTTGCCAAAACTTTGACAAGGCACACCAGCCCCTAAATAAATCTTTCCAAAGTCTCTAAAGACATTAACATGGAAAAATACTCTATTTTAGGCTACATGGAAAGAGGCAACAAAATCTATAAAATAAGATTCTACTTTATCCAAGGAACATTCCAAAGCATCCTGTGTAACAACACCTACAAACATCTGCTTCTTCAGTTCCTTCATGCTGATCTTCAACCAGCCAACAATTTTTCTTTACCTACTCTTTCTTTTCATAACACCGTAATTGACCATTCATGCTTTTCAATTCCTTCATTCTTAGCTTACTTTCTTCTACCATTGCTATACTCTCACTCAATCAGAAACCCCTAAGAGTGACCTGTAATCAAACACAAACCTGCTCCTTGTAACCTTAGCTCTAATACCAACTATTAGGACCCAGAAGCAACAATTGATTACCTTTGTATAAGCAACTAAATGCAGAATTTAACCAAAATGCACAAGTAACTAGAATTCAAAAATGACATAGAATATGAGAGACAATACCCAATTGTATTAATACTCTTCTAGAAGGAAATACAACAAATAAGATGCCACAGTCTTCTTCCTTACACACCTCTAGGGCTCCCACACCTCTAGGGCATAAATAGTAAATCTCTTCAAGAGCTCACTCTCTCAATTACAGTCCCAACATATAACTCAAACATAGATTTGGTGTTCACCTCCAACCAGTCAGTATCACTACTGCCAGTACCACCAGTTAGTATCACTATTGCCAGTACACAAGTACTCCGCATACTCCATGATTGAGTACACACCGTACTCCAAGTAGATCTCACCTGATCTTGTTACCTGTTGTGTTGCTAATCTCCCTAATCTTGCTGCCACCTGCAAATCAACTTGGTTTTACAACACTTGCAAACCTAGACCATGCACACACATACACCTACAAATCAAAGATCTTACTTACCATGTAGATCTCCAAACCTGGCCTTGCACACCTACCGACCAAGATCATACACACATGAAGAACCCTTATGATTCTCCAAACTAGCACCCCTGTGGATCTCTACAAGATCTTACAACAACTTACAGATCTACTTGATTATACACACTTGGCACTGTGGTACTAGGAGGAATACACCATGCTCTCTTCACTCTGAAGGAGCTAATCTTGCTCTCTTACTCTCTAGCACACTTTACAATACAGCCCCTAAGTCTCTTAAATAGATCTCATGTAAACAATAATTAGACATCCAATTACAATAATTATATCCACAACTCAAGACTAAAATTAGCCTTTTTACATGTAAACAACCAGTTTGTTAACTAACTGTTCATCAACTAGCAGTTCTAGAACCGCACAGGTGACTGACGTCAGTCCCTATCTAGCTAGAGATGACCGACATCAGCCAATCCTGATCGATGTCAGTTGCTCTACTCACTGGATATGATCAACGTCGGTTGATCAAACCGACGTTGGTTGCTCTACAACTCAGCAACCTCCTGTTTGCATCCTGGTGAAGCTTTTAGCTCCACAACCTAACATAAAGAGGAACATTCATTTCTAATTATTATAGCCCATAAATTTGCTAATTCTACACTTGAGGAGTCATTGATTAGGGTCTTAACTTGGAAGAAATATAGCTTATCATGTGGGAAAGTATTGGATGAAAATTAGGAGTCTTTTATCTTAGAGATAATTTATATAGTGTGATCCTTTTAAATCCATAAAAACCTCTTGTAAAGCACCATTGGACAAGGGAGATATTTATGCATGATGGGTTTTTCTAAAGGTACGTATTCCTAATTTTTATTATTTCATTTAGTAGATATATATTTCATAAAGTAATAGGTTGAATGTTTTAATCCTTGCATAGTTTATCTCTACATTAACTTGAGTATATTTTTATTTTCTTATCCATTTTTTATTGTTAAACATCCCCCTTTGTGATATAATCTTTAATGAGTAATAGATTATACTTATTTTATGTACTATAGGCCTAACTAGGGTTATTGTGTACTAATACTTGACTAGAGGCTTTGGAACCTTCTCTAGTAGTGTTGTTTGATAAGAGATCCCTTAGGTAGGTTTAGTAGATCCAAATTGGTCATGTATGGATAAAAATAGTTATGCAATGAGTTGTTGGTAAGATTACCTTCTTTGAGCTTGGAATTCACTAAGTAGGACAAGTTGTAGATCAATCCTAATTTGTTTCATATAGTCAGCTTGTCTTAACTTGATCAATATATGCTATACATAGTCAATTCAAAGAATATTCTACTCTAAGATGAATATGCACTCAACCAGATCAACTAGAGTTCCATATTAAATAGAGTTGGGAAGTTCATGTACAGGTCATAACTCCACTAAATAGTAGGCCATCAAGGGAATGATTGATGATAAAGGCCCATGCATATATATTAGGGGTATGGGTAGGGGTAGGTTAGGTATTTGGACATATATATATATATATATATATATATATATATATATATATATATATATATATATATATATATATATATATATCATATGGGGTGTCTATATATAATTGGTTCCCTATATATGTGGATATGATGAAGACCTACTATATAAAAAAAGAAGGAAACCCTCAACCTATAGTTTTGGTTGAGTGCATCATCCATTATATAGGTCATGATGCTATGCCATCTATTCCTACATGCATTTACTTTTGTGAATAATAGATAATCATTAACCAAAAGGTATATATGGGGCTATAACATATATCATATACCATATAAATAGATGGGATATGGGTGCCATTGTTTCCATTTACTCATTCCACTATCTAGATATAGTTTAGTTCTCACTATTTTTCTCATCATAAATAGTATATACTTTATGACCCACAAAGATATATGGGGCCATATAGATACATGGGGGCTGTTGTTCCTCATTGTTCCCCATTATTCCCATAGTGAATAGTATATACTCATAGTGATCCCCATAGAGATATACAAGGCCATATAGATATATTGGGAGCTATTGATATTTACCAATCCCATTCCACGAATCTCATTATCTCCTATGGCCCTCATGAACCCAATGACTATCTATAGTTTCCCTCACCCATTAGATGTATAACTGATTAGATGACCTAATATGTGTGTGAATATTTCATCTTGCTCATCCTCACTTTGGTGTGGTTTCACCCTAAGCATCAAACCAAGAATCATCAGTCCATCCCCCATAAATCTATATAAGGAGGGTACATGAATTTATTCTCTTTAGTCCTTCATTATGTCAGGCTTATGTTGCAAACAATATGGGGAGATGGGATTTCCTTCCCATCTACATCCACTTGTGTACTGTGTAGATTAAATATAACATCTAACATAGATCTAATATTTTGTAGTTACTATCCATCTATAGTTGTTATCCATTATTCATCTATAGTTTATATATATTATCAACTCTATTACCTAATCCATCTATAGTTTTCATGCATGAGTCATTCAATCAATAGTGGCTATATGTCAAATGGGTTCAGTTTAGATCAATTTTTAGATGTGTCACCATATATCCATTTATATTTAGAGGGGAGGGGGTCAATCATAAATTAATTGTATCTATAGGGCCCCTTCTCTTCTATATATATGGGGTCGGGGGCATTTTAAGATATGATGCCCCTTTCCCTTTATATAGATCTAATTTGGGGAGGGTGAGGGGGTCGAGTGATGCCACCATATCATCCATTATATACATAATACAACTATTCATCCATCCATTTTTATATGATTAGGATGATCGAGGGTTATTTAATATAAAGACATTAAGCTGAGTAAGCACCCTCTCATATCACATATATCATCCATAACCCCCATAAATGGGCCCATATATATAAGGGGGACAACTCCACCTACTCATTATCTTAAATGAAGGACACCCCTCCTAGTTTTCTCTCCCTCCATGCCATGAAGTATAATATAAGTATATATAGACTATATCTATTGCAAAAATAATCAATCTTACTATATTCCACTACCATGATGAGACACCTCCATGTTATAGACTCTACTTTGGCAAGCCTATCTAGAGTTATAGTTTTCTTCCATGTGATGCCCAAAATATACATCTCAAACACACATAAAATCACACCATTGTATTTTTAGCACTCCAACAACAAACTAACTTATATGCAAACAAATATAGTAACACTAACATGGCATATAAACTTAAATGAATACAAAACATGATGTCATTGAAAAGTTGTGATCCAACTAGTTATGCTTCGATCTACTACACAAAGCAAAGTTCATAATAATCAAGGTTCAAATACAACCTAGTTCAATTATTAGTGGTTTATGTGCCATTGATTTAACACAATGTGAATTCTAAGTGATTAGAAGGCATGCACAAACACTTAAAGATAGATAAGTTTCAGTTCTCTTTACAAATTTTCCATGAATCCCATAACCAAGTAGAAGATAAATTTTATAATTATAACTTTATAAAAAGGGAAGGATCACATCCTAATTTTGGTAACATTCAAAAATATATATTTACTAATAAGAACAATCACATGAATAATCGAGTCAATGCCACAGTTAAACATGTCATAATTATTTTAAAGGCTAAACATGTTACAAAATGACACTAGAATGAATACCTAGAGAAAGGTTTACACTACTATAAGGTAATGGGTAAAATTTGTATGATAAAATCATCACAATGGAAGTATTATTTTAGAAAAAAGGTGAATGATATGAATAAAAAGTATATCAATTCGAACAAAACTTAATAACGTTTTCTATCATACCCATAAAACAATGACAAACAAGTTTCAAGGAAGACTCACTAAAAATATTAAATGGATATGAAAAAAATATGAGAGGTTATAAGTGAAAATTAAACTCA
The DNA here is from genome assembly GCA_037957365.1 of Torreya grandis. Taxonomy (NCBI): domain Eukaryota; kingdom Viridiplantae; phylum Streptophyta; class Pinopsida; order Cupressales; family Taxaceae; genus Torreya; species Torreya grandis. The sequence continues at coordinate 3,308,653 of JARHVA010000501.1, forward strand.
AACAAAAAGGTTATAACTTTTATATTCAATAAATGTTAAACCTAACGATTATTACAACACTCTTTCCAGAGCAAATTTGCAAATTAAAATTAGAACAAATTTTTTTTGAATAATTTTAGTTTGGAAAGGTGTCATTAAAAATAACCAACATCAGTAAAAACTAAAACCAAAAGATTCCTTATTGATAAGAAGGTAAAAATAATTATGAACAACTTTTATTTCTCATGGAGCCAATTTCTAACCATTTAATAGACATCAATTCCAAAGTGAATTTGCTAAAAAATCAACAAGGTAAAAAGGATTTTTCTTGTGAAATCCTTTTGGAATTGTGGTACCATTTTAGCTCAAATGGGCTAAAAATTATGTGGTGCCAGAAAATAATTCTCTTAGTTAGTGATAGTTACAATCAATACTCAGATACCAAATTAGACTTTTTAAAACTCAATTTCCAAAGGATAACTATAGGATAAAACACAATTTTTTTGCCACTAGGGAAAACAAATTAGCAAATTAAATTTTTTAATCTGCAAAAAAATGATCCATAGTGTTAGGATTAAAATTGAATTATTAATTCCACCCAAGAGGATAGTACCAATTATCATGCTTGAGAGGGTGGAATACTTACTTATGTTTTGTTGTCTAATAATATATTATACTTTAGTTTGTTTGACACAAGGTTGGTTTATATAATTTTTTGGTTTGGTTCATTTATTAAGTGTTTCAAGGTTTATGGAAGCCAATGCAAGGTAATATGCTCAATTTCGATCCTTTTTAGATAGTGATAGCCTCTCTTGATACACTATGAACTATGTGTATATAACAAGCCCAAATCCATATTCTTAGAACTATTGTGGTTCTAGTTGTCAAGTTTAGTCCTTATGATTAAATGAGCTTGTATTACATAAATGGATTGATATAAGTCTATAGTTTTATAGATTTCATCCATGCTTAAGAATGTTATTTCTAGAATGACATGACATCATGACAAAATAATAATTTATAAGATTTAAAAGACTAACAATTTACCGAATAACAAAGAACTCTTTTATTGTAAAATAAGATACATTAATTTTATTTCAATCATTGAATGATAATATTAAAAATCTATAAGATACTCTAACTACATACTCTGTTATGTGTATGAACTTAAACATTACATGAAGTAATTACAAATCATCTAAAGCCTATCCCCACTTATGGGCTTAGAGTACAACTACCTCTTCACAATTCATTGAATAAAAATTAAAATGTTTTAACAGTCTCATTTACAAGTTAGCTTTTACAACACAAAAATATATTAAATTATTTTAATCTTACTGCTACTGGTACTCGCTAACATGCACTATGAAATAGTCAATAAAAGGGACAACTTATGATGGGCAAGAGACTTCTCATTCCTGAATACTTCATTTTTGCAAATAAATAGAGAGATTAAATAAAGATCCGAGCAACAAAATATAACATATTATGAAAACTTAAATACTAAGCAACAAGAAGGGTTGATCTTATCAAGATGAAAACTACCTAGTTGGTACCCAAGCTTATTATCATCCAATGTAGATAATTACTATTTTATTATAAAATAATAACATAAAATACCAATACAAGATGCTAAACAATCAAATTATACTAACATGAACAATACCACCATAAAAAAAGAATTATACAAACATTGTAAGTGCATTATATTTTTGAGCTCCCCTTTAGGTGCGATTAAGAAAATAGATGGATATCCCACATTAGTCTCTATTCGCAAGTTTTTTTAATTACAAGACAAAGGACCTAACTCATCATATACCTATTAAGGTGGGAACTAATTTTATCATCATTTCTAAGGTAACCACAAGTGAACCTAACTAACAAGGCTTCAATTTAACTTTCCTATACCACAAGTATATGTATTTTTTAAAATATCAATCAACAAAACTTCCTAACTAAAGAGTCATCTGAAAATGATTTTAACCAAACACATCCATTGGGAGAGCATCCAACTTAATGCCATTATCAGAGCCCTTTAAATTGTCATTTTTTGTAATGGCTTCAACTTAAAATCCCCATATTTCCGTGGTATATTTCCAAATAATTCACTAAACTTGACTATTGATTAATTATAAGAGTTCAAATCTGAATCCATTTAAACATACTAATTACTTCCACACCTAAATTATGCCAAAAACAATAGTGGTTGGAGGAATACTAGCCTATTATATGCATGTATATATATCTTATATTTTTATAACATTTGTCTATTTGAGTATATATCCATATATATAATTATTTTGAATGAAAATTTCATTCAAATATTTTAAATAATCTCATATTTATATTTATAATAATATATATTCATAGGCCAAAGATGAATTATATTTATTAAATATGGAAAAGGGAACACATACATACATACATATGTATGTATATGTTATGTATATGTATGATTATATATATGTGTGTGTGTGTGTGTGTGTGTGTGTGTGTGTGTGTGTGTGTGTGTGTGTGTGTGTGTGTGTGTGTATGTGTATAAATATATACACACACACAACTTTCAAATTTTATATTTGTTTATATATATATATATATATATATATATATATATATATATATATATATAACTTTAATAAATATATAAAACTTTAAAAAATTATAACATATATATGAATTCAAGCATATTTATTTTATTATATATATATATATATTTTTAATAATTCCCAAACCCTTTACGATCGGTAGTCGATGACCTATGGCTGATGAATGGGCTTAGAGCCTTGGCCACGAGCATGGCCATCGACTGGGTTATGGTAGGACTACTGGTGGGCCGACTAGCCCATCCCCCTCCCCTCCCTATTATGGGAGGGGTTTGGACAACTCAGCAACCATGCCCCTCCAAAATAAAAATACCATGAATTATATTTTTTTCATTTTTTTCATTTTCATTTTCATTTTAAATAAATAAAGTTACTACAAAAAAGAAACCCTGGTAAGTTTTTAATGTGTGTGTGTATATATATAATTTTATTTATTTATTTTTAAAACAAGGAATCCATTATACACAATTTAGGGAAAAAGTGGAAATAAATCAAGAGATTCTTTGATATTTAGGGTTTGCATATTTTTTCTCTCTAATAGATTCAACAACAAATACCCAGAAAGAAATATGGCTCCTACAACCAGTAATAAATTCTCACAATTAAACAACTAAATTTGTTGAACAACACACCATAGGGTTTCATTCAATATTTAATCTAAGTATTAGTTTATAAAAACTTAAGAATTTAAAATAATAAGAAACTCCTTGCATGTTTCATTGAAACTTCTTATTTCATCTCATGTATATATATATATATATATATATATATATATATATATATATATATATATAATTTTATTTATTTATTTTTAAAACAAGGAATCCATTATACGCAATTTAGGGAAAAAGTAGAAATAAATCAAGAGATTCTTAGATATTTAGGGTTTGCATATTTTTTCTCTTTTATAGATTTAACAACAAATACCCAGAAAGAAATATGGCTCCTATAACCACTAATAAATTCTCACAATTAAACAACTAAATTTTTTGAACAACACACCATAGGGTTTCATTCAATATTTAATCTAAGTATTAGTTTATAAAAACTCAAGAATTTAAAATAATAAGAAACTCCTTGCATGTTTCATTGAAACTTCTTATTTCATCTCGTTGTTATACTCTCCTTCACAACTCCTTATTCCTCCATATTCATTCTTGATTCTCCTTCCACCTACATTTCTCCCTTGGCAAAACTTCTAAAATGGCTCATCTCTCCATTAGGTTAACTATTTAGTGGGAAGAGCCATGCTTGTTTATTTGTTTATTTATTTTCTGGAATTAGGATTTCCACTCTTTTATTTTAATTTATTTATGGGATGTCATTATTTTGATTTTGATTTTGATTAGATTAATTATTACCTAGAAAAATTAGGTAAATGAATATATAATAAATTTCTTAGAAAAATTAGATTAATTTATTTATCCAAATTATGATTAAATATGTATATTTATTTATTTAATTTATTTATATAAAATATTATTTACACCCATTATTAAATATTATTTGGGCTTAATCAAAATAATAATTATGTTATTATTCCTATTTTAAAAGTAGCTTTTGTGTCTAAACACTAAGAAAATACAAGTTAAATAATCAGAACCAACTTAACATAACACGACTACTTGACAGGTTCAAACGACCTGTTTGAATTAACATAAATCTGATCCAATGGATAAACCTGACAAAAGTGACTCATTGACATAGAAAATCCTAGTAAAGCATAAGTGTCACATTAAGAGATAACATGAATTATTATTATAATTAAACACACACACCCCAAGGTGATCCTACATGAGTCACAACTAAATTGGTTCCATGTCACCATAACAAGGCAACTTAAATAAAGACTAATAACCAACCACAAGACATATCATGAACATATACACACTCAACACACCATAATCTAAATGATGTCATGTCAATGTAAAAAATGTAGAGATTGAGAAGGGTATTACATTCACTTCCATTAAAAAAATCATCATCCTTGATGCTTCCAAAATAAAAATATTTAGTGGAATCCACCACATCCCTAATTTTAATAATCCACTATCGAGTGAACCCTCATGATATTTCAAAACTCATATACTTACTTTCAAGATAGTCACAAAAAGTGATAACACCAAAATGCTACTATCCATACTCTGATATGTGAGAACATAAGTTTCTATTCTAAATAACCCTTGTGCCATACCATGGTACAATAAGAATAAGAAATATAATATGAAAACATGGAACTAATGTAATTACTGTAATACCACTTAGCTATGTAAAATTGAGCCAAGTGTTAACCAAAACATACTGCCATGTTGTTCCTATTAAATAAAATATGGTTACTCTGAAGAATATTTATATGTCATTTGCTACCAACTATTATTATGAATTACCAAGATCACTAAAAAAGATTATAATTGTTGATCCACCATAAGATAATATCATATCCATTATGCAACAAATAATAATGAAAATGAATACCAAGTCATATAAGAAAGCATATAATGCTGAAACAATATCAAGAAGACTCCAGTGTGAAAATAATAATAAACTCCATTAACTGAATCAACAACAACATCTCATCCAAACCTCCTTAGACCTCCTGAAACTACTTAGACCTCTCAACTACTTAGACCTACCAAAACCTCCTTATTCCATCCTTAAACCTCCCAGCCTCCTTAAACCTCCAAAATAAATTTCCACACACACACACACACACAGAAAAATAAAATAAATAAATAAATAAAAATCAACACCACATATGTTGGTTGGGAATGATGGCATCATGAACTTGTCTCACAAAGGTTTCCATCTTGACCCAATAGTTTTTTCAATCTACTTATTCTCCCCCACATAGGGCACACTACATACATTACAACATATGTATATAAAATTCATGAACCAACATTGGTAAAAAAACAAAATACCATAATAATTTTGAATAATCAAATGTTAAAATAATCAATTTAAGATTCAATAAGTCAATGAAATCAAAATAAATAAATTAGAAGTCATAAATCAATTTCAAAATAAGTTGAAGCCAATAAACAAAACAAGTCTAAGTCATAATTATCAAGTCATCAAAATAAACAAAAATTAAATTCAATTGTAATGAAATGTAAATTCATTTACTTCAAGTTTAATAAAATAACTTATAGATGTTTAAAACTTCAAAAACATAATTAAATACAAATTCAAGTTCAAGGACTATTGATGATTCTCAAATTAAAATACAAAACATCACATTACTAGAACTATGTGACTATAAAATTCACCCAAGTGAATAAGGAATCAATAAAACTTATTCACCTCCTAGAGGTGAGATAACAAAAGTAACTCAACTACCTCCCTAACGTAGGAGAAAATATCACATCATCCTTTATATACCTCCCAAAAAAAATAGCATGATTACCTCCTAGAGTTCATAAGGTAAAACTCAACTACCTCCCAGAGTTAGGAGACATAAGAATAATAGTAATCCTCCCCAAGACTCTCGGTAACAAGTGAAGATGTAACTGTGTAGGAATAGACCAAGTGTGAACCTTGTGCTTGGAACCCAGTGAAAAAAGTACCCCAAGAAATATGCCAACTATCTCAAAGTCTCTAAATCAATTGATATACAAGTCTCTTATCAAATAATCTATCATATTTTGATTGTTGCATTTAACTAAAATTCTTTTCTAGAAAACACTATGTTTAATTCTAGTTGTCTTGTTCTAATGTAAATTAATAATATGTGTTGATAACTTCCATGTAATATCACTAATGAAAATATATCAGTAGTTGTACTATCAAAATTGATTTACAAGGATAAATCATTGTTCAATCTCAATTAACATTTTCAAAGTAGAGTAATAATATATATTAGTAAAACTATACTCACACTTATAACCACTATTCAATGTTAAAACAAACACTCAAGTGAACCATAGTCCTAACACAAATGATCATCTTAAAAGAAAACTAAATATCTTACTAATTATTGCACATGTAGGAAGGTACATGTTATAGCCCAAATTTGCACCATTGGAATATTGTTCAAGCCTTCAAAATTTGAGATAACATGGAGATAGTCCTAGGTTGTGGGTGACCATTAGATAGATTGAATCTCTAAGTTAAAGGGCTAACTCCCTTTGATGTATTAATTAGGGTCATTTACTAATATACCAACTTGTTAGGAAAAATGAGAGAAACCTACTCTAATAGAGGTGATATACCAAATAAGTTAACCAATACCAACTATCTACATGTGCACATCAACCATGAGACTAACATGAAATAAACACTACTCCAGATATGCCTCTCTACATCAACACTTCATTTGAAGGTTGTGAAAGATGCTTGGGATAAGAGGACTAATAAAGAGGTCATAAAATGACACTAATGAAAATATAACTCACTAAAAATTCACATATAAATTGGACACTTCATATAATTTGCAAAGAATCTTTCAAACTGAATATGAATTCTAAAAAAGGAACATGTCAAGGAAGTTAAGATAATAACTTGATAAGATCAACTAGTCATGCACATACATTGAAACTAGTCAAAGGATGAGGTAAAACAAGAAGTTTATCATTCATAAAAGGCTTGTAAATATGTAGGGATTCACCATACCTAGGGGGAAGATCCATACATATCCTATCAAGGTTTAATTTATAGAGAAATGAGAGTGAAGAAGAGAGAAGGGCATATGAGAGAGAGGTGACAAGTGTCTAAAAAGAGTTACAATAAAGAATGGAGTTGTGAAATTATTGTGAACATTTTGGCCTCATAGGCCAAATATCAACCCCTAACATCAAAAACTTGCATGAGAACCACTTTGAGCTTATCTATAGTGCTTAAACTATCATGGTCTCATAAATTCCTATTGAGAATCTTTGAACCTTGTTAGAAGTGTCACTGATATGTTTAGGTTTGCTTGTGTATCCATTGTGTCATGGCTGCCTTCAGCCTATTTAGTGAGGTGACAATAGTTATAGTGACCTTGGAGTGATAGAGGAGGGTTTCAAAATGTTTCATGAATGTTTACTAGTGTTTTGATGTCATTTTTAATAGTTTGGTCATTCAAGTAGTTCCAAGTTATCATAAACACCCCTTAAGTCATCAATCACCTCATTTAGGAATTTATACTTTATAAAACCTAGAATAATGGGAAGAATTTTAATGTAAATTGTATTATAAAAGGTCTTGAATAGGTCCTAGTTTAATCCATATGGTTATGACTCATGTGTTCATATCCTAAAAAGTCCATTTTGAAACTCATTTGCACTCCCCACTTAACAAGTGGACTCCACATGTGCCAAAATATGTCTCTCCCACTTTAAAATATCATACCTTATATTTGAAAAGGTCATCTAACTCATGTTACCTCTCATTTCATCCTACAATGGACAGTCAAATCTTGAAACATGGAAAGAATAGTGGAAAAGGAGATTTTTCATGTGCTTTCTATAGGTGTTCAAAATTGTATGGACTCTTCCATATAGAGTAAGTTAGAGGATTATAGGGGGATCATGTATGATATCTCAAATAAGTTTCATGGTAGAAAGACTCAAAATAGATCCAAAACCAACCTTTCTCTTCAACTGGCTTCTTTGTAGCCCAAGACAACCCTTCAGGTTTGTGGATAGTATGGATTGGAGAGAGAATATCATGATCTAAAACTTTGGGGAAAGGAGGGGGTATCTTGACCTTATAATCCATGGAATTTGTCTATAGGAGAAAGGTCTCATATTTATGAACAATAGATAACATCTTGGCCACTCCAATGGGATTATTCATCTATGTAAAGGTGAAAATGTGAAATGGTTTCAATGAATATTTGAGGTTTTTATGAGAACCACTACTTAATTTGTTTTATGTATATCCTCATAACCCATATACATCATTCTCTACCCATATTTCACATGTGTGAGGGTGTGAAAATAAGTAAATATTTTGGTTTCTTCCCTTTATAGTCTATATACTTATTTTCATGTATTGTAGGGTATTCAAAGTTTGGTTATGTAGGTGAATGGTGGTTATGATTCTATAATAGTCCCCTGGGATCCACTCAGACCTCTATGCCTCTCCAATCACTTATCTTAGTTACCATAAAATATAGGTCTCCTTCAATATCTTATTTTCTAAGATGTTTGTCATGAATAGGTGTGGTCTCCAAAAGAGTGTCTATAGAAGATATTTTGGTAATATTTGGGATACACAATCTCCTCATTCATTCCCTTCTTTGTTATCCCATACTCATGATATATCCTATACACTAGCCATCTCCACCCTCAATCCACTATGCAAAATTAAGACTCACTCAATCATCATAAGCCTTCAAGTAGACTATAAATAGGGTGGTCACTATTTAATGGATTTTTAGAGACATTAAGACCTCTAAAGAGCCATATGGTCCAATGGAGGAGAATGGAAATGAAGGAAATAGGGGCAAACAGAGCTAACATATATTCAACCCCTCAAAGATGCCAAAATTAGTAAAAACCTTTAGGCATGCTTACGATAGTGAACAAAAACTTAAGGGATGTTTATAAGATGTTAGGGGTTTGGGGATTGAGGAAATTCAGATGGCTAAAAAGGAAATAGTAAGAGGCTACTTACATACTAAGAATATCCTTAAGGATAGTATGTTATCAATCTAGTTATCAATAGCCACATATAAAGTTAGGCATACCTCATCCACCACTTACTCTCAAAGCTATGAGAAGAAGGGATAAGTACCTTGAAGTCTACATGAGAAGTAATTAATGGTAAAATGGGGGTGATTACTTTTTTCTTCTAAACCCTGAGTCTACACTTAATGACATGGTTTCTAAAATAGGTCAACCCCCTATAATACAAAACTTGATTTAGGGTATTATAAGATGTAATAGGGTATATAATGGTTCTAAAAATTCCATTTTATATGTCATTAGACTTGGTAATGGTCACTTTTAGTCCTTGTACCATTTCATGTCATATAGGGTCATATTTGAGCCATTAATGAAGTTTGTACAATTTTCCTAAGTAGACAAGGGTGTCAAAGTATTTATTAACATCCTTCATGTCATATCCTTGTCATATTTATCAATCCTAACTAAAAAATTATAGGTACTACATTGAAATCAAGAAAAGAGTTAGAAAAGAAGAAGTTTTGGTAGTTGTACAACTTATAAAAGAGTGTGGCATGTGTGGTAGGATTTTATAGAGACCCTTCAATTACCATAAACTCATCATCACATTTGTTTAGCTTTAAAACACTTGAAAATGTCCTAAAACCATTTTTTATTTAATCACTCCATTAGGCATGTAAAAATGACCAACCAATTTTGGTCTAGTACAGACAATAGAGGATGAGTCAAGTCAAATCCACTTAGTGGTAGATAGTACTCTTAGTATAATTCCATTTCATGGTAGGAGTTAAAGGATTGATGAGTTATTCTCTATAAACCATTGTTTATAAGTCTACTACCTTTTTATGCCTACTCATTCCCACACCCTACAGGTCTATCTTCTATTTGCACTGGTATATATAAACTAATTGATGAAAGTGTTTCCATATATTATTCACATCCTTATCCAATGGATTTCAACTTAGTTATATGTGTGGAATGGAAGAGACATAAGTACCTTAGTTTGTTGGTTAAGACTTTCATGACTAGTCTGCAAATAGTTTCATGACTTGAAAAATGTTATCTCCCTATGCTGACATTCATAACAATGGTAAAGTAGGTTAACATGTTCTGTTTTGATATCTCATTGCATAGTGATCCATCTTTTCTTATGGATGTTTGGTTTCATAGGATAACATTGATGAAAAACATAGTCAGCTTTCTTCATGACTGCCACACATAGTTAGGTGAAAGTGAGCTTTGACCATCCGTTTTGAAGAAGTAGACAAGTTATCAAAGTGTTGAAATGGTTTTTAGAGGGAAAGAAGTTTGAACTTTTCAAAAGTTTAGAGGTTGACTTAGAGAAACAATCCAACACATACTACCTTGTATACGATAATATTCACCTAAAGGCAGGGAAAGGGAGCCTTTCATAGTCATGTTTAATGTGATTAGGAATTTCCAAGGCTCTATGTGATAACATAGTAGAAAAAAATGTAGTAGTAAAAAACATAGTAATAAAAATTTAGTATGACAAAAATGTCGTGAGGACATAACATAACAAGGAAAAACATAGTGGTATTGGTAATGTCACAAAAATGTTGCAGAGAGCATAATTGGGGTATTTTATTGATTATCACATTGTTTATTTGTTGTCTAGTTTATTTTGGTGATAGTAGTTAACATTTCATGGTGGAAAAGTAATGCACCAAATTTACAAGCAAAATAATAGAGGAAAATGTGATTTCATGAGTTTGGACCTTTAGTTGAAAGTTTTGTCATCTTCGATATATTACCAATACCTCTACATTTTTTCCTCTCTATGTTTTGTACTCATGATGTTTTGTCATACTACATTTTTACCACTATGTTATTTACCGCTACATTTTTGTTTACTAATTTTTTGTAGGATGCCATTTCCAAGGTGTTGATAAGTTTTTTTGTGTGTGAAAAGTATGTTTGAACCTTCAAAATGGTTTAAAGATTGACTGTGAGGACCTAATTTGATACACTACCTTGTATCCTACAGAAAAACCTATAGGTAGTTCTCACATGGTTTGAATACAAGCTATAAGGGTCTAAGGGACTTGAAATATGAGGTGATTGATCTTGTTTGAACCTCTATTTAGGTCTATGAACATGAATGATGTCATAAAAATCATGGTGAAGTCCATAGGTGTTAGTCACACTTGAAAATCATGCTCATAAGTTGATTAGGCTACTTTAGGGACACATTACCTTAAAGTTTCTGAAATAGGGATTTTATCCTTCTTTTGATCCTTTCATGATAAACAATTTGAGGTTTAGACAAGTCTAGGTAATTTCATCTTGTTTCCCAATCATAGTGGAATTTCTTTGTAAAAGAGAGTGATTATTTGGCCAAAGGAGGGTGATGTGAGGAGGGTTTCTATTTCAATTAATATTCCACTGTATACACTTAATAATATATATTACTACTCAGGCTCAAACAATATTTTCATGCATATGACATGATAGTATCCTAAATTCAAGCCAAGTGACCTTATGAGAGTCAAACATGATATTGTCCCTCTATAAATATTTGATATTCAATGATTGATGTAGATCATCACCTAAAGTAGGATCTCAGGGTTTTCAAGTTAGGTGTCTACAATCAGTCTACAATGCACATTATGTTGGCATTCAGAATTGAGAACATCACCCTATATAAAATCATTTTTTTAGAATGAAAATGGTATTATTGGTCTAAAGAGAATTGAATGGAGTTGAAACACAGAGTTGTGACTCAGAATAATACCTATAGGTTTTTTTTTTTAGTCTGAAAATGGCATCTATAGTTGTATTAAAGTAGGACAATGCATTGGAGTATGATGGTCTAGATGTTGGAAAGTCATGAGATGAATGTGTTCAATAATAATGAGAGTTTAACGTTTTAAAAAGACACTAAATGTAACATAACAAGACACACACTATTCATGAAAACCTATATGACCTTTAATACCCAAAAGAACACCTACAGTCAGCACAATTTGCTACAATAAGTAGTTTGGCCTAATCAAATGAAGAGAAGTGAACTAAGAGAGTAAATAGAAGATGAGAATGTTGAAATGTTTGAGAACATATTAAAAATATTATGACCAACTTCACATGTTTCCCATAAAAAGGAAACAAAGCATTGAGGGTTCCAACATACAACCTATAGTCAATACATTGACCTTGCACACAGTCAGTGCTATAGAAATCTACCTTAGATTTTGTGATGTTTAGGGGTGATAGGAGTATGATCTAGACATAATATTTTGTGAAGAGGGTCCCCATGACCTAATTAATCCCATCATACATTCACATTATCTAGGAAAATAGGGGAAGTGCCCTTTGTTCTATCTCAGATAAAGGGCACTCTTAGAGAGATACACCCTACAGGCTTAGTATAAGAATGGTTAAGAGATGAGTTAGAGACTATTAAAACATTTAAAAAGTGTTTATGAAGTGGTTTCAATCATAAAAAAACGTGATTAAGGCCTCACAGTACTGAGGAGTCCAACATGGTAGCCTAACCTATAGATATATATACTAGGCCTATCAGGCCTAAAGCCCTAAGTGGGTGTAGTCTCACTTCTAACACCAAGTGAGAATTACAATAAATTTTATCACCTTAATGAGAGGGTATGAGATTGTTTATAACCATTATTTTTTAAGGGAGATCAAAAATGGGTAATTTCTTGGCTTAAGAATAACTCAGGGTATACAAAATATAGGGAAAGGATCGAGAGACCATTTTTAGAGGCTCACAACTATACGAACAAAGTACATGGGAAATCAAGGAGTTAGGAATAGTTGGAGGGGATCCCATAGCCACACTCTATGGAATATATTTAGGGTTTGGAGTCATAGTTTTTTGAATCATCTTTAAGGGCGAAAACTACTCAAAAACCTCCAAAACCCTTGCTCTTGATTCGATGGAAAAAAGGTGGATAGAAATGCATTAAAGAGGGATAGTTTGGTTAGTAAAGTGATTTTTAATTACATATAACTCCTCAAGATCCTCCCCATCATATTGGATTGTACCCTACTTGTACATACATGATACAAAATTGGTTTTCTTGATAGATTTTACATGCTTTATAGGTTCAAGGGAGAGTTTAAAGATAAGAATGATTGAAAGGGGTCTATTGGGACCTAATAAAACTCCTTGTACACATTTTTTACTTTATAAAAACACACAAGTACCTTTATAAGAACCATCATTTCAAGTAGTCGAAATTGGCATATTGAATAGAGAGTGATCACCTAGTGAGAAGGTGATAACTCCAATTAGGAAGAATTTTAAGTTTTACCTGATGGATTTAAAGAAAAGAGGATTCTTGACAAGTTTCATAACACCCCTTATATGTATTTTTTTGTAAAAATGAAAGTCACTTGAATGACAAGTGTGAGGAATGAGTGAAATAAGGATCATAGTGACTGCAGGTAGTGAAAACACTTGCTTAGAATAAAACCAGTGGCTAGGGACACATCTAATACATGTTGGAGATTTTCCTTAACCCACCATCATTGTGCACATGTGGAAAATTTCCCTAGTCTTTTATGGAGTGATCAAGAGAGGCCAAATGATGAAGGTAGTTTTTAAGAAGGTAACTAAAGGATCCTACACTAGATTTGAGGATTTTTCATGCCTTGGAGGGACATTTTTCCAAATATAACTTTCATGATATATTTCATACTATAATCCTCTCCAACATAAATTATTCTCATTCCTTGACAAGTGCATTATGACCCTTCACCTTCATTTATTCTCTCTCTTCTTCCAAGTTCTATAAATACAGGCCATTTGGCTCTTGTTTTGTAATTCCACACTTGGTATGGCAAATCCCTACTAGTTTGATGTTGTATTTTGCATTTGAGTAATATATGAAATATATTTTTGAGTTCAAAATTATCTTTTATAAGTGTGTGAAGTGATATATGGTAAGGTATTATGATATACTTCTATCTTTTTTCTCTTTATCCTTTCATGTTTGGTGCAAGAAGCTCTCATTATAATAGGTCATATGGAGTGTAACTAGTGTGTTTTGATTTTAATCAAGTGTAAAATTATCCCTAGTGTCTATAACTGACCTCTAGTTCATATAGCTTGAGTAGTCTCATGCATATCATCTCCATATTGAAGTACTAATGTTAGAGTATCCTAGGACTTTGAAGCTAGTGTTGTAGGTTCTATTTCTTAGTACAAGAAGTATAAAAATCTTTTACAATTATTTTGGTGTATCAACCCATTAAATTAGTTTCATTTCATGACCACTTCTATCCCTTTTCACAAAAGCAATTAGCTATTATAGGTGATAAACATTTAAAGAACATCTAGGGAGATAACCCTTAAACCTAGATGTCTACCTCTACTATAAGCAACCCAAAGGCCTAGAGATATTACAATGTTTCCCAAATCTTATATTAGGATTGAAAAACCTCATCTAATGTGAAATATTTGGTGAAAAAAGTTATAGCATGCCAAATCAGACCTTATCATAAAGAGAACTTATCAAAGTGAATGCTGGTCTTGACAACATCACAACTGCATATGGTGTTCTACTTAGCATTTGGTGATTCCATTTAAGGTAAAATCTAGTTTTAGACCATTATTTTTTCATACTCTTGAGTTCATACCTCATGGTCCTTACTATATCATCTTATAGTAAAGTGTTTAATCCCATAAACCCACCTCTTCAACCTAGAATTCCTCTTGAAGTTCAACATCCCCAACCTATCTTGACCTTGGAAGAACAAGAGGATTTTACAAGCTAAGAAGATCAAGGGAGTGAAGAATAATTTGAAGAGAACATGAATAGGTAACATGCCTTCTCAACCTTTAATACTAAAAATCATATCCAGCTTGATTAGTATGATGACATTCCCCCTAATGTTACTAAGAGTGTTCCCACATTCAATGGTGAAAGTCATGTTACCCATAGTGAGCATATTAGGGATATATCAAACTTATATAATTTTCATAATGTTATTGAGGTTAATATTACTATTAGACTCCTTTCAATGTACCTTAGAGTAAAATCACTTAATTTGTATAAGACTTTTCTCGATGGTTTCATCACCAATTGGGATGATTTTAGAGAGATACTAACATCAAGGTTTGAAGATAAAAGTGATCACGCATCACTTATCCATTAGCTCAATGTGATTAAAAGATACCCAAAGGAGATAATTCATGATTTCAATGAGATATTCCAAATAACTTAGCAAAGATTGCCTCCTCCCATGATGCCACCTACTAGTTTTATGTTCCCTACATACTTAAGGGTTATTTTTACTGACATAGCCATCATGATACAATCCATGGGTGGTTATACCTTGCATGGGGATTATGAGCTTTCCATTTGAGATAAGAATGGTCTCTTATAAGTTGGGAAGTTTCCTCCAAAAGTGTCCATGCCTATAATACCTAATAATTATACTGCTACCCCAAGTGTTGCCCAATTTTGTAATGCAAGTGCCAAGTCAAGCACTGCTCCTAAGAAGGTAGAAGAGATTACTGATTGGGAAGCAAGGTATAAGTTTTTAGAGGCTAAACTTAGAAAATAAAATATTCAAAAAGGTGTGAATCTAAATCCCTATCCCTATCATCATCAATATGGTCAAAAATATGGGAAAGGGAGAGGTCAAGGGAAACCTAATTTCAATAGGCTTGCCGGTACATATAATCCTACTTCAACCTCCAACATAATAACAATGGTATCAATGTATATAAATTTGATCCAAGGAGAAGAATGGAAACAAGGTCAATTTATGGATGCCAATGAAGGTGGAGAGCAAGATCTATTTTCTCAAGGAGGAGTCACTCCTCAATTATCAATAGAAGATGAGGTCCTTATGTAAACAGGTGAAGGGTGGTAGCCTCAAAGAGTAAGTTTCACCAAATTTCTAGTTAAAGACATTTATGTGCTTAATCAAGGAAATTATATCATATAAAATACTAGATCTAAGAAGAAGTTTCTAGGATATGCAAATGGTGTGCCTACAAGTGAAAATAGTCCTCCTACAAGGCAATAAGGCGTGATTACAAGCATGGTAGTCTTTAACACTCCTTCACCTTCTTCAAGTCAAAATATTGGAAAGCTTGCTCAAATTAATTAGATACCCCAAGTTAAAAATGATTCCTTGCCTCAAAGGAATAAATAAAAATTAATTAATTATTCTCTAAACATTTTGAATTAATTTAAGAATGCTAAGGCATCAATATCTCTTTGGGATATCCTTCGCATGCCTAGCTAAAAATAACTCTTGCAAAAGTAGATGTCCATTATACATGCTAGTTATCCATCATTAATTCATGGTCATGGTCATGTTTCTCTTACCATTTATCCTAATAACATTTTATAACCTTCTACCAAATTTGATAAGCCTCCACCATTCTACTTCACTCTCATTATGAGGGAAAAACTTGCTCATAATTGCATAGTTGATAGTGGAGTTGATACCTCAGTGATTCCCAAAGTTATATATGATAAATTGGGTATAAATTATGAATCACATAGTAAAGGAGTGATTAAATTAGATGTTATACCTACCAATTCATTGGCATTGATCAAAGGGTTGAAGGTTTTCTTACATGATTATCCTAATTTTCCTATCCTCCAAGACAGTGTGGTTGTTGACTTACCTACCCACCTTGTAATCTGCATCTCAATGGATTTCATAGCCAAAATAAGAGGCTATCTCTTAGTTTATTGGTATTTATTATCCTTTATAATAATATATGGCACAAAGATGACCATAAGAACTCAACCACTTTTTAGGTTCCACATTGATCCCTATGTAGAAGTAAGTTACAATTTGAATTATGTTATCAATGAGAAAGATGAGTCTGTTGTGGATGATGTTGCTTCTTATAAGCTTTAGGGAATTTCTAATTTGTTTTTAGATGAGTATGGTGAAAATTATTATGAACATGATCCATGCACCTACCTAGAGTAGACTGACCTTGGCACCTATATCATTTATGAAGGATCATATGAATAACCTGGGGTAAGAATTGAGTACTCTTTCTCACAAGTTGTTGAAGGTAACTAATTGATTCATGTGTGTGATGATGATATCTTGAAGAGCATGATAAACCACTATGGTGATAAAAATAATGTCCTTCTACCTAAAATTGATGAATCAGACCTTGGAGATGACATTCATGAGGAAGAAGATGAGTTATGGCAAAGTTTCAATGTCATAAGTCAAGAGTTTGAGAAGATAAGTAAGGTTATCCCTCCTCCAAGGAAGTGTGAATCTAATGATATGTTTTCTAATGATCCTAACAAGTAGTATTTAAGTGTCCTATTGAATATGAAAGAAAATGACTTGCTAAACATGAAGGTGAGTGTCTTAATGTTGTCTAAGAAGTTACAGTCATAGATAATCCTAATTGAGTCAAGTCAGATGTGTTTGTGATTAAGAAATAACCAATACCTAAATCTAAGGTTGAGTCACATTCATATGTGTTGGAACATGGTGAAGATAGACTTGATGATCTCATACATCAATTACATCATGTCCAAGAGGAAGGTAAGGTTGAGTTAGTTGTCATGTTTCCTAATACTTAGTTTTAGAAGTGTATATCAAATATGATAGAGATAAATCAAGTTATAGAACCAATAAATATCCTTGGAGGGAAAGCGAGAACATTCATGAAATATCAAGTTAGAAAACTTATAGGCATGATAAGACCTAAGGATGGTAAGTTGTTTCACCATCTACATAGTCAAGTGTTTGATAATGAGCATGTCTCATATGATAGGTTACTTTCATGGAGTAGTAAGGATGAAAGAGTAACCATATTTGACCCTAGTTGAGTTATGGGGAGTTGTTATTCACCTCAAGTTTGAGGTCTTGTAAATATTAGGATATGTGTGTGTATTTTTTTCAGCTGTGTGTGTGTTCCATAAGTGTTCTTGAGAACACATGTGTGTTTCCTTTGGTGTGTATTTTTTTTGTGTCTTTCCTTATTGTTTGGTGTGGTTTCAAAATTAATTGAGTGTCAAACTTGTGCATAGGTGACTCCATGTCCTAATGGATGGGAGTAGGCTACTGGTCCTGGCATAGCAAGCATACCACCCCTAGGAAATCACTAAGAATGTTGACTATTTTGACCACAAGTCAAAATATGTCAACCCACTATAGTATAAAAACTGATATAGGGGTCTTATATGACGTAATAGGGTGTATCATGGTCCTTAAAATGTCATTTTATGTGTCATTATCTTTGGTGATGGTCACTTTTAGTCCTTGTACCATTTCATGTCATATAGGGTCATCATTGAGCCATTAATGAAGTTTGTATAGTTTTCCTAAGTATAAAATGGTTTCCAAGGGTTTATTAACTTCCTTAATGTCATATCCTTGTCAAATTTATTAGTCCTAACTACAAAAATTTAGGTACTACATTGAAATCAAGAAAATAGTTAGAAAAGAGGAAGTTTTGGCAATTGTATGGCTTCTAAATGAGTGTGGCACATGTGCCAGGATTTTTTA
Source organism: Torreya grandis (assembly GCA_037957365.1). Taxonomy (NCBI): domain Eukaryota; kingdom Viridiplantae; phylum Streptophyta; class Pinopsida; order Cupressales; family Taxaceae; genus Torreya; species Torreya grandis. The sequence continues at coordinate 3,327,335 of JARHVA010000501.1, forward strand.
GTGACTCTTCAACTCCTTTGAACTCATAATCACATTTTTTCAGCCTTTAAACAATTTAAAATGGATTAAAACCATTTTTTTCTTCTATCACTCTACTAAGCATGCAAAAATGACCAACTGGTTTTGGTCTAGTACGAACATAAGAGGATGAGTCAAGTCAAGTCCACTTGGTGTTAGATATTAATCTTAGTCTACTTAAATATCATTTTATGAGTTCAATGATTTATGATTTATGCTCTATTAACCATTGTTTATAAATCTATTACCTTTTTATGCCCACTCATTCCCATACCCTATAAGTTTCTCTTCAATTTACACTAGTACGTACAAACCAATTGATGAAAGTGTTTCTAGATAGTATTCTCATCCTTCTCACATGGGTTTCAACTAGGTTTTCACATGTGGAATAGAATATAAAGGCACAAGTACCTTAGTTTTCTGGTTGAGACTTCCATAGCTAGTCTATAAATAGTTTCACTAGTTGTAGAATATTGTCTCCTTGTGTTGAACTTCATAAAAATGGTAAAATAGGTTAACATGTTGTTTTTTGATATCTCATTTCATAGTTAAACATATTTTATTGTGGGGGTTTGGTCTCATAAGATAACATTGATGAAGATCACAATCATCTTTCTTCATGACTATCACACATAGGTGAAAATGAGATTTGACCATCCCTTTTGAAGAAGTAGATAGTTTATCAAAGTGTTGAAATAATTTTTGGATGGAAAAAACAAGTTTAAACCTTTAAAAATGTTATATTTTTACTTAGAGAAACAATCCAACACATATTTCCTTCTATAATATAATATTCACCTGCAGGATGGGAAAATGAGCCTTTCATAGTCATGTTTATTGTGATGAGGAGTTCCAAGGTGGTGATAAGTTTCTTGGGGTGTAAAAAAGTATGTTTAAACCTTTCAAATGGTTTAAATATTGACTATGATGACCCAATTTGATACGCTACCTTGTATCTTATAGAGAAACCTATAAGTAGTTCTCACATAGTCTGAATACAAGTTATAAGCATATGAGGGAATTTAAATATGAGTTGATTAATCTTGTTTGAACCTATATTTAGGTATAAAAACATGAAGGATGTCATAAAAATAATGGTGAAGTCCATAGGTGTTAGGTAGACTTTAAAATCATACTCACAAGTTGATTAGGCTACTCTAAGGACACATTACCTTAAAGTTTCTGAAATAGGGATTCTATCCTTCTTTTGATCCTTTCATGATAAAGAATTTGAGGTCTATAAAAGTATAAGTAATTACATCTTGTTGCCTAAACATAGTTTCATTGCCTTGTAAAATAGAGTTATTATTTGACCAAAGGAGGGTGATGTGAGGAGGGTTTCCATTTCAAGTAATATTCCATTGTATACACTTAGTAATATACAATACTACTCAGGCTCAAATAATCTTTTCATGCATATGACAGGATAGTGTCATACCTTCAATCAAAGTGACATTATGAAAGTCAATTATTATATTTTACCTCCAAGGATAATCAAAAGATTTTATATTCAATTCTTGATGTAGATCATCACCTATAATATGATCTCAAGCATCTCAAATGAGGTGTCTATAGTCAGTCTAAAGTGCACATTATATGGGCATTAGAAATTAAGAGAATAACCCTATAGACAATAACTTATTTGGAATGGAAATGGTAATAGTGGACCAAAGATAATTTAGGGGAGTTAAAACATATATTTGTGTCTCATAATAATACATATAGGTTCCCTTTTTAATCTGAAAATGGCATCTACAGTTGTATTGTAGTATGACAGTGTATTTGAGCATGATGGTCTAGATGTTGACAAGTCATGAAATGAATGTGTTAAATCATAAGGTGAATTTAAAGTTTTAAAAATACCCAAAATGGAACCTAACATGACACACACTATTCATGATAACCTATAGGTCCTTCAATACCCAAAAGAACACCCACAGTCAACATAATTTGCTATAGTAGGCAATTTAGCCTAATGAAGTGAAGAGAAGTGAATTGAGAGAGTTTTAAAAAGTTGGGAGTGTTCACATATTTGATAAAATATTCACAATGATTATTACCAACTTCACATGGTTCTCATAATAAGGAAATAGATCATGGAGGGTTCCAACATACAACTTGTAGTCAATATACCAACCTTACACATAGTCAGTGCTACAAAAGTCTACCTCAAATTTTGTGATGTTTGGGGGTGCTAGGAGTATTATCTATACCTAATATTTTTTGTATAGAGTCCATAGGATCTAATAAATCTCCTCATACATTCACATTGTCTAGGGTAATAGCGGAAGTTCCCTCTATTCTATCTCAAATATAGGCCACTCCTAGAGTGAATTAGTATGATAATGGCTAAGAGATGATTTAGAGACTATTAAAACATTTTATAATGGTTTATAAAGTGGTTTCAATAATTAAAAAAACATTATTAAGACCTCAAAGTACTGAGGAGTCCAACATGGTAGCCTAAACCCACAGATATACAAGCTAGGCCTACTAGGGCTTGACTATGCCTAAAGCCCTAAGTGGGTGTAGTCTCACTTCTAACACCAAGTGAGAATTAAAATGTATTTGATCACCTTAACGATAGGGTATGAGATTGTTTATAACCATTATTCTGCAAGGGAGATCACAAGTGGGTCATTTCTTGGCTTAAGAACAACTCAAGGTGTACTTAATGTAGGGAAGGGCTTGAGGGGCCATTTTTGGAAGCTCACAACTATATAGACAAAGTACATGGGATCTCAAGGAGTTATTAATAGTTGGATGGGGTCCCATATCCCCACTTTGTGAAATTTATTCATGGTTTGGATGTCGCATTTTTATGAATCATCCTTAAGGGTCAAAACTAATAAAACCCCTCTAAAACCCTTGCTCTTGACCTGATGGAAAAAGGTGGATAAAAATGGATTCAAGAGGGATAGTTTGGTTAGGAAAGTGATTTGGACTTAGATATAACTCCCTTAAGCTTCTCCCTATCATATTGGATTGTACCCTACTTGTATGAATAAGGTAAATTTGTTTTATTAATAGATTTTATGTGATTTTTAGGTTCAAGGGAGAGTTGAAAGATAAAAATCAGTAAAAGGGATCCATTGGGACCTAAGATAACTCCATTAACACATTTATTTCTTCATATGAACACACAATTACCTCTGCAAGCACCTTTATTTTAGGTAGTCCAAACTAGTATAGTGAATGGAGAGTGATCATTAAGTGAGTAGGTGATAAATCTAATTAGGAAGCCTTTTAAGCTTTGATTGATGGATTTAAATACAAGACTCTTGAAAGGTATCACAACACCCCTTGTATGGATTTTTTTGGTAAAATTAAGGTCCCATGAATGATAGGTGCGAGGAATGAGTGAAATAAGGATGATGGGGACTATAGGCAGTGAGAGCACTTGTCCAAAATAAGACTAGTAGTTAGGGACACATATAATGCATGTTAGATCTTGTCTTTAACCCCCCCCAAACAACCCCCCCCCCCCCCCCCCCCCCCCCCCCCCCCACATCATAGTTAACATGTGTAAAATCTCCCTAGTATGCTTTCGAGTGCTCAAGAAAGGCCAAATGATGAAGGTAGTTTCCAAGAAGGTAGCTGAAGGATCCTACGCCTAGTTTTGAGGAGTTTTCATTTATTGGAGGGACATTTTTACAAAGAGACATTTCATCATTTTTTTCATACTCTATTCTTATGTAAATTAACTTATTCTCATACCTTGACAAGTGACATTGTGACCCTTCACCTTCACTTCTTCTCTCTCTTCTTCCAAGTTCTATAAATGCAAGGCATTTCAGCTCTTGTTTTCTAATTCCACACCTGGTATGGTGAAGCCTTGATAATTTTATTTTTTACTTTTCCTTTTAATAATATATGCAATCTAATTTTGAGTTAAAAAGTATTTTATTTAAGTGTGTGAAGTGATATATGGTGAGTTATAGTGGTATACTTATATCCTTTTTCTCTTTATCATTTCATGTTTGGAACAAGAATCTCTCATTATAATAGGTCATATGGAGTGTAGCTAGTGTGTTTTGATTTTACTCAAGTGTGAAAGTATCCTTAGTGTCTACAGCTGACCTTTGGTTTACCTACCTTGAGTAGTCTCATGCATATCATATCCATATTAAAGTACTAATTTTAGAGTATCCTAGGACTTTGAAGCTAGTGTTATAGGTCTTCTCTCTTAGTGAAATAAGTATAATGATTTTGTGGAAATACTTCTAGTGTATCACCACTTTGAATTAGTTTCTTATCATGTCTAATTCTATCCTTTTTCACACAAGCATTAAGTTAGTATAGGTGATAAGCATTTAAATAACACCTAGGGAGTTAACCCTTAACCTAGAGGTCTACCTCTACTATAGGCAACCCACAGGCCTAGAGGTGTTCCAATGTTTCCTAAATATTATTTTAAGATTGAACAACCTCATCTAGGGTGCAATATTTGGTGACAATAGTTTCCTAATATGAACAAAGGGAATTTAAGACCTAATTAGGCTTATTAGGCCTAAGACAGGCATACACATACCTATAAATGAAACTCAGAGATAATTGCACATATTGGGTGACTGATAAGGGTAGTAATATTAAAGGAAATGAGTTATTAAGGTTATAAAACCTCAAACAATTTGAAGAGATGATAACCCATGTTTCATGGGGTTAACATAACTTCAAGATCCTAGTTGCTACTTACTATAGGTAGAGGGTAGGATTGAGTTCAAAAGAGACTTAAAATAGCCTTGGAAATGTAAAATTAATTATTATATAAACCCCATGACTTAATATATATAGGTATGTGGTGAACTAAGTCAAAAACCCTACAAGGGAAAGCTCACCCCCTACTCCTTGTACATACTACATGCAATGACTATGTTATAAAAATAGTCCAAAATCAAATGATTAAATTAGATGAGAAATAAGAAACTCTAGAAGTATGTGTGTTTGGGGATCATGTGATTCATGAATACTATTTAGAGTAACCCCAAATTCCTATCATAGGCCCATTAGACCTAAAACAAATGAGAATAGGCCTGTGTGTTAGGAGTGAAAACTCAAGCAGGGTTAGTTGTGAGAACTCAACAAACAACACCTCACTTTAAAATGACTATGTAAAGATAAAATAGGGGTTATCAATTTTTTTTGAGATGACATAAATATTTAACCATTGGAATGAGGTATTTAGTTTGAGACAAAGGAAGCCAAGTACCCTACATAGGCCTATTAGGCCCAATAGGCCTAAATAGGCATAAGCCTAAAACTAGAAACCATTGCTTATTTGGAAGATGATTAAGGTGTGGAAACATATAAAAGTGGTAAAAATAAACTTTGAAGAGTTCATAAAAATATGAGAATCTTAGTTTGAAATAGAAAGAACACTAAACTAAGCACCTAGGGCCATATAAGTAGGAATTCTTAGAAACCCTAAGCTTGACTATGTTGTTTTATGTAGGAATAAAATTGAAAGAGAACTTAGACATAAGGGTGTTATCCATTTTGAGGAAATGAATGGGAGTTAAAACTACATCCACTCCCCAGTGAAGAAGGGATCAAATCACTCATTTTTCATACATTAGCCCTAAACAACTTAGACTAGCTGCAAAGATGGACCTACTACCAACCACACAAGAATATGGAAATAAATTCAGGGTATGATCATTTGAAGGTAGCTATTGTTGGAAATTTTTGGTCCACATATAAAGCTCTTACATGTTTTGATGAGGCAGTGGATCAAAGGTGTAGTAATGGATCCAATATTTGCAAATAGAGAGGGTCCAAACAAGGTTTTCTAAAGATTCAGCAACAGTGTTCAAAGATAAACCTGCAAGCCAGAGCTAAGTGCAAAATATTTTATTCAACTAAGTCTTTACTTGTTCATTCTTTCAAAATTTATGGGGGCTAAGTGTTTCTTTTTATTTTGGGACCTTTTTTTGGCTAAGTGTTGAATTCTTTTGGATAAGTTATTTGAGACAAGGTTTTTGAAGGGATAATTATTTCAGACAAAATATCTGAAGCAAAAGGCAAAGACCATTTATTTTGGGAAAATTTTCAGGGATAATTTTCTCAAAGGGTAACTCTTCAATAAAATGGTCCTTTTGAAAATTCCCAAAGGAATTCTACAGCAAAGTTCACCAAACAATTTCCTTGAAAGGTTTTTTCTTGAGAAATGGTCCAATTAAAAGTTTTGAAGGAATTGGTCTTTTCAAAAGTTCTGAAGGTTTCATTCCCTTTAGGAAAAAGGATTTTCAAGGTTTCTGAAAGACCATTTCAAGAAAGTTGAAGGGTTCTTTGTAAAAATTCTAAAGGGACTTTTTCAAAATTTTGAAGGGTTCTTTCCTTTCATAAAAGGTTCATTGCAAAAACTCTGAAGGGCACTTCTCAGAAAAAGGGGTCACTTTCAAGAAGGTTGAAGGGTACCTTTCCTCTTAGAAAGGGCATTTCAAGTGAACAATAGGGAAATTTACAAGAAATCCAAAGGTCCATTGTCGAATAAAATTGTTCAAGGCCAAAGAAAAAGATTAAATTATTTTAGGATAATTATCCACAGAGATAAGTTTTGAAAGAAAATCCTGTTGGGTTAATATTTTGTCGGCCAGCTAACTAGTGACCAAAATAGTTCCTATCACCACAGCATAGGGAGATGGGTCACCTTGGTGTGCATCTTTACTACATCAACTAGAGACAAATCTCTCCTCTCATCAAGGGGAGGTTCCATATTAAATATGCAGAGCTATATACAATATAAATAAGCAGAAAGTAAGACACAGGGGTGGGACAAACCATCCATCTCTCTTTTTTAGAGATGATGCACATGGACAAAGAAGAAAATCTTGGCTATAAACATTGAAGGCACTTCTCTTATTTTAGAAGTGTCATTACAGGAAATAGCAGGAGCTTCTTTTAGATAGTGAAATAACTAGTGATCAAAAGGGCATAGTAATAGCAGGATGAAATAGAGTGAAAAGTCTCCACCTCAATTACTCAAAGATTATATCACAAAGGATAATGGGGGCACAAAGTCACCCTAGAATATTCAACACAAAAAGAAAAGGAAAACACAGATTGAAATCAATTGTGAAAGCACAAAGTCTTCCCACAGTTGGTTTTAGGACACTTCCCTATTACCTTCACTAATTCTGTGTACCAAATTAAATGAATAAGGACACCTTCAGATGATATAATTTAGAACAACACAAAGTCTATGAAAAACCTACTTTCTCATTCAGATAACAATGGAAATGAAATTACAACTTGAGCTCAAAGTCTCAGTTTTTCTCTTTCAAAATGGGTAGAGTTTCACTCTTATAAAATGAAAAGTATCCCTTAAAAATGAGAGAATTAACAAACTTATAGCCACTATGCAAGGCTTGGTGCCTTTTTCCATGGGACAGCCCATGCTACAATCAATGTCTTCAATGCATCTCTAGTTTTGTCTGGAGAGACCATGCTGAGAATAGTACGCTGCCATAACTATGGCATGTCCCTTCATATAACATGTCTCTTCCTTGGTATGGACTGTCTAGTTCTTTCTCTGATGTCTTAGCAGTTGTCCAATTCACCATTGCTTCATGGAAGAAAAAAATAGGCTTGCATCCTTGGTTTGGTGCACTCAGAAGTCTACTCAATCCAATGTTTCACCTACTGGAAATAATTCTTTTGAAGATATTTATGATCCTTTGGTCTCGCTCCTCTCTTCAGTACTTAAGTGTTTCTTTGCTCTTTATAGCCCTTCTTGCCTAAGTCTTTGGGGGGTCCTTTCTGCATCTTTGAAAAGTGGCAAGTTCTACTATTATGAAACTCATTAAAAACTTATGAAAAATGGGGTCCATGACATGTTTTGCCCGAGCAACTCCAAAAGGGGAACACGTATGTAAACACTTATCACATTTTTCTGAGTCATAACAGGACACGTGATGTATTCCACTTAACTTATAGAAGCTTTAGAAACATTTACGGGTCTTATAGAAGATGACACGTGGCAGATTCTGCTCTAATTTATAATGGACATGTGGCGGCTTCTACTACACTTTGTCTTTTTCCATTAGGCAGTTTTCTATGGTATTTTTCTCTTTAGTCAGGCTTTTCCTTTGCTTTCTTTGGGCTCTCTTCCTGGGTGAATTCCTTTGAAAAAAATGTCTAAAGGAATTCCTTTGGACAATTTGTCTGAAGGACTCTACTTTGCCTTTTGCCTTGTTCATTTTTTTGAAGGATTTCACTTTGTTCATTTTGGCTCGCAGCCCTCTGCAAGATCACTTGACTTGATTCATGGCCCTCTACAGGGGCATTTGTTCCTTCAGTCATGGGGCCGCCCCTTGAACCTGCCGATTGAACCGACTGATTGAACCAACTTTGGTTCAATGGTTCAATGGTTCATTCTTTGTTATTTGACCAAGCCCTTTGTCCTTTTGCACCAAGCGCATTGAACTAACTTGGTCATTGAACCCATTGAACCTTTGAACCAAAGTGGTTCAAAGTTCAATGGTTCAAGCCTAAGTCCTTTATTATTTGCCAATTGAAATCCTTTGATTGAATTGAGGCACTAAACCAATCCTGGAAATGACTAAGTGTTAGAAGCTTGTTCTTTTGACTGATCTTGCTTGCAGAAGCTTTTTTAACCTGTTGAACCTGTGAATTCCCTTTAGGAAAAAAGCTTAAAAAATGAAGAATTTGAAAGCTTAGAACAAATTTTGAAAAGGGAAGAGAGAAATTTTGGTCTGTAGGTTGTCCCAAAAAATGAGTGGCATTTTTTGAGGATAACAGCTGGCTCCAGTTGGGGAACTACCTTCAATTGGGAACTTGAAACATAGCTGAGGGGAGTAGAAACTAGAATCTCTAGTGCCTTGAAGTGTACCATTGGGCTATGGATTCACGCTACCCAAGAAAGAAGGTTCCAAAAATGAAAATGAAAAGCACAAAATATAACTAAAGACTATACAGATATACATATGTATAGATGATCTTATCTGATGCCTCAAGATTTGAAGCACTTCAGATGCCGCCCACTGTGAGATAGTGAAAATGGTGTGCCATCTTGATAAACCAATAGAAAACCATTTTGTCCCTAGAAATGGTGATGGGTGAATGGAACTCTCCACCAGGAATTCAATCTCGTGTGTCTTCCTCTTGGTTCTCTTCTCTTGCTGCCCCTTGGCAAGACTTGATTTCTAGTTTGAGAACCATGAATCTTGGTTCTCCTTTAGAGTCCATTTTTTTATTTTGATGGGTAGTAGCCTAGTCTATTACCATAATTTTCTATTTTGATAGTTCAGTCGAGCACATGTCTTGATTGTCCCCTTCAGATGCCTGGTAGACCACCGACTTGGCATCTCCTTTGTCTCAAGTAGATCCCCATTCGAGTAATAAAGATGCATACTCAATAGTGTTGTTAGTGTTGCTAAACTGCAACTTGTGTAAAGAAGGAAGAATATCCCCCTTAGGAGATATCAACACCAACTTGGCCCCAAAACCTATAGAGGAATTGCTGCCATCTATTTCCTAGATCCAAACATCACCAAAAATAGATCTTCTATTAGATTTATCTTCATTAGAGATGGAAGACCCTTTTTCATTTGTACTGTGCCCTACCAATCCTTCTGATGTCTGGTCTAAATCAATTCTTAGATCACCACCTACCAAACTTTCATCTCCAAGAACATGGATGTCCTTTGTGGTCAAAAAGTAATCACCCCTGCTTGATAACTCAAACAAAATTTGAGGTTTAGGGGCTGACGTTTGGGTCTTGACATCTTGTACCAACTTGTCCAACTAATTAGGGTTGGACTGTAGGACTTCAAATTTATTGATTTGACTTTTGTTCTTTTTGACATGATCAGTTATGTCAAATGATTGAATTGGACTAGGCACAGAGGAAGGGAGTTCATCCTTTTGGTTTTTGGGAGGGGCGGGAGGACTGGACTTTGAAATTGAAGTAGAAGTTGTAGAGATGTTTGATGTACTAACCTTCTCAGAAATCATTGGGTCCTTTGACTGGAAAGGTAGAGTGGTTCCCCACTTAGCAATTGGAATTTTAGGCTGAGTTCATTCCTCTATTCTTTCTTTATTAGCTTGTTGGGCTGACTGATTCTCGGACTGGGTGAATACTACGTATGATTCCTCATCTACTTCACCTTCACTTCTAGGTTCATCCTGGTAATTAAAGAAACTAATGTGTGAGTTTCTAACTAATTCTTCTTGATCCTCCATGAAGAGACCAACATCATTTCCTTGCTCATACTTAGGTGGGAAATAGGAAACATATTCTGTTTCCATATATCCCACTGCTGAGTTGGTTGGAGGTGCTTCAAGGGCAAGGTTCCTCTATGGAGAAGGAAGACGATTTGGTTACTCTTGAATTTTGGTATCATTGCCTTCATATGACTAATTCTTAAATGTCCTCCTAGGCATATCTCTATATGCAGGAGTAGATGCCATCCCTTGTTCTATTTACTTTTTGAGAGCTAGCATCTCATTTACTAGCTTTTGTACCATTGGGTCAATGGTGACTGCAGGTGAATACTCAAAAGATGAAGATGATTTACCTTTATTAATGTATCTCCTTATCTTTTATACCAAGATAAGGTCATCTTCTACCTCAAAAGCCATGTCCTGAGTAGCCTCAAGGTATATATGTCTAGCTCGTCTCAACAAAAACCTCACTTCAAGCTGTTGTGAGTTGATGAAGAAACACATGAGATTCTAAGGTGTCGACTGGTTGATCATGGGAATCTTGTGCCTCAACTTGTTGAACCTAGAAATGAAGTCCCTCATAGGCTCATGGGGCTCCTTCTTCATTTGTGTGAGTTGGGCTAGCAAGGCATGCACATCCTCTGCTGACCTAAACCTTGGTTTCAAATTTATCTTTGATAGTGTCCCAGCCAGTCACTGATCTAGTATGTAGATGGTAAAACCAGTCTACAACAACACCTTATTGGGTGAATATTTTATCAGCCAGCTAATTGGTGACCAAAATAGTTCTTATCACCATAGCATAGGGAGATGGGTCACCTTGGTGTGCATCTCTACTACAACAACTGGAGACAAATCTCTCCTCTCATCAAGGGGAGGTTCCCTATTAAATATGCAGAGCTATATACAATATAAATAAGTAAAAAGTAAGACACAAGGGTGGGACAAACCATCCATCTCTCTTATTTTAGAGATGATGCACACAAACAAAGGAGAAAATCTTGGTTATAAAGACTGAAGGCACTTCTCTTCTTTCAGAAGTGTCCTTACAGGAAACAGTAGGAGTTTCTTTCAGAAAGTGAAATAACCAATGATTAAAAGGGAGTAGTAATAGTAGGATGAAATAGAGCATAAATTCTCCACCTCAACTACTCAAAGTGTATATCAAAAAGGATAATGGGGGAACAAAGTTGCCGCAGAATCCTCAACACAAAAAGAAAAGGAAAACACAGATTGAAATCAATTGTGAAAGCACAAAGTTTACCACAGTTGGTTTCAGGACACTTCCCTATTACCTTCACTAATTTTGCATACCAAATTAAATGAATAATGACACCTTCAGATGACACAAGTTAGAATAGCACAAAGTCTATGAAAAACCTGCTTTCTCATTCAGATAACAATGGAAATGAAATTACAACTTGAGCTCAAAGTCTTAGTTTTTCTCTTTCAAAATGGGCAGAGTTTCACTCTTGTAAAATAAAGTCTCCTTTACAAATGAGAGAATTAACAAACTTATAGCCACTACACAAGGATTGGCGCCCTTTTCCATGGAATGGCCCATGCTACAGTCAATGTCTTCAAAGTGTCTCTAGTTTTATCTAGAGAGACCATGCTGAGAATAGTGCGCTACCATAACTATGGTGTGTCTATTCATCTAACATGTCTCTTCCTTGGTATGGACTATCTAGTCCTTTCTCTGATGTTTATGTAGCTATCCAATTTACCATTACTTCATGGAAGAAAGAAATAGGCTTACATCCTTGGTTTGGTGCACTCAGAGGTCTACTCGATCCACTGTTTCACCTACTAGAAATAACTCTTTTGAAGATATTTTTGATCCTTTGGTCTCACTCCTCTCTTCACTACTTAAGTGTTTCTTTTCTCTTTATAGCCCTTCTTTCCTAAGTCTTTGGGGGGTCCTTTCTACGTCTTTGACAAGTGGCAAGTTTTGCTATTATGAAACTCATTATAAACTTACAAAAAATGGGGTCCACGACACGTTTTGCTTAAGCAACTCTAAAAGGGGAACACGGATGCAAACACTTGTCACTTTCCACTAAGTCATAACAAGACACATGACGTATTCTGCTTAACTTATAGAAGCTTTAGAAACCTTTTTGGGTCCTATAGAAGATGACACATGGTAGCTTTTGGTCTGCTTTCTCTTTTTCCATCAGGGACTTTTTCGTGGGATTTTCTCTTCAATCGGGCTTTTCCTTTGCTTTCTTTGGGCTCTCTTGGCGGGTGAATTCCTTTAGACAAAATGTTCAAAGGAATTCCTTTAGACAATTTGTCCAAAAGACTCTACTTTTCCTTTTGCCTTGTTCATTTTTTTGAAGGATTTCACTTTGTTCATTTTGGCTTGTAGCCCTCTGCAAGGGCATTTGTTCCTGCAGCCGTGGGGCTACCCCTTGAACCTGTCGATTGAACTGACTGATTGAACCAACTTTGGTTCAATGGTTCAATGGTTTATTCTTAATTATTTGGCCAATTCCTTTGTTCTTTTGCTCCAAGCACATTAAATGAACTTGGTCATTAAACCCATTGAACCTTTGAACCAAAGTGGTTCAAAGTTCAATGGTTCAAGCCGAAGTCCTTTATTATTTTCCGATTGAAATACTTTGATTAAACTGAGGTGCTGAACCAATCCTGTAAATGACTAAGTGTTAGAAGCTTGTTCTTTTGACTAATCTTGCCTGCAGAAGCTATTTTAACTTATTGAACTTGTGAATCCCCTTTACAAAAAATCTTTAAAATGAGGAATTTGAAAGCTCAGAACAAATTTTGAGAAGGGAAGAGAGAAATTTTGGTCTGTAGGTTGTCCCAAAAAATGAGTGGGGCATTTTTTGGGGACAATAACTGGCTCCAATTGGGGAACTACCTTTAGTTGGAAACTTGAAACACAGTTGAGGGGAGTAGAAACTAGAATCTTCAGTGCCTTGAAGTGTGCCATTGGGATATGGAGTTGCACTACCCAAGAAGAAAGGTTCCAAAAAAGAAAACAAAATGAACAAAACAAAGCAAAAGACTATACAAATATACATAGGTATAGGGGACTCATTTGATACCTCAAGAATTAAAGTACTTCAGATGCTACTCCTTGTGAGGCAAAGAAAAGGGGGTGCCATCCTGATAAACTAGTAGGAAACCATTCTGTCCCCAAAAATGGTGACGGGTGAATGGAGCTCTCCACTAGGAAACCAATTTTTTGCATCTTTCTCTTGGCTCTTTCTTCTTCTTTCCCCATGGTAGGATGTGGTCTTCAAATTGAAAACCATAACTCCTTGCTCTCTCTGTGAAAAGTTCCTTTAGCTGACTTCAAAATACAGTAGTATGGTCCACCATCATAACTTGTTGTTCTGCTGATTTAGTTTAACACATGCTTTGATTGTTAGCATCAAACTCCTGACAAACCATCAGCTTAGTATCTCCTTTGGTGTGAAGGAGTTTGACCTCTTCACCTTGATTTTTTTTTTAATTTGAGCAACAGAGATCTGCATCTAGCTATGGAAGAATTGTTGCCATCAGATTCTAGGATCCAAGCATCATCAGAAGCTGATCTTCTATCAGATTTCTCTTCATGGGAGATGGAAGATCCTTCTTGATTTGTACTGCGCCCTACCAATTTTTTTGATGCCTTGTTCAGATGAAATCTTGGATTGCCAGCTACAGGACTTTCATGAACTAGGACATGGGCATCCTCTGTGGTCAAGAATTAATTACCCCTACTTAAAGGCTCAAACAGAATTTGAGAAGTAGGGGTTGATGTTTGGGTAACCACAATCTTTTCCTCAGACAGGTCCACACCTAGTTCTCCACCAATGTTTAATTGCTCAGGATTGGCTTGCAGGGATTCAAACTCAGTCTTTTGAATTTTGGATTTCTTGACATGATCAATCATGTCAAATGACTGAGATGGACTTGGAAGAGAGGATGGGAGTTCATCCTTTTGAATTTTGGGAGGGGAAGGACTGATCTGTGAATTTGAAGTAGAAGGTGCAGAGATGTTTGATGTACTTACTTCTTTGGCAACTACCAAGTCCTTTGACTGGAAAGGAAGAGGGGTTCTCTTCTCAACAATTGAAATTTCCAGTTGGGGTCACTGCTCTATCTTCTCTTTGTCAGCCTGTTGGGCTGACTGATTCTTGGACCTAGTGAATACTATGTATGATCCTTTGACTGCTTCACCTTCACTTCTAGGTTCATCCTGGTAATTCAAAAAACCAATGTGGGAGTCGCTAGCTGATTTTTATTGATCCTTCGTGACGAGATTAGCATCATTTTCTTGCTCAAACTCAGGTTGGAAATAGGAAACATGTTCTATTTCTAGATATCCAACTACTGAGTTGGTTGGAGGTGATTTAAGGGCAAGGTTCCTCTATGGGGGAGAAAGATGATTTGGTTTCCCTTAAATTTTGGTAGTGTTGCCTTGATATGGCTGATTAGGGAATGTCCTCCTTGGTATATTTTTATATACAGGAGCAGAAGACATACCTTGTGCCATTTGCCTTTTCAAGGATAACAATTCATTTGCTAAATTTTGTACTATTGGGTCAGTGGTGATTGTGGGTGAGTATTCAAAAGATGAAGAGGGTTTAGCTCTGTTAGGATATATCCTTATCTTTTCTACCAAGATAAGGTCATCTTCTAGCTCAGTAGCCAAGTCTTGAGCAGCCTCAAGGTCTATGTGTCTAGCCCGTCTCAATAGAAAACTCACTTCAGGTAGCTGTGAGTTGAACCTACCAATAAAATCCCTCATAGGCTCATGAGGTTCCTTCATCTAAGTGAGTTGGGCCAGTAAAGCATGTGCATCCTCTACAGGCTTGAACCTAGCTTCAAATTTAGCTTTTATAGTGTCCCAGCCAGTCACCGATCTAGTCTACAGATGGTAAAACCAGTCTGTAGCAGCACCTTATAGTGTCTCCATGAAAAGCCTGACTACCACATCTTCAAATTCCACCCTTATCACACCATAAGCTATGCTAAAAGCTACAATGTGTTCATCAGGATGAACTCTCCCATCACCAAATAATTTGGGAAAATTCTTTCTTGAATTGAGTGATAGCTGATGCAAGGGTGGAGTTAGATTAAGTGGGCCAAAAGAGTTACCCCAGGGGCCTCGAACTGCCATGATGGTATTATGAAAAATGGGGATAATGCATGTAAGTAGAATGGCCAAATTGCAAGACAAAAATGGAAAAGAACTGGCCCTACTTTAGCTTGAGGCTTGAGGCTTCAGACTGCACACTCTTTTCCAGTGACTTTGGTTTTGTAGACTAGGTAAAATAATAGAAATAGAGATGGAGGATGGTAAGACTAATGATAGTGGGTAAGACATGGAATAGAGTCGCTAGAATCTATAATGGATAAGGGTTATAATGATTATGGGTAAGACACAGGTGATGTTTCAATCTAAAACTTGAGGTTCCAAATTACACAAAATTATTGTGTCCCCAGCGGAGTTGCCAAAAACTATTACGCGAAGCTGGGGGAAAAATAACAATGGGAAAGAACTAGAATTGCTCATTCTTTCCCTAGTGGAGTCACCAAAAACTATTGGGTGAATATTTTTTTGGCTAGCTAACTGGTGACCAAAATAGTTCCTATCACCATAGCATAGGGAGATGGGTCATCCTGGTCTGCAGTTTTACTACATCAACCAAAGACAAATCTCTCCTCTCATCAAGGGGAGGTTCTCTATTAAATATGTAGAGCTATATATAATATAAATAAGTAGAGAGTAAGACACAGGGGTGGGACAAACCATCCATCTCTCTTCTTTTAGAGATGATGCACACAGACAAAGGAGAAAATCCTAACTATAATTGTTGAAGGCACTTCTCTTCTTTCAGAAGTATCCTTAAAGGAAACAATAGGAGTTTCTTTTAGATAGTGAAATAACAAGTGATCAAAAGGGCGTAGTAATAGTAGGATGAAATAGAGTGAAAAGTCTCCACCTCAACTGCTCAAATAGTATATCATAAAGGATAATGGGGGCACAAAGTCACACTAGAATCCTCAACACAAAAAGAAAAGGAAAACACAGATTGAAATCAATTATGAAAGCACAAAGTCTTCCCATAGTTGGTTTTAGGACACTTCCCTATTACCTTCACTAATTATACATACCAAATTAAATGAATAAGGACACCTTTAGATGACACAAGTCAGAACAACACAAAGTCTATGAAAAACCTACTTTCTCATTTAGATAACAATGGAAATGAAATTACAACTTGAGCTCAAAGTCTCAGTTTTTCTCTTTCAAAATGGGTAGAGTTTCACTCTTATAAAATGAAAAGTCTCCCTTAAAAATGAGAGAATTAAAAAACTTATAGCCACTATGCAAGGATTGGCACCTTTTTCCATGGGATGGTCCATGCTGCAGTCAATGTCTTTAATGTGTCTCTAGTTTTTTCTAGAGAGACCATGTTGAGAATAGTGCGCTGCCATAACTATGGTGTGTCCCTTCATCTAACATGTCTCTTTCATGGTATGGACTATTTGGTCCTTTCTTTGATGTCTGTGTAGCTATCTAATTCACCATTACTTCATGAAATAAAAAAATAGGCTTGCATCCTTGGTTTGGTGTGCTCAGAAGTCTACTCGATCTACTGTTTCACCTACTGGAAATAACTCTTTCAAAGATATTTTTGATCCTTTGGTCTCACTCCTCTCTTCACTACTTAAGTGCTTCTTTGCTCTTTATAGCCCTTCTTGCCTAAGTCTTTAGGGGGTCCTTTCTGCATCTTTGACAAGTGGCAAGTTCCGTTGTTATGAAACTCATTAGAAACTTATGAAAAATGGGGTCCATAACACGTTTTGCCTGAGCAACTCCAAACGGAGAACACGGATGCAAACACTTGTCACATTCCACTGAGTCATAACATGACACATGACGTATTCTGCTTAACTTATAGAATCTTTAGAAACCTTTGTGAGTCTTACAGAAGATGACATGTGGTAGCTTCCTCTCTACTTTATAATGGACACGTGGCAGCTTCTGCTGCACTTTGTCTTTTTCCATCAGGTGCTTTTCTATGGGATTTTTCTCTTTAGTCAGGATTTTCCTTTGCTTTCTTTAGACTTTTCTTGGGTGAATTCCTTTGGACAAAATGTCTGAAGGAATTCCTTTAGACAATATCTGAAGGACTCTACTTTGCCTTTTGCCTTGTTCATTTTTTTGAAGTTCACTTTGTTTATTTTGGCTCATATCCCTCTGCAAGGGCACTTGACTTGATTCACGTCCCTCCACAGGGGCATTTGTTCCTTTGGCCATGGGGCCGCCCCTTGAACTTGCCGATTGAACTGACCAATTGAACCAACTTTGGTTCAATGATTCAACAATTCATTCTTCATTATTTGGCCAAGTCCTTTGTTCTTTTGCACCAAGTGCATTGAACCAACTTGGTCATTGAACCCATTGAACCTTTGAACCAAAGTGGTTCAAAGTTCAATGGTTCAAGCCTAAGTCCTTTATTATTTGCTGATTGAAATCCTTTGATTGAACTGAGGTGTTGAACCAATCCTAGAAATGACTAAGTGTTAGAAGCTTATTTTTTTGACTGATCTTGCCTGCAGAAGCTTTTTTAACCTGTTGAACCTGTGAATCCCCTTTACGAAAAAAGCTTAAAAATGAGGAATTTGAAATCTCAGAACAAATTTTGAGAAGGGAAGAGAGAAATTTTGGTCTGTAGGTTGTCCCAAAAAATGAGTGGCATTCTTAAGGGATAACAAATCCTAAAATAATAATTTCTAAAATAAAAAAAATCTAGAGGGAATGGCCTGAAAGGTTAATTCTTTTTGGAGAAGTGTCTGCAAGTAAATAGTCTGAATAAGTGGCTGAAAATAAAAGTTCAATGTAATTAATGATGGGCTCGTAAACATCAAGTTTGAACCCCTACAAGTAGCCATTTCCTTTGGTCAAGTTTTCAAAAGGTTCATCAAGATTGCCACAAGATTGACACTTATCAAGATCTAGGAAGGAGATCAACAGACGAGAAAAGGCTAGGTTTTTAAAAGGATCCTTGTGGGATTTCAATAGCCAATAAGAAGAAAAGGATAAAGATTTCTCCTTTCAACTTTGATGATGTGTCTACAGCTCACATTAAAAACATGTAAAGTGGTCAACTAGGAATATATGCATCCAAGTGGAGCAATAGACATACAAAGTGAAGAAACATGCCAAGTTTTAAATGCAAAAGATCAAATCATTTATGATTGGTAGGAACATGTAGCTACACATGACATGGATCTCTTAGCTCCAATCAAGGGAGACTTGAATTCATGAGGGGATTGAGGAGATTTGTGGTGATCTTGGATGGTTTATTTGATGATCAAGGTAGTTTCATGGTTTTAATATAAAAGAGTATAAAAGAGCTTGAGTACAATAGGAGTGGTCCCAATAATTGACAATTTCTTATCTTAGTTCTTCTTTGTCTGACACAAGCCCTTTATTTATCTTTTCCCTTTCTCTATATATATCTCATGTTTTTCCATTTTTTGGGGTTCTCATTTTAAAAAAAAAAACTTTTCCATCTCTCTGAGAGACAGGACACTCTTTTAGATATTGCAAAATATGCTTAGCTTGATTAGGCTCGACCCTGCCAAGCATTTGTAATAATTATCTCTTGATGAAATAAATTATTTTATTTGCATATCTCTTACCTTGGATTTGTGTCTATTGAATTACAGACTATGGCATTATGTGAAGGAGATTCTTCCTTGTCCATGGTACTCCTTTTTGAACTTATTTAGGGAGTTTTTCAATGCTATTTGTAGGTCTAATTGAGTGCTTTTTCCATCATTGATGTGAACTTTCAGTGAGTTTTATAATTCCTCTTTGTTTGCATTCATTTATTATTGAACCTCCTCCATGAAATATTAATGCAACCATCTTGATCTTGAGGTTGTGTAAGTCAGTATTGTCCTCTACAAAACTAGTGTGGGTTTAAGCTTACGGGAGTTTCCCAATCTATTTTGGTACATCTCCCAGTTAGATTTCTGAGGAGCCCTTATCCCCTTTCTATCCATTTTCCCCATGGATAATTAGTTTATATTTAGTTTTAGGTGATCTACCAAGAGGAAGCCGACCTTCTCCAGAGGTTCAACCTCACTATATGATACCCACAGCTTGAGGTTGTTCCAATATTTTAGCTGGGAGTGAGAGAGATTAAAAAACTCTCCCACAAGGGTGAAATTATAGCCTAAAATAGTTATAGAAGAGATAAACAAGTGATGAGAGAGGTTTTATGATGATATTGAATCCTATTATCATCTGCAAGGTTTCTAGGTCTTCAAACTTAGTTGAGGCCAATTAGCCTTAAAAGCTTGTCTTAGGATTAAAAGGCACACACCACCATGAAAGCATACCCTAACCTTATACAAGAAGAAATATGACCTTGATGTGGTTTGAAATTTTGTTTCAAGTCTTAAAAAGGATTTTAAAATAAGGAAAATTAACATGAAGGTCATTTTGGGTCTTAAAAACCATCTCAAGTTCCACAATGTACATAGTTAGCTTGAGTTGCTTGTTTCAATACTCATATCTCTCATCAAAAGAGGATTTGGGGAAAATGCTCTTATCAAGAGTTAAGAACCCAAAGAAACTTAATATCAATGATATAAAGAGTTATATTCATGGGCAAAGGTTTATGAAACATTTCTAAGACTATAAACATGTCCAAACTGCCTATAGAAGACTACAAGTTCACTTCCCTACATTCATATATTGACACAATCTTTGCATGGGAACTCAAGATACTTAGGAAACTTAATGGGGTATATGGACTAAAGATCCATAAAAATAATCTTTGGTTTGGATTCCATACTTTATGAACCATTGTTAAGATGATGGACCTCCAAAACCTTTCTTAAACTTTACTATAGACCAGTCTTGAGAAAATTGAAGATTTTAGAAACCTAGCACCCTAGAATGGTCTCATAAACACCTAAAACACAAAGAGAACTTAGAGTATCCCTTGACCATGGTACTTATATATATGAACACTATATGAATTTGGCATAAAAGTGTAATTTTTCAAGGTTTTGGGATATTTTAGGGTGTAGAGCTATTTTTAAGGATTTCAATCATTGGAGGGGGAAGTTTGGAACTTATTTCACCTTCTCAAGTCATAAAATGCCAAAACTTATGCTTGTAAGTCCCTCTTCAACTCTCTTCTAAATAGCTAGTCTATATAAAGGAAGGGTAGGGTGACCTAGTCAATGAGTGTGACAAAATTGCAAGTGTCTCTTTCTCAAAAAGGATTATGGTATGATGTAAGATGTTGTTTCAAGCTTGAAACTCATCTATACATAGGTTATCAAGGTTCCATACAAGTTTCATGGCCATATAATGCAAATGATTAGGCTATTAGGCCTAAATGGCCTATTTGGCCTACATGGTCAATAAGAAACATGAAGAATTATGTAGGAAGAATATTGAGGGAGCTATTACAAAGATATTACACCATATAACTAAAGAATTGAATGATTAAAGTGAACATTAAATGGTCATTATGAAGGAAGAAGTCAATTTATTGACTTGGTCATATGCTCTAAAGAAGGAAGGACTATTGTACACCTTATAATGGCCTAATTACACCTCATTCATGTTGTAATTTCCAGTATAAAAGTTATTTGACCAAATATGGGTGTACCATACCTTGAGAGAGTGTTTAAAAATTCAACCACATACTCCACTACCCCATTTCAAAATCTAAGGGCTCATTCAAAAATCATTAAGAAAAACAATACACAAAGTGTGTATGTCATGACTATTATAACATATGTATGAGTTAATGATGGTCATTGATAACCTTTTCATTTTTGATCCATGCCATTATCCCCTTCTTTCTCTTCCCTTTTATCTATATATTGAAGCCTTAAGGCCTTAATTTTTATCCCTCTCCTGGGTATGAGGAAACTCTATCTAGTTTTGTACTTGTAAACCTATTGGACTGATTAATAAACTATTACAACTCTTTCATGGTGATATATAATGTGATTATACTTATCTTTAATTGAAAATGTGATGGATCTCCCTCCCTTGCATGTCCTTGTTCACCTAGATATAAATAAGGTGTCTTATTTAGGTTAGTGGTGTTTAAAAGTGTTGGTGATGGAGTTTGAAGTGTGACCTAACTAGTAAGAGTCTCATATCAGAGCTTCTTGTCATGACCTTTTCATTTTAATTACTTAATACAACCTCCACATGAAACATTTTACATAAGAACTCATGAAGATTGTTTAGTTGTAGGTTAGTCCACTAGTGTTGTTAGGAGATCAAATTGAGTGGATGGATGAATCATATTGGTGCATCGTCGTCCCTTAGAGTAGATTCACTTTATGTAATTTCTATCCCTTTTCACCCCAACAATAATAGGTTTTAGTAAATTGAGCCACATGTGATGTACTAGTGGAGCTAGCCCCATAATCTAGAGGTCTAATCTAGTTATAATGTTAGTTTAGGTTTGAATAAGAATTGAATAGTCTCTTTCACAGGGTGTAACTTGGGTTGATAATAGTTTTAACATGCCCATTTGGATAAGATTCAATGATTGAAGCATTCACTTGTAGCCTTGTAATATTTTTGAGCAGCTTCAAACACTTGGGAAAAATATGTGTAGTTAGATTTTAGGCTAAGAGATACCACAAAGTCATCATTGCAGAGGTAAGAAAGGTTCTTGTTCATAATTCATGGTGTTGTGCATATGTTACATGAGGAGTTATGATAGCCTATGGGGAAAATTTATGTCATCCACCTCCCTATCAACCCTACCATAACCCCTATCAACCTTATACTAACCCTTATCAACTTCACAATTGGCCTCTTTACTACCAAACCAATCAACTTCATTATGAACCTTCTACACCTCCTTGGAAACCATCTTATCCTCTTGACCAATCATGGTACCAACCTTATATTCCTTATAGTCACCCTACACCAAGCAATGATGATCTAAACTTAGAGATTGAAAATCTAAGGGAGGAAAGAAATAGGTTAAATGAATGTCTTAGGTAGTAGAAGGAGATTGAATGCCAAGCCCTTGTCCATCATCAAGGTACCCTTTCAAACCAAGAAAAATCTGCTAGGGTAAACAATCTAGCTCATTTTATCACCTCAATGATCATTGGAGATATATTTATCCATAATTACTTATTTGATGACAAAGCAAGGAATTCAATTATCCCTAAGCTAGTGGTTAATAATATGAATTTAGTGTATGAGCCCACCTCCAACCTTGAATTGTAATTAAATGGGTCAACTAAGAAGGTATTTGGCCTTCTCAAAAACCTAAAACTCACCCTTCATTTCTATCCAAATATTTTAATTGCACAAGACATCATTGTTGTAGACTTGTTACCTCATTTTTCCCTATGTTTATCTAGTGATTTTATGGCCAAGTTTGGAAATGCTTGTCTAGTGACTTATCTTATATGGTTTGAAAATCTGGATATGGTTTAGAGGTCAAAAAGGTCTAAATCAATATCTATTTTTCATATTTAGACTTAAACACCAAACATCTCTAGTGCATATTTCCTTCATCCTCTCACTCCTAATCAACATCTATGTGTTCAATATCTCTTGTAAAATGCCATGCCTTCTCAAGAACCTGTAGTAACTTCAGCTTGGAAGCCTTCATGGGCCAGAAACCCAAACTATGTCATGCCTACCCTTGAAAGAGAGATTAAAGTAGAGGGTAAAGGTTTGAAGTCTAGTTTAGAAGGTGTCTTATGTTTCTAAGTGTCCTATCATCCCTTCATACTGCAGCCACTCATGAGCATCAAACCATATCATAATTTGAAAAGGTAATTGAATAATTTAATAATAAGAGTGTGTTCCCCAAGGTTGATACTCATAAGGCTATAAGTTATAAGGACACCTTAACAACTATCAAGCAAGCTAAGGAAGTTCATTGTCCTCCCACCCTCTCCTCTTGTGAAGTGGAATCAAATGCATTAAAGGCATAACTTGAACATCAAAGTGTGGGAGACAACTTGTCAAGATTTTTTATTGAGATTACAATTCTTTAAGAAGTGGATCATGTCATAGTTGCAACAGAGTTTTGACTATACCTTAAAGAGTTTACCTCAAGCATATATGATGAAGAAGTCTATATTGGAACCCCAGTTCATCCCAAAAAATCAGACTTGGAGTGTGAAAATTAATTGGATGACATGGAATAACCACAATGGCATGATGATGTAGTGAATTAAACCAAAACTCATGCAACTCATTCTCTAGAGATAGTCATGGAGATAAATCACATGAGTCCATGAATGAGGTTGAGAGTAGTTTAAGTCAGTTAGATGAATCTTGGAAGTAGTTGTATCATGATTTTTTGAGTGAGTTGAAGAAATCAATATGATAGATTTATATGGTAGAGTAGGACAATAGATTGAGGCTTCAAATAGAGATACTACTAATGCCTTGGAGCTTTAAGAAGATAATGCAATTTTGGAAACATCAAGGCAAGATGAGTTGGAGTTTCAATGGGTTGATGAGATGTGATTCTCTACTAAAGATAAAGATGACCAAGTTGTTGTATATCAAAATCCTTACTATGAATATTGATCAACATGGTGCTTCATAAGAAAATTATAATAATGGTAAGGAAATCCATGTCTTTCAAGTTGATCACGAGGAGATGGACTTTTGGGAAGAATTGAAGAAATTTTGTTCAAGATTAGATAGTATACCTACATCCTATAAGAATCTTGATGAAGATCTCCAAAGGGACACTATGGAAACTGACTATTATAAGTCTCATAGTTAGAATCATGTACAACTCATGACTAAAGTAAAAATCACATTGATCATGAAAGGAATAAAAGTGTGGAATGATTATGATTGGGTGATTGACTCACCTAACCAACCCATCCACCTAGGGATAAAATAATAAGGTTTAACTACTTCCACAAGAAGCCATGAACATGCCCATACCCCCAGCTACAATAATAAATTGTTAGACAGTAAGTAGTGCTTGGATGGGCTCAAATCAAGACATGGAAATCAAACCTTATGGTGCCATCGTATAAAATATTATTTACATTTGATCCCAAGGAAATAAGTTAAATTTAGGTTAGTTATTTACAATTTTCTTATCTTGTCTTGATATGTGGTTAGCACATGTTTGTAGTTTGTCCCCTTAGTTTTTTTGGTGTCTTTGTTATTTGTTTCTTAGGTTTAGGTGTGTTTCTTTTGTTGTCTTTCTTGTGTCTTGCTAGTTTTTTGCAGTCCAAGTGGTTATTAGGTCTTATTATTATGTTTGATTCATAATGTCATCCTTGAGTTAGTGGGTTCTCTTGACTAGTAAGCTAGTCACCCCTTAGAGTCACTAAAATGTTGACATTTTGGCCTCACAGGCCAAATGTCAACCCCTAACATCAAAAAATTGCATGAGAACCACTTTGATCTTATCTATAGTGCCTAAATTATCATGGTTTCATAAATGCCTATTGAGAATCTTTGAGCCTTGTTAGAAGTGTCACTAATGTGTTTAGGCTTGCTTGTGTATCCATTATGTCATGGTTTCCTTGGGCTTATTTGGTGAGGTGACAATAGTTATAGTGAATTTGGAGTGAGAGAGGAGGGTGTCAAAATGTCTCATGAAGGTCTAATGGTGTTTTGATGTCATTTTCATAGTTTGGTCATTCAAGTAGTTCTAAGTCACCATAAACACCCCTTAAGCCATCAATCACCTCATTTATGCCTTTATACTTTATAAAACCTAGAATAATGGGAAGTGTTAATGAAAATTACATTATAAAATGTCTTGGAGAGGTCTTAATTCAATGCATATGGTCATGACTCATGTATTCATATCCTAAAAAGTCCATTTTGAAACTCATTTGCACTCCCCACTCAACAAGTGGACCCCACACATGCCAAAACATATCTCTCCCACTTTAACCTACCATATATTATGTTTTAAAGGGTAATTTAACTCATTTTACCTCTAATTTCATCCTAAAATGGTGAATCAAATCTTCAAACATGGAGAAAATAGTGGAAAAGGAGAATTTTCATGTGTTTTCTATAGGTGTATGGACTTGTATGGAATTTTTCATATAAAGGAAGTCAAAGGATTTTAGGGGGCTCATGTATGATATATTAGGTAAGTTTCATGATAGGAAGACTAAAAAAACATCCTAAATTGACCTTTCTCTTTAACTGTCTTCTTTGCATCCCAAGGCAACCCTTCAAGTTTGTGGATAGTACGGATTGGAGAGAGAATATCATGATCTAAAACTTTGGGAAAAGGAAGGAGGTATCTTGACCTTCCAATACATGTAATTTTTCTATAGGATAAAGGTCTCATATTTATGAATAATAGCTAACATCCTGACCACTCCAATAGGATTATTCATCTGTGCAATGGTGAAAAGTGCAATTTTTTTATGAATATTGGAGGTTTTTCTAAGAACAAATGCTTGATTTGTGTTTTGGAGATCCTCATATCCCATATACATCATATTTCACCCATATTTCACATGTGTGAGGGTGTGGAAACAAGTAAATATTCTGGTTTCTTCCCTTTATATTATGTAGATAGATTGCCATGTATTTTAAGGTATTCAAAGTTTGGTTATGTAGGTGAATGGTGGTTATGATTATATAATAGTCCCTTGGGATATTTTCAGACCTATATGCCTTTCCAAACACTCTACTTAGTCACCATCATATCTAGGTCTCCTTCAAGGTCTCATTTTCTAAGATGTATATCATGATTAGGTGTGGTATCCTCTACAAGGTAGATGACATAGTGTTTGAAAAATATCCTTTGGTAATTTTGGGATACACAATATACTTATTCATTACCTGATATATTATCCCACACTCATGATATACCCTATAAACTATCCATCTCCACCCTCAACCCACTATGCAAAGATAAGACTCATTCAGTTATCATAAGAATTCAAGCAAACTATAGACATGGTGGTTACTATTGAATGGAGTTTTAGAGACATTGAAGACCTCTAAGGATCCATATGGTCCTATGGAGGAGAATGAAAATGAATTAAATATGGGTAAACAAAGCTAACATATCTTCAACACCTCAAAGATGCTAAACTCGGTCAAACCCTTTAGGCATGCTCAGAATAGTGAACATAGACTTAAGTGGTGTTGAAAATATGTTAGGGATTTTGGGGATTGAGGAGCTTTAGAAAGTTGAAAAATAAACAATAAGAGGATACTTACTACAATGAATATCCTTGAGGATAGTATGTTATCAATCTAGTTCTCAATAACCACATATACAGTTAGGTAGACCTCATCCACCACTTACACTTAGAGCTATGAGAAGATGGGATAAGTACCTTGAAGTTTGCATAAAAGGTAATTGAGGATAAAATGGGGGTGATTACTTGTTTCTTATAAACCCTTATTCTACACTTAATGATGTGGTTTCCTAAGATGGACAAAGGGAATTTAAGACCTAATTAGACATATTAGGCTTAATACATGCATACACAAACCTATAAATGGAAATAAAATATAGTTTCACCTCTTGGGTGCATGATAAGGGTGGAAATATTAAATGAAATAAGCTATTAAGTTTATAAAACCTCAAATGGTATGAAGATATGATAACCCATGTTTGATGGGGTTAACATAACTTCAAGATCTTAGTTGTTAATTACAAGTTTCACTATAGGTAAAGGGTAGGATTGAGTTTAAAATAGACTTAAAAGAGCCTTTAAAGTTTTAAATTAATTGGTATGAAAACCCCATGAATTAGGATATAGATATATGGTGACCTAGGTCAAAACCCCTACAAGAAAAATCTCACTCCCTAATGCTTACACATATTGTAAACAATGACTATGTTATACAGATAGTCCAAAATCAAATGATTAAGTTAGATGGGAAATAATAAACTCAGGAAGTATGTGTAGTTGTGTTGGAAGAAAAATAATTGAGAGGGGGTGAAAAATTCTCTTAAAATTTTCTTTTAATTCCTCCTTAGCATATATGAACCATCACATCAACATACAGATTGAGCAATGCATAAAGAGTCAACCATATAAGCATGAAACAAGATTACCATCATATATGTGGGAAACACTAAAGGGTAATAAAACCCACTAATCCATAAAAATGGATTATAATATTATAATTCAAAATATCATAGTTGAGTGAAGCACAAACTCCACATGGAGCACCAACCCCAACTAGCTAAGCACCAATCCAACTACACTTTAGTAAGAAACAGCTTGGAAAGAGGCACCAATCCCCTAGATAAATTAGCACAAAATAAATCACCTTATTAAATCTATCATATTAAGAATGATTTTTTTCTTATACAATAGATTATGATCACCTTCTTCAGCTCTTCTCTCTCTTCTACTCCTCTCAAACTATCTTCTAGCCTTCTTCGCTCAACTAGCCCTCTTCTTGACTTGATTAGGTCATATGAATTTGTTTTTCATGTATATAACCTATATAAAATCTTAATAAAAATTTATATACACTCTTAATATGGTCTAAAACACCTTATTATGCTTACCAAGTGCTATATCATTCACATCTTCTCTACACACTCAAATAAGCCTAAAACTACCTTGTATTTATACCATTCCTCTTGCTCATATACTTATTGATCGGGCACACATAATTTAATAATTAGATTAAAATTTAAATAGGTACTATAACATGTTTCATACATGAATAAATTGTTACAATATGTTGGTCACACCTTCATTATCCCTTACCCTTCTTTAGGCCTTATGGAGACCTAATTCAATTAGGCCTTCTTAGCAACATGTTACCTTATGTTCTTATTGCAATAATTTACCTTCATTGAAAAAAATAATAATTTCATAAAATGATAAAATATACCTTAATAAAAATATTATAATTTCCATAACACTTTTTATCACCAACCCCTTCATTAACACTCCTTGTAGCACTATTCACAATTAGGCTTGTGAACCTACAAAAAGTCTATCAAACAAAATTGAAGCATGTACATAATTTAGTCATATAAACATGAAAAAAAATCAGATGAAAAAATTTTAAATTAAATTAAAAACATCTCCATGTGATTTACACTTAACAACTCAAGGCAAAAGGACTCAAAAACGTTTTGCAAACAGCCCACTCAAAACTGCCAGAACACACCAAAACAAAGTCATGAACAACTTGATCTTAAAAACCTAAAAGGAAACTTATTATGACAATTAATAATTTAAAAATATCCTTTTACATATATATACCACTCTAAAATAAAAAAATCACTAGGTCTGGTGTCAAATATTGGTCTTATAGACCAATTTCTTGACTTACAATCACACAGTCCAAACCTGAATAGACAAGAAATTTTGTGAACACATGTTCTTCACTTATAATAAAATCCAAAATTTATAAAAAGAATTATAATGACTTAAAATTAATTAATAGCAACTCCATTTACTTTTTAAATCAATTTTACACTCAAATCCAACTTTTCATCACTTGTAACTTTATTACACAGAACTGCCAGTTTACCCTAAAGAATAGTCATAGTGACTCAGACCTCCAAAACTAGTATAAACATATAAAATGACTTATTATGCTTAAAAATGACCATAAAATACTTTTATATAAAATTAAAACACTAAAACATTAAGGTGTAATTCCACATATTAGACATATAGACCAATCTCTAGATCTTTCTCCTCACAGTCCTACCAAAACCAAATAAGCCATTCTGGCTTCAATTTTTCAACCACTTTCACTAAATATTAGACATTATAAAAAACATGGATAGTACATAAAAGTACCAAAAAAATACACCATGCACTCTAATTCATAATTATTTCATGAAATCATACTAAAAACCAACTTCTCAAACTATTTGGATTTGGCATTGTTCTTCATTAGGCTTGTTAGCAACTGGTCAACTTGGATCAAATATTTGGAAAATTTAAGAACTATAAAAAATATATAAACCACAAAGTACATCAAATATGAGTCTTAAGCTTCAATATTCATCAATTTTCAAACTTTGTCCAATACAAATTTTTATATCTACAATAAATTCTTTAAAAACAAGCTTGTATCTTCACATTTTCTCTCTTCTCTCTCTAACCACCACCACATTTAGGTAATTGGGAGAGTTAAATAAAAGATCCAAACACTTATCTAATCATTCCAAACCATCCTAATCACTTTTTAATCATATCTTCAACATTGGGTCACTATTAGGGTTTTAAGAGGGTTTAAACACACTTTCACTATTAACAATTGCTCATAAAGCATAGCTCCTCAATCCAAAAACTAATACTTATAATTTTGATCTATGACCTTTCCCCATTTAGATTAGGTTCTCATGCATATGTTTAACAAGATAAAAAACATAATAAAATCCTTCTCAAATTGAGAACCCTTCATTTTGTACACTTGAGAGACCTCAAAACATATTTTTATGCCTTATCCTTCAAACCATGACCTAAAAATTGGTTAAAATACTTGAATTAACATGACACACTATTTAAAACACTCACCTATCTATAATTTCCTTGGAAACATAACCTTAAATCCCATTAGGCCATACTCTCTCTCTGTCTCTCTACATCATGGTATTTATACTACATAGACTTGGAAACACACCTTCATGCCACTATAAATGCACTATACACCTCATACACATGCTCAAAAAATCTCATAAACCTCACACATGATAACTCTTCCATACACCTAGTCACTACCAATTATACTCTACCAACTATCTCTATTCACCTTTTACTTCTACCTTATGCAAGATGCATCTTCATAATATGATCCTTGATTCAATCTTGAACTAATACACAAAAAATACAATGATAAATAATATCACATTGAAGATATCACTAAAGTTGACATAATAACACTCATAACACACTCATATAATTGCTCTCATACTTTTGTCATGCCTCAAATGTGCCTGAACACCTTTGACACATTGACTTATGTATTAAATTATCACACCACTTATGACAATTCATATCAATTCAACACTCACTATGCTTGGCATAAGGACTCATCATATAGATACTTCAAAGATGACATGACCATGCACCTTTATAAGAACCTTTGATATCAATGAAAACATCAATGCCAAAAATCAACAATCAATAAAAATATAAATAATTTGGGGATCATTTAATTCATTAATACTCCTAATAATAACCCAAAGTCTTATCACATACCCATTAGGACTAAAATAGATGAGAATAGGCCTGTGTGTTAGGAGTGGTAACTTAGGTACGGTTAGTTATGGGAAGTCAATGAGCAACATCTCACTTAAAAATGACTATATAAAGAGAAAATAGGGGGTTATCACTTTTTCTCTAATATGACATCAATATTTCCCCATTTGAATGAGGTAGTAAGTTTGAGACAGAGGAATCCAAGTAGACTACATAGCCCTATTAGGCCTAATAGGCCTAAATAGCCCTGTGCCTAAAACTAGAAACCTTCACTTTTTTGGAAGATGATTAAGGTGTGGAAATATATGAAAGTGGAAAAAATAAAATTTGAAGAGTTAATAGAAAGATGATAATATTATTTTGAAATATAAAGAACACTAAACTAAGCACCCAGGGCTACATAAGTAGGAATTCTTAGAAACCCTAAGCTTAACTATGTTGTCTTATGTAGGAACAAAATTACAAGAAAACCTAGACTTGAGGGTGTTATCCACTTTGAGGGAATGAATGGGATTTTAAACTCTATACACTCCATAGTGAATAAGGGATGAAATCACTCATTTTCAATACATTAGCCCTAAACAATTTAGACTAAATGCAAATAGGGATCTATATCCATCCACATAAGACTATGGAAACATAGTTAGAATATGAGCATTTTAAGGTAGTTACAAAAGAGATAAATAGGTGAAGAGAGAGGTTTTGTGATGATCTTGAATCTTGTTATCATCTACAGGTTTTCTAGGTCTTCAAACTTAGTTGAGGCTAATTAGGCCTAAAACCCTGTCATAGGCTTAGAAGGCCCACACCACCATGGAAGAATACCCTAACCTTATCCAAGAAGAACTAGGACTTTAATGAGGTGCTAAATTTTGTTTTAGGTCTTAAAAATGAGTTTTCAAATAAGGAAAATAAATAGGAAGGTCAATTTGGGTCTCAAGAACCATCTCAAATTCCATAGTATACACAGTCAGCTTGAGTTTCCTATTTCAATGCTTAGATCTCTCATCACAAGAGGACTTGGGGAAAATGATCTTATAAAGAGTCAAGAACCCAAAAATAATTAATATACATGATACAAATATTTATATTTAGGGTCATAGATTTATGAACCATTGCTAAGACTATAAGCATGTCGAAACTACCTATAGAAGACTACAAGTTCACTTCCCTACATTCATATCTTGACACACTTTTTGTATGGGAACTCAATATAATTAGGAAATTTAAAGGGGTATATGGAATAAAGATCCATAACAAGAATATTTGGTTTGTAGGTCTATACTTTATGAATCATCCTTAAGATGGTGGACCTCCAAAACCCTCCTTAAAACCTATTATCGACTAGTCTCAAAAAAACTAAATATTGTGGCAACCTAACACACTATAATGGTTTGAAAAACACCTAAACCATAAAGAGAACTCAAAGGATCCTTGACCAGTGACCATGGTACTTAGTTGTATGAACACTATATGAATTTGGCATAAAAGTGTACTTTTTCAATGTTTTGAGATATTTTTAGGGTGAAGATATGTTTTAAAGGATTTAAATCATTAGATGGGGAATTTTTGCACTTATTTCACCTTTTCAAGTCATCAAATGCCCAAAATTATTCTTTAAAGTCCCTTTTCAACTCTCTTCTAAACAACCAGTCTACACAAATGAAGGACAAGGTGACCTAGTCAACTAATGTGATAAAATTACAAGTGTATCTTGCTAAAAAAGTCTTATGGTATGATTTAAGGTGTTTTTTTAGGATTTAAACTCATCTATATATAGTTTTTTAAGGTTACATATAGGTTTCATGGCCATGCAATGCAAATAGTTAGGCTATTAGGCCTAATTGGCCTATTTGGCCTACTTGGTCAATAAGAAACTTGAATAATGGTGTAGGGAGACTATTTAGGGAGTTGTTATAGAGATATTATGCCATATAATTAAATAATGTAAGGATTAAAGTGCACATTCATTGGTCATTATAGAGGAAGAAGTTAGTTTCTTGACTTGGTCATATGCTAGAAAAAAGGAACGATTATTGTCCACCCTATAATGGCCTAATTACACCTCATTCATGTTGTAACTACCATTATAGGATTTTTTTGACCAAATAGGGGCATACCATGCCTTGAGAGAGTGTTTAAAAAGTCGACCACATCCTCCACTAACCCACTTCAATGCCTAAGGTCTCATTCAAAGATCTTCAAGAAGACTAACACACAAAGGGTATATGGCATGATTGTTGTAACTAATGTATGAGTTAATGATGGTCATTGATGACCTTTTCATATCTCCTTCATGCCATTCTTCCCTATTTATTTTCCCTTTATTCTATATATTAAGGCCTTAAGGCCTAAATTTTTATCCCTCTCTTAGGTATGAGGAAACTATACCTAGTTTGTACTTGTAAACTTATTAGATTGATTAATAAAATATTATATATCTTTCATAATGATATCTAGTCTTCTTATACATATATTGATTTTCAAATGTGATGGATCTCCCTCCCTTTCAGGTCCTTGTTCACCTAGATACAAATAAGGTGTCTTATGAAGGTATGTGGTGTGTAGAATTATTGGTGATGGAGCTTAAAGTGTGACTTGAATGGTAAGAGTCTCATATAAGACCTTCTTGTCATGACCTTTAAATTATAGTTACCTAATAATATCTCTACATGAAACATTTTTTCATATGAACTCATGAAGATGATTATTTAGTTGTTGGTTAGTCCACTAGTGTTGTTAGGATTTCAAATTAAGTGGATGGATGAATCATATTGGTGCATCAACATCAATTAGAGTATATTAGTTTTATGTAGTTTCTATCCCTTTTCACCCCAACAGTAATATGTTTTAGTGAACTAAGCTACAAGTGATGTACCAAGGGAGCTAAACCCATAATCTAGAGGTATAGTCTATTTATAAGGTCACCCATATACTTCAGACCATTCCCATGTTAGTCTAGGTTTGAAGAAGAATTGAACACTCTCATTTATAGCGTGAAACTTAGGTTGGTAAAAACTATCTCATCAGGTCACAAAAGACATGTGTTGACTTTTTAAAGATACATCATTTCCCAAATGGCATGGGAGTTTCAAACCTTGCTTGACACCTTGATCTTGTTTTTCAAAAATACCCTCTCCTTGACTTGAAAATGGAAAAGTGGCACTCTTCATTATAAATTCATGTTGAGTTACATTATATCTCTATTCTTGACACATGTCATCTGATTAGGAGTTCCTCAAATTGACATTGAAGTGATAATCACACTCTTAGGTGTCTTTAAGCCCACTTGGCCTTACTATGTGTATCTTGCTTGAAAGTGTCAAGTCTTGAATTTGTATTCATAACTACAATTATTATTCATGGATGGAATCTCTTAGTAATATTAGACCTTAATCAACTCATTTGGATTCCTCAAACTCTCTCTAATACTTCATCTTGTACTTAAAGCTCTCACTAACAATTAATTCCGTATAGCCCTAAAAACATGCAAACTTCCTTATGTAGAAAAATTTATGGATGATAATGAGTAAATACATATATTTTTTATTACCTAGTATCTCATTACAACTCCATGCCAAATTTCATGACCTTAAAGTGAGTGTAAGTATCCCTTTTCACCAAATCTCTCTCCCCAATTAGGCCTCCATGCCTAGAAACTAAGTTTTGGCTCAAATTAGCTCCCATACATGTGAAATTTAGGAAAAGCATTTGATCCACTTTACCCATACCTTAACATTATCCATGAATTTTTTTATATTCTAATACCTTGTATGGATGGGTGAACCATGAAATGGCCAAAACCCTAGTCTAGGTGCTTGAATAGGCTTGAGAGTTGACTGAAGTGGTTTGGAAAGAAGTTTACAAGTTATGAATCTTGGAAATAGTTTTTTGAGTCCTGAAACATCATAATACAACTCAAAACCTTGATATTTATATCTCCATTTGTATTTTTAGGTCTCTAGATAGGCTCCTTGACCTACAAACTAGTGTATTCTCACCTTTTTGGCCAAATTGATGAGTTGGATAGCTCATATATCATCTTGAGGGACCTGATAAGGAGTGTGACTGATTTTATAACCTTTTTAAATGTTTTATAGGCATTTATACTTGGTTTATAAACCATTTCATACCATGCACACTCATAAACACACTTATAACCATATATTATGGGTGATTACAGACAACATTGTACCTTACATGTGCAAAACAAATTGCTTGAATAGATGCTTGTGAGATATGAAAAGTTTTACAAAGTCATTTAAAAGTAAAATATATCCATTATAATCCATTGGAAGGCCTATTTATCCCATCAGGTTACTATGAGGGGTTTAGGAGGGTTTAAGGTATGTCAAGTTCTTAAAGATTGTTCATAGAGGATAGAGCCTCTTTCCTTGAACCAATTACATATGATGGAAGTGGATATACACATATAGCACCTTAAAAATAATTTTTACACCATGAATATTTTCAAGGAATATCTAATCAAAAGTTAGTTCATTTCAAGTGGTTGAGTATGCATTCTATGAGGTCTAAGAGAGATTTAGGCTTAAAGGTGGTTTTCTAAAGTTTGTTTAAAGTTTAAAAAGTATTATTTAGGTCTATAATAACTCTTATGTTATCTTAAATTAATAATCAAATTTATTTATCTCCTTAAGAGCTATGAATTCTAGTTTAGACTATGTCCAAGGTTTACAGACCAACTGACTGGTTTAACCCTAAAACCTTTTTTTGAGTTGTATGATCCTACTTAATAGCTCTAAAAACCTATAGATTCATATTGAAAAACATAGATAATATAATTTAAACTCTTTAATCATCAATATTTTTCCAAAACTACAAGTTCATTTAATGTTTTAAACACAGGTCTCAATGATCTTCACTAAATGTCTTAACCAAACAATTAAGAATCCTCTTATTTGTATGGTTTTATCATTATTATGCCTGCATATATTTATATCAACTCCCCTAAGTTTGAAGTTTTTAAAGGTATATTTTAAAGTTATATAAAATTATTTATATACCTTCATATCATTCACCTTCATGACTTCACATATCACTATCTCCCTAGTTGGCATGTGTGTGTATGTTTAGGCTTACTAAGCCTGAACAAACCCTTCAAGCTTGGAGTTTATTTCACTAACATTTAAAATTTTATGTAGATAATTATATCCTTTGATACTTATCCTCATATGATTTTATATTTCCAAATGACTTTTTTCTTTCAAGCAAAATAGGAATTTTTCTCATGAAAAGGGTAAACCTGTGCATGTCTGTTAGGATTGTGTGACTACAATGTTTCAAATGAAACTATTTGTATCACTATCTATAATTATTTTCAAGACTTTATTAGGTTTAAAGTGATCCCATACAATATTAATTTATTCACCCAATCTCAAGTTTTACTACTAAGCATTTTATCTTCTTTTCAAGTTGAAGACCAACTATAGCTATCCAAGCAAACCTATAGGTCACAATAAACTATGTTTGCAAGATTGAGGTGAATTATCTTTGTATTTTTGGACTCCATGTTTTATTAAAGACCTTAATAGTATTTAGGCTTTCCATGCATTCATACTTATCAACACAACCTCATTTCCAAATGGCTTGTAATGTATATCCTCTTTTAAGCTTAAAAACTAACTTGAGGTTTGTAGAAATCATTGATTATTTTGAGCATTGGTTTTACAATAAAAACTATCCATAATGTTAATAATATCCAAATGTGAAAAAAATATATTTATCTCATTTTTAATACCTTCAATACCCAACCTTGATACACATTTCAAAAGCATTTCTCATGAAATGCAGAACTATAGGTCTACATTTTCATGCCTTATGCACCTTTATTATGAAAGCTTGATCATATCAACCTCAAGGATACTTATCCATCACTTAATTACCTATATCATGTGTTCACCACATTCAAACACCTTTGATAAGTAGACTTAAATCCTTTTCAAGTCATTTTTATGTAGGTAGTCATATTCACAGTCCAAAAACCAAGGCTATCGCATGTTATTTGGAGAGAGTGGTGTTGGAATGAGCATAAAGAGTCATTTATGGATTTATATAGAATTATAGAGAGTTGGAAATGATTATATAACTCCATCCACATTCTTTTACTATTGAAAACTCTAGAACACAAAGAAACCATGGCAATCACTTTATAAATTGTGCAAGAAAAGATTTTTCTTTCCAAATTGAACTCACACATGCTAGGTGTGGCTTGGATAAGCACATGAAATGTATTAATATGCCTTATAAATCTTATATAATTGATTTCATGCTTCAAACTAGGCTGAAACTATCATTTCAAAGAGAGAAATTTAGCATGTGAGATTTGTAGGAAGCTTTAGACCACCCTAGAGTTTTAGCAATTGTTCATAAATCTCAGGCCACCAATATGACCACTATAGCCATGTAATTTAAACTCATTGGTACCCCATACTATGGAAAAAATATCATACCATGAATCTCATCATACTATACAAAATGAGCATTTGAAAACTACCTTTGTAAGCTTGACAATGGAGTGATGGAGAGAAGGAAACATTTTTTATACTTTTAGGACATGTACCTACACTAAAAATATGTATTTGAATTTTAGAATCTAAAAGGACACTCTGAAATGGTTTTCACCTAAAGGTGGATCTTCTTGGTTCATACCATGTTTAAAACTCCCTTTTTTGGAGGTTAAACCCGTAAAATTGATGTAATCTAACATTATGAAATTCTTGGAAGTTATAAAAATCCTTAAAAATATTTTAAAAATATGGTTTTATGTATGTTTCTCCTTGGGATTTGACACATGTTGAAATCAATTATATGCACTTTTCCTTCATAAAATCTTACCTTAAAGTTTACAAAATAACCTTAATCTTTATAAATAAGTGTGACATGTTTATAAAATATGATTAAGTGGTAAATTGAATTTGAAATACCTAATAACCTATGACACCATTGTGGGCCAACCTATTTACAAGATGACATGACTAGACTAGTCTAAGACAAAGACACAGATAAAGTATTACCTTAATTTTTATCAAATTAACCTTAATCTTTGTTAATAAGACCTTAGAAGGATTATTGAAGACCACATAAAGCATTAAATGGTTAGGAAAAAGGATTCTAAAACATGACAAACAAGTTTCTACCTATAAGGGTTGACCTTTTGACCTTGGGGGTCAAAATTGGTTAAGAGTACATTCATTCTTCATAATGAAGAGGGAGACACAAAAATAATCTATCAAGACCTTAACTACACACTCTCGAATCACTAATGGTTACATTATAGGTCCAAAATACATAACTCAAATGCAATGTTAGAATTTAAAATGCTCTTGTTCAAAATGTAAGGCATCTAAATCATACTAGGTTCTATCTAGTTGTATAACAAACAACATGCACAATGTTAACAATGCACTAGGGTTAACTAAATTCCAAAACTACAACATAATATAACAAGGCCTCTTTATAACCTCATGGATTACTCTTAACCAAGATGAATAATGAAACACTAACTCGTACTAACTTAAAGATACCACTGCTAATAGTTTGATTTAAAAACAATAAATTTTATCATATTATTAATTACATACACATTCCATTATTAGAGTCATATTCACTCATTGAAATAAAACATAATAATTAGAAGTATATGATAAATAGATTAAATTAGGTATTTACCATGCACAAACATACATACATACAAACTTTATCCACATACAGTTATTTCTACTAAGGAATAATAAAATTTGACCAACATAAACATCCAATAATGTGACATGAAAACAATACAATCAACAAGAGAAGTTAAACATTTCATCATTTGATTCACTTCAAGATCTAATGGTCAACGGTGGCTACATACTCCACCATAATAACAAACAAAAATAAGTAGGTTCTCTCTAATAAGATGCTCCCCTCCACCAAATGAATGAATATTACAACCAAATTTTAGTGATTCCTGACATAGTCCACGTTTGGGAATACGTACATTATCACCATGTCATTCCGATAGTAGACACATGAGCAAAAGTTGTAGAATACATGTAGTAGGACACTAAACACTCCATAACTCTCAATGTTTAACTGTACTATGATACCAAAATGTGATGCCTAAAATTTATATCTTAGACACACACAAAACCGCACCAATTTTTTTTTATAAAACTCCAACAAACACACTAACTCATGCACATATAAAGACAATAACACTAACATGGAATACAAACTCAAGCAAACACAAAACATGATGTCAATGCAAAGTTGTGGTCCAACCAGTTATGGTTTGATCTACTACACAAAGCAAAGTGCATAAATAATCAAGTCTCAAACAAAACCTGGATCAATTATTGGTTATTCAGGTGCCATTGATTTGAGACAACATGAATTCCAAGTGATTAGAAGGAATACATAGGCACTTAAGGCTAGACA
Source organism: Torreya grandis (assembly GCA_037957365.1). Taxonomy (NCBI): domain Eukaryota; kingdom Viridiplantae; phylum Streptophyta; class Pinopsida; order Cupressales; family Taxaceae; genus Torreya; species Torreya grandis. Next base: position 3,366,158 of record JARHVA010000501.1, read on the forward strand.
GGTTTTAGTTCTCTTTATAAAATTTCCATGAACCCCACAACTAAGCAGAAGATAAATTTTATAATTATAACTTCACAAATAGGGAAATGATCATATCCTAATTATGGTATAATTCACAAATATAGATTTATGAATAAGAACAATCAAATGAATAATTGAGTCAATGACATAGTTAAACATGTCAAAATTACTCTTAAAGACACAAAGATTTAACAAGCCTAAATAGGCTAAAAAATGAAACTATAATGAATACCCAGAGAAAGGTTTACACTACTATAAGGTAATGGGTCAAATTTATATGATAAAATCATCACAACAAAAGTATTGTTTCAGAACAAGGGTAAATTAAATGAAGACAAAATATATCAATCTGAACAAAACTTAATAATAGTTTCTATTGTACCCATAAAATAATGACAAATAGGGTTCAAGGAGGACTCTCTAAAAATACTAAATAGAGATAAAATATAGATACGAGAGGTTATACATGAACATGAAACTCAAATAAAAAAGTTACAACTTCTTGAATCAAGAAATGTTGAGACTATTATTATAACACTCTTTTCGGAGTGACTTCATAGATTAAAATTAGAATAGCATAAAATTTATGAATAATTTTATTTAGGAAAGGTGTCATTAAAAATAGATAATGGTATAAAAAATAAAATAAAAATATCCGATATTAATATGGAGCTAATTTATAACCATTTAATATATGTCAATTCCAGAGTGCATTCACTTGAAAATTAGTAAGGTTAAAAGGATTTTCCTTGTGAAAGCCTTTTGGAATTGAGGTACCTTTCAGCTTGGATGAGGTAAAAATTTATACAACACTAGAAAATAATTTTCTTAGCTAGTGAGAGTTGCGATCAAGACTCAGATACCAAATTAGACAATTTGACTATTTTTATAACTCAAATTTTGAAGGACAACTATAAGCTAAAAAACACAATTTTTTTCACCACTAGGGAAAAAAATTAGCAAACTAAATTATTTAATTTGCAAAAACATTTGATCCATAGTGTTAGGATTAAAATTGAATTATTAAGGTGACCCAAGAGGATAATACCAATGGTCATGCTTGAGAGGGTGGAATGCATGCTTACATTTTATTGTCAAATAATAGATTGTACTTTAGTTTGTTTGATGCAGGGTTTGTTTATATAAATTTTTGGTTTGGTTCATTTATTAAGCATTTCAAGGTTTAGGAAAGTAATTACAAGGTAATATGATCAATTCCAATCCTTTTTAGATAGTTAGAGCCTCCATTGACACACTATGAACTATGTGTATACAATAAGCTCAAATATATATTCTTATAGATATTACTAGTTTTAGTTTTCAAATTTAGTCATTATGATTAAATGAGATTGTATTAAATAAATGAGTTGATATAAGTCTATGGTTTTATAAATTTCATCTCTGCTTAAGAATTCTATTTCCAAAATGTCATGACATCATGACAAAACAATAATTTATAATATTCAAAAGGCTAAAAAAATATAGAATAACAAAGAACTCCTTTATTATAAACTAGGATATATTTATTTTATTTCAATCACTAAATGATAACATTAAAAATCTATAATATACTCCAACTACATACATCTCTATGTGTATAAAATTAAATATTACAACAAGTATTTACAAATCATCTAAAGCCTATCCCCACTTACAAGTTTGGATTACAACTACCTCTTGCCAATTCATAGAAGAAGAATTAAAGTGTTTCAATAGTCTAATTTACAAGTTATCTTTTACAACACAAAAGATATTAAACTATTGTAATCTAATTGCTAATGGTACTTACCAACCTGCAATACAAAATAGTCAATAAATGGGTTAGCTTACGCTGAGCAAGAGACTTCTTGTTCCTAAATAATTTATTTTTATAAATTAATAGACAAATTAAATAAATATCTAAGCAAAAAAATATAACATATTGTGATAACTTACATACTAAGCAACAAGAAGGGTTGATCTTATCAAGACAAAAATTAATTGGCTGATACCCAAGCTCATTATCATCCAATGTAGATAATTACAATATTATTACAAAATACCAATACAAGATGCTAAAAATTTGAATTACACTAACATGAATAATACTATCATAGCAAAATAATTATACAAATGCTGCAAGTACATTATATTTTTGAGCTCCCCTCTAGGTGTGAACAAGAAAACAAATGGATCTTCCACATTGGTCTCTATTCACAAGTTTATCTAATTATAAGACAAAGGAGATAACTCGTCACATACCTATTAAGGTGGTAACCAATTTTAACACCATTCCCAAGGTAACCACAAGTGAACCTAACTAACAAGGCTTTAATTTAAATTTATTATACCATAATTATATGTATTTTTTTAAATAGAAATCAACAAAACTTCTTAACTAAAGAGTCAACTAAAAAAGAATTTTAACCAAACACATCTATTAGGAGAGTATCTAGTTTAATGCCATTCTTAGAGCCCTTTAAATTGTCACTTCGTGTAATGGATTCAACTTAAAATCCTTGTATTGCCACGTTATATTTCCAAATAATTCATTAAACTTGACTATTTATTAATTATAAGAGTTTAAATTTGAATCCATTTAAACATACTAATTATTTCCACACCTAAATCTGGCCAAAAATAATAGTGGTTGAAGGAATACTACTTGCATATTATACACATGTATATATATTATATATTTTTATAACATTTGTTTATCCAAGTATATATTCATATATATAATTATTTTTAATGAAAATTTCATTCTAATATTTTAAATATACATCTCATATTTATATTTACAATAATATATTCATAGGCTAGGGCTTAATTATATTTATTAAAAATGGAAAAAATAACACACACACACACACACACACACACACACACACACACACACACACACACACACACACACACACACACACACACACACACACACACACACACACACACACAATATGAAAATTTAAAGTTATAAACCCTTGGTGGTTGGCAGCTGGTGGCCCATGGTCTACAGTTGGGCTCAGATACCAAGCTATAGCTATGGCCATCAACTAGGCTATGGCAGGGCTAGGGGTGGGCTGATTATCCCATCTCCCTCCCCTCCCTATTATGGGAGGGGTTGGGATAGCTTAGCTGCCACCCCTTCCAAATAATAATATTATCAAGAATTATATTTTTTAATTATTTTTTCATTTCTATTTTAAATAAATAAAGTTACAACAAAAAGAACCCCTGATAAGTTTTTAATGTATATATTTACACACACACACATATATATTATATTATATTATTTTTTTAAAATAAGGAATATATTATACTTGATTTAGGGGAAGTGTAAATAAATCAGGAGATTCTTAGAGATCTAGGGTTGGCATTTTTTTCTCTTTTACATATTCAACAACAAATACTCAAAAATAAATATGGATCCTAAAACTAATAACAAATTCTCAAAATAAAAAAACTATATTTTTATAACACAATCATAACTAAAACACACCCTAAGGTTTCACCCAATATTTAATCTGCTCATTAATTTATAAAAACATTAGGGATTTAAAAGAAGAATAAAATCCTTTCCTATTTCATTAAAGCTCCTTGCTTCATTTAGTTGATATACTCTCCTTCACCTCTCCTTCCTCCGCCATATTCATTATTCATTTTAGGATGTGAAGTCACTATTCATGGCCATTATTCATGTAATGAGGTGGCATTTACTATTCATAAGGTGAGTTGGTGGTGACTGTGTTGATGAGGTGGTAGTGTGAGTTGGAAGTGACTAGATGAATGAGTTGGCTCTTTGTTGATGTGGCACAGTCCACATGAAATATTTTATTGAATGAAATATTAAAAGAGAAAAATGGGATGAAATTCTATGATGGGTGACTTTTGGAAGTATGTGGGAACAAACACCTTCACCAAGTGCTTATAGAGCACATTTGTCTATGGGTCCTTCTGGTTGGAGTCAAAAATATGATTGAGGCATATTTTGAATCATGTGAGTGCACATGGGTTGTAGGTACATTGACCACTATGCTTTATTGAAAGTCACATGTGAAGTAGGTACAACATGTTTGGGTCACATGGATGTGGGATACTCAAGTTAAAAGTGGGAGCATATTTTGACTAACACATATGAAGGAGATAAGTTTCCTATTCATGAATAATAAGGCCACATGGAGGGGGTTGAAATTTATTCTATCTCATCATTACCATCCATTATTCTCTTCTCTCCTTGTATTCTATATATGTATGATACTCCCTCTTTATGTAGGTAAGATTTGGAAAGCAAGTGTAAGGTGTGTAATATTGTAAAGCTAGATTGCAAGTGTGTAATCCCTATGAGGATTGTGAAAAAGCTTGTATGTTAGTATTGAAACTAGCTTGAGGGTTAGAAAGATTTGCATAACCTTGTATGCTTCTTGCATGAAAGCATTGTAAGAGGAGAGTGTGTGTTGAAGAGGAAGCTTTATCGAGAGGTTTTCTATTTAGAAGTCAATAAAGGATACAATTGCCATTTGTTTGTGGTTTCTCCTTGCACTTATAAAGGTTTCCATGTTATCTACTTGTTTAATGTGTTTTTCTCTATCATTGTTATTTTAGATTGTTCTTTCCACATTAATTTCTTTTATAGTAGGATATAATTTCCTAATAGTAGGTATCAGAGCTAGGATCTTTGAAAAACTCTTTTATGAGTGTTTTCTATTGAGTTAGGAAATTTTATGCAAGTATTAGCTAACACAATGATAGGAACAGTAACTAGATTCAAAGTAGATAAGTTTGATGGCAGAAATTTCTACCTATGGAAGGTTAAGGTGGATGTTCTCTTGGTTTAAAATGACCAATATATAGCCTTGAATGGTCTTGCAAGCAAACCCAACATCATGATATATGAATATTTGAGAAAGATGGATATAAAGGTAGTTTATACCATATTTTTAAGTCTTATATATTTTGTGTTATTTAGTGTTTCTGAGAAGAAGACCATAGAAGAGTTATGGGAGAAGTTGAACATCTTGAAGAAGCAATTATATAATTTGAGGATGAATGAGATTTCATCTATTGATACTCACTTGAATGAGTTCAACACTATTATTATCAATCTATTATCCATCATTGTGAATATGGAAGATGAAGACAAGACTACCACCTTGTGTTCACTACCAGATAGTTAGGTTAGTAATTCATCATTAACAACTCTTAAGTTTGATGTTGTGGTTGCAGTATTACTTAAAGAAGAGATTATAATAATGTATTATAGTGTATCCTCAAGTAATTAAGCTTTATCTATGAGATTAATATCAAGTGAGAAGAGCACACAAGGAAGATCACCATCTAGATCATAGTCTAGAGGATCCAAGCAAAAGACTAGGTGATGGTATTTTGGAAAGCTATGACACTTGCAAAAGGCTTGATAGAATTTTAGTAATGAGGAAAATAAGGATAGAAATTATAATCCACCTTCATCTAAGGCCAACACAATAAATTTATAATAAGTGACATCACATGAGGCTTTTTGCCTCAGTAGTAGTAGATTAAGTGATAATGCCTAGGTGTTAGACTTAGGAACATCTTTTCACATGTCTCTGCATAGAGATTGGTTCATGAGTTACCAACCATGTAGTGGAGAGTCTATTTATATGGGTGATGATAATCCATTAAATATTATGGGAAAAGGGGATATAAGGATTAGGCTACATGTTGGTAGAATTAGAATGTTGAAGGATGTGCATCATGTTCTTATGTTGAAGAAGAATATGATGTCCATCAAGAGGATGGATGAGATAGGGTATTATTTTACCTTTGGGAATGGTAAAAGTAGAATTTCCAAATGATCTTTAGTGGAAAATCTCATGGATCCTTATTTTGTAAATGGAAAATCTCATGGCTCCTTATATTGACCAACATCAGAAATTGCTTAGAGTGATGTGATGTTAGCTAGAAGAAATCCCTATAAGAGGGTGAAGTTTAAAGCACAATTTGATGTCCAAAATTGATTTGAAATCAAGAAAGTATAGTTCTTGGCAACAAATAATAAGGGGTGAATGATTTGGTATCCTACTAACCACATGTTGTTAGCTGCGATATTGTAGATGATAAAAAATCCATACAAAGGATGAGGTATAATAGGAACCTGAAATTGTACCTATTTGAAGTAGTGAAGAGAATATGAAGAAGACAAAGTGGGACATAGTGTTCATGGAAGGAAAAGGCCATGTGTTTGGACATGTGGTAGATTAAGATGCATTATTGAGGCTCAAAAACTTGGTAGGTGAATTGATGCATTGAGTAGCATGACAAATTCCTTGGAGATATGATTGGTCCACTTAGGCCATGTTTGGGTATAGTTGATAGCTATAGGCTATGAGGAGAAGTCTGGTATTAATTTCTATGCCATCCTCTTTCTTGACTACTATCAATAGTTCTATGTGTACTAGTTTTTGTTTAGAGTAGGAACAACTTAATTCCTATACGGTGATCTCTCTAGAAGAGATAGAGTAGCCAGAGGGTTATAAGGATGAGGTAAAGAGTTGATGGTTTTAAGTTTGAAGACTTTACAAGATGAAGTAGACATGTGGATGGAGTAAAATGGTACCTTCATAGAGAGCCAAAGTGTTTAGTAGAGGTTATTTCTATATGTGTTGATGACATGTTGGATGCAAGCCCCAAAATGATCATTGGTGTGATGGCTTAGTGACAAGGATGCAATGAAGGTTATATGAGGACTAAATTAAGGATGGAGATAAATAAGGATTGGAAAGAAAATAAGTACCCTACTTCTTTCAATGTGAGTTGTCTTCCTAGGAACATCATATAATTGAAGAGAATACATGTTGTTATCTTATGTATTGGATTCATCAGGAGTAAGAAGCATCGTGATACCATGGTGAGTACTAGACCATATACTTCCAAGTAGTGAGAGTTATGAGAGGTTCATGAAAGAATCCTAATAGGAGGATTGGTTTGTGTGTGGAGAAGTCAAGCGTCACTTTAGTGTTGTAATCTTACATGGAGGAGTAGATGTTGACAAAGCTAGTCATAATATAGAAGTTTTAGTAGTGCAATAAAACTTCTCTAGGTTTATGTCAGGGCAATAGAGGGCATGGTTGGCATCTAGATGGAAGAATATGTAGGTGTGGAAAAGCTTATGTATATTGACTTCAAGTAGGATAATGTTAGGATGTGAAGTCACTATTCACATGACACTATTCATGAGTCACTATTCATGGCCACTATTCATGTGATGAGGTGGCAGTTACTATTCATAAGGTGAGTTGATAATGACTATGTTGATGAGGTGGTAGTGTGAGTTGGTAGTGACTAGATGAATGAGGTGGTAGTGTGAGTTGGTATTAACTAGATGAATGAGGTGGCAATGTGAGTTGGTAGTGATTGGATGAATGAGGTGGCTCTTTGATGATGTGACATGGTCCACATGAATTTTTTTATTGAATGAAAGATTAAGAGAGAAAAATTAGATGAAATTTTGTGATGGGTGACTTTTGGAGGCATGTGGGAATAAACAACTTCACCATGTGCTTGTGGGATGCATTTGTCTATGGGCCCTTTTGGTTTGAGTCAAAAATATGATTGAGGAATCTTTTGACTCATGTGAGTGCACATAGGTTGTAGGGAAATTGACCACTATGCTTGATTTAAAGTCACATGTGAAGTAAGGAAAACATGGTTGGGTCACATGGACATGGGATCCTCAAGTCAAAAGTGGGTGCATCTTTTGACTAACGCATGTGAGGGAGACAAGATTCCTATTCATGAATAGTAAGGCCACATGGAGGGGAAAAAAATTTATTTTCTATCCTTTTTACCATCTATTATTATCCTCTCTCTTTGTATTCTATATATGTATGATACTCTCTCTTTATGTAGGTAAGCTTGGGAAAGCAAGTGTAAGGTGTGTAAGCTTGTAAAGCTAGATTGAAAGTTTGTAATCCTTGTGAGGATTGTGAGAAATCTTGTATGTTAGTATTATAAATATATTGAGAGTTATAAGGATTTGATAGCCTTTCATGCTTCTTGTGTGAAAGCATTGTAATAGGAGAGTCTGTGTTAAAGATGAAGCTTTATGGAGAGGTTTTTTATTTAGAATTCAATAGAAGGATATAACTTCCATTTTCCCATGGTTATTCCTTGCACTTATCAAGGTTTCCACATTATCTACTTGTGTAATGTATTTTGCTCTATCATTTTTATTTTAGCTTGTTCTTTTTTCATTATTTTCTTGCACAATAGAATATTATTTCCTAACACTTCATTATCCTTCCACCTACATTTGTCCTTTGGAAAAACTTCTAAGATGGCTCATCTCTCCATTAGGTTAACTATTTAGTGGGGAAATCCATGATTTTTTATTTATTATTTTATTTTATGGAATTAGGGTTTCCACTCTTCTATTTTAATTCATTTATGGGTTTGTCATTATTTTTATTTTTATTAAATTAATTATTATCTTTAAAAATTAGGTAACTGTATATATAATGAATTTATTAGAAGATTAGTAAGAATATAGTTATACGTAGGTGTGTGTGTGTGTGTGTGTGTGTGTGTGTGTGTGTGTGTGTGTGTGTGTTTGATCAAAATTTATTTATTTATCTAAATATTGGAGTGTTTGATCAAAATTTATTTATTTATCTAAATTATGACTAAATATGTATATTTATTCATTTAATTTACTTATCTACATAATATCATTTTAATATGCATATATTTATAATAAAATCTTATTTACGCCCATTATTAAATTTACCTTGGTTCTGTCATAATAATAACTATGTTATTATTCTTATTTGAAAGTAGATTTTATTGTCAAAACACCAAGAAAATACAAGTCAAATAATCAAAACCAAATTAACATAACACAATGACTTTATGCATTCAAGCAATGTGTTTAAATTAACACAAATTCAGTCTAATGGATAAAATTGACAAAAATAACTCATGAACATATAAACCTCTAGTAAGGCATAATCATCACATTAAGTGATGACACAAATTTTTGTTAGCACTAAACACACACACCCCAAGGTGGTCCTACATGATTCGTAACTAACCTAGTTCCATGTCACCATGGCAAGGTAACTAAAATCAAGACTAAAAACCAAACACGACATTTTGCTTGCACATCTTGTACATGGACACATTTGACATACCATAGTCCAAATGATGTCACATCAACAAGAAAACACTGTAGATCTTGAGAAGGGTATTACACTCCATGGTAGGGAAGTAAACCCCCATAAATGGGGGGAATCTCATCCATAGATATATATAGATGGGATCCCTTGAGAGATGTGGGGAATCCATGAAACCCCTTATCCAATCCACTCACCCACAATCTAGACACCAATGCCCCAAATAGATGGGAGGTTCCCCCATCAAGGAATGCAAAGGCAACTATCCCTTCAATAGATGGAGTCACTCGATATAGATAGATATATATTCATCTAATAATAATCCAAACCAAACTCCCCACCAATGTCTGGTTGCTCATATCCCCAATTCGATCCCCATTTCCCGTTTCCCATCTCTATATCAATCAAGGGGATCGATTCAAGTCTATATTTTAACTCTGTATAGGGTAGGATGATGGGAAAGCAGATACACCATTATTTATTTCTTTCCTATCCCCTTTGTTTAGATAGGGCATTACCTTATGGAAATATGGTGGCCCCTATCCCTATTTAAATCAAGGGGAGGGGTGAGATAATTTGTCATTTTTTGAATCACATATATAATATATGATCAAAGCTATCTGTATGCAAAGGGAAATGTAACTGATCTATTAATCAATCATAACATAGAGAAGATAAATCTTACTTGCACTTCTAATTGTTTATACATTATATACTCAGTGCCATGACCAAGATGGATCCCCTAGACCTAACCAAGGTATCTCTTACCATAATAACATCACTAGAGAAGATTCCAAAGCCTCTAGTCAAGGAACACTATGCAATAACCATAGCTAAGTCCTATGTTTTCATATTCACTAAGTACATGAAAATCTAATTAAAATCTAATAGAGTGCTCACTAAAGTTTTTAGCACAAAGTGGAGGTAATAAACATAAAAAGTAAACATGCATAAAAGATCTATACTCATGTCAATGCATAGGAAATCCTAATACATGAGAAATAAGTACAAATAAAAATCTATATATGCTTACAAAGGAGGACTAAATTTAGGAATACTTACGTTTGAAGATGAACCCATCAATCCTCAATCTCTCCTTTGGCCAAGTTGTTTCGCAAGAGGTTGTTGTATGTAAAGATAACAAGGATAAGTCAACTCTAGGCTACATAACTTCTATATGTATCTAAAAGACTTATTCAAAAAACAAGATCTGTCTCTCCAAAGAAATTATTGAAACCTTAAGCAATTATCCTCAAGTAGAATGGTGGATAAGCAGATGCACAAAATATTATTCTTTTTCTTCTCTTCTCTTTTTGAATGATAGAAATTAATGTGTATATATAGCTAAATCTAACCCTAAGACTTTATGAAAGTTTAGATGATAGGGTTAGCCTAATATAATTTGTATCTTTAATTGATAAAATTAAGTTAGATCTCAATATAGGTTAGCCAGCGCTGACCTAGACCCATAATGTGCTTTTAACAATTTGAATGCAGGGTCAACCTAGGCTAACAGTGTAATGTAAACTGTCAAAAAGGATTTTAAGCTTAGGTAGGTGATAATGAAGGTGCTGAAATGCTTGGATGAGTGTGAAAGAGAGGAAACAAGGTTTTGAGAAATATATAGGATAAGGTTGTGTAGATAACAAGTGGTAGTATAAGGAACAATAACCTTGAGAAACACCAATGGTCTATCCACCCCTTTTATGGTGCACCCTTTAAGGCATGCACTAAGAGAGATTAAGACTCAATAGGTTCCTATAAGAGATGAAACATCATGAATTAATAAAATCTAAAAATATTATGTATATACAAATGCCCCACTCTAATCTCATCATGTATCATGAAGGTGTAATAAGGGATGGTGCTTTGGGAAAAGAAAATGGCAACACACAACACTAAATCTAAATACATTGAAGTAAGAAGCAAATAATATAAATCAAAGGATATAATTGAAAAATGCATACATTTACTTACCTTAGTGATGTATATAATAAATGAAATGAAAGAAATAAGAAGGTGTACAATGTAGGCAAACCTATATAAATTAGTGAAAAAGAGAGAAATATCAAATTATTTGCAAAATAAATATGTAAAATGTGAAAATATGATTTAAAGTGTCAATATTCTAGGACATATTATGGTTTGGAAAAAGAGCTAGTATAAACAAGTATATGGGAAAAAGATAGAATCTGATGGTAAATATTTGATAGGTAAATAATTTTGAATAATAAATACAAATAGGGTGAAAAATAACTCATTTGTTATTTTTACTATTTTTAGAAAACAGAGCTCTGAGAGACCTAGTTTGAGACTAGAGAGCAAACATGGTGAGGAGATGACAACTGATATAGGGAGGATGCTTGGTGGTCACAATGAGTGTAACATAGGTAATAAAACATGATTTTTAATTTTTTTTGAGTAATTTTATTTAAAATTGAGCTAAATATAGAAAATTGATTGGTATAAAAATTCTAGGCACTAAAACTAATCTTAGGAAAACTTTAGGTAGACTAGGTCATAACAGGGTATTATGTAGGCAAAATTTAAAACAATAAATGCCTAAGGCATTTATGGTAAATGGTTGAAAAATAATCTCATTTAATTAAAAAAAGGACTTGATCGACTCTATTAATAAGGCATGAGATAAATAGGTGTCCGACTACATAGTAGTGGGTCAATATAGTATTGCCAAGGGTGGATGACTGCATAATAATACGCTGATATAGTTTGAAATTAGATGGCTGAATGTGTACCTTCTAGATAGTGCAATTGGTAGTGTGTGGCTGATATAGTACCAAATGGGATGATTACATATAAAAATAAGGAAACATAGGAAATAAATCAAACTAACTGATGAAGTGGTTAATTTATAAGTTTTTAAAAATGCATTTTAATTATTTATGACATAGAAATATAATGCATCCTTTGTTGTTCGATATTTTATAGAGATGCTAGAGATATTGGCACCTAGTAGATGCATCATGTCTACTAGATCTATTAGATCATTTGACTTAGAGCTTGATTAGTCATCTTGGGTTTTGGTGGCATCATGGAGATGAGACAAATTGCTTTGAGTGAGATAAAATAAGGTCATTTTCCTATTAGATATTGGACTTTGTTGGAGTCATCAATCCCAATTCTTTGGTAGGCCACAAATTCATGCTAACAACCATTGACTATTGCACCAGGTAGACTAAAGAAATTAAAACTAAAAACTATTGGAAATATTGTCATTGATGTCAAAGGTCTAGTATTATTGGTGATAAAGGCCCCATTGCATTTAATGTTGTTTATAATAAATATATCTTGGATAATATGAGTTAATATTTATTTAATATTAATGAATATATTTTTGGTTGCATATGAGACAAAAGAAGGGCCCATGGCGAAGTCGAAGAGCCACGAGGTAAAGGCAAAAGAAGGATGGGACGCATTTTCCCATGAAGAGTCATCTTGGGGAATACCAAGAGTCACCAAGTGAAGACAAAAGAGTAAGGGCACAATTTCTCATGAAGGGACACTTTGAGGAATACGAAAAGTCACCAAAGATAAGGACAAAAGTGGGAAGGACGTTTTTGGTCATGAAGGGTCACCACATGACTTTTCAAAGGCTTGAATATAAAGGGTCATCCAAGATTGGTGCCATTTTCCATGAGGATTGAAAGGTCACAGAGGGGGAAGGCCAAAGGTCATTTGGAAAGCTATAAATAAAGGCTTGAGAAGCCATTTGTAATATGGAAGTGAGAGGTTGATTTGATATTGTAATATCTAGCTTAGAAGAGCAATTGTGAGAGATGAATATGATTTGTATTTGTTATATCTAGCTTAGAAGAGCAAAGGTGAGAGAGAGGAAAGATATGTTGTATTTAAATATCATTTGTTGAGATAGTAACATTGAGAGATAGGTGTGTGGTATACAAAAAGGGGTTGGTGATCATGTGGGTTGGTGCTCATGAATTGTTGCTGGGTTGGTGCTTGGCAAAGGGGTTGGTGCTCTTGTGGGTTAGTGCTCACGAATAGTTACTGGGTTGGTGCTCGGAAAAGGGGTTTGAAGCTCCTGTGGGTTGGTGCTCACAAATAGTAGCTGGGTTGGTACTCAGCAAAGGGGTATGGTGCTCCTGTGGGTTTGTTCTCATGAATATAATTGAGATTGTTCTCCATGGTTTTTCCCACATTGGGTTTCCACGTTATATCTGGTGTCTCTCTCTATCTTGTGTGATGTTTATTGTTTGAGTTTTATTTCATATCTTGAATGTTTGATTAAGTGGAATTTGATAAAGGGAAAGTTTTATAAGATATATGATATACTGATTCACCCCCCTCTCAGTATATATCCCATGCTTAAAAAAAACTTTAGGGTAATTGATGAAATCAAATTCCTATAGGAAAATATTACAACCAAATTTGGGACCCCCTTGTCTTTGGTATGTGATAATGGTCTAAATTTCAAATCTATATAATTCACAAAGTGGTTCTATGACAATAAAATATTGTCTAGTTTTCCTCAAACTATAATTTGGAAGGAAATAATGTTGTAGAATTAAAAAAAAAGGGAACTTTATAAATGTATTAAGGAAAATAGTAGATAAAAAACCAAGAGAATGGAAATCACTATTAAAATATGCTCTCTAGGTAGATCAAACTAGATATAAGTAGACTCTAAAGTCATTTCCTTTCTTATTAGTATATAGGTAGTAACCAATATTTCCCATCACATTATAGTTGCCTAATTATGATTTCATGGATGAATATATGGATGATGACAAAATAATCCAATCAATAATATTGAATATCATCTATAAGGAAGATGGCATATATGAAGTCCTTAATAATTTTAGCAAACATTAGGACATAGTCAAAATGTGGTTTAACAAAAGGTCTAAAATCAAAACTTTCCAAATTTTAGACTTAATTTTATTGTAGGATAAATCCCATGAGAAAAAAATGCCATCATAACAAATTCATTCCCATTTATATTGGGCCATATCAAATTGCTTATACATTGGGTGATAATGCATTCAAGTTCCAAGACTTATAAGGAAATGAATTAGCTCTGTTAGTGAATGAAAAATACTTAAATCACTAATTCTTGATTGCCCCTGAACCTCCACCATGTTGGAGAGTTATAAATGATGTCATGGAGGTGTCTTGGTGAGTGGATTAAGTACTTTGATAGCCTAAGTGATAATGATAAAGTGTGCAATGTGCTTGTCCTAGTGTGCTTGAAGGAGGCTTGGTTAATCTTTAGTTTTGGCATGGCTAGAGACGTTTAGGGATGAGTATGGAGTATTGAACATGTCTAAGGTGTCCTATAAGATGTTTTTTATGATTTGAGTTCTTACATCCATAAATATATTTCAGCTAGTTAATCATTTTTTTATCTAGGCATTTTAGATCTAGTGGCATAAAATCTGAGTAGGTAATTTGATAACATCATGATTGCCACATGAGGATGAGTCAGAGGGAGTTGGCCATATGTTTGTGATCAAAATAATCCATAGTTTTTATTTATAAAGTATTAAGTCATGCGATAAAGTGAAGTAAAATATATGAAAGTGCAAAGTTGAGCTCCCAAGCACTTTGACAATGTTTCCCATATTTAGCTAAATTTGCAATGTGTCAAGAAGAGTCGAGTAAGCATTTTATGATGAAATATCTCACACATGTGTAAATTTTAGGAGAATGTGATCATATGAGTTTGTTTAGTTTTGTGCCTAGTTAATTTTCACCAACTTTCAGGTCAAGCATTAAAGTACAACAAAAGATATGCAAGTGGAAAGTTGGCTTCCCAAGCAGTTTGTAATGTTTTCCAGACCATCATAAACTATCATGCGAACTTGGATTAACTAGTATGTTTTTTAATTTATTTTAGGTATGTGAAAGGTCAATATTTGTTAAAGGATATCATGGAGATTTTTTATATAATGTCAAGAATCTATGCTAAAAATTTGGGGTCTTGAAGTGTTTTCTAGCTTGAGATATAAGTCTTCAAAGTTGCATTTACAAACAGTGATGGGTCAGAGACCATCAAGTTTATTCACATTAAAGGATGATGTTATTTGGTATAAAATATATAATGGTGTGTATTAAATCATATATATTGATCTTATGGTGCATATGAAGTCAACATGTCAACATTGTATGAGAGGATGCCAAGTAACACAAGCACATGGAATGATATAAAATTCTTAGAAGACATGTATGGGTGCAAAGTGTCATGATATCAGGAGTTTTGAGTTAGATATAATAGTGAGCATTATTATTTAAATACATGGTTGATCCATAAATATTGATGGTGCATATTTATTCAATATTTCAAGGGTACATGAGATGAGGTAAAAGTGATTGAAGTTTAACATTTAGATAGTAAAGTACTACGGGTTAAAGACCAATCTCTTTTAAAGGGGATCAATGGACTGAGTTTATTCTAAATTGTTAGGAAGAAACAAGATGAGGATAAATGTCTGAGGTTTAACTATAATCGTTTGTATTTGAATATTTGAATTTTTTAAAGGAAAAGACCAATGTCTTATTTTCATGTCATATCTTTTGATCTATGTAGAATTTGCACATAGTGTAAAAATTGAAGTTACAGAGGATTCTTGTATGCAATTATAATTGCATGATGTACATGAATTAATATTATATCAAATAAGATAGAGCACACTTATACTTATAATTGGGTATACACTTTTTAAGTAGGAGCATGACTAATATGGAGATCTAATAGACCCAATTAGGGGATCACTTGTATCACTTGTCACAATATATCATGTTAAGAAGGATTTCAAAGCCTATATTCTAACACAATCACAAAATAACCCTAAAAGATTACTATGATTTGATATTTCACTTATACTAACAAACAAGAAAGTAAACTATTCTAATAACAAGAAAAGTAAATTGATTTAATGCACACCAAATCTTGTGGCACAAAGTGGGAGTTAGAGCAAAATAAATTAACAATAACTAAACAAAACATGCATAGCATACATAAACTCATGTCAATGTATACATAATCCTAATATATGGAAGAGAAGAATACATATTGAATTATCTATCTACTCTTAGAAAGGAGAAATAAAGTTAGGAATACTTACCTTTGAAATGAACCTATAGAGCCTCAATCTCTCCCTTAACCAAGGTGCTTCGTCAAAGATTGTTGTGGTTTGTAAGGATGACCAAGATAAATTATCTCTAAGATACATGACCTACCTAAGAATCTAAAAGACTTATACACAAGATAAGATCAAATCTCTAAAGAAAGTATTGAACCCTAAAGTTGTATTCCTCAAGTAACATGGTCAATAAGTATATTTTTATTCTCACTTATTTGATTAATTATTGCTCTTTCTTGAAATGGTGGTAAATGACCTTGTATATATAGGTGAATCTTATCTTAAAAAATTTAGACATGTCAGTTATACTAGGTTGATTGGGTCAACCTAGCACATTTTTGGGCTAACTCACTAGGTCTATATTAGGTTTTCGGGAGGATAACAATCCAAAAGAGCTAAAGTGTTTGCAAAACACACTAGGTTGACTAGGTTGACTAGGTTGACCTAGTTTGTTGAATAGGTCAAAAGGGAAACAAAGTAAGAAATTAAATAATAAATAATTAAAATTATTGGAATGGATAGGAAAGAGAAGAATAATCCTAAGGTTCATAGTTTTAGGAGACAAGTGTGTACATGGAAAATGGAAAAAGGAATAACAATCTTACAAAGCACTAATGGTCTACCCACCCTTTCCCAGTGTACCCTTTAAGGCATGCACTTAGAGATATTGAGACTTGATAGGTTCTTACAAGATACAAAGTGTTAGTAATCATTAAATGTTTGAAAATATTATGTGTATACATATGTGTCAGGATCCCCCAGCTCATGAAGAGCACAGTTGATTACCTTTGTATAAGCAACTAAATGCAGAATTTAACCAGAAGTAACAAGTAACTAGAAATTCAGAAATAACACAGAATATGAGAGACAATACCCAATTGTATTAATACTCATACAGAAGGAATTACAACAAAGAAGATGCCACAATATTCTTCACACTCCTCAAGGGCTCCCACACCTCTAGAGCATAAATAGTAAATCTCTTCAAGAGCTCACTCTCTCAACTACGGTCACAACAAACACAGAGTTGTTGTTCACCTCCAACCAGTCAGTATCAATACTGCCAGTACACAAGTACGTGACGTACTCCAAGTAGATCTCATCTAATCTTGCAACAACTTGTAGATCAACTGACCTTACTTACCACCATGTAAATCTAACTTGATCTTGCTACACCACAGATCAACCTGGCCTTGCACACCTGCTGACCTAGATCATACACACCCAAAAGAACCCTTCTGATTCTCCTAAAATAACACCCCTATAGATCTTCTACCAGATCTTGCTCTCTTATAGATCTACCTAATCACACACACTTGGCACTATGGCACTATGAAGAGCTAACCTTGCTCTCTTCCCTCTGAAGGAGCTAACCTTGCTCTTTCTATCTAGCACACTTTACAATACAGCCCATGGGTCTCTTAAATAGATCCCATATAAACAATAATTAGAATTCTAATTACAATAATTAGAACCACATCTCCAAGACTAAAATTAGTCTTTACCATGAAAACTAACTATCTGTCCAAAAATAGACCAGTTCCAGAGACGCATGTAAACGCATGCACACACAAGCTGCCAATGTTGGTTCCCTGTCTGATTGATGTCAGTCGACCCATAACTGATGTTGACAACTGTGAACACTAAATATGATAGACATCGGTTGATTAGATCAATGTTGGCTGCCTGTAACTCAACAACCTCCTCCTGTTTGCATCTGGGTGAAGCTTTTAGCTCCACAACCTAACAATCTCCCACTTGGAGATAAATAGTTGCACTTGTACCTGTACCTATACATCATCTAATTTGTTTCTTGGCTTGTATCCCTCTTCAAGATCAATCCTGAAGACCAACCACCACACATCCTGTGGTGCTCCACATGTCATCCAAATAACCTACCACATCCAAACCTACATACCCATGTAGAGAAGTCCCTGACCCTGCATAGCATGAATCCCTACTGTTGGTCCCTCTCAGATACCTGAGAACCCACTGAATTTCTCTCCAAATGAACTTGCTAACAACACCCATTACTGGGGAAACAATAGGTCTAATACACATGTACTCAACCTCATCATGTGAATTGGGACCCTATTCTGTGAACTGTCCATCCATAGGTGTGCTAACCGGTTCTACATCTTACATGTTGAACCACGCCACTACCTTATACACATAATCATCCTGAGACAACATCAACCTGTGATCTTCCCTGTCTCTAGGAAAACTCATGCCAAAGAATTTCGTTGCTCCCAAATTCTTCATGACATACCACTAAACTAACTTTACCTTTAGCTCAGCAAAACCCTGCATGTGTGACCCCACTACATATAGTAATAGGATAATGTCACGACCATCATCCAACCTAGTAAAGTAAACACAATGGTTACAATGACATTGACTAAAGCCATGCTTTGTCATACACCTATCAAACCTGTACCACTATCCTATAGCTTGCTCAAGACCATATACCCTAGCCTTCTGTCTCACGTGTCCATTCTCTCTCTTCTTTAACCAAAGAATCCATTCATCTCTTAGTGCTTTCATTTCGACTGGCAACTCTACCAAATCTCCCATTTGGTTCTCTTCCAAAGAATTCATGCCATGCTCCCACTATTTCTTGGATCCTACCTGCTCTACAGTAAGCAACAAGTATAAAAAAGGGGAATAATGAATTTGAGGCTTACCCTTTCAATCCTCCACATGGGCATTTGAGACTCCTTGACAGCTTGCTATCTGCCCAAAATCCATTTTAGTGACCGATGTCAGTCACCACCCAGTTTGCATCTGACTGACATTGATTCCATGCGACTGACCTATCTACTGACGCTGATTACTTGACCAATGTCAGTCGCCACCTGCCCGACACCACCAACTTTGCCTGTCTACACATGACCAATGTTAATGCCTGCCTGTTCGACGTCAGTTACCTCTGACCGATGTTGGTACCTATGTTTTCCTATGAGTGATGACTTTTTACCCACAAGCTCACTTTGGATCAAAACCCTGTCCAAACTGCCCTGCTCAAAGTTATTCAGTCCCATCCACTGATCTCTATCCATCATCTCTTCCATAAACACCAAGGCTTTCCAGTTCTTAAGTTTGTCAAACACATCTGACTTCCTCTTAAGAACATGCATCTCCTTCTTGCTCATGTGACCAATCCTACAAAGCCACGTCTTCGCAAAAAAAGAAGAATCAGAATACAAGTAGGTAGATAAAGAGTACATACTTTCTTACCACCAGCTAATTCAAGTGCATCCACTGTGAGAGTTACTATGCATCTCTCATCACCCAAATTTCCTGAAGAAATTAGCCTCATCTTCAAAACTGGGACCTACATGACATCCTTCAACACCCATGTGTTGGCCATCTGTAATTTCAGCCACACTTCCCCTTTGCCAAAACTTTGACAAGGCTCACCAATCCCTAAATAAATCTTTCCAAAGTCTCCAAGGACATTAACATGGAAAAATACTCTATTTTGGGCTGCATGGAAAGAGGCAACATAATATATAAACCAAGATTCTACTTTATCTAAGGAACATACCAGAATAACCAGTGTAACAATACCTGCAACACATGCTCCTTTATTTCCTTCATGCTGATCTGCTACCAACTAGCAATCTTTCTTTACTTACTCTTTCTTTCCATAACACCATAATTGATCATTCTTGCTTTTGAATTCCTCTATACTCCCACTCAATTAGAAACCCCTGAGAGTGACCTATAATCAACAAACTTAACAAGCTTTACCACCTGTTAGTGAACCTAACCTTGCTCTGATACCAATTGTCAGGATCCCCCAGCTCATGAAGAACATAGTTGATTACCTTTATATAAGCAACTAAATGCAAAATTTAACTAGAAGTAACAAGTAACTAGAAATTTAGAAATAACATAGAATATGAGAGACAATACCCAATTGAATTAATACTCTTCCAAAAGGAATTACAACAAATAAGATGTCACAATCTTCTTCACACTCCTCTAGGGCTTCCACACCTCTAGGGTGTAAATAGTAAATCTCTTCAAGAGCTCACTCTCTCAACTATGGTCACAAAAAATAACTCAAACATAGAGTTGTTGTTCACCTCCAACCAATTAGTATCAATACTACCAGTACACAAGTATGTGACATACTCCAAGTAGATCTCACCTGATCTTGCAACAACCTATAGATCAATCGACCTTACTTACCACCATGTAGATCTAACCTGATCTTACTACACTGCAAATCAACTTGACCTTGCACACCTGTCGACCTAGATCATACACACCTGGAAGAACCCTTTTGATTCTCCCAAACTAGCACCAATATGGATCTTCTACCAGATCTTGCTCTCCTATAGATCTACCTGATCATACACACTTGGCACTGTGGCATTATGAGGAGCTAACCTTGCTCTCTTCCCTCTGAAGGAGCTAACCTTGCTCTCTCTATCTAGCACATTTTACAATACAGCCCATGGGTCTCTTAAATAGATCCCATACAAACAATAATTAGACTTTTAATTACAATAATTAGAACTACAGTTCCAAGACTAAAATTAGTCTTTACCATGCAAACTAACTATCTATCCAAAAATAGACTGGTTTTAGAGACGCATGCAAATGCATGCACACACAGGCTGCTGACATTAGTTCCCTGTCTGACCGATGTCGGCTGACCCATAACTGACATCAGTTACTGTGAACACTGAAGATGACTAATGTCGGTTGATCAGATCAATGTCGGTTTCCTGTAACTCAACAATCTCCTCTTATTTGCATCTAGGTGAAGATTTTAGCTCCATAACCTAACAATATGCCCTAGCCGAAGCTCATCACATGTGACGTAAGTGTAACATGGGATGGTTCTTTGGAGATAGAACATGATAGCACACAACATTAATACTAAGTATGGTGCATTAGGAAGAAAATAAGATAAATGAAAGGAGATAATTGAAAAATACATACTTTTAACTTACCTTAGTGTTGTAGATAAAGAATAATACTATAAGAAAGTGAAGGCATCCAATGTATAGCATACTAGGTGAACCTAGAGAAGTTAGTGAAAATAATAGCCAAAAATATTTTTTTTTGGAAGATAGACATATAATAGTGTAAAATAATCTCTAATCTCCATGAATCTAATGTATTTTACAGTTTATAAAATGGATAAGAAAAAATAAATATATGAGCAAAACAAGGAATCTTAAGGAATATAATTGAAGAATTTGAATTGTTTAAAAAGTGGTTTTAAATAGGAAAAAGAGAAGTCATTTTGTTATTTTGAATTTTAAGAGAAGATAAAAAGGGCTCTAGAGATAAAATGAGCTAGGATGGCAAGGGGATGACATGCTAGACATGATAGAGCTCCAGGAGTGACAACGGGTGCACTATAGGTATGCAACTACGGATCTCAAACTAGTTTTTGAAATTTGTATTGAATTAAGTGAATTTTTGACAAAAAAATATTTTAAAGAATTTATATCCATCAAAATTGAATAAAATTAGGCTATATGGGTATAAAATATGAATACAGGAAATGGGTTGGAAGGAAATAGGGAGAAAATAAGAAAAATGCAAATTTAGATAAAGAAGAATACTATAAGAAAGTGAAGGCATCCAATGTATAACATACTAGGTGAACCTAGAGAAGTTAGTGAAAATAATAGCCAAAAATAATTTTTTTTGGAAGATATACATATAATAGTGTAAAATAATCTCTACATCTCCATGAATCTAATGCATTTTACAGTTTATAAAATGGATGAGCAAAAACAAAGATATGAGCAAAACAAGGAATCTTAAGGAATATAATTGAAGAATTTGAATTGTTGAAAAAGTGGTTTTAAATAGGAAAAAAAAAGTCATTTTGTTATTTTGAATTTTGAGAGAAGATAAAAAGGGCTCTAGAGATAAAATGAGCTAGGATGGCAAGGAGATGACATGCTAGACAAGAAAGAGCTCCAAGATGACAACGGGTGCACTATAGGTATGCAACTACAGATCTCAAATTAGTTTTTGAAATTTGTATTGAATTAAGTGAATTTTTGACAAAAAAATATTTTAAAGAATTTATATCTGTTAAAATTGAAAAAAATTAGGCTATATAGGTATAAAATATGAAGACGGGAAATGGGTTGGAAGGAAATAGGGAGAAAATAAGAAAAATGCAAATTTAGATAAAGAAGAATACTGTAAGAAAGTGAAGGCATCCAATGTATAGCATACGAGGTGAACCTAGAGAAGTCAGTGAAAAAAATAGCCAAAAATAATTATTTTTGGAAGATATACATATAATAGTGTAAAATAATCTCCACGTCTCTATGAATCTAACACATTTTACAGTTTATAAAATTGATGAGCAAAAACAAAGATATGAGCAAAACAAGGAATCTTAAGGAATATAATTGAAGAATTTGAATTGTTGAAAAAGTGGTTTTAAATAGGAAAAAAAGAAGTCATTTTGTTATTTTGAGAGAAGATAAAAAGGTCTCTGGAGATAAAATGAGCTAGGATGGTAAGGAGATGACATGCTAGACAAGAAAGAGCTCCAGGATGACAACGAGTGCACTATAGGTATGCAACTACGGATCTCAAACTAGTTTTTG
Organism: Torreya grandis; assembly: GCA_037957365.1. Classification (NCBI taxonomy): domain Eukaryota; kingdom Viridiplantae; phylum Streptophyta; class Pinopsida; order Cupressales; family Taxaceae; genus Torreya; species Torreya grandis. The sequence goes on from JARHVA010000501.1 coordinate 3,389,027, forward strand.
AAATTTGTATTGAATTAAGTGAATTTTTGATAAAAAATATTTTTAAGAATTTATATCTATCAAAATTGAAAAAAATTAGGCTATATAGGTATAAAATATGAAGATGGGAAATGGGTTGGAAGGAAATAGGGAGAAAACAAGAAAAATGCAAATTTTTAGCAAAATATACTAGGTCAGCACACTGAACCTACTAGGTCTACCAGGTCAACCTACTCAGTTGAAAATAGGGTAAAATCCATATGGTTAACCTAGTAGGTATAGGTTCACCTAGTGAAAAAGTGACCAGTTGGTCCGTAAGGGCCAAAATGGAAACTTAAAACTAGGGAGAAGAAGATAAGAGGAAAAATAAGAAATTTAGGATAAAATAAGACAAAAATATGGATATTATGGTCAAATTAGGTTGACTAAGGAAGTAGAATAAACGTGGAAAAGCATGTCAAAAGCTAAAAGATGGCTAAAATGGCCCAAAATGACCAAAGAAGGGCAAGACAGACCAAAATAAGATAAAATGGATAAAGATGAATAAATTAAGCCTTTTTTAATTAAAAATAGAATGCAGAAAGAATATATTGTGATTATACATGTCATAGAAGAACTATTACATCCTTTGTTGTTTATTGGTTACAGAGACAACCATGATTCTAGAGGTTTTTAGATGTGTCTTGGTTTTAAAATTTGTTCGAGAGGTTGATAAATAGAGACAGAGCTAGACTAATATCCATAGGTCTAGGAGGTTTATTAGATATGTGTAGGATCCCCATTAATGCAGATGTGTTGGTCATTTTCCTTGCTTGCTAAGAACGGATGACCAACACCTTCAGATGGAGGTGGATGAGGATGTGATAGAGGTGGTTATCATACTAAAGGATGTCCATACCATCCATAGACTTCGTATAGTAGGGGCACCAATGACCGTAGGGATACCAGACAACATAAAAAAGAGGGGAGCCTTAACTATGTAGGTTATAGGCTCAAAGATGATATTATCAAGGTGGAGAGTGAGTATGGATGATGTGTATATATCATAGATTTCATATCTCTATAAGGCAATGATAGGCCTTGTGACATAGTGAGTGCTCTTTCACAAGTCAGATGGTAAGGTACCATTATACATGGTAGCCTTGAACATGATGATGCTAGAGGAGGGAATATTATACTATTTAATATTTATTATTTGGGTCCAACTTGTTCATGATCTATTTGAGATTTGAGTCAAAGGATATAAGATCATAGGACTGATCATACTACTGATAGCATGGATATATGAGAGATTTCCTATGTATCAACTGGCTATGTTGCCCCATGCAGTCGATGATAGGTTACCTCAAGTGAGGAGATGGAGAGAGGATCAAGTAGTAAAAACTATACCCTACATGCTATTTATATAGATAGTGAGATGTACCAAAATAATATGGTGACCATATGAGTATCTAATGAATACCTAAGAGAGATAGCATACAATTAGACCAACACTAAAGAGGAGAGAGGTGACAGGACACTTTACATGATGGAGAGGGCCACATATGATGGCATGAGTGTTATGGTAGATGGGTCTACCTCATCTAGTGACATCGATACTCATGCCTAAGAATTAGACTCAACATGTGAGAGAGACATGAGGGAAGAGGGGAATTAAACCACTGATAGTGAAACTAATATTGAGGCCACACTAGGAGTGACCATGGACTAGTCTAGCATGATGAGGGGAAGATCAGGAGGAGGAGGTAGATGTGGAGATACTAGATGTACCACCACTAGCTTCATAGAGAGATAAGCTATGACCATCAAGGACATGACAACAATGGAGGCATGAGGAGAGAGTGGAGACAATTATCATCCTTGGTGATTTAGTAGAGGAGCTAGAGGAGAGGATAGAGATACCACTCAAATAAAGGCCATGACATCTAGGTTTAAGATGAGGAGGAAACCTACAGAGGAAGTATTAGGAGGTCATGAATATGGGGAGACTATGTTAGGTAGTCTCATATATGATGAGACCATAAGAGCCAAGATACAACTAGGTAAGAAAAATATGAATGATTTATTACTTAAGTTTGGAAATAGATAGATAAATATTATGAGATATGATAGTGATATAACATCTATCTAGTGTGATTTTATAGGTGTACCTAAGGATTATGAGGACCTAGTTAGGTAAGCACTCCATAACTTCCTAGATGAGACTCTATAGCTATACGACCCCATGACATTAGACGATCTGAGTGTACCATCTTCCCCAACTCATGCGAGTTGGTTCAGACTAGCAAGAGAGGCCACAAGGTAGATATGGATATAGAGAGAGGGAATAACCACTAGTAAAGATGGGTTAAGGGGAGTGGTAGGCTTGATAGGCCATAGTCAATGAGAGAGCTATGCATTGAGACATAGTGATATAGATGATGCATGGATATATAGAGATGCAGACCTAGTTGATGTAGGTACTTGCAGTGACCCAAATCTGGTTGGTATAGGCATAGGTGTAGATATCATGTGTATAGGGATAGGTAAATTGATTTAGATCATATACTTACTCATTATATTATACCATTAGAAGGATTTAAACTAAGGCCTTAGTAAGCAGTGTGGCTAGGCCATGAGATAGATAGAATGGAGCTTATCCCTAGTGTTGAGGCTTTGTATATGATTGTATATGATGTATTAAACTCTTGAGATATATATATATATATATATATATATATATGATGTATCATTTTGGTTTACTAATCTTGGCTATATATGTTGTCTTTATGATGGTTGGGTTTGTCATTATGTTGGTTGTGTATGTAGATGCTTTGGATATATTTATTTCTATCACATGTATTTAGCTTTGTGGTATGTGTTATAGGAAATATATGAGGTGTGGTTTATTTTCTAACATTATAGATTACATATGCATGGTTAAACATAAATAGGCCAAAAAGGACTTAGAAAAATATAATCAATAAAAAATGTACTACACACTAATTCAAGATGGGAAATGTGTAATAACATAAAAAATGACTAAGTATAAATAACCAAGAAATGGCAAACAAGATGGTAAAAAGGGGATTTGTTTTTAAATCAATGTGAAATATTTTTGCACCAAATTAAAACAAATAAAATCATACTAAATATCATGTTGAGAAGTATGAAAAATAATATAATAAAATGGAAGGTATGTAAAAGGGCACAAATGGTTAAAAATAAATGAAAATTGAGTCAACCAATTATACTATTTCACAGTGGGAAGTATAAAAGAAAAACAAAATTTGCAAAACTTGGTCTTAAATTTTTCATACTAATTCATGCTAAGAAGTATGAGAAATTTAAGAAATGGTTGTAATATTACATGCACTCAAAAAATAATAAAATAAAAGGTGAAAGAAAAATTAAGTAAGCATAAAACATACTAAATATCAAGATGGGAAGTATGTCAATGATATGTAACTTCATAATCAATCGAATCTTATCTCTTATTTGACACATGTAATTTGGATGGTGACTTGTTTATTGGAAAAATTTATGAGGGTTGGGTCCTATCCATGGTCTTACACCACAGCTTCATAAAATAAAAACCTAAGGGTTACCAAATCAAGATTTTTAAGTAGAAGGACAAGGAATGGTAAATCAAGGATGTGGGTAATAGATGGAAAAGTGTAGTAATTTATAAGGGATATCGAGTCCTATCCATGGTCTTACAAAGAAAATTGTATATGAAATCCTAGGGGAGTAATCAGAAATCAAAACAATACCTCTCAAGAGGAAATATGAGGAAAGAGAATGAAAAAGGTAATGTAAAAATCAAAGACTTAGGCATATTATGAGAAGACCTTAGGAGGCAAGATGCATACTAAGGATATGAGACGACACTAAGTGACTAGTGGTCATCTATGTACAAAGGAAACCTATTCCCTATAGACATAAATATTTATAGGTAGATAAGTGTGCTACTAATATCAACTAATAAAGGTAGATTAGTAAAAATAAAAGTGAAATGGACCTACCTCCCCATGATGTGTTCTCCACTCCTCAAGACACCTTATAGAGTTGTTGGTCTACCATGAAGATTGGGTACTTGTATGAGAAATTAGGTAGCACTAGAAGATTTATTTTATTCTCCTCTTCTAATATATTGGCATACAACACCCCAAAGGACCTTATCTCTATTGTGAGGCCAACTATAGAGTTTGAGCTTTGACTATAAGAAGGAGATGTGCTTTGAATCACATCTTTTAGTGTGATTTGAATTATGAGAATATTTTTGCCTTTTGACATCATTTCCTTTTGTTTAAATGATTTGTATTTAACTTTATTTTAAAGTATTTTTAAGATTCCTCCTCCTTATGGATTTGGAATGACTAATCATGAGAGAGATAATGATACACATGAATAAGTTGTAGGCTAAGGCTAAAGGAAGATAAGTAGCTAAAGACAAAATATTGACTATGACACTTAGGATTTATAATGAAAAAATATGTGATCTCAAGTTTCAACCATGTATATGCTTAGTTTTTGGAAAAGGAAGAAGGAAAAAGGAGATCCAAAGGTGGACCAGTAAAAGGGAATAGTAATTAGAGAAATTTTTGCTAATTGATCACACAGTAAAAGGAGATAAAAACCAAATGGAATAGGGTATATATAACCAATTCACCCTGATAAATCTCTATGAAAAATAAATATAAGAAAGCAAATAATCATGAATATACAAGGGAAGAGTTTTGAGAAAACTCTAAAGGACAAGAAATCAGTGATAAGTGAAAAATAGAAATGATAAGGAAAAGACATGTATATTTGAAATGTAAAACAAAAAACATAAGCTAACTATAGTACAATAAGAAAGAACAACATGATATAAGATAGGAAATAATTTGACATAGTTTCAAATGATATAATCAAAAATAGAAATAAGATTGGAACACACATCTAGTCTAAATATAAATGAGAAAGAACCATTCATGTGCTTATAAATACTGGTAAATCTATCTACACACATTATACAAGGCATCAGATAAATATTTATGAAGTTGAATATAAATTGTTGCTAATATCTCATCAATCTTTGTTGAATATTGGTCAAATACTTCTTTTATAATTTCTTTAATGAAAAAATAGGAGTACTCATTAGATCATGTTGAGGAGGAAAATTAGGCAAAGAAGGATCAAGAGAATGCATGGTAATAGGATCTATGGGAGATGAAAGAATCACCAGTGAATAAGGATCCACAGGTGAAGGTGGGTCCACAGGTGGAGAAGGAACCATGGGTGGAGGTAAAAAAGGTGGTAAAGGGACCATAAGCGGTGTAGTTATGGGAGAAGGGGGAGACTTATTATGAGAGTGACCTATGGGAAGAATGGTATAAGGTCTTAGAATAGCTATAATATGGTCCTTAAGATGTTGTTAAAGATTATGACAATGATTAGTGTGATGTGTACTGCATTGGTGCCATAGACAATACCTCTCACCATACTTAAGTAGATATTCAAGAAGGATCTTTGGAGGAGGTAAGGTAGTTTTTATTGATGGGAAAGAAGGATGAAAGGTATAAATAGATTATCACAATTTATGAAAATGGGTATAAGAGTGATTATCTATCTTATGGAAGCAGTAGATATGCTTGTGAGTATTTTTAGGAGAAACACTCATGGGAAAAGGTGTAATAGGAATGAAAGAAGAAAGAAATGGATAATTGGCCCATTTGGTGGGTAGAGGATCCATCTTAGGTAAAGGAATAAAACCATCACCAAGATAAGTTGGTGATGGAGAAGGAATGGAGCTAGGCTTAATAGAAGGTTCAAGAGTGGAAGATGCAAGAGTAGGCTTAGTAATAATGGAAGTAGTAATAATATCTGGTTCTGACATAGGTTCTATTATGGGAGGGGAGGGATCAACAAAAGGTCCAAGGAGGGTTTCACTAACCTCAATTTTGAACCAATGATGGGAGTTAGGGAACCTATTAAAATGGTAAGGTCTACTCATAACACAATCCATGAGTATAATCCTATGGGGCTCCTAAAAAACTAGAGGTGTTGGCACCACCTCTACTTTATGATAAAGAGAAAAATGCAAGAATCAAGTTCTATAAATTTTGTAACATGAGAAGATGCATGAAAAAACTTAAGTAAAGATGAATGATAACACACAATATCAACACTATAAGCTTGGATGAGACTTCCTAATAAAGGATCATCTAAATAATAACCATCATCATAATATGATGTATAAATATCAATGACATAAGTTAGAATAACTCTTTCATTAGAATAATCATGGTGAATATAATGACAAGTATTAGATAAGACTATGGGAATGCCATAGCAAGGAGGTTTGCGAGAATGAGGATTCAAGGAAGCAAGAAATTGCAAGATGAGATGAGGCACGAGATCAAAATTTTTGATCCTTAAGTTAATATCATTATGCTCATAATCATTAGAGTTTAAAAGGTTGGGAGGAATGTTACCAATGAGTTTGGGATGCCTATTGTAACTTATAGATGAGTTAACATGAAAATTTAAATGATATGACTCATACAATGGAATGTTAGGCAATGGCTCAAGAGTAGGAATCATGAAGACACCATGATCTTGGAATTATTCAAAATTACAAGGTTTAGTATCCCTTTGATTCTTGTAAATGGCTTCATTATGAGGAAATTTAACATATTGGTAGGTAGAAAAAGTGATAGGTTTCATACGATGAGTCCATGATCTAGCAAGCAAGATGTTATATGAAAGGGGAAAATCAAAGATTATCACCTTCACATGAATGGTAACAGGTGGGATAGTAATGGGAAGATATAGACACAAAAAAGGATGCATTTTCCTTCTATCATATCCTTGGTAGGTTCTATGTGTAGACTTAAGATTGCATTCTGAATATCCAAGGGTCTTAATGAAATCAAGAGAAGTAACACAAGTGACAAAACCCTCATCAATCAATGCATGTTTAACTTGGATGTCACTTATTTGGATGCTAATAAATAAGGGAGGATAATTTATATGAATCACAAACTCATTGGGAATCATAGATGCAATGGGAAATTTCAAAAAAAGAGAAGTGGTGATAGTTTCATCAACCTTGACAGTCATCTCTTCACATTATTGCAAGATACTATCCTCCATACTAGATAAGGTTGCCTCCCATCCTGCTAAGGGAGGATGAGGGACATTCATCTCAAATAATAGTTGCATAAGATGGTTTTGTTGATGGGGAGAGGTCCTCATAAGCTCAGGAAATGGAATTTGATATGGGATATTAGTGAGCTTCAAAATGGGATCCTAGTCATCATAATCCATGAGAAGATTGTTAGATATAGGTGCATAAAGATTAAGGAGGTCTTTAGAAGGAGGAATTGAATATCATTGAAATTTGTGTTGATAAGAATGAGAAGGTTTAGAAGAAGGTTGTAAATCATTTGGTGATGAAAAGGTAGTTGGTTTAGATTGATCTCGAAGTTTGGAATAAGTGTTAATAGAAGGTTGATTATCATTAGAAGATTGATTATCATTGGTATTAGAAGATGATGGAAGAATAGTAGAAATAGAATGGGATGTGTTGTCTAAGGGAGAATCATAAATTGGACCATCATTAAATGTTATAATATCTTCTTTCCCCAACTCATTCAAATAAGTTGGAGAAGAATCTTGGATAACATGGTATATCTTAGAAGGAGGTAAGGTGTAGATAGGTTGAGAATCAATGAAAACCACTACCCTTTACATATTAGTCATGTTAACCACATTCTATTTAGAAGTTGGTTCAATAAGATTTTTTAGATTATTGGTGGAAAGAGTGGCCTTGTCTTGGTTTTCTTGAATAGGTTGATGATTAGGTAAAGGATATTTATAGATAGCTAAATAAGCATTTGCTTGATTCAAGGATTGAGATTTATCATGAGTTTTGTAGTCCTTGAAAGAATTTTCATAAGTTTATTGATGGTTTTGAATGATGGAATCATGATCAAAATTAGGTCCAAAAGAAAATCCATAACTAAATTACAAAGTTGTCTACAGGTCTGATGAGAGTGACCTCAACTAACATGAAACCAACAAAACCTGATAGGATCATAATAGGTTTTCAAAGGATGAGTGGGATCAATTTCTTAAGGAAGAGGCCTAGGTATACATTTAAGTAATTAAACTAAGGAAAGAGGTTTATGAATATTAATGTTATTTGGTGAAGAGAAATGAGGATTAGTATATTGTTGAGAAGGAGGAACTGGTTCCAAAGAAGGGGTAGGAATGATAGCTTGATCATTGTGAATGGTATCATATGAATCAGTAACACCATAATTGGTAATATTATGGTTTTTATTTTTAAGTAACAAATGAATACCCAAATAAGGTTGGGGTGGCTTGAATTGATGCATAAAGAAATCTTATAATTTGGCTTGGTTAATGGCCTCTTCCAAGGTACATAGAGAGAGGGTGTGGACTTGATATTGTAATTTAGGATAAATAGCATTGGCAAAGATATGAAAAATATTATCATCAGCCATGTTATGTTCACACTTGTTTGAAAAAGTATTCCATCATTTAAAAATGGCTTGGGTAGTTTCATTTTTGTTTTGTTTGCAATTGATAAAATGGGCCAAAGTGTTTTCAAGAAGATCACTAGTTTGGAATTATTTTACTAAAGCATTCACTAAATCCTCCAAACTAATAACAGAATGAGATCTAAGTTGATTATACCAACCTAAGGCATCACCTATGACTGTTTTGGCAAGGAGTTTTGTAGCAAAAAAGGTATTTAATTTTACCCAATCCTTATAAAGGTTTTTAAATGTTTTAAGATGAAGGGTAGGATCAATTGATCCATTATAAGATATTGTAGGTGTTATGCCTCAAATGTTAATGTTAGAAAGGGTGCCAAGAGGTTCATTTTTTAAATGCTTGATGATTTTATTAACTAATGGAGCTTGAAGAATGAGATTTCCTTGATAATATCAAAGAGGGAGAAGAGGAACACTTTGGTTATGTGTGCCCCAAGTCATTGGTTGAGGATTTAATTGAAGATTTTGAAGGTGGTTCTACATTCACATGATTTGATTCATATTATGAGCTTGGAATATGCTAATTTGATTAAGAGTTGTAATAATATTTGATGAGTTTGATTATTTTTATTAGAAAAAGTAGTATTGGTGTTTTTTTTGGTATTAGTGGCTTGGGTACTACTATTAGTGTTGATATGAGCTTGTGAAGAGCTATGAGAGTTTGAGGCACTAGTGTAAAAATTTGCTTGTGAAGCAAAATATGGAATAGTAAATGGTTTAGAGGAAGAAGCACTAGAATCATGATTTACTTGGGTAGAAAACAATGAACTAGTGGATTGATTAAGGATAGTGGGTCTTATGAGAGGCCCACTAGATGTAGAACCTACCATATTAGTTGAGATACTAGGCATGGAGGTAGAAGAAGTTAAGGAAGAAGATGTGATGGTGTAAGGAATCAAGATTTAAGGAAAATGTTGAGAATCAAATAAATTAGTACCCCTAAATATAGTTGAGAAAGTGAGAGTAGTAGAATGTGGCTCTTCAACTCAATGGCTAATCATGAAGTTATAGAGAGTAGATGGATATTTCCCTCTATGTTGAGGAAATTTTGTGATAAAGAAGAACATTTCAGGAGTATACTCTAACTCAGATTGATCCTCTAAGAAAAGAGGGTTATGTTATAAGAGGTATGATGAGGATTCCCATAATTCATTGTATGGGTTTCAATATGAACATTACTAGCATTCTTGAAAGGAACCCTTCTTTGTCTATGGGAGACCCTATTAGGATTGGTAAATTATATCATGTCTATTGAATGAACTTCACTATTGTGACCAAATAGATATTCCATGATGAAAGGAAGAAAGCAAGATGAGAAAGAAAAGAATCATAAATTGGCTAAAACTGAACTAGGTCAACCTAGTTGACCTAGTGCAAAAATAAGGACTATGAAATTATAAAAGGTCCATAGGATCAACCTAGTACAAAGAATAGAGACTAATAAAAAGGGGAAAAAATATTGTAAATAGTGCTAGGTCAACTAGGTTGACCTAGTGGATGTATAAGGGCTGAAAAAGATGTTAAGTCGATAGGGTCGACCTAGTGCAGTGAACAAGAAGTAAAAGAAAGAGTTAATAATAACTTTGTGAAATGAAACAAGACAATTTGCATTTTATCTAAGAAATTAAATTCCTAATAGTAAAAAAATAGTAAATTTAATTGATTTTATCTAAATCAATTAATGCACATAAATCAAAACCTTGCACCAATGCTAACTAATGCAAGTTCTTGCACACACAATTAAGCAAAAAGCAAGTAAACAACTTGGAAACAAAGCTAGATAATTGGTCAACCTAGAATTTTATTTATATATTTAAGATTGATTTTGAATTATAGGGAGTTTGTTGTAATCAAGTTATTAGATAACATCTATGTATGGTTTCAGGTGAGTTTAGGATGAAAGAGATTGTAGTAAAAATGATACAAGCTTAGTATTTGGGCCTACCCCCTCACTTCACATAGTGAAATAATAAGTTTATCAGGTTATTAGCTATGTTATACCATTAACCATGATATATACTTGACTAGAGAATTAATTTAGCTTCCCCCTTGGTGATGAAATATAAGTAGATTGGCCTAGATAGTCAAATGTTAAAATGCATGTTAATGTTATGTGATTCGGTTATGTGTGAATAAAATAAAAATAGTGAAAATAAGTAGTTAATTAAAAACCTCCTAATTATAATATTTGAATTATTATAATCATGCTAAAAACTAAAATAAAATATGTTATTAACATACAAGATGAATTCTAATTTTGAAACAAGGTATAGTGAAAATACTATATGGACAACATACAAAACTAGGTCAACAAGGTCGAGCTAGTACTATTGAAGATAGGGTCTAGAAAACCTAATAGGATAACCAAGTAGACCTAGTTTTAAATAGTACACAAAACACAAAACTAGGTCAACTAGGTTGATCTAGTTAGTTATGTAGGGGGAGGTTTTGAGCACTACAAACTTGAAAGGAAAGTATATAATAGAAAGAGAGAATAAAAGAATGAACTTAATGGTTTAGAAATGAAAATGAAGGAGATTATTGATCAAGAACCTTGGAAAAAATTGATCTAATCTATAGAATTAGGTTGAGATGATCAACTAAGTAATACATAAATCTATTGAAAAAGTGATGAAAATGCACTAGGTCAACTCGGTCGACCTAGTTGAATAAATTGGAAGTCTGAAAATGCACTAGGTCAAGCTAGTCAACCTAATAGGCTAATTGAGAAGTCTATAAAATTGAAACCTATATTGGGTCAAGATGATAAATTAGGGTGTATAGGAACCTGCTATAAAGTGGATAAAAATGTGATAGGTTGACCTGGTTGATGTAGTAGGCTGAATTAAAAGTCTAAAAAGTGTTGAAAACTTATACTAGGTCAAGGTAATCAATCTAATTACATGTTTTTATGAAGAGGGAAAAATAACTAGGCTGACAAAAATAAACCAATATGTCAAAATATATGATAGAAATGATGATAAAAAGAATGAAATAAATGAAGTAAAAGTGAACAAATCATGTAAGGGTAGTTCATGTCAGGTTCACTAGAATGTATGCAATTAAAATTGCATGTTCTATATGAATTAATCCTAGATCAAATAAGATACAACACACCTACACTTCTAATTGTGTATACACTTGTTAAGTGAGAGCATGACTAATATGGGGATCCAATAGAATTTATTAGGGAATCACTTGTATCACTTATCACAACATATCATGCTAGGAAGGATTCCAAAGCCTACAATCTAACACAATTACACAATAACACTAAAAGAGTCCTATGATTTGATATTTCACTTATACTAACAAACAAGAAAGTAAACTATTCTAATCACAAGAAAAATAAACTAATACAGTGTGCACTAAACCTTTTGGCACAAAGTGGGGTTTTAGAACAAAACAAATAAATAATAACTAAACTAAACATGCATAGGAGACATATACTCATGCTAATTTATAGGGAATCCTACTACATAAAAGAGAAGAATACATACTACATTATATATATAATCTTACAAAGGAAAAATAAAGTTAGGAATACTTACCTTTGAAAATGAACTTTTTGAGCCTCAATCTCTCCCTTGGCCAAAGTGCTTCATAAGAGATTATTGTGGTTTATAAGGATAACCAAGATAAATCAACTCTAGGCTACACAACCTATTTAATCAACTAAAATAATTCTCCACAAAACAATATTGAAGATCCAAAGAAAGTATTGAACCCTAAATCTTTATTACTCAAGTAGAATGGCCAATAATCAGATGTTTATTCGTACTTATTTGCTTAATTCTTACTCTCTCTTGAAATGGTGGTAAATGACCTTATATATATATATATATATATATATATATATATATATATATATATATATATAGGTGAATCTTACATAAAAAAATTTGGACATATTAGTTGTACTAGGTTAATCGATAGGCTAACAATCCAAAAGAGCTAAAGTGTTCACAAAATACACTAGGTCGACCAAGTTGACCTAGTTTGTTGAATAGGTCAAAAGGGTAACAAGGTAAAAAATGAAGGAATAAAACAGGATAATGACTGAAATGGATAGGAAAGAGAAGAATAAACCTAGGTTTCATGGTCTTAAGAGACAAGTGTGTATATGGTAAATGGCAAAAGGAACAATAATATTATGAAGCACCAATGGCCTACCCACCCCTTTCTTGATGCACCCCTTAAGGCATACACTTAGAGAGATTGAGACTCAATAGGTTCTTACAAGATAAAAAGTGTCATTAATCAATAAGAATTTGAAAATATTATATGTATATGATTCCAAGGTGCATCTATCAATATGATTTTTAAGGATTAATTATATGTAAAGTCAAATATGTTTGGCTCTAAAGTTGACTGTTTGTTTGACTACATTATAGAAGTAACCTAAGAAGGGTAATTGAGCTCATTTTGATTTTTTTTGGGTGTTTAATAATGAATTATATGTTTTAGACTCTATGAGGATGATTTATGTGCATTATGAAGATTTGATCAATCATATGCAGTATGAATAATGGTTTACAAGTGGTCTTTGTATTCTTTCTTTGTGACTATGTATATAGAGAGTTGTTTGAGAAAATTGTGCTTAAGTAAGAGGATATTATGATGGTTTTTGGCACTTAAAGATGAAATATAGATCATGTTAAATGGGTTCATTCATTTTGAGAGTATTCTTATGTTTTAGTTTGCTTGGAGAAGTGTCAAAGAGTTGAATGGGACTCCATAGGACCTAAAAATGACTTAGGCCTATTTGAAAGTGGATTGTGCTTAAGTGTGACCCATGTGAGATGCCTTAAGTGTGAAGGCATGTTTTTTGGCTGACAAGAATAGATTATAGAATTCAAAATTCGTGATTTCTCTATATATAGTGAAACCAAATGTGTTATTTTATAGACTTGAAGGTGTAAGACTTATGAGAGAGACTTGTTCATGGTAAATGTGAGAGTTATGGAGTGAAGGAGAGGTAGAGTTCCCTATTGGATGAGTTGATAAGTAGAGTAGATTGATGACTATGTGTATGACCTATGGGTCATATTTTTGATGTCATAAAAGTTCTCTTGTAGTTTGAGGATGTGTGAAGAGGTCTGAGTGTGCATATTAAGATAGTTAGAGTTAAAAAGGAAAGAGATTGTGACATGCCTATTTGAGATAGAAAAAGTTTTTTTAGGGGTTAAAAATAGAGCTCATTCATCAGGTGTTGAATACATTAGTTTTAAGGTGGATGTGTTCAAAGGAGGTTATAAAGGAATTGATCTTCCTTAGGGGAAGTTGCTACTTGTGAGATAGGTGTTTCACTAAATGCCTTTGGTTAGGAGGACATGATAAAGGCTTGTTGATTTAAAGGAGTTAACCAATATCTTGTTTGTAATTTATTATAAGATAGTATTCCATGTGTTACAATCTTGAGAGTGGGATTTATTCACAAGAACTTTGTGCTATGTATTTAGTCTTATGTATGCATTTAATGAATTAGCACTCTTGTTAATTTTGTTTGATCAAGTTGATATATGAAGATTGTTTAATAGTTTAAAATGACTGTAATTGAAATTGAAATATATAGGACTGTAATTGGTTTAAAGGAGTTGACCAATCTCTTGTTTATAATTTATTAGAAGATAGTGTTGGAAATATTGTCATTGATGTCAAAGGTCTAGCATTATTGGTGATAAAGGCCCCATTGCATTTAATGTTGTTTGTAACAAATATATCTTAGCTAATATGAGTTAATATTTATTTAATATTAATGAATATATTTTTGGTTGCATATGAGACAAAAGAAGGGCCCATGGAGAAGTCAAAGAGCCACGGGATAAAGACAAAAGAAGGATGGGACGCATTTTCCCATGAAGAGTCATCTTGGGGAATTCCAAGAGTTACCAAGTGAAGACAAAAGAGGAAGGGCACAATTTCTCATGAAGGGACACTCTAAGGAATATGAAAAGTCACCAAGATGAGGAAAAAAGAGGGAAGGACGTTTTTTATCATGAAGGGTCACCACATGACTTTTCAAAGGCAAGAATATGAAGGGTCATACAATTTTGGCACCATTTTCCATGAGGATTGAAGGGTCACAAAGGGGGAAGGCCAAAGGTCATTTGAAAAGCTATAAATAAAGGATTGAAAAGCCATTTGTAGATATGAGAGATAGAGGTTGATTTGATATTGTAATATCTATCTTAGAAGAGCAAAGGTGAGAGAGAGGAAAGAGATGTTGTATTGATCTATCATTTGTTGAGATAACAACATTGAGAGATAGGTGTGTGGTATACACAAAGGGGTTGGTGCTCCTGTGGGTTGGTGCTCATGAATTGTTGCTATGTTGGTGCTCGACAAAGGGGTTGGTGTTCCTGTGGGTTGGTGCTTGGCAAAGGGGTTGGTGCTCCTATGGGTTGGTGTTCACAAATAGTAGCTGGGTTGGTGCTCGAAAAAGGGGTGTGGTGCTCCTATGGGTTGGTGCTCATGAATAGTTGATGGGTTGGTGCTTAGCAAAGGGGCTGGTGCTCTTGTAAGCTTGGCTTGAGAATATTGTTTGGGTTTGTGCTCATTCATATACTTGAGATTGTTCTCTGTGGTTTTTTCCACATTGGGTTTCCACATTATATCTGGTGTCTCTCTCTATCTTGTGTGGTGTTTATTGTTTGAGTTTTATTGCGTATATTTAATGTTTGATTAAGTGGAATTTGGTTAGAGAAAAGATTAATAAGATATATGATATAATGATTCACCCCCCCTCTCAGTATATCCTGTGGTTAACAATTAGTATCAAAGCAGGTTCCTTTTTGAAAAGTTTAACAGCTTGAAGGTAGATCAAAGAAAATCATAAGATGGCCAAGCAACTAAATAAGGAGAATCAAGAGATGAAATCTGTGGTTGAGTCTCTTAGGTGTGTATCTTGGATTCTAAGTTGGCTATAGAAGTAAAATAAAATAAGATATTTATTTAGGATCTTAAGAATCAGTTAGAGGCTGTAAATTCAATTTTAACATCAAAAGAAGAAGAGTGTAATCAGTTGAAGTTTGAGTTAGGTTCTTTAAAGGATAATCATGAGAAGCTTATAATCAATATTGAGAAAGATCATGAAATATTAGTCCAAGGAAAGAAGGATGCAAGTTTTGAAGGCAAATCAAAGAAGTTGATCAGGCAATCTAATGCTTTTAAGTTTACAAATTCTTTTCATGGCCATTATTTTGTTTGTCATCATGTTGGTCATACGGCAAGAGACTATATGAGGAGAAGCAATCAGTTAAAGGGAGATCTCAGTCACATTCAAGAAAAAGGTATGAAAAATATTGTTTGCTTTTGTTGTCATAAGGTTGGCCATATTGCTAAATTATGTCCAAAACAACTAAAGAGATCTTCAAAGTATGTCAAAGGTTATAGAACCCTTAAAAGATATGACAAGAGTCAAATTAAGGTTTAGATACCTAAAATAGTAAAGGTTGATCAGGTTGAGTTTAAGAGTGAAAATGAATTACTTGCTATAGTAGATAAAGAATCAGATAGGAAGGATTGTGCAGAATCTCTTGTTAAATTTGAGCATGAGCTTTGTCAAGATAAGATAGTTGCAAAAGTTGAGAAGATGAAAAACATCATAAATGATAAGGTTAGTAGGTCAAAAAGGTTAGACATGCTTAAATAGATTTTAAAAGAAAAACACAAGAAGATCAAGGAAGAAATGGAGGAGATGTGAGAATCTCCTGAGATTTGTTTTTAGGACCCTTTTGTGTGGGGTGTCTCTTCTAGGCTTCAAGGAGACACTTTTAAGAAAAAATGAAGCATGGTGGATGCTATTGGGTCTTGGCTATGTTGCATGAAAAGAAGGTGAGTTGATAGATTAATTTGTATATATTTTGAGGGAATTGATTTTTGAAAAAAAATTTGCATCAGTATTAAGGTTTGAGGTTATTAGAATGATTATTGCATATGCAGTGTTTAAAAGTTTTAAAGTGTTTCAAATGAATATGGTCACAAAAAATTAGAATGTTGAAAAAGAGATAACAGTTTTAGAAAGAAGGAGAAGGATACTCATGCAAATTCAATGAAGAAATATCAGAGTTTCAAAGCTCCATTCATTAAGAAGAAGGATCAGAGTTTCAAAGTTCCATTCATCAAGAAGAAGGTTCAGTCATGTTCATGGTAGAAGAAACAACCTGAAGATTCTATGTTGGTGCAAACAGCTTTGCATAAAGATCAGCCATGGTTTGTTGATAGCAGATATTTGAGGCATATGATAGGAGATAAGAGTAAAAAAGATCAATGGTGGTGTTGGGTGAATATTTTGTCAGCCAGCTAACTGGTGACCAAAATAGTTCCTATCACCATAGCATAGGAAGATTGGTCACCTAGGTGTGCAGCTTTACTACATCAACTAGAGACAAATCTCTCCTCTCATCAAGGGGAGGTTCCCTATTAAATATGCAGAGGCTATATACTATATAAATAAGTAGAAAGTAAGACATAGGGGTGGGATAAACCATCCATCTCTCTTTTTTTAGAGATGATGCTGACAAACAGAGGAGGAATCCTAGGTGATTGGTGATGGCACTTCTCTTCTTTCAAAATTAACATTCAACCAAGAGCCAAATCCCTTCCTAGATAGTAGAAATCATAGTGAAGCAATAGAAGGAACTTCTCTTCTTTCAGAAGTGCTTATTCTTGCAAATAGCAGGACTCTTTTTGGTAACAAGCAATGGGCTAACAGGGTCTAAAGTAACCAGAAATCTAAGATGTAGCACAAAGTCTCCACCTTGATTTCCCTAGAGTGAGATACGAAGAACAATGGTGGCACAAAGTCATCCCAAGGTCCTTTACATAGAAATAGAAATAAAAGACACACATTGAAGACAACTATGACATCATGAAGTTTGAAAGTAGTTGGCTTCAGGACACCTTCCTTATCACCTCCACTAGTCCTACTTGTTAAATAAAATAAATAATAATGCTTTCAAAAGATAGACATAAGAATAATCTTTTAAAGTAGCACAAGCTATAATAGCACAAAGTCTGTAAGTAACTTGCTTTCTCATTCAATCAAAGAAATATAAATTACAATCTAAGCTCAAAGTCTCAGTAATGCCTTTCAATTCAGGCAGAGTTTCACTTTTGGTAAGGGGAAGATCTCCCTTAGAATGATACAAGAGATTACAATATATATCAGCCAAGAAAGACTTGGCACTTTGTTCCATAGAATGGCCCATGCTATGCATTTAATGCCTTAAATGCATTTCTAGGTTTGTCAAAGGACTGTGTTGAAAATAGGGTGGATGTCTTAACTATGGCATGTCATTTCATCTAATATGTCTTTTCCTAGGTCTGGATCATTTGGTCTATCCCCTCTGACATCTACGTAGCTGTCCATTTTGTCTTTACTTCATGGAAGGAAAAACAGGCTACATCTTTAATTTGTAAGCCAAAATACCTACTTGGTGGACTATTCCACCTACTAAAATTACTTTTGCATAGATATTTTAGGCTTTTCCCTCTTTTTGCTTTTGTCTTTTCCAGCTTTGTCTCTTCTTACTATGATTTGAGCTATCAGGCTTGGTTGAACTTTTGAGCCTGTGAACTCGTTGAACCATTTGGTTCAACAGTTCAAGGGTTCAATCGGTTCATTCTTTGAAGCTCTTTATGCGAAAGTCTTTTAGGATTCCTTTTTGCATCTTTATTCAGCATTTGGAATTTTCCAAAGGGAAGGTATCCCTTCAAGTCCTTGGAAAAGGTCCTTTTTATGATGTCAAGTCTCCCCCACAAGGGTATCTACCCTTCAGGATTTTTCATGCGACCTTTGGGCTTTAACTTCCCTGGCAGGTTCTTTTTTCATCTTTGATGGGCTTTTGGCTTTCAAGCTTTTCCTTCAAACAAAAAGCCTGAAAGAATTCTTTCAGACAAAAAGTCCAAAGGAATTTTGCCTTAACATTTTTCTAAGAAAAGTCTTCTCAAAAGAATTCTTTCGGCCTCTTCACTTAAACTTTTCCATTGGACAAAAATTCTGAAAGAATTGTTCCTTTTGGGCCTTTGAACAAATCTAAAGGAATTCTATCTTTTCTTTGACCTTCGAACCAATGTTGCCTACCCTCCACAAGGGCACTTACCTCTTTGGCTTTGGGGCAGCCCCTTGAACCTACCGATTGAACCAACTTTGGTTCAATGGTTCAATTGATTCATTCTTCATTATTTGGCTAAGTCTTTTTGATCTTTTGCACCAAGCACATTAAACCAATTGGTCATTGAACCTATTGAACTCACCTAAGTGTTGAGAGCTTACTTCTTTCCTACAGAGTCTATAGAAATCAACATGTGAAGCTCATAGAACTTGGCCTGCAAAGTCCATAGATTTTCTTCCTATAGAGTCCATAGATTCAAGCCTGCAGAGTCCATAGATTCAAGCCTACAGAGTCTGTAGATTTTTGAAATCTTGAAGAATGGAGATCCTGAATGCTCAAAATAATTTTTAAAAGGAGAAGAGAGGATTTTGGTTTGTAGGACCAAAATAGTTCAAATGTTGTCCCAAAAATGAGTGATATTTTTGGGGGACAATAGTTGGCTCCAGTTGGGGAATTTCCTTCAGTTGAAAACTTGGAACAGCTGAGGGGAGTAGAAACCAGAATCTCTAGTGCCTTGAATTATGCCATTGGGCTATGGAGTCATGCTACCCAAAAAGAAAGGCTCCAAAAAATTAAAATAAAAATTAAAAAATAGAACTAAAGACTATACAAATATACATATGTACAGGTGAACTTATCTAGCACTTCAAGAATTGAAGTACTTCAGATGCTGCTCATCATGGGATGAAGAAATGGGGATGTTGTCCTGATAAATCAATAGAAAACCATTTTGTCCCCATAAATGATGATGAGTGAATGGAACTCTCTACTAGGAAACCAATTTTTTGCATCTTCCTCTTGGCTCTTTCTTCTTCTTACCCCATGGTAGGACATGGTCTTCAAAATACAAACCAAAACTCCTTGCTCTCTTAGTAAAGAGTTCCTTTTGTTGGCTTTGGAGTATAGTAGTATGGTCCACCACCATAGCTTGCTATTCTACTAGTTCAATCTAGCACATGCTTTGATTGTCAGCCTCAAACTCCTGATAAACTATCAGCTTAGCATCTCCTTTGGTGTCAAGGAGTTTGATCTCTTCATCTTGAGCAGTCTTCAATCTGAGAAATAGAGATCTGCATCTAGCATGAGTGGAAGAATTGCTACCATTAGATTTCAGGATCCAAGCATTATCAGAAGCTGATCTTTTATCAGGTTTCTATTCATTAGAGATGGAAGATCCTTCTTGATTTATACTACACCCTACCAATTCTTTTGATGTCTTATTTGGATCAAATCCTGGATTGCTAGCTATAGGACTTTCATCAGTTAAGACATGAGCATCCTCTGTGGTCAAGAAGTAATTACCCCTACCTGATGGCTCAAATAGAATTTGAGCTGCAGGGGTTGACGTTTGGGTGACCACAATTTTTTCCTTAGATAGGTCCACACCTAGTTCTCCACCAATGTCTAATTGTTCAGGATTAGCTTGCAGGGATTCAAACTCAATCATTTAAATTTTGGATTTCTTTACATGATCAATCATGTTAAATAACTGAGATGGACTTGGAAGAGAGGATGGGAGTTCATCCTTTTAGTTTTTGGGAGGGGGAGGACTAATCTACGAAGTTGAAGTAGAAGGTGCAGAGATGTTTGATGCACTTACTTTTTTAGCAACCACTAGGTCCTTTGGCTGGAAAGGTAGAGTGGTTCCATGCTTAGCAATTAATGTTTCTAGTTGAGGTCTCTCCTCTGTCTTCTCTTTATCAGCTTACTGGGTTGATTGATTCTTAGACCAGGGGAATACTGCATATGATTCTTTGCTTGCTTCACCTTCACTTATGGGTTCATCCTGGTAATTTAGGAAACCAATGTAGGAGTCACCAGCTAATTCTTCTTGATCCTCCCTAAATAGATCGACATCATTTTCTTGCTCAAACTCAGGTTGGAAAGAGAAGGCATGTTCTATTTCTAGATATCCAACTGTTGAGTTGGTTGGAGGTGCTTCAAGGACAAGGTTCCTCTATGGGGGAGGAAGACGATTTGGTTGCCCTTGATTCTTGGTGGTATTTCCTTGATATGGCTGATTTTGAAATTCCCTCCTTGGCATATCTTGATTAGGAGGAGAAGACATACTTTGAGCTATTTGCCTTTTCAGTGCTAGCAGTTCATTTGCTAGCTTTTACACCATTTGATCCATGGTGCCTGTAGATGGATACTAGGAAGATGAAGAGAATTTACCTCTGTTAGGATCTCTCTTTATCTTTCCTACCAAGATAAGGTCATCTTATAGCTCAATAGCCAAGTCCTGATTAGCAACAAGTCTATGTGTTTAGCCCATCTCAACAAAAAACTCACTTCAAGTAGTTGTGAGTTGATGAAGAAACACTTGAGATTTTGAGGTGTCAGCTGGGAAATCATGGGAATCTTGTGCCTCAACTTATCAAACCTAGTAATGAAGTCCCTCATAGGTTCATGGGGCTCCTTCATTTGGGTGAGCTAGGCCAGCAAGGCATGGGCATCCTTTGCAGGCTTGAACCTTGCTTCAAACTTGGCTTTTAGGGTATTCCAGTCTGTCACTGATCGAGCCTGTAGATGGTAGAACCACTCTATAGTAGCACCTTGTAGGTTCTCTACAAAAATATTGACTACCACATCTTCAAATTCCACCCCTATCACACCAAAGGCTATGCTGAAGGCTGCAATGTGTTCATCAGGGTGAAGTATCCCATCACCAAATAAATTGGGGAAATTCTTTCTTGAACTGAGTGGGAGTTCATGCAGGGGTGGAGTCAAATTAAGTGGGCCAAAAGAGTTACCCCAGGGGCCTCAAACTACCATGATTTAATTATGAAAAATAGGGATAACAAATCTAGGTGGAGTGGCCAGATTGTAGAACAAAAATGGAAAATAACTAGCCCTGCTTCAGCTTGAGGCTTGAGGCTTCAAACTATGCACTCTTTTCTAGTAGCTTTGGTTTTGCAGACCAGATAAAATAATGGAGATGGAGGAAAATGGTAAGGCTATAATGATAATGGGTAAGACACATAATGGAGTTGCTAGAGTTTGTATAATGGATAAGGGAAGGAACTGATTCAATCTAAAACTTGAGGCTTCAGACTACACATTCATCCCCAGCAGAGTCGCCAAAAACTATTGCGTTAGGCTAGGGAGGAAAAATTAACAATGGAAAAGCACTAAAGTAGTTCATTCTTCCACAGTAGAATTCATGGATAAGGTTATAATGATAATGGGTAAGACAAAGGTGATGTTTCAATATAAAACTTGAGGTTCCAAATTGAACAAAATTACTGTGTCCCCAATGGATTTGTTAAAAACTATTGGGTGAATATTTTGTTGGCCAGCTAACTGGTGACCAAAATAGTTCCTATCACCACATCAAAGGAAGATTGGTCACCCAGGTGTGTAGCTTTACTACATCAACTGGAGACAAATCTCTCCTCTCATCAAGGAGAGGTTCCTTATTAAATATGCAGAGGCTATATGCTATATAAGTAAGTAGAAAGTAAGACACAAGGGTGGGATAAACCATCCATCTCTCTTTTTTCAGAGATGATGCTAACAAATAGAAGAGAAATCTTGAGTTATTGGTGATGGCACTTCTCTTCTTTTAGAAGTAACATTTATCCAAGAGCTAGATCCCTTCCTAGATAGTAGAAATCCTGGTGAAGCAATAGAAGGCACTTCTCTTCTTTGAGAAGTGCTTTTTCTTGCAAATAGAAAGACTCTCTCTAGTAATAAGCAATGGGGTAATAGGGTCCAAAGTAACTATAAATCTAAGATGTAGCATAAAGTCTCCACCTTGACTACCCTAGGGTGAGATACGAAGAACAATGGGGGCAAAAAGTCATCCCAAGGTCCTTTACACAAAAATAGAAAAGAAAAACACACACTGAAGACAACTATGACAACACAAAGTCTAAAACTAGTTGGCTTGAGGACACTTTCCTTATCACCTCCACTATTCTTGCTTGTTAAATCAAATAAATAAGAATGCTTTCAGAAGATAGACATAAGAACAATCTCCTAAAGTAGCACAAACTATAACAGCATAAAGTCTACAAGTAACTTGCTTTCTCATTCAATCAAAGAAATATGAATTACAATCTGAGCTCAAAGTCTCAGTAATGCCTTTCAATTCAGGTAGAGTTTCACTTCTAGTAAGGGGAAGATCTCCCTTAGAATGATATAAGAGATTAAAATATATAGCAACCAAGAAAGACTTGGTACTTTGTTCCATAGAATGGCCCATGCTGTGCATTTAATGCCTTGAATGCATTTTCAAGTTTGTCAAAGGACTGTGTTGAAAACATGGCAACTATCTTAACTATGGCATGTTATTTCATCTAATATGTCTTTTCCTAGGTCTAGATCATCTAGTTTGTCCCCTCTGATGTCTGTGTAGTTGTCCATTTTGTCTTTATTTCATGGAAGGAAAAATAGGCCATGTCTTTAATTTGCAAGCCAAAATACCTGCTTAGTGGACTATTCCACCTACTAAAATTACTTCTGCACAGATATTTCAAGCTTTTCCCTCTTCTTGCTTTTGTCTTTTCTAGCTTTTTATCTTCTTTCTATGATTTGAGCTATTGGGCTTGGTTGAACTTTTAAACCTGCAAACTCGTTGAACCATTTGGTTCAACGGTTCAGTGGTTCAATCGGTTCATTCTTCAAAGCTCTTTGTGCCAAAGTCTTTGAGGATTCCTTTTTTCATTTTTGTTTAGCTTTGGAACATCTCAAAGGTAAGGTGTCCCTTCGGGTCCTTGGAAAAGGTCCTTTTTTGATGTTAGGTGTCCCCCGTAAGGGTATCTACCCTTCAAGATTTTTCATGTGACCTTCAGGCTTTAACTTCCTTGGCGGGTTCTTTTTGCATCTTCGGTGGGCTTTTGGCTTTCAGGCTTTTCCTTGAGACAAAAATCTCGAAAGAATTCCTTCAGACAAAAATTTTGAAGGAATTTTGCCTTAACATTTTTCTGAGAAAAATCTTCTCAAAAGAATTCTTTCAGCCTTTTCACTTAATCATTTCCATCAGACAAAAAGTCCAAAAGAATTGTTCCTCTTGGGCCTTTGAACAAATCTGAAGTAATTCTATCTTTTCTTTGACCTTTGAACCAATGTTGCCTACCCTCCACAAGGGCACTTTCCTCTTTGGCTTTGGGGCAGCCCCTTAAACCTACTGATTGAACCAACTGATTGAACCAACTTTGGTTCAACGGTTCAATGGTTCAATCGGTTCATTCTTTGTTATTTGGCTAAGTCTTTTTGATCTTTTGCACCAAGTGCATTGAACCAATTGGTTGTTGAACCCGTTTAACTCACCTAAGTGTTGAGAGCTTGCTTCTTTCTTGCAGAGTCTGTAGAAATCAACATGTGAAGCTCGTAGAACTTGGCCTGCAGAGTCCATATATTTTCTTCCTACAGAGTCTGTAGATTCAAGCCTGTAGAGTCTGTAATATCTAGAGATAGAGGTTGATTTGATATTGTAATATCTAGCTCAGAAGAGCAATTATGAGAGATGAATATGATTTGTATTTGTTATATCTAGCTTAGAAGAGCAAAGGTGAGAGAGAGGAAAGAGATGTTTTATTGATCTATCATTTGTTGAGATAGCAACATTGAGAGATAGGTGTGTGGTATACATAAAGGGGTTGGTGATCTTGTGGGTTGGTGCTCGAAAAAGGGGTTTGTTGCTCTTGTGGGTTAGTGCTCATGAATTATTCTAGGGTTGGTGCTCGGCAAAGGGGTTGGTGCTCATGTGGGTTGGTGCTTGGCAAAGGGGTGTGGTGATCCTATGGGTTGGTGTTCATGAAAATTTGTTGGGTTGGTGCTCCTGCAAGCTTGGCTTGCAAATATTGTTTGGGTTGGTGCTCATTCATATACTTGAGATTGTTCTCTGTGGTTTTTCTCACATTGGGTTTCCACGTTATATTTGGTGTCTCTCTCTATCTTGTGTGGTGTTTATTGTTTGAGTTTTATTTCATATCTTGAATGTTTGATTAAGTAGAATTTGGTTAGAGAAAATATTAATAAGATATATGATATACTGATTCATCCCCCTCTCAGTATATCCCATGCTTAACAGATAGTATTTCATGTGTTACAAACTTGAGAGTGGGATTTATTCACAAGAACTTTGTGCTATGTGTTTGATATTATGTATGCATTTAATGAATTAGCACTCTTATTATTTTTGCTTGATAAAGTTGATATATGAAGATTGTTTAATAGTTTGAAAGGATTGTAATTGAAATTGAAATATAAAGGCTTATTGATTCACCCCCCTCTTAGTGATTATACTTCTAATAATTGATATCAGAATGGGTCTTTTGGTAAAGGCTTGATAGCTTGAAAGTGATCCAAGGTACAACATGGATAGTCATCAAGGAGGTTTCTCTACTAAGCAAGCATCATTTTTCAATGGATCCAATTATGCATTTTGGAATGCCAAAATGAGGACATACTTTATGTCCCTCGAGTTTGATGTATGACAATCTATTGTGGATGGTTATGTTTCTCCTATTATTCCTCCATCTAGTGTTATAGATAAGAAGTTATTTGAGAATAATTATAAGGTAATGAATGTTATTACTTGTGGTATTTTAAAGACTAAATACACCAATGTAATCCATTGTAAATTTATTTAAGAGATATGGGAAAAAATGCAAATCATTTATGAAGTATATTCAAAGATTAATATTTATAAGTTGTAAAATCATATAAGGCAATTTGAAAGTCTTAAGATGAACTACGAAGATTATGTGGCATCCTTTCTACGAAGAGTTGATAAGATTGTGAACATCATCAGAGGTCTTGGAGAGAAACTTGAATAATCTAATATATTTTAAAGGGTATTAATGTCCCTATCCCTCAAGTTTTATCCTAAAGTATCTTCTATATAATAAAGTCATGATATTACTCAAATAAAGTTGGATGAACTACGTGGCATCCTTATTGCCTATGAGATGAGGAATAATGATGATATATCACCAAAGATGGAAATAACTTTCAAGATTGAAATGAAGCTAAATAATAAATTCTGAGTTAAGAAACCCAAAAGGATGATTTTTTTGATATAAATGAGGATGAACTAATTGCTTTGGTTTCAATTAAATTGAGAACATGTTCATGCAAGTATAAAGGTAAACTACCCCTCAATTGCTTCAATTATGGTTAGATAAGACATTTTGATAACAAATGCCCTCATAAGTATAATAAGGATGATGATGAAGAGCATGATCAAGGTCATGATGATGGCAAGAGATCATTCAGGTCTAATAAAACAAAAAAGGGATTATTAAGGTTTGACAACAAGAAGAAGTACTTGAAGGATAGTAAGAGTCTCTACACCAAAGAAGATTATATGTCATAAGATGAGAGTGAAGTCAGTGACTCAGAGTATGATCATGAAGGTGATGGTCCTATTGAAGATAAAGATATATTAATGGCTAAGGAAAGTAGTAGATCACATCAAAATGAATCTACTTGTTGTTATTCAAATGATGATGAAGATGAGGTGGACTATTAGAGTACATTGTCAAATACTCCTAAAGAATTGAAGATTTGGAAAAAGATCAATAAGAAGATGAAATATAAACTCAAGGACATTAAGGATCAATTAAGTGTGTTTGAGGCAAGAATGGATAAAGATGCTAAGGATCATGAAGTTATTATCAAGCATCTCAATTATAAATTAGAAATCATGTCTACAAGTTTAAAAGCTAAAGAAGATGAATGTGCAAGGTATGTAATTGAGTTTGAGTCATTTAAATTTGAGTCAGAAAAGGTATCTAGTAAGGTAACATCATTTGTGAAATTTTGAAAGAGCTTAAGTGATCTAGACAACATTGTAAATTATCAAAAATATGTAAGTGATAAGACTGGTCTTGGATACAAAAAAGAACTAATGACTACAACTCAAGACAAGATTAAGATTAATGTGAATAAGGACAATTGGCCTTTGAAGAAAAATCATCAAACAAGGAATGATGGTGCAAATATATTGAAGACACATCAAATTAGATATCCAAATGCCATGAGGTATGTAAATTTCAATGTTTACTGATATAATTGTAATCAATTTGGGCATAGAGATAGAGAATGTAGAAGACCTATTAAGAATGAGTTTGTATGGAACTATGATGGGGCTCATCAGTAAAAATGTGTGAGCAAGGTTGAGTGTTTTAATTTTCATGATGTGGGGCACTTTGTAGGACATTTTCCATTTAAGGTAAGGCAAGTTGAATTTACTTTAAAGATATTATGTGTTGAAGTTGTTATGAACTAGGACACATTATAATATTTTATCTAAATTGGTAAGACAAAATGAGCTTCTTGAAAAAGGTATGATGTTATTCAACTATCAAAAGAGAGCTCACATTTTTAGATTCAACAAGCAAAAGTCTAAAAGTTATAATATGTTTAATCAAGCTCCTAAAGTGTAAGAAGAAGGCAAGTCAACTCATGGAAGCCAAAGGTGGTAAGTATGAGTCATGATGAGACTATAGGTCCAAGTATTTTGTTTGCTATGGTGGAGAATACCATAAAATGTGAAGAGTGTGAAATACTATCATTGTTTACTCATGTTGAGAATGAAGAGACCAAGCTCAAGGAGAAGACCAAGGTATTGGTTGAGGCTAGTTATGAAGTGAGTATCGATCCAAGTGAACATCCCACTATTTTTGAGACTTTTTCAAACAAATAACATCAATTCTCATTACTTAGTGATGAGGTTCTAAGTTGTAAGAAAGATTCTATAAATGACAAGTTATGTCATGAATCTATTTTATCTCCATGTATTGTCAATCCAATCATAGAAAAGAAGAAGAATGTTATAGTGGATGAGCATGTTACTGTTATTAAGCCTAAGAAGAATAATAAGAACTGCAAGCATCAGATGACCAAGGAGGATAAGGAATATGAGGATTTGTGGGCAACTCCTAGTTTCACATTGTTCGAGCATATTGTGAAATAGGGTATCTCTACCTATGCTTCTTAGGAGACATCTTTTTTATGAAGAATAAATTTTGTGTTCTCAAGATCTTAATGTCAATTTGTATAGAGACTTTTGTTGATGTTATAAGGTAATTGGTTAAGGGGGAGCAACAACTTCATGTGTTTACTCTAGAGGTTTGTGAAGGAGCTATAGTACAGGGTCAAAATAGGTGGTTCCAGGTGGCTTAATGAGATTGATGGAATGCCAAGAATATTTTGGTGCTAAAAAAGGTCTATGCACTTTTTTATGTTGTGTTCTAGGTTTTTTTGGTCTAAACTTATATTGAAGTCAAAATGGAACTTTTTGTTAGCTCTTAAATTTCCTAGTTTGTGCTTAAAAGCATGCAGGTCCTAAAATGGGTTATAGTAATTCAAGGTTAATAATGGTGTGGAATCTCAAATCTTGGTCCAAAAGTGTGTAATGGTTCTCTTCAGGTGTGCAAAAAGTTTTAGTAGTGTGTGTTGACTAGAAGGTGATATGTTAGCCTCATTTGTTTTGAGATTATAGGGGTTTTGGGCTATGCTAGAAAAGTAGTCTACCTTATAATTTGAGGTCTAAGGATTCATAATATATTTAATGGGACATATGGGTTATCAAATCAAGTTTCATAGAGATTTTAAGGTTTGTGGTTCTCAATTTAATCAAGTATTTGTCAAGTTTTAGGCCTAATTGGGTAGTTGGTTTGTGAATGAAGTATATTATAGAGGATGATATAGTTGTTTCAAATTGGCTTGCTTGATGGGGCATATGAGAGTTTTTTAGATATGAATTTTTATGTCTTGAATTTATGTCTATAAAAATTTGTGGGCTCTGCAAGTTCTAGGTAGGGCTATAAGGAGTCTAGACAGACCTAGTGTGAAGAAGAGTTATTTTTTCTCAGTTTCTCCAAAATATCAAGGTATGTTTATTTAATGGAAAATTTTCAAGTTGGTTGAGAGCATTTTTCCTATTGGTGAGTAAAATGAAGTTCTATTGATGGTCCTTGTGGTAACTTGAGAGAGAAGGATAGTAAGTATGTGTGGTATTTCCTCATGGTGTATGGAGATCTAAATATGATCAAGTGGTGAAATTTATAATAAATATTAGGGGGAGTCACACTTGGATTTTATTTATATGTTTCATTATATTTTATTATTTTTGAGTGTTTTATCTTTATTTCTTATAATGATTGGTTGAATAAGAGAGTATTGGCATAGAGCAAAAGGAAGTTGTCAAGACAAGAAGAGGTAGGATCAAAGTAAGCGGGAGTTGGTATCATTTTTATAAGGTTTTCCTTTATTTTTTATAGTGTTTTTAGGTCCTTATGATCAATTGGTGCCCACTTTGTATTTGTGTCAAAGGGGGAGAAAGTTCCTATTGTGAGAGTGCTTGAAGAGAGAGAAAGTGAGTTGAATGATGTTTGTTGACATAAATGACAAATGGGAATATTGTTGGAGAGTTGTAAATGATGTCATGTTAATTTCATGGATGTGTCTTAGTGAGTGGATGAATTGATTCAATAGCATAAGTAACAATGAAAAAGTGTGAAATATGTTTGTCCTAGCATGCTTGACGGAGGCTTGGTTGATCTTCGGTTTTGACATCTCTAATGATGTTCAAGAATGAGTATGGAGTATTGATCATGTGAAATGGGTCATATAATATTTTTTATATGATTTGATTTCTTTCTTGCATAAATGGATTTCATCTAGTTGATTATTGTTTTAACCTATACATTTTGGGTCTAGTGGCAAAAAATTTGAGTAGGTAATTTTTTGACATCACTATTGACACATGTGGATGAGTCAGGAGGAGTTGGTCATATTGTGTTGATCACATTAGTCCTTAGTTTTTATGTCCCAAGTCTCAAGATATGTAAGTGCATAATTGGGCTCCCAGTCATTTTGATAGTGTTTTCCCATACTTAACCAAATTTGCAATGTGACAAAAGGAACTGAGTAAGCATTTTGATGATGGTATATCTCACACATGTGGATGTTTTAAGATAAGGTGATAATATTGGTTTGTTTATTTTTTCCCTAGTTAATTTGTGCTAACCTTTAGGTCAAACACTAAAGCAGAACAAAAGATACATAATTGAAAATTTGGCTTCTCAAGACCATCACAAACCATCATATAGATATGGATGAGCTGGTAAGTTTTTAAATTTATTTTAGGTACATGTAAGGTCAATATTTTTCAAAGGATATCATGGATATTTTTTCTATAATGTTAATAATCTATCTTGAATATTTAGGGTATTAAAGTGTTTTCCATCTCAAGATATAAATCTTCAAACTTGCACTTATAGACACTGATGAGTTGGAGACCATAAAGTTTATTCACATTTAAGAATGAGGTAATTTGGTCTATAATATCTAATGGTGTGCATTAAATCATATATCTTAATCCTACAATGTGTATGACGTCTACACGTCAATATTGCACAAGAGACTACCAAGTGGCACAAGTGCATGGAATGTTAGTAAAATGCTTAGAAGGCATGAAAGGGTACAAAGTGTCATGATCTTGGGATTTTTAGGATAAATATAATTTTTATAATTGATATTTAAAGACCTAGTTGATCCACAAAGATCGATGGTGTGTATTTAGTCAATATTGTAATGGTGCATGAGATGAGGTCAAAGTGACTAAAGTTTAAAATTTAAAAAGTAAAGTACTATGAGTTAAAGATTGGGATATTTAAAAGGAGATAAATGGATTGAGTTTTTTAAAAATGATTAGGAAGTAAAAATATGAATATAAGTGTTTGAGGTTTAATTGTGACTGTTTGCATTTGAATATTTGAATTTTGTAAAGTAAGACTATTGTCCTGTTTTCATGCCATGTATTTCTATCTATGTAGAATTTGATCATGGTGTGAAAATAAAAGTTATAGATTATTATAAATTTCATATATAGACATTAATTTTAAGGTCTAATTATATGTACAATAAAATATATTTATCTCCAAATTTAACCCATTGTTTAACTGCATTATACAAGTAACCTAAGAAGGGTAATTGAGCTTGTTCTAATATTGTTTCAATGTTTAATGATGAATTGAATATTATATAATGTTTTAAAATCCATGAGGATGATTTATGTTCATTATTAAGTTTTGATAAATAGTATGTAATATGAACAATGGCTTACAAGTCAATTGTGTATTCTTTCTTGGTGACTATGTATACATAGAGTTATTTTAATAATTTATTCTTAAGAAAGAGGATACTATGATGGTTGTTGGAACTTAAGGAGGACCTATAGATCATTTTTAATGGTTCCATGCATTTTTAAAGTGTTCTTATGTTTTATTTTTCTTGGATAAGTGTCAAAGAGCTAAATAGGTCTCCATAGGACCTAAAAGTGACTTAGGCCTATTTTAAAGAGGATTGTGCTTAAGTGTGACTCATGTGAGATGCCTTAAGGGTGAAGGAATGTTTTATGGAAAACAAACAAATATTTTGGACTTGATATTTCATAATTTATCTATATATAGTGAAACCAAATGTGTTGGTTTCTAGACTTGATGGTGTAGGACTTGTGTGAGAGAGACTTGTGCAAGGTGGATATGAGAGTTGTGGAGTGAAGGAGAGGAAGAGTGCCCAGTTGGATGAGTTAATAAGTAGATATATTTATGAATATGTGTATGAATTTTAGGTCATATTTATGATGTCATAAAATTCCTTTTATAGGTTGAGGATATGTGAAGAGGTATAAGTGTGCATATGAGGATAATTTGAGTGAAAAAGGAAAGAGATTGTGACATGCCTATGCGAGAGGACTATTTGAGGTAGAGAGAGAGTTTTTTCAAGGGTTATAAAATAGATATCCATCATTAGGTGTTCAATAAATTCATTCTAAAGTGGAGGTGTTCAAAAGAGGTTCTAAAGGACTTGATCTTCCTTAGGGTAAGTTGATCATTATTAAATAGGTGTTTCACTAAAGGCATTTGGTCAGGAGGACATGATCAAGGCTTACTGGTCCAAAGGAGTTGACCAATCTCTTATTTTTAATTTCTTATAGGATAGTAGTCCATATGTTATAGACTTGAGAGTGTATTTTATTCCCCATGAGGGTTTCGCATAGTAACATAGTGTTATGTGTTTGATCATGTGTATGCATCAAATGAATGAGATATCTTTTTAATGTTACTTGATTAAGTTGATATATGCTAATTTTTTAATATTTTGAAAGGACTATAATTGAAATTATAATATTTAGGCTTACTGATTCGCCCCCCTCTTAGTGATTGTACTTCTAACATGCCAAAGAGACTATGGGTTGGTTTAGTTTAACAATAGGTATAGGTAGACTAGTTTCCTTTCTATTTTACTTTCTCGTTGTGTGTTTACTTTTGGTTTTTTTCTTTGATTATATTAGTCACTATGTGTTATAACTTAGCAATACACCCTCTAGGTAAAGTCTTGAGTTTCTCTTACATTTTCCCTAAGTTCTAAAATATGAAGAGTTGAAGCCTTAAAACTAGTATAGATCTTAATAGTTGGTTATCCAAAGTGATAGACTACACTATGTGTTGGTTTGGAAAATTAGAAGGGTCTAATTTTAAATATTCCATTTCAAGGAGTTTGTGCTTCTATTATGATTGTAATCTTATCCTAAAAAACATGCATTTGACTAAATAAAGGTCTTTAAATTCCATACCTATTGACACTTAATCCCATATAATAAGATTTCTTGGGGAGAAATTAGTCACTAAAAGTGAATGGTTCTTGAGTAAAAGTTCTAAAATCCCTTAAAACCTATCCCAAAAACTAGTTCTAAACATCTAAGGGTTTGAAAAAAGAAAAAAAATATATGTGTATCAAGTTGAAATAGACTTGACACTATAAGTTGCATTCCTTTGAATGTGATTCAGTTAACCTCCATCAAGGCTATGCATGCCTGACTGGTAGTGGATCAAGTCCTAGAGTGGAGCCAAAGGTATATCTATCAAGGCTATGGCCTCTTGGATGGTAGCAGAGCAATGCCTAAACCATCCCCTTAAAATATGAGCATAACTATATCTATATAAAATTTCTTACTCAAAACCTATGTTTAGGGCCATAAAGCTTAAATATGTTGATTCTAAAACCCAAAGGGCATACTGGTCAATCAATTTAAAATGCACACACGATGAATGGTTTTCATATTTTTATGATTTAATCCATCAAGTGGAAAGTTTTTAGTTTTGGATAATCAATTTTAATATTTGATGTATTTACCAAGGAATGACTACTTAAAGATTATATTCTAAACTAGGATATCTGAATTCTAACATATTGCTATGTTTTCTATAGAGGTTGCCATTTATTGAGATAAACATGCCCCATTTTCTAAAAATGGGGACCCCATGAAAAAATTGGATCATTCTCCCTAAGATATACCTTACCCTTAGTACCACATGACTAAAAACCCACCTTGTATGACTTGAAATATTTATAAGTCATGCTAATTCATAACAACTATTAACAAGGTATTTTTAAATATTTCATTGATGTCTAATTCACTACAATTTCTAATGATTTGGCTTGTTTTTAATTACTCTTACAAGGGGTTGCATTTAAAGATCCAAAGTATGATCCTTAGAACTTGACCAAGGTTACTTAATTAACATTTTCAAAATCATGGTTTAACTTTAACTATGATGAAATTAATGTTCAAGACTATGACCTACCTTAATCTCAAGTTTTAGACTAAGGTCCAAGTCAAATTTCATGATCAAGGTTTACAAATTTAGACTTGTTCCTTTCTTTTTATCTCATTATTTTATAATTTTCACACCTTTTCATTTGGTAGGATTTTGAGGCTAGCTTAGCCTAAATTGACATGCAATAATGTTGCGTGCATTGGTCACTTAGTCACATAAAGTTTATAACTTTTTCACATATCTTTTAGACTTTGAAAAAATGAATGACTCCATGATCCAATGGGAGTTTTTCACTTGTCACTCAATCATGTAATTTTATCTTATGAATAAGTTACAAAGTTTATGACCCATTAAATCAATCAGAACACACCATGTGGTTCCCAGTCATGACCTTCCAAGGCTTTGATTATTTTATAAAGTCTCACAATAATGTGATCCTATCGTATCATCATACCTATCACTCATTTATACCCCCCATAGTTAAGGTGCAATGTTTCAATTTCATAATACAACAATTACATGATAAGGTGACACTTGGCATTTAGTTGCTTAATATTGGATATCTAGATGTGATGTGGAAGCTAT
This sequence comes from Torreya grandis, assembly GCA_037957365.1. NCBI lineage: Eukaryota > Viridiplantae > Streptophyta > Pinopsida > Cupressales > Taxaceae > Torreya > Torreya grandis. Next base: position 3,422,837 of record JARHVA010000501.1, read on the forward strand.
GTAATGGTTGGGAGCAATGGGATGAAGACACATGGAACCCTATCTCATGATGATAACACTATCAAAAGAATCCATGAAACCCAGTGACTATATGATCAAATCAAAATGTGGCACTTGGTGAAGTGTTGTGACATTTGGGTCCATTAAACTTTTCACATAACAAAGCCATGTGATTGTGTAAGACAATGAGAACTTAACACTTGGAAAAATAGAATAATTTATGAGGCCACATCAGATAAAAGATGAAATGGGTTAAACCACATAATAATTAGAGGAAAATTATCCAATCAAAATATGACACTTGGTATAGTATTTCATGATCCACCCAAATGGTTCAATATTCAAAATGGAAGGCTAAAATGCTTGAGAACAAGCCAAGTGTTAAATATGTGTTAAATACAACACCTAGGTGGCATATAGATGTTCATAAAACATTGAATATAGGTACAAATTAAATGATGATAGGGATCATTCTGGTGGATATAAATCCAAGTCACTTCATTAAAAAAGTCAAGCCTATGACAATAGGGCACATGGAAGAAGTGAAGGTAGTGATTAACTATTTTATCAAAATAAATTTTTGAGGTTGTTAAATTAAAATCAAAGAGTTACCCTAGATTTAAATCAAAGAAAATTAAGACACCTTCCATTTATGAATTACATTGCTTAGATTAAATTCCAAATTTGAAATTTAAATCTTACCATCTCAAAGTAATAGGTTCACCTTTAGTTTCCCTTTACTAGTGCTTGAAGCATTATGTGAGTTTTTGAAAGACTTATGTGCATTCCTCCACCATTAAAGTGATTCACAAGTTCACCAATCACATAATTTGAAACCATGGCTGAAGATGAAGCATCTAGAGTTAATAAGAAGGAAAAATTTCCATTTATTTACTCTAATGGAATAAATGTCATCTTTGAGGACACCAATTTCAACTTTGTTGCATTCACTACCAAAGATAAACATTAAAATAACTTTTTCTACCATGTATAGAAGATTTTATACCAAGATAAAGACATTGAATAAGACAAATGAAGTAGAGGATAGATTATATATTTTGGCACTCACATCTATAATTTTACTCAAAGAAGTACGTAACCCAAAGGTACTACCTTGTGTAGACTTAGTCTACCATATGCTCTTTCTATATAGATGCATTGATAATATGATAAAATATTTGAATTTGGGCCAAAAAATTACCTTCATAAACAAGTTAACATTTCAATCTTACTATGATTTACCCAAATTAGATATTAGATAAAATCAAGAGACTATGACTCAATGGATTCAAACCCATGATATTAAATATATTTTAAGAGACTGGGTTGAGAACAAAGGGAAGTTTATGTGAAAAAATAAAATGAGCCAAATTTCCATTATTTAGTTTAGAATGGGAGTAAATATGGAGATGGCCATGATGAATCAATTACATGGGGTTGAAGATACAGGTCATGTGGATGAGAAATGGATCCCACTTCTATCTATGATAATTGATGATGGAAAGACTCCCCCATTGGGATAAATTATATCTTGTAACTTGACAAAATAAATAAAAACATTTATGGCCAACTAGGGGGATCATTTTTACATTATATCCTACTTGGTGAATGTCATCTATGTCACCCAAAAATTCCTTTAATTTACCAATTAGGACCCTAAGCTAAAATTCACTATTCCTCATATCTTATCAAAGGTCAAAGTATACAATTATAATAAAATGATGAGGGATATATCTAAAAATTTATATCCTATAGTATAAATGGAAATCCTTAAAATCCCTATGCCCAAATTATCAAGATAAATTAGAGCAAAATTGAGTACCTTGGGAGATTATTTGTGTTACCCAAATTGTATAGTTGTGAGGATAGTTTATGTCAAGATATCCCCCTTTAGGTTTCCCATCATAGTGCTATATAAGTTGGTTAAGCAAGAAATTTATTATCAATTATACATAAGGGTGGACAAATTATCCAAAGACAAAAGGGGAGGATTGATTCATACTCAACTATATAACATTGGCTGGTTTTGGATAGAGAACTAGAATTTTATCATTGTAACTACCAAACAAAGGTCTAATTTTAACTTGGAAAGGGTTAACATTAGGAAATTAGACCCAGAGCATATAAATTTCAAACATTGCATCAAACATAGGTCATATTTAATTATTACCTACCACCATGATCCTAATGATGAGGATAGGTTCTATATCAATGCCATAAATGATCAAGAGGTGAAGCAAATATTGAAAGATGTTAATGTTCCAATTATCAAGGGTAAATTGAATGATGTTGGTTATTATGAATTTTTCAATCCTGAAAGTGCTCAAAAAAGTGCATCCATGTCTACTATTTAGGTTTTTGATGGTAAATAAGAGAGACTAATTGACCCTTAACTTAGTCATAGAATCTTACAAGAATTATCTCACATTTTGGGTAAGGGAAGAGCAAAGCCTAAAAAACATATTGAATAAGTCTCTATTTTAGAGGCAACATCTAGTACCCCAACTTAGGTTTAAAATATTACTCTAATGTTGGAATAACCATCAATGATGCCTCATTCATCTTTGATTGAGGTAGTAACACCACCCACTGTGACACCAATAGTTTCTACACTAGAGCTACCTCCCCTCTTTCTTGTCAAAGAGGAACCAGGTATGACAAGTCAAGAATGTGTTTATTTTCCTCTCTTGTTTGTAATTATCCATCGATGGGGTATATTCTATGAGCCACCAAAACTAGATAACATGAACCTAATGCCATATAGGCCCTTCATTAATCATGTAATTAGACCCATGACTGTACCCTTACCTACTACTAATATTTTTGTTATATCATCCACCTAAAAGGTCTATATAATGGCCAACTTACCTCTATTTCTAATAAGGCCCATACCTAGGCTTGGTCCTCAATTGCCCAAGGGGAGGCCTACTATTTTCATACCATAGGTTCCTTTATTCCTAGTAAGTTATCTAGCTAGCACTAGTCCCTTTTCATCCTCAAAAGTAACATTTCCCACATCATCCCCTAGTTCTACCTTCATCTTGGTCACCTCAATAGTTACTTCTCAAAAATATGCATTCCAGAAATTAACACTTGCTCTTCAGTTTCCACCATCTACTTAGACTTAGGGTGACATTTCAGATATATCCTAAATAAAATAAATGTAGTTATCCATAATAGAAAGGTAAGATTTGGTTATATTAGACCTTTTTAGGTCTCACTAAAATTTGATGAGTCTAGAGCAATGAAAAGGTTAACCAAAATAAAAGTGACTCATCAAGATTAGTCAATTATATATGAGTCTAAATAAACCTTGTTTACATTAACCAAGAATAAAAAAGCTAAACCTAGCTAATAGAAACAATATGTAGAGGACCCCCTCTTAGTTTTAAAGGCATATGGTGATGTAGCCACATAATTGGTGAAAGGGATAAAACAAATAATAACTGATGTATAATAATTAAATAAAGCCAAATTACTAGAAGAGACCATCACCAAGGTAAAATGTGTATTTGAGGTTATTTTGATACTCTAAATAGTTTATCTCAATACAAAGTAAAAGGACATTAAGTTTATAACAAAATTATTAAGGTAGAAAAAACCTATGAGATTTATGACAACAAAGTAATCATCTTGGTTTATTTGATTAGGATGAGGAAATTTGAGGAAATGAACTTGATACCCTTAGACATTTTGAGCATTGTTTAGTCCTATGTCACTAGAAGAAGGAAAGCCTTGAATTGGTGGATTGATGACATGATATCCTTGGGCTAGTGTCTCACCCAACTAGGTGATATAATTATAACTCTACTCAAGGAAGATAAAATCACACACCTTGTAAATATATATTGTACCATCATCATCAAGGATGCTTTTAGGGACCAAATCCAAAATTTCATTGTCAATTTTAGAAAATAAGGTCTAGCTTAAGAAGTAACCATAGGAAGGAGATTATGGACTTGATAACATCGACTAATCAAATAATAAAGAAGGTAGTGGCAATCAATGAGGCCGTAAGACCTCTCTTAACCAAGAACGATGCAATTTTATATTTCACCATAAAATTACTAAAGGAACCCATCATAGATTTGAAATTGATTGACATTGATTACAAGAAATGCTTTGAGTCATGGAATGGGCAAATAGATGTTTAAAAGGAGGAAAGTAACAAACCACAAATGTTCACCATAATAACTTATTCTTCTTCATCCCCTCTTGATATTTACTCTTCTTCAATTACATTAAGAATTAGCCCCTCTTCAGTTGATGTGGTTTCACTTTCCTCTTTTTCTACATTGGGAGATTTATCATCATTAACATCAACAGGATCTCATATAGGCACCTCAACATTAAGATATCCATTTTTTAGGATTTTATTTTATTTGATGGATTTCATATTCAAGTTCCTACCAACATATTGTAAAAGGATTTCCTCTTTGTATATGGTATGTTATTATTTTTTAGAGCACGAGGATTTTCTATCTATTGACAGATGTCATGTATTCGGTTCTTTTGTAACCAATGTCATCTTATTAGGCATTAAAATAGGACTCTTTATAGTGGTTTCCACTTCATTTGTCCTTTAGAATATAACTTTGTGGAATTAAAGAAAATAGAAAGAGGAATTCTATAAATTTGTTCATTGTTTCATTGATTTCCATATTTTCTTTTTTATCAAGCTTTGTAAATGACAAATGGTTTCATTTTTTTAATGGTTAAGTATGATATTAGTGTTTCCAATGCATCTTGTTATTTTATACTTTATGCTAGGTTAATAAAAAAATTCTATGTATGCTCTATTTCCTTTATACTTTACAAATCAATGTGCTTAAATTAATTTATTGTGGGTAGCCATTTTAAGACATACTTCTAAGATATGTGCATTTTATTTACCTTATAATCACCACTACATTTATGGTATTTTGAGTCTAGCACTATAATATCATGAGTGTTAGTTTTATTTTCATTGTAATCATAAAAAACTAAACACAATCTATTGGTTTTTGGAATTGCAAGGCAAATCTTCTTTTCTATTCAACCCTTCTTTCCCTTTGATTGTTTTGACATGAATCATCTTAGGTTACTACTCACTATAAAAATTCATATTCTTGTTTAAATTTGAGCAATAAGTTTTAAAAATATAAATTAATTTTTACCATAACAATAAGAGTAAATATCATAAAGATTGTGTCACTAAAAATCTACTATTGTCCTTATAGGAGGGTCTAGTTGTAAGCTAAAAGGTGGTAGTCATATAATCATTCCATGAAAACTGAATTAAGCCCTAAGGTATTTAAGGACCTACATAATAATTTGAGATATATTATTATTCTATTCACATTACATCCTTGACATAAATGTACATCAACACATTTATTCCTTAGTTTTGTTTACTCTTGTGGATTTTCTACCAAACCATCCATAGATGTATCCAATGATGAGATTAAGACCAAATCTTCATGATGCTCAAAATCACTATTTTTTTTTGTTGATTTATACTTATCTTTTCCTCACAAAAATTGTGTGCTCATGATCGACATCAGAAAATGTCTCCTTTTTAGTTATGTGAAAGTAACTATGTTGATGATTCTATTGATGGGTGTTTTAGTCATACCAAATTCCTTACAAATTTTCATCCTCTTGTTTTAGGAATAATATTGATGCATCCCAGATCATGAGTTATAGTTATGTGGATCTCTTACATAACCTACATATAATATATCTTAGAGTATATATTTATCCTCATATATTTCAGACCTAATTACTCAACACTAAAGAAAACTTAGGAATTCAATATTACTCTAGTCACTCAAGGCATTGATAATATGGTCTTCTAAATCTAAAGGGGTGAATCAAATAAAATAAATAAAAAATGGGAAGAAGGTAAGGTTTAAAAGAATTTTCCTATGGTAAAATTAAGGTGATAATGCTTTTAAGATATCCTATGAGTCCAATTGATTTTACCTATGAAAATTAGGTCTCACATGAGCTTAGACAAAAAGAAACATGACAAAGAGTCTAAGGAAATAATGAGGGGCATAGTCTCTATAATGTTATATTGTGAAATATATAATTATGAATATTTTTATCTAACACTTTATTATATAATTAATTATATAAATAAATTAAATCATAGAGATCAATTAAGATAGTAAATAACTCATCTTAATTACCATAGTCATTTAACAATTTAGACTCATATTGTAGTCCATAAATCATTAGCATTCACCACTTCAACCTTCCACATAGATAACACAATAATCATATAACACTTTCTCAAGTTCTTGTATTTTTTACATTTTTTATTGAAAATATGACCTCCAAACAATATTATAAATCAATATATATAGAGTAAATGAGACTCATTACCTAGCATAACAAAATCCCACTCATATCTCTCATGATTAAGTTGGTTACAACAACACATACTTAGAAGAGATAAAATAGAATGGGATACAAAATCAAGACACAACATTCCCATTTTGGGACCACTTAGACATACAATGATTTCCATTTAGTTAGGACCTACCATGAGAATGCCACCTAAGTTTTTATGGGATTCTTGTGTCATCAATTCTTGGTTAATCAGGTTAGTCTCTCAATCCAACTTGGAGATATTTATAGGTGGATCTCATAAAATCACTACTCTACAAGTTAACAACTATCTATGGGCCTTTTATGGGACCTTTAGAGTTTTATTGATTGCATTAACGTTGTTGATACTCACCATGGCCTACATGTCTAAGTTCATATTGGTGAGAGCTCCATCCTTATTATCTTTAGTGACCTTTTTTAATTCAAACTTAAACCATTTTAGGTGCACTCCAAACTCACTTTTTCTAATGACAATTCTATCTAGATTAAATAATATGTTAATGATAACTTCTTTAAAGTAGGCTAACATATTATCTCTATTCTTATCCAATGGGGAAATTTTTTCCTTCACGTACCTTATCCATTCCTCCAATGAGGTTCTCATATTCTAAATAAGAGTATAATACCTGCTGAAATCAACTAATGGAATGATATTTAAACAAGGGGACATTCTTTTGTTGATCACAACTACCATTTTCTTGAGCTTGTTGTCCATTCTGATGATTTGCTATAGGTATCCATGTGCTTTTTGATAAATCACATTCCCTTTTACAAGAGCTTCAGTCACTTCCTCTAAGGAAAGAAATAAATCAGAGAGTGCATCTTCTACTTTGTCTATAAAATTAGTTAGGAAGGTGCTTCTTACTTTAGATTCTAAGGTTTAGATCTATATCTTCAACTCTCTCATGCTTTTTATTTCATATCATGTGAGGCCCTCAAAATTGAGTCTAGGTCTTCAAAAAATTACCCTTCCCCTATTTTCCTCCTCTTTATAGTTAGGGAGAAAAAGTCCTCCATTTTATAGATCACAAGGTCTCCTTGTGTAAATATTTTGGCTATGATCCTCCTCATTCAGCTTGTCTTATTGTTAAATTTGAACTGGATGTCTGGGTCACCTTGATATATCATCTCATGTATCTATAGATTATCATATTATATGGAATCTATCCAATCATGTACCTATGCCAATCAAAGTGCTCTTGAATTGGTATGAGTTGAGGGTGTAGAATTGAAGTGGATGGTGAAAGAATGGTGTAAATAAGGGCTTGAATGGGAATGGATGTAATGAAATTAATTTAAGAATTAAGTATAACAGCATAATTATATCCAAATATGACTTAAATATATCCAAATATAAGATAATAGAGAAGCCACTTTGAGGGGGAAACCTCCACAAGCTTCAATAAGAGCAGAATTCACAATATGATGATAAATAATTACCCACTACCTCCTATATATAGTCTATCTAGGCCATGGTTAGTCCATAGGCTGACCTACTTATCAAAAGAAAGCATAGATAAATGTAATATAACATCAAAGAGGGGTAATTAAGCCACAAGTCAGCTAATACTATCCTCATACATGTGATAGGTTAGGGGCATAGTATGCCCTTCCCCTTCAAACCAATGTTGTCCTCAACATTGAACAACTCTGGATGTTGTTACAAAAAATCTTCAGCTTCCCAAGTTGCATCTTCACTGCTCTAGTTTTTCCACTTGATCAAATATTCCCTAATCTCTCTAGTTCTCAACCTCTTAGTACGTGTTTGGAGGATCTTCTATGGTTCCAAAATGACTCATCCTTCTTCATCTAATTCTGGGAGCTCTATATGGGCAAAAAAATTTTGTCCAATGACCTTCTTCAAATAGGAAACATGAAATACTAGGTGTCTGTGAGATGAATGAGGTAACTCGAGCTTGTAAGCCACACTTCCAATTTTTTGTAGAACTTGATAAGGGCCATAATACTTAGGAGAGAGTTTATTGTCCTTTTTCTGTTGCTTCAAGGCCATCTACTTGTAAGGCTACAAATGAACAAATACCTAGTCAACCACCTCAAAATTTTGCTCACTATAGTGTTGATCTACTTGTTGCTTCATCCTATTTTGTGCCAAGGCCAAATTCTCTCTTAAACTAGCCAAAACATCTTGTTGATGTGGAATGTGCTCTTCCACATCTCGAATCTTGGTGTGTACCTTTAATGAAGAAGTGATGGAAGGTGGATGGTAACCATATAGTGCTAGAAATGGAGACATTTTAGAAGAGGTATGGAAAGATGTGTTATACCACCATTCTACAAGTGGTAGTCATTTAACCCAATCTTCTTGTTTATCTGATACAAAACAACGGAGATACCCCTATAAACATTTGTTAACCACTTCAGTTTATCCATCAGATTGGGGGTGGTAAGATGAGCTATGAGCTAGCTAAGTACCCAAACAAGAAAATAGTTCCATCAAAAAATTACTAGTGAAAATAGGATCATGATCACTTACAATGATTTTTGGAGTTCCATGTAATTTGAGAATTGCTTCCATAAAAATAGCTGCTACTATACTTGATGAAAATGGGTGTGAGAGAGCACAAATATGGGCATATTTTGTAAGCCTATCCACAATGACCAAAATAACATTCTTACCTTCAGAACAAGGCAACCTAGTGATGAAATACATGGAAACCTCCTCCCACCTTTGACTAGGAATTGCTAACGGTTGTAACATACCTGGGGTCTTAACCGTTTCACCTTTATTCTATTGGCATATCAAGCATTATTCCATAAAATTTTGTACATCTCCCTTGAGTCCTTCCCAAAAAAATTATTTCTTAATTCTATGATAAGTTTTCAAGAACCCTGAGTGTCCCCCAATTAGAGATGCATGCAACTCTGCAAGAATCTTATGCTTAAGCTCTAAATTTTTACATAAGTATAACTTACCCTTATACCATAGGACATTACCTTTCCATTCAAATTTGTTAGAGGATAAATTACCTTTCTGGAGATTCTAAATTAGAACCTATGTATCCTTGTCTTGCTCCCATTCTAACCTAGATTCATCCACCCAATCTGCTTGCAACATGGACATTGCACAAAGTAATGCTTCTATGGATGCATCCCATCTAGATAGTGCATCTGCTATTACATTATCTTTACCCTTCTTTTATATGATTTAAAAATCATAACCCAACATTTTGGTTACCCATTTTTGTTGTTCTTCATATGATAATCTTTGCTCCAAAAAGTATTTGAGACTATCATGATCCGTTTTCACCTTAAAGTGTCTACCCATTAGATAAGGCCTCCATTGTTTAACTGGATGAAGAATAGCCATCATTTATTTCTCATAGACAAGTTTTTTTAGATTCTTACCTTTGAATTGATGACTTTCAAATGCAATGGGTCTTCCTTCTTGCATTAGTACTACCCTGAATCCAGACCTAGAAGCATCACATTCAATAGTGAATGTCTATGAGAAGTTTGGAGTAGCCAAAACTAGAGTGGTGCACATAGTTACTTTTAGTTTATCAAATGCTTTGGTGGCATCATCATTCCAATGGAAAACATCCTTATTTAGAAATGTAGTGAGTGGATCTACTATGCTGCCATAACCTTTCACAAATATTCTATAGTAACCTGTTAGTCCAAGGAACCCTCGAAGGTTTTTGAGATTTTTTGGCATGGGCCATTCCATTATCACTTTGATATTCTGGGGATCAACTTTGACACCTTCATGGGAAATAATGTGACCAAGGTACTCTACCTCTTGTACTCCAAAATCACATTTAGATGGCTTCGCATAAAGTTGTTGCTTCTCCAAAACTATCAACACCTGTTTCACATGTTGCAAATGTGCTTCCCATGTCTGACTATAAATCAATATGTCATCAAAGAAAACTAGAACAAATTTCCTTAAAAAGGCCTAAAAATAGTGTTCATCAAGCTCTGAAAAGTAGATGGTGCATTTCTAAGACCAAAAGGCATTACAAAAAACTCATAATGGCCCTCATGTGTTCTAAAAGTAGTTTTATGAACATCTTCATCCTTGATTCTAATTTGATGGTACCCCAAGCGAAGATCCAATTTTGTGAAATAATTAGCACCATGCAACTCATCAAGTAAATCATCAATTACTAGAATAGGAAACTTATCTTTGATGGTGTACTTGTTGAGTTCCCTATAATCTGGGCACATCCTCCATGTGCCATCCTTCTTCTGCACCATGACCACTGGTGATGAATATGCACTTTGGCTATGATTGATGATCCCTACCTCCAGCATCTCATGGACCATCTTTTCCATTTCACTCTTTTATGCATATGGATATCCATATGGTCTGATATTTGGTGGTTGACCACCTAGAATTAGTTAAATGGCATGATCATGTTCTTTTTTTGGTGGTAGTCCTTTTAGCATGGCCCCAAAAATAGATGAGTGGTCCTCAAGAATTATCTGTAGATCAAGATGTGTAGATACTTGTGTGGGTTAAAATTCTATGGAGCATAATCATGCAATAATTCCCTCTGCCCCCTTTTTTAGCATCTTGGTCATCTGATGTGAACTAATCAATTGTGGAGATTTTGCATGTAATCCACGTAGTTCAATTTTCTTACCTTTAGAATGAAAGCGCATGAATAGTTATTGAAAGTTCATCTCAATGGTACCTAAGGTTTTGAGCCATTGGACTCCAAAAACAATGTCTGTGTTACCCATGGGACTAGAAAACATAGGAGAGTCGAGATTGTACCCACCCATAGTAAGCTTAATACTATGGCATTTTCCTAAATAATTAATTGTGCCACCATCTGCAATCATGACCTAAAATTATGGTGCTGGGTAAATGAGATAGTCTAATCAAGTGGCCAACTTATGGTTTATAAAGTTATGTGTGCTCCCTGAATCAATCAACACTATCACCTTCTATTTCTTGAGGAAACCCACCACCTTAAGAGTTTGTGAAGTGATAATACCTGCAAGTGCATGACAAGAGATTGTAGGTTGGGAATATTCAGGTACCTCCTCTATATCTTCCTCATCATCATTGGAGGCATCATCTACTTCTTCATCTTCATTTAGTCCCTCAATGTAGAATAACTTCTTCTCAACACATCTATGTCCTTTACTCCACTTGTTGTCACAACCAAAACATAATCCTTTTGCACGCTTCTCTTCAATTTGTTGAGGGGTCAATATAGTAGGTGGAGGAAATGTTGGTGATGATATGCTACAATCTTTGAAGTGAGTGAATGGTTGCTTCTTGTTGGCTATGAATTTTTCCTCGGCTCTACGTGCCATGATAATAGAATCAAAAATCTTAAGTGGATTAAACATGCGTACCTCATGTTGAATGTGGTCCTTGAGTCCACCCAAAAATAGGTCATTAAAGTTTGCTTCAAAAATTTATCTCCACACGTGAGGATAGGCTCTAAAAATGATGAATATAATCCTTGATGGACCTAATTTGTCACAATTTTTCTAGTTGGATAAAGTAATTCTATGTCACACTATTTCCATAGTGTAATTTTAGCTCCTTTGTAAAAACTGACTAGGTGACATTGAGAGTCATCTTTTTCTTTTAAGCACACAACCATCGATACCAAATGAATTGATCAGGTTCAAGATACAAGGATGCCATGGTAACCTTATATCCACTTGGAATATAATGTAGGTCAAAAAAAATATCCATTTGGTTGATCCAATCGAGTGGATCTTTTCCATCAAATTTGTGCATATCCACCTTTGGTAATAGGTTCATCTGTGGCCATGGAGTTAGATTTGAAGTAGACTGGTTATTAGAACCACCATGGTGGGTTTGTGAAATAGAGTTAGCTTGATGATTTGACTGATTAATGTTCAAATCCATCATGATACCTCCCAAATTATCTTGTATGGATTGTATATTAGATCGTATGTCTTGCACCTCAAATTATCTTGATTATATTAGATTGTACACTATAGTCAAGCTGGCTCACTTTGTGATCTATGTCAGAAAACCTTGGTACAAAGGGTCTAGTACATCCCCCTTCTGACTCCATCTCTTCCTTGTTATGAGTTTTACCTGGAGTTTCAACACCCTTTCCTTGGCCCTGAGTTTGTAGACCTGCCATAAAAGGGTTTTACGATGTCAACCCTTATTGGCACTTTTGACCCAACTTTGACCAAGTGATTTTTGAATAATTTCGGCCTTAAATCAAAATATACAAAGAACATACCGTAGCCAAATTTTTCTAAGCTTTCCAAAAATGTAAATAACTCAAAAAAAATCTTTGAATTACGCACTATAGAGCAATTTTATGAAAAACCCATAAAATAGCAATAATTTTTTTAAAATAGATAAAAATGAGCTTAAATTTTACTGGAAGCTTAATTTGATTATTTATCACCTCCAATAAAAATTTTATAGATAAATTTGCAATTGTTTTTATATATCACAAAATTTAAAAATTTAGTGTTTTGCCCACAAGATTGCCCAAATCGCAGCTCTGATACCACTTGTAATGAAATTACTTCAATAATTAAGTATAATAGTAGAATTATATCCAAATATGACTGAAATATATCCAAATATATGATAATAGATAAGCCACTTCGAGGGGGCAACCTCCACAAGCTTCAATAAGAGCAGAATTCACAATATGATGATAAATAATTACCCACTACCTCCTATATATAGTCTATCTAGGCCATGGTTACTCCATAGGCCGACCTACTAATCAAAATAAAGCATAGATAAATGTAATATAACATCAAAGAGGGATAAGTAAGCCACAAGTCAGCTAATACTATCCTCATACATGTGATAGGTTAGGGGCGTGGCAATGGAAGACTGAGGTGGAGGAGTGGGATGAAAATGTGGTCATGTGGGACCTAATTTTATCTTATATCATGTGAAATAAGGGTATAATGAGACCTATAATATTGATCATTATCCTCAAAGAGGATATAGGCTTGTTGAAGGTGAATCCAAGGGGACCATAAGCATAAGAGATTGAGTCCTAAGAGAGAGTTATTTCTGGTGTAGGACTGATTTTCTAAGAAGACTAAAAAGAAATATGAGGACCCTTTGGTACAAATGAAGGATTTGAAGGACCAAATATGAGAAATGGATATGTGAAATTGTTGGGTCTTTTACATGTGTAAAATAACAAGCTAACCTATGAACTCAAATTATAAAGGTCTAGATGAGATAACTAATGTAATGGATAAATGGATGAGTGAATCTATGGATTGGGATGATTGAATTGAGGAATAGGGTTATGGATGGAAAGTGGTATGGGGTGTTTGTGATGGTATATATATATATATATATATATATATATATATATATATATATATATATATATATATATATATATATATATATGTATGTATATGTATATATATATCATGGTACTATTTGAGGGTGTCTAACTAGTAATATACATAACTCCAATGTCCCTTTATATCAATGATGATAAGAAGATGAAGTTCCTAATCAATGATAGGAACAATGAAGTGGGTGTGGTTAGGTTGGATGACTCTATGGATTTGGTCAGACTTATCAAGATAGTTATGTCCAATCATTGTCATACATAAAATTAATCAAAATATGAAAAATATAGATCAAAGGATAAAATAAAGGGGGAGGTGGATGACTAGGCTTGGATGACATTGTACTGATAACCTTGGTTTTGGGGTTAAATGACTATGAGAGGATTGGTAATAAATTCTTACTTGTGAAGAATGTTGAGGGAGTTAAAAATGAGTTGTGGAATATAATAATTCTATTTTGAGTTCAATGGTAATATACGATTGAACATTACTTCCAAGAACTAATATCTAACCCTATGGAAAAGACCTACTCTATGAAGGAGTGTATGCTTAGGGAGTGTCATCCAAGAGGCAAGGTAATGTGTTGTATAATCACAAAATCTTGTTTTATAAATTATTTTAAACATGTTACTTGATTTGTTTACAATTGGAAGCAAGGTTTAAATGTTTGTACTCATTTAGACAAGGATTTATGATTTTTTGGTATCTTTTCAATGTTTTGATGAAATGAAACAAACTAATCCACTTACTCAAATTCAAATGTTGAAAGTAAAAATGTAATAAATAATTGAAAGTAGATAAATTAAATGTGATTATTTTCTTTTCTTTTCTAGTTTTTAAGATGATTCATTCAATACAATATGAATGAATTGAGTTTTTTTTGTTTTTGTATAAAAATTATATGAGATGTTACTACAAGTGATATTTTACAAAATTCAAATATTAAATCAAACCCAATAACCCTAGCAAGTATCTCACTATAAATTCAAACATTAGTATTTCTATGCAAGCTAAAACTAATTTTTGATTTTATTGAATTCGTGTATATGAATTTAATTGATATATGGATGAATTTATGCAAACATAATTTCCAATTTCATAAATTTAACATCATATGATATTATTATTTCACTAATAAAATGAATGAATTCAGAATCTAGCATGCAAGGTTTTAGTTATCTAATTTGCCTATGTTTTTGTGGATGTTTGATTGAGAGTTGTTTTTTAATATAAATTTGTCTAAAACTAAAAACAAACAATTCTATTATGGTTGTACCTATTATATTTTTTAATAAATTTACCCTACATGATATGTAACACTATATTATTTCAATAAAATTAACATGTAGTTACAAATCAAGATGTCTATATTATGTTTTTATGATAGAAAGGAAAGAGAAAAGGATTAATTTTCTTATTATTTTATATGATTTTTAGAGTATTAATATAATCTAAGGAATAAATTAAATTAAACTATTCTAATATATCAAATGAAAAAAATATTGAAAAATAGATATGCTAACTTGATCAATGGCTATAACCAAGCAGAGGAAAGAGTTTGGTTGTTTATAATGTCCTTCGTAATATATATCCTCCAATTAAAATTATTGTAGGAACTCTATGAAAAATGATGGTATTAAATTAAGGAGAAAAAATAAGACCCAATCCTAGATAAGAGTGCAATTGTAGTTTGGTTGGTTGATCCACCAATAGAAAAGACTTTGTTACCAATCAAAATGAATTCTCCCTTCCAAAATTGTATAGATCTAACATGAAAATAACCATAGGTGGAGAAAAATATAGAGTTTGGTTGTTTAGAATGTCCTTATTAATATATATATCCTCCACTTAACATTAATGTATGAAATCTATGAAAAATGATGGTATTAAAATAAGGAGAAAAATTAAGACACAATTCTGGATAAGAGTGCAATTGTAGTTTGGTTGGTCGATCCACCAATAGGAAAGACTATGTTACTAATCAAAATGAATCATCCCTTCCAAAATTGTTTAGATATAACATGAAAATAACCAAAGGTGGAGAAAAATATTTTTCAAAAATTAAATTATGTGGGCTTGAGTTCTATATATCTTGCATACACCAATATTCAATGTAAATTTTAGATCCAAAATTCATCTAAAATTTTGATACTTATAGAAGATGAGAGGAGGGCATAAATGTGAGTTTAAATGAGATTAATTGAGTTAAAATTGGGATGGAAAAAAATTGATATAAAGAAGACTAGTAGTGATTTTGGCCATCATGGGGGTGAAAAAAGAAAAATTAAGAGAGAAACATGAAGATAAGATTGCAAAATGCGTGAAAACTCAAGTTGCAGAGGCTAAAACTTGAAAATAGGTAAAATGTAATGAAAACCTTACTATTTTCAAGTGGAAAGGATGAAACCATCAATTATGTGACAAAACTTACCTCTCATATTATGAAACCACCCTATTAAATTATGATACCACCATAGATATAATGAAACTTGTGTCAGTAAAGGGCGAATTCAATATGCGGACTAGTAGTTTTGACATTAATAGTGGTGGTTTAGTCACCAATGAAGAAAATAAAACACTAAGGCAATAAATGACTCAAATATAAAATTCAAAGGTTTAAAAAATAATAAAAGAGGGATAAAGAGATATAAGGGGTATTATCATTAGAGAAAATCATATTTGAGCATATTTTTGGAGATCTTTGCATCATCATCAATTTTTTTGGAAATGTCACACCATGTAATTTTTGGGTATACATATTTAACCTTGGGATGAGATATTATCATCAATTTATGAGGTTTTGGTTCTAATAAATAGCGTACTGAATGGAAAATGAGGGTTATAAACTTACCTTACCTGCCTATGTGGTACAACAAAGCTAGTTGAGACTCCATGCAACCTATAAGCAAAAGATAGGAGTCAAGTTCATTTTTTTTAAAAATGGAAATATAATGAATAATAAAAAAATGGATGATAATACTTACTTTTTACATTGGGTATAGTATACTACCTAAATCCATCCTATTGAGGAATTCAGTCTAGAGTTGAGTGACGTGTAACTGTAAAACTGAAATGAGAAAAAAACATGCCATGAAAAGTGGAAACCATTATATTTTTTCATTTTTGTATATTAAATTCATTATATAATTAATAAAACATATCAAAATGGCATAAAATATTATTATTATAATGAAACATATAAAATTAAAAAAGTTTCAAAACATAACAACTAGTTAAAAGGACTACATATTCAAAATCTTGCCCAAAATAGAAATTATTTATGCAATTTCATTTGAGAGATTTTGAGATATAGATTCATAGTGGTATAACTGATTTAGGAATCATCAAAATTTATTATCATAATGATAGGATGGTGAACATAACAACAAGAGGAGAAACGAGCTAGGTTCAGGTTGGTTTTGACTATTTTTTTGTGTTTTTCCCCTAATTTCAAAATTTTATTCAAAAATGCATTTAAATCCATTAAAAGTATTAATTTATTAAATTTATGGTATTTTGGGTTCAGGTAGAGTAGTAATATTTAAAAAAAATATGCATTTGGGTGAATTTTGGGCATTTTGGGGTGTTTTTGGGTTAGGTGCAATTGATAATCAAAACTATTACATCAAGACAAAAATATCAGTCTATGCACGCTGGTAGTTATGACTTAGACTTGAAAATAACATTAATTCCACATCCCATAGGTAGGGTGGTCTTATAAACACATCTAATTTATAATTTAGGCAATTTCTACAAGTGAAGGCAAAACCACTTGCGTGGTTTTGTAACTACCACATATAAAAGATGGTGGATTCATATTTTGAAGAAAAATAATGTTTTTAATCAGTTTTTATGAAAAAAAGGGGGTTTTTACTCATTTAAAGTGATTTTTACAACATAGGGATATATATGGTAGAGACAATCTAGGGAGCAGGAGTGGCTAGTATGGATTATGGCTTTAATGATAGTCAATGAGCTATCCATCTTAAATAGGGCTAAGATTATAGGATTGCTTAGGTGTGGTTCATGCCCATATCAATAATTATTGTGTGAATTTATTACCAATTTATATGTATATTTGAACACCTTATTATTTTCACAGGCTAATGGAGAGTGGACCATCACTCTTGTGGGTGTCTATCATATTCTAGGCTTACCAATTATAGGTCGATTGATGAGATTGCAAGATGCCACTGATAGGAGAAATGCCACTATCTAGGTATATTTATTTAGATATGTTTATATACATAATTTGGGTACACAATTTAGATTGAGGCTCATGTGGGTAAAGGAATATATGATCCTGAACCTTTGTAAATACATCATAGGGATCCTTGCCTCCTAGGTAGTGGGGGACACGAGCACTAATATGTTACTCCATAACTGGGTTATGATTTTATGTTAAAATTAGGAGAGGTTATAAAATAATCATGGTTTAATGTCCCTCCTAAAATTATATGCAAATAATACTCAATCTAAAAATGTATTTTATTTCAACTTTCAAACCACCTAAATTTTTCCTAATACCGATTGATCCTGAAAATGGAAATTTTAACACAATGTAAATGAGAAACTTAATTAGACTCAAAATATTTATAAATAAAATTTAATATCATTAATGGTATTACCTCATTATTTTATACATCATAAATTTTCCATATTTAATCTCAAACATAAATCTATATAGAAAACTAGCATTTTCAATTTCCTTGATTTCACCAAAAGTCATAGAAATGTCAAATTATGAAATTCAACTTATATTAATTATATATTTGATGAAATTATATAAATAGGGTATTTTTTAATTTAATAATATTATAAATAAATAAATTCTAGACTCACCACACTAGAATCTATTCAAACTATACACTCTAAAACATGCAAACATACATACCAATTGAATATGGGAAATTGTAAATTTGTGAAGATCTGATGAAACCTCTGAATGAGATCACCCTCAAGAAATAAAAAGGTTTTCATCCTATTATCTCTAGAAACTAATGGTTTTCTATCCACTAATAACCAATAACCCAAGGGGTTTCATCCTTTGATCTCCAGCAACCAATGGGTTTTCATCCACTAATCACCAAGAACCCAAGGGGTTTCGTTCTAGAATCTTGTTATTGAAGAAAAGTGAAAAAAACTTTATATATTGGTTTTAATGTAAAAATATCCTTCAAAAATTAAATAATAAAATATTAATACACAAGATGGCTCAAGATAAGTTCCCAAAATCCTTGCTTTGGGGAAGATTACATCAGTTAGAAAAGCACCATTTTCGTATTTTAGTAGCTTTCCAAAATCTCCTTAGATCTTAATTTTTTCTTATTTTTCTCTAATTCCAAATTTCCCAAACCTAACCCACTTATTAAATAAAAATTATCCATGAACCTCCCATCTATATTATCTCTTATAATTCAACATCCTATTTGGAAAGTTTCCTTATCCACTCCTCATTAACTCCACTAAGAAATCCACACTCCATTTGGAAAGTTTCCTTAGAAATGCAAAATTTAATACACATATAAAACCATGACCCACTTTGGATGATGACATATCATTAATAATATTATACTAATTGCTTGGACTCGTTCATAAAAAATTGGGGTTAATGAGTAACATGTGCCCAAATTATTAAATTTGACTTTCCTTTTCCTATTTATAAGCCTGATGTAATATTGAAATGGACATAATTCTCACAACATAAAATTAAATAAAAAAGGTACGTGACAAATCAACCCTTCTCAAAATTTCTTGTCCTTAAGCAATTGTAACCCAATATGATCAGAATTCATTGTGCCACTGAATCCAACTTTAAGGCCCATTTTATTTGGAACTTGTACTTGTCAAGTGAGCCAACTTCTACCAAAGAGTACTACAAGATATATGTGACCTAAAATTCCAAAAACCCTTATGACACTCATGTAATTTGATTACCCTTTTGAAAAATATCTTATGCCCATGAGAAATACATGTCAAGTAAATGTGAATGACTCACAAAAACATAAATACAAACATTTAGAAGATCCATTATGTGAGGCATTATTTTACATTCTTGACTTGGGTCAAGTAATGAAAATTAGATGGGACTAACTCCTCCACTCATAATATTACAAGGATCCCAAATAAATCTCAATATATTTCCACCATGCATCTGTTACACCACTATGCAATTCATATAAACTTCCACAACTGGGTGAGCATTCATAACATATTCCATAACAATGATTTTGAAAAATTACAATAATTTCCTTGCCTAAGTCTAGGTATATCTCAGGGATCCCATATTATGATGTGTAGGTAGCTTTGGGAAAAAATATCTATGTGCTTTCTTGTATCAATTTTTTTTTCAAGATGGCCACATGCATGTGCAATATCATATATCAATCCATTTAGTGAATTACCATATAGATCTTTGACAACAAATGGTAGACCATGAGTATGAAAACACAAGTTAACATTACCTTCTTCCCTCTTGAGTGATGAGTGTCATTCAACTCTTCATTTAATAAATGTTCAATTGATGTCTTATTAACCAGGGCTAGTGTCCAAATCTATCTATAGTAAGTTGTAGGATGGTAGATCTAGAAGTCTACTTATGGGAGTGTTTGATAGTCCTATTCTAACTTTGACTAATGAAAGAAATGTGTCCTAAACTACTTGATTCACTCATGTGCTAAAAAGGAAAAGATGAAACTACTTAATCAAATAAATCAACTTTTTTGTTTGAAAGTAAAATCACATTCCTATTTATGCTTCCATAGAAATGGAAATATTTAACTAGAAAAGGGAATTTGCTTCACATGTTTGCTATAAAATAAAACACACATTGCTTTGAAAGGAAATAACTTTGGAATAAGGAAATGCCTTTTGAATTGTGAATTTGTTTTGATTTTTTATGAATGAATATAAACATTAGCAAGATTCTAATTAATTATAACAAAGAGTTAATATAACATAAAATAAATACCATACACAATTCCTAGTTCCAAGGAGAGTGGGCCCTTGCTCCTCTCAGACTCAGGAACAAAGATTAATAAATGTTGGAAACTGAAGTGATAATTCATAATATTAAAATGATTACAATTTGATTGAAACCTATAATATGCTTATACGTATCTTCCCTCTTCTCTAATAATCTTTCAATGACAAAAAACTTACTTTTTATACTAATACAATCAACTCAAACTAGGATGCAAAGAGATAGGATTCCTTGGTTGATCCACTCATCCAAAGATAGGAGATTGGATTTCCAAGAGATCCAATTATTCTAATGAAATAGATATACTATCCTAAAATAGTCTTAGATCTGAATATATAGAACTTTATCAAAAGCAATTCCTATAAAATAGTAGGTGGGTATTTTCTTCATTTGACTCCAATTGGAATGATTCTCTCTTATCTTATTTGGCCACTAGCTTCCCTATTTTTAGCTTTATCTTTATATAATCCATGGAATTGACCTTGTAGAATTGGTAGGAATGAGCCCATGGAGTCCATAAAAACAAGCATACAGAGTTTGTAGAGACAAGCCTATAGAGTCCATAGAAATAAGCTTGTAGAGTCCATAGAAACAAGCCTATAGAGTCCATAGAAACAATCTTGTAGAGTCCATAGAAACATTTTGTGTGAGTTCATAGTTATATTAAATGGAGATAAAAATTGAACTTTCACTATACACCCCCTGTGTCTTCTTCCTGAGCATTCTTCACAACAAAACAATCACTAAAACATGCTATGTATTAGACATCAATGACAAATAAAGGCTTAATCTTTGGTTTAATATAAACAAGACAAGTATCTATTTTCCATGTAATAGCTATCTAACAATCTATGATTTGCATAAGATAATATCCTTAGAGAGATGAATTGAGGGAAATAACATGTCAATAATGAGCCATATTTTGAGCTCATCATCTCTCCCAAGATTTACCTTTTACAAGTCCCATTGCAAATATTTATTGGCATTCATAGCTTTGGCATCTGTTTTCCACACTCTGACTCAAATCATAGTCATCAAATCCCTTTGTTATATGCTTGTCTAAATTACTTGTAAACCCCTGATGTTCTTGAATAATTTGTTTCCATATATTGAATTACTCCTCTAATTATGGAGACCAACTCTACCATCCTAGAATAGGTATGATCAATAAAGGGGGTCTATATCTCATGCCAATCCATTGCTTTTCTCCCCTAGAGTTTATTACCTCTATTAATATTTCTAAAATTGAGGTAGATCTCCTCATACTCCATCTTAAATTATTTGTAGACATGACCTCTCATCTTTTAAGAGGTACTAAAAGTTTGTCCCACCTTTTCACACTTGCAGTCACTACTAAATCAAAACTCTATCTTGAAAACAAGTAAAAAAAAATAGTACAATCATGTAAAGCTTGTAAATAATGAGTTTTAACTTCATCACTTAGATAATCATAGTTAAAATTCTATCTGATCAATCTGGGGATAAGAAAGGTTGGTTTGATACACAATCCTATAGTCTTGGCATGATTTATATACTCTTCAAATCTGATTCTATGTTAGTTTATTTTTGAATGTAGATTTCAATGCCCTCAATTGAAATTCTCCTACATGAAGGTTTATCAAGAACTTATTATTCTCATGGTCTCCTATGATCAAATAATGCAAATAAAACTCAAAAATCAAATCCTACTGATCAAGTTCAACACTATAGAAAATTTCTAGAAATGTTGTTGGCTGTGAAATCTTGTAAGGAAGATGATAAGAGATCCTTAGAAGCTTCCATCTAAAAAATTGTTCAAATAGAAACAAACTATATGTAGGTGAAGGATTCCTACATGCCAAAATAGATTCCCCTAATTTGCATGCATCCTATAAAATTTTCTTCTTAATCTTGGACTTTAGCTTCTAATTCTTTCTTTTCATTTTCTAATATTTTGTTTGAAGAAGTTGCAACTTTGTTTTTCTATTTAAGTATGGAATATTCTTCTTCAATTTGATTTAGCATTTGCAAGGTAGGCATACCTGGATAACTTTGTTGACAACTTCGATCAACAAATACCTTAGGAGGAGAAGGTACAACATTAGAAGGTGCTTTTGAAGAGTTTACCAAACTCTAAAATCTCATATTCTCCCTCTTTAGATTTTATATATATATATATATATATATATATATATATATATATATATATATATATATATATATCCAGAGGTCTATTTGTTCACTTTCATTTTCCTTTATTGTTTCTTCTAATCTGTGAACTTCTGTTGCATGCTTGGTAGATGTTGTGTTCAATGTTTGTACCAACAATGAGTTGAGATTATCCTTATTCTACAATTGACTGATCAAATCATTAATGTCAGTTATTTATTGTTGCTCTGGAGCTTGAGATTGAGAACGCTTCAAAGTTAATTCAATAACAGGATCATTTAGATTAGATGACTCACCTTTCTCACTTGTGCATATAGTTTCTCCTTTATTCATTGTAGTTTCAATTGAAACATGTGGTTGTCCTACCATACTTGATTCCTCTATCATGATTGGCTCTTCCTCTAGAATTGGCTCCTCCATTGTGATTGGAAAGTTCCTTTTGAAAGGAGTTTCTTCAACATCTATAGCTGCAAGGATATTTTGATGTATAGGGGAATGAGATACCTTTTTAAGACTATCTAGAATGTTTGTAGCCTCTTGTTCATCTTCATTTATCAGAATTAATATTCTCTTTCTTTTGGTCACTCTGTGAGCTACACTTTTTTGTCTTTCCTTTTCAACCATCAAACCCTCTATCTTTTTAGGTTATGTAGCAACCTTTCATTTCAATTTTCTTCTTTTTGACAAGGAAATTGGTTGCATTATAGATTATTGAGGTTTTTGTGAGGACCTTGAAATTATAGGGATTTGAGACCTTATGATTCTTCTTGAAGAAGAAGGTATTTATTTTGAGACTACAGTCTGAGATTTCTTCTTTGGAGTTGTTTTCTCAACTGATGTAATAGGTGGAGATGAATTTTCCTATGGTAAATTTGAGGTATCTTGTGTAGGCAGATTTAGAATTTGTTGTGTTACATTGTTTTGAAATTCCTCCCAGACCTCTTGTCCTTATTGAAGGAAGTGATGTTAAATAATTAGGTGAATAAGGCCATGGTGCCTAAGAGCAGCATTAGGAGCTGTAGTCATAATTTGAAGGGTACTATATAAGAAATATGGAAGGTTAATCTTGTAATGAGGGTTTTACCTCTCATACTTAAGGTGTATTAATATTTTCATGGTGTCTCCTCCTAAAATATTGTGTTGCCCCTCACAAATAATATACTTGAATACCCACTTGGATATAGATTTCCAGGGTTCAGGAAGTGAATTTCTAAGAATCCCTTTTAATTTTCCATTGGAATTTATTAGACATGAAGTCCTAGTCTACTCATTACCATTAAATTGAATAATTAAATCACTAAATTAAATTATGCCTATCATTCTCATTCCCTCTTTTGGAACTTGTATGATTTGAATTATAATTTGAGTTAAAATAGTAATAACAATACCTTTAACAACTAAAAACTCAGGGGTGATATTAGTGATGAATTCCCTTACCATTGTTTCATAAAAAATCTAGAACTTTTCAATGAAAGGTAGTTAGCCATTTGCTTGAAACACTACCATAGAAGCTTTATCTTTGTGAAACTTTGCTACATTCTTTGGCTCTGATCTCATTTTTTATCCCATTTCTACTTAGATTTATAGAAAACTCTATCTATTTAACTTAGATTAGGGTTTAGACCAGATTCTATTGAAATTGGTAGGAATGAAATGGTTTATGTGAAACTCCATAACTACATGAGTCCATAGTTTGATATGATTACTTGATATAGTTCAGCACTGCACATTTCTACAGAGTGTGTCAGTTGTTTTGTCAAATTATTAAAACTTGGGTGAAATGATGACATGGAACTTTGATGGTGATAGTGATTTATCACCTCATTTAAAAACCCTTTTATTACATCCCATCATTATCATTATTGATGATGTAATTGATTGTGCCAAATCTGCACACTTATCCATACACTTTTGGTAGCTTGTTTGCATGCTTATTCATTATGGTATGTGTCATTTCATTTCATTTTGGAAGGCTCAATTTTGAGTCATCTCCATAGAATAATTATTAATTAAATCAAATATAATTAGTTAACTAAACATAAATAAATAGAATATATGTCTCACTTATGTTTGATCTTAAATTTATCCTTTGTTCGTCATTTGTCCTGCACAAATAAGTTTGCATGGATTAGTCAATAGGGGTTGAGAGAACAAATTTTATTGCATGGAGAAGACCATTCATAGTGTTAAGATGAGATTCTCTCCATTTTTTTAAAATTATTATATATATTTTTTCCTTTGGCTAGCCATTGTTGGTTTTCTAGCCAAAGCTCTTTTGCAATGCATAGCCAATGAGTAAGCTGGTTTTCTAGACATGCATTGTCAATAGTGTCCTTGGAAGGATTATACACACACGCACGTGCGCACACACACACACACACACACACACACACACACACACACACACACACACACACACACACATGTTATCAAGGAGCAAGGTCTCTAGAAGAAATAGAGTCTGTCAAAACAACTACTTGATTTGAAGTAGTTTTTTTAGAAGAAGCAGAGTCCTCCAAAAAGGCTACTTGATCTTTTACCTTTTGAACAAATTCTTCTTTATTGAGACGTTTATGATAAAGCTTCAATTTATGTCTATTGACTAACAGAGTTATTTTGCTATCATTAATAGGTATTAGCTTAATATAACCATTTTCAAAGGCCTCTTTAATCTGATAAGGTCCTAACCACCTTGTTTGTAGTTTTTTTTAAACTGTTGAAATTTCGAATCAAACAACAGTGCCCAATCTCCTTTTTGAAACTTCTATTACTTGATTTGTGAATCATGCCAAACTTTTCTTTGATGTTGTATCAATTCGGTTCTTTTTAGTGCTTTCATCCTTATCTCATCAAGTTGATTAAGTTGTAAGAGTCTTGCTTTCTATATTTCTTCTAATTCAATCCCTACTTCTATAGTTGTTTTAAAAGTTTGTCATTCAAATTCAATAGAGAATAAGGCTTCTTACCATAAACCAATTCATAAGGTGAAAATTTAGTTGTTATTTTCCAAGTAGTATTATAGGCCCAAACAACTTTTGGTACCTTATCTACCCAATTATTTCTACATGAATTAACAACTTTAGTTAAAATGGTTTCTAGTTCTCTATTGGTGACTTCAACTTGCCCATTAGCCTATGGATGGTATGGAGATGTTTTTCTATGTTGAGTTTGATATACTTACATGAAGTGATTTATCATGTTTGACATGAACTGTAGTCCTTGATCTGAGACTATCTCTCTTGGAGCACCAAATCTTTGTATGATTTTGAAATATATGAAATCAGCTACCATCTCTTTTCTTTCATGAATTAATGCTTCCACTTCTACCCACTTGGTCACATACTTTGTAGATACTAAGAGATATTTTTTTCCTCTAGAAGGAGGATCCATAGGACCTATAAAATAAATTCCCCATTTCTCAAATGGTTGTAAAACCAATTGAAGATGAGGGTACAAAGGCATCTCTATTGAAAGAGTAGGTTATCCAATTCTCTGACAAGCATCATAGTGTCTGACATTTTTTTTACTTGTTGATGAAGGTGAGGCCAATAGTATCTTGCTCCTAAGATTTTATGTATGGTTATTTGAGCTGAGTAATAACCTCCTCCTAATTCATCATGATAAGCTCTGATGATATCATAAGATTCAACATTTGTCACATACCTATGAAATACATGGTTAGGTCACTATAGCATTCCATTAATCCATTTTTTTTAAAAAATCTTTGATTAAACATTTCTTTTTTTAATGAAAATTACAGAGGAATATTCCCTATGGTGAGGTAATTGGCTATATCAACAAATGATGGAGATTTTGATGAAATAGCAAATAGTTTTTCATCTGGAAAGTCATATCTCACCAATTCTTCTTCACCTTTAGTGTTCATTCTTTAAAAGAAATCATCAACCACATTAGACTTCTCTAGTTTATCTATAATAGTAAAATCAAATTCTTATAAGAGCAACAACCATCTAATAATATTACCTGCCATAATTGGTTTGTTGGTAAGGTATCTAATAGATAAATGGTTTGTATAGACAAATACCTTGTAGCCTGTTATAGTGTCTAAATTTTTTAATTGCGTAGATTACAGCTTCCCTCTTAGTTGTGGTGTAGTTTCTTTCAGCAAGTGTCATATAGTTTCTTATAGGACTACTCTTATTGATGTATTGGAAGCATATATGTATATATGGAATGGTTGAGTCTGATCTGGTCCTCTCAATACTAGAACAATAATGAGTTTAGGTTTTATGGTCTCAAAGGCTTATTAGCAACTATCACTCCATTCGAATATACTATCTTTTGTAATCAAAGAAAACATAGGGGTAGCTATTTGGATAAAATTATCTATGAAGCATCTGTAGTAACCAACATATCCTAAAAAACTTTTAATTTCAATTTGTATTTGTGGGATGGGTAAATTAGAGATTATTTCAACCTTCTTTGGATCTACTTGAATGCCTTTTGTAGAAATATGGTGTCCTAGCACTATTCCTTCATCCATCATCAACAAACATTTCTCATAGTTCAAAGATGATTGATGTTCTTCACATCTAATCAATACTCTTTCCAAGTTGGTAAGAGCTTCTTCATAAGTTTCACTATGAATGGTGAAATCATCCATATATAATTCAACACAATAATTTGTAAGGTCAGAGAATATTGATAGAACTACTCTTTGGAAGGTTACTAGAGAATTACAGAGTCTAAATGGGAGTAATAAATAATAAAAAGTTCTCCAAGGGTAGATAAATATGGTTTTATCTTGATCTTCAGCTACCACTATTATCTGGTTATATCCACTAAACCCATCTAGAAAAGAAAAATATATTTTTCTTGCCAAGTTGTCAAGAACTTGATCAATGAAAGGAAGAGGAAAATAATTTCTTAGTGTTGCTTTATTTAGTTATCTATAATCTACACATACCCTTAATTTTCTATTTTTTTAGCATAATTACTATGGATGAAACCCACTGGCTATCTGAGATGGGTTAAATAAACCCAACTTCTAACAATTTTGGGATCTCTGTTTTGACTATCTCCTTTAATGTTGGGTTTATTCTTCTTCATGGTTGTCTAATCAGTTTGACAGATTCCATGTAAATTTGATGAGTGCATATGCTAGGGTAAATTCTCTTCATGTCGATATAATCCCAAGCAAAAGCCTTGGTATGTCTTTCTAGTACTTCAAAGAGATGTTCTTCCTCTTCATTTATTAACCAAATATTGATGTTAAAAATCTTTTCAGGTACTACATAATTAGTTTTGTGCCTAGATAGTTGGATTCTATTTGTTTGAATTCACTAATAAATGATTTTAGAAGACATGGATGAGGAAGTAGCTTATGAAACATGGTTACATTATCAACAAACTCTTTTCCAAGAGGAATCAATCTTGCTAAAGAACAATAGAATGCATTTAAGAAATAAGTTTGTTGTTGTTCTACCAATTTTCACACACTTTCATGAATAAATCCATGATCATATAGTGAGGAAATAATAGAAGTAGAAGTGGAAGTTTCATAATATTCTGTCTGACCCAAAAATTCTAAACTGAGGCAGTCCATAGGTTTTGGACTGACAGAGTTCATAGATTCTAGACTAGAAGAGTTCATAGCTTTCAGACTGGCAGAGTCCATAGATTTTGGGTATATGTCTCCATTCAATTATTTCAAGTGTTTTTAAACTATGATCATAACTAAAAAGGAAATTTTGTTTGATGTGTTGTCTGATTCATCCACCCAAAGTTCTTGTATGTGATTTATTGATGGTTTTGTAAGAGGATACAAAGAGATACATTTGGATTTTAACCCATTAGAAATGGTCATGTCCCTGACCTACAATTAATTAATACTACTGTAGTAGCTAACCATGGTCTACCTAGGATTATGGAATATCTTAGATTCTTTGTTTTAGGTTGCAAGACCATGAAATCCACTAGATATTCCCAAGACTATATTAGTACTTCAACATTTTCTATAGTCTCTTCTAGTTTAGTTATAGATTGATCCACCATTTGAAAATTATAGTTGTGGATTACATTATCATAAGAGATAATGTATGGAGAGTATCAGTTGTCATAACATTAATTATTTCTCCTAAATATACAAAGATCTTAGGCATTTCTTTACCTTTGATTGTGACTGTGATCACTAGGCTTCCTAGATCTACATATTTTAGAACTAATAGTTTTCTTACTAATAAATCAACAAATTTTTCATCAAAATGAATGGTTCTTGGATATTTTGCTTTCCTCCTAGGTGTCTTGATATAAAGGTTTTTGATTATCTTGTTTAATTCAGGTATATCCTTAATATCTTGTAGTAGGGGTACTTCAATATTGATCTTTTGCAACTCATGGACCAAATTTGATCCTGGTTTAATATGAATTTCTTTTAATCTTTCAAAAAAGGAACTACTGGTGTAGTAGGTTTGTCTTTGTTTACTTCAGGGGCATTTTGATTTTAGCTTCTCTAGTGTTTAATTGAGATGATTCTATTTTTTTTCATCAGGTATCTCAGAAATGAGAACTAGATGTTTTTATATAGTTTTCTCTAATCTTAAATATATGTCCAAATAATCAATAGTTCTAACATTCATTGGCTCTTCTTATTCATTAACATAAAAAGGTGTTGGTTGTTTATTTTTTAGATTTTCTATTGGTTATGTAGGTATTGAGGGTTGATTTATTTTTCCTTGTTGTTGAATAACTAGGGGTGGAATTATAGTTTGTTGTTGAAGTGGTCTTCTTGGTTGGGTGAATTGTTTCTACAAGTTCCACTGTAGATTCCATTATTGATACTATTATGGCATCCATTGCTACTGTGGTATCCATTGTTGCTATGGTTGTGGCACCATCCATGGGGGTGTTGGCATCCACTCTTGTCCTACCCATGGATTTTAGATTGATAGAATTTGGGGTTGATTCCAAAAAGGTGAAGGAACTAAAATAGTCCATGGTGCCATCCATGGATTAACTAGGTTTTTTGCATTAAACTATCCTTGAGCCTGGTTTTGTGGGGCAAAGTTTATCTCTGGATATAATTTACTTCTTCAGTGGACTAGACTTATGTTTTCATTTGATTTTTTAAAATAGGTAGAAGGGTGTAATGTTTGGTATCATGATCTGTTGCATCACAGATCCCACATGATGAAACATTGGTTTTATCTAGGGGCAGTCTCTAAGGGCATGTTTTTGTATAAAATTAGGACAATAGATTTCTAAAGGTTCTATTGCATTTGTCTTAGCTTGAAGGCCATCTAAAGTACTATTTAGTGTAACCATATTATCCTTTTCTAGATTAGAAAATTCTTCCATTAGCTTACCCACTTCATTAGATTTCCCAAACCTTTCTCTCCCAATTCTAGGTTTTATTCGAGAGTAGTTGGTACAAAGTTCATAAATCTGACCAAAATCCAACTTATTATATCTCCACCTCCCATTAGATTTAAGGCTTATCTAGTATCTTCATCTAACCCTTTTAAGAAAACCAATTTTTGAACTTCTTCAGTGAGTGGATAATTACTTCTTTTATGAGTGAACATGAATCTATCCAAATAATCTTCTAAAGATTCATCATCATTCTATTTATTTTTTAATAGATCCTCTTTTCTTTCTCACACTCGGTAGTAATCTTGATACTTGTTTAATAATTTTGTTTCCATGTCATCCCATGTTCTAATAGAATCACTAGGTAAACCCATGAACCATCTCATAGCTGCATCTTTAAGTGTAGAGGGAAATAGTTTTAATTTTTGGCTATCTATTGTGTAATCATAGGTTTGACATAGCACCTTAAACTCAAACATGAATTGATCAGGATATTCTATAGATCTTACCCAAAAATTTGGTAGAGTAGGTGAAATATTTTTCATGGGGGTTTGATCATTAAGATCTGTAACAATAGGAAAGGAAAAAGTCCTTCATAGTTGTGCAAGTTTTGTATTTTGTGGATTTTTTTAGAGAGCCCTATATTATTCTTTTGATGATGTTTCAAAGTTGGGATGATCTACCCACTAGATATTTGTGGTAGCAGTTATGGGTTGTTCAAAGATTTTTGAAATGCTTCTTCTAAGTCCTTGGCAATTTCTAAATAATGTCTTCCTGCAAGAGATTGATCCTAAGGAATTTGTCCTATGAGGCTTTCTTGTTGGGAATGGCCTAGTTTCTATCCAAGTTTCTAAAGATTCTTGTAGATAGGTTTCACTCGTAACTTCTGGTTCACTACTCAGAGATGTTGAAGGATTTTTAACTTGTGTTCTTGGTGGGAATTTTGGGATGAATCATCCTTTAGAGTCTCTATGACAGTACATCAATTTATTGAAATTTTATGGTTTTTATAATTTTTCTATTTTTCACTCTAGACTAATAATTATAACCTTACTAAAACCTTGTTTCCCTAGCAATGGCACCAAAAATGATGAGTGTCATTTAACTCTTCATTTAATCAATGTTCAATTGATGTCTTATTAACCAGGGCTGGTGTCTAAAGCTGTCTGCAATAAGGTGTAGGATGGTAGATCTAGAAGTCTACTTGTAGGGGTGTTTGATGGTCCTATTCTAACTTTGACTAATGAAATAAATGTGTCCTAAACTACTTGATTCAATCTTATGCTGAAAATGAAAAGATGTAACTATTTAATCAAATAAATCTACTCTTTTTATTGAAAGTAAAATCACACTCCTATTTATGCTTGCATGGAAATGGAAATATTTAACTATAAAAGAGAATTTGCTTCACACATTTGTTGTAAAAGAAAAAACATATTGCTTTGAAAAGAAATAACTTTGGAATAATGAAATGCCTTTTGAAATATGAATTTGTTTTGATGTTTTATGAATGAATGAAAACATTAGAAAGATTCTAATTAGTTATAATAAAGAGTTAATATAACATGAAAGAAGTACAGTACACAATTTTTGGTCCCAAGGAGAGTGGGATCTTGCTCTTATCAGACTCAGGAAAAAAAATTAATCAATGCTAGAAATTGAAGTGATAATTCATAAAATTGAAATGATTACAATTTGGCTAAAACTTGTAATATGCTTGTACGTATCTTCCCTCTATTCTCTAATAATCTTTCAATGACAAAATTCTTACTTTTTATACTAATACAATCAACTCAAAATAGGATGCAAATAAATAGCATTCCTTGATTGATCCACTCATCCAAAGATAGGAGACTGGATTTCCAAGAGATCCAATTATTCTAATGAAATAGATATACTATCCTATAATAGTCGTAGATCTGAATAGATATAACTTTATCAAAAGCAATCCTACAAAACAACAAGTGGGTATTTTCCTCATTTGACTCTAGTTAGAATGATTCTCTCTTATCTTATCTAGCCACAAGCTTCCTTATTTGTAGCTTTATCTTTATAGAAACCATAGAATTGACCTTACAGAGTTGGTAGGAATGAGCCTGTGGATTCTGTAAAAATAAGCCTATGGAGTCTGTAGCGACAAGCCTATAGAGTCCATAGAAACAAGCCTATAGAGTTTGTAGAAACAAGCCTATAGAGTTCATATAAATAATCCGATAGAGTCTATAGAAACATTCTATGTGAGTTCATAGTTCTGTTGGATGGAGATCAAAATTGAACTTTCACTATACATTGTTTGTGTCTTCTTCCTAAGCATGCTTCACAACAAAACAATCACTAAAACATGCTATGTATTATGCATTAATGACACAGTAAAGTCTTAGTCTTTGGTTCAATATATACAAGACAACTATCTATTTTCCATGTAATTGCTATCTAACAATCTATGATTTGCATAAGATAATATCCTTAGAGAGATGAATTGAGGGAAATAACATGTCAATAATGAGCCATATTTTGAGCTCATCATTGAGGCTATTAAATAATCCTTTCTTTAATGGGATATTATCTCCACAAAAACATTATTCATTACATAGGGAGGATATCATGCCATGGTTGGATGTCAAGCTAGCAACTGAATCAAATCTAATATAAGAAGATAAATTTGTTGCCTCCCTATCTAAATTACAATGGACCTAGTATATAATATATTCATTTGCCCATTTATTGTCAATCACCATATCATATGCCTTTGCCACTACACTCATAGTTTGGATATTAGATATGAAACCAACTAAAATGATATGCACTTAACCACCTATATTCTTAGTTGTCCCATTATTTCTTACTATGGGAGAACTATTTGATGGAAGGTAACATGCCTAGGTTCCCTATATTTGATCCATGTGTTTCAACCATTGAATCTTATTATCCTTCACAATAGTTTCCTTAAGTTCATCTAAGGTTAATTTATATTCATTTATTATCCATTTGTATAACATAATGAAATTATAAGAAATAATGATGTTTAACCTAGAAAATCTACCCTGTATAGATTTAAAAATATCATTTGGATTTTGCACTAGTATGCACTGACAATTTTGGACCAAATGATCTAACTACTCTCTTTTATACTCCTTAGAATGATGGAAAGAATGAAATATATTTATGTTATCATTCCCATATCTTGAGATGTGATTTTAAGAGCACTTACCAAACACATTATTCATATAATATTAGGTTTTAACTAGTGCATTAATGAATCTCAATGACATAATAAAAAACTCAAAGTGGCCCCTATGATCTGAAAAAGTAGTCTTTTGAACATCTTCTCCTCTTATCCAGGTCTGATGATACCAAGACCTAAAATATAACATTAAAAAATACACATAATCATGTATCTCACTAATCAACTCCTCTTTATGCATGCTAGGATGGTGATATGTAGTAATAATGATAGACTTAGATCCTAATTCCCATCTTCTGATGTGTTTGAGTCTTTTACCCAGAGATAGCCTCATGGATGAACTGGTAGGCATAACCAAAAAACTTGATACCCATTGAACTTGGATTTTTTTTAAAAATAATTTCCATCCCCTTTGTTGTCACCACTTTCATAGATCTATTTTTTCTTCCTTTTAGAACTAACTCCTTCCCATTAGATTTGAATATGAGTCCCATAAATGACCCTAAAGAATGAGCCATTGAAAGCTTTCAAACTCTTGACATGCATTCAGATCATTTTGATGGATATGAAAAGAAGGTCTTGAATAAAAGAAGACATAAGTGGGATTTCATAATTTGACATTTCTATGACTTTTGATGAAATTGGGTAAATTGAAAATGCTAGTTTGGTATATAGATTTGTGTTTATGATTAAATATGGAAAATTTATAACTAATAACTACATTACTCTATAATATTAATGATAATGAATGTTATTTATGAATATTTTGAGTCTAAGTAAGTTTCTCATTTGCATTGTGTTAAAATTTCCATATATATATATATATATATATATATATATATATATATATATATATATAATGAAATTAAATAAAATAGGGGATTTTTTAAGATAATAATATCATCAATAAATAATTAAAAAAATGATGGACTCACCACAATGGAATCTAATCAAACTACACACTCTAAAACATGCAAACATACACACCAACTGAATATGGGAAATTTTAAATATGTGAAGCTCTGATGCAACCTCTAAATGAGATCACCCTCATGAAATAATTTTTTTTATATCTTCTAATATCTATAAACTAATGGGTTTATATCCACTAATCACCATGAACCCAAGGGGTTTCATCCTCGAATCTTGTTGTTAAAGCACAAGTGCAACAATCTATAGAAATTAGTTGTAATGCAAAAAGATACTTCCAAAATGAAATAATATAATATTAATACACAAGAGGGCTCAAGATAGGTTCCAAAAATCCTTTTCTTTGTGTAAGATGAAATTAGTTATAAAATTAACCCATTTCCATATTTTAGTAACTTTCTAAAATCTCATTAGATCCTTTTTTTTTTCCTTTTTTGTCTCTACTTCCAATTTTCTCAAACTTAACCCACTTATAAAATATAAACTTTCCATGAAACTCCCATCCATATTCTCTCCTAGAATTCAACATCCTATTTGGAAAGTTTCCTTATCCACTCCACTAATAAATCCATGCTCTATTTGGAAAGTTTCCTTAGAAACTCAACATTAAATCCACCTATAAAACCATGCCCCACTTTGGATAATGACTCATGATTAAGAATATTACACTAATTACTTATCCTCCTTCATAAAAATTTGGGGTTAATGAATAATATGGGCCCAAATTATTAAATTTAACTTTCCTTTTCCTAATCCTAAAGTAATATTGGAATGGAAATAATTACCATAACATCAAACTAATTAAAAATGGTACATGACACATGGGATCAAGAAGTCCTTTATCACACATATATGGATGTGTGAAGGGTTGTACAATTGTAGTCCCTCTCCATCATCCATCATTCACTCATTAATATCTAGGTGTATGAGAGTATGATCCTATATCAAAGGGGTTTTGTCATCAAGGATATTGATGGTATCATATCCTCATAATGGATAAATATTGCACCTTTCTAATCTATACCCCAATTAGTAGGGACATTGATAATGTCTTTATCATATTAGGGGATGGTGGTTAAATGGTATAATGAGGAAGTGTAACTTGTAATAACCATTAGAACATAAAAATTATGGGATATATAACTATAGTTGGAGAGACATCCCATTGAGAGGGTTCCATAGGAGTTTGGGTTGCCTTTCATATGCAAACTCATGTGTACATGGGAATTAGAGAGGTTTGAGTAAATAGACTTGGTAGGATGGCATGACATATGTTGACACTAAGATTTTTTATTACGAGGGTGGCCAAGATGAGAGGAACCCAAAAAATGCCACAAAAATAGCTATAAAGAGGATGGGGAGGTCAAATACTTATGATCATTATATTATCACTACCCGTGTTGGGTTAGTAGTAGGTTATGCATCCATCACCATCACCACCACAAGAAGCTTCTTTATAACAACAAAAAAAGTTGTAAAAACATCACCACCACTACCATAGGCTCCTATGTAGAAGTATAAGTAAGTATTGGGTGGAAAAGTATTTGAGGCAAGAGAGTAGAAAGATGAATCAGATGAGGAGAAGCTACCTAAGGATGATGAAGAAGTGAGATATGGTGATGAATCTGAACTAGATTAGCATAAGGATGATCCAAGAAAAATAGTTTATTTTTTCATTTCATCTCTTTATGCATTTCCTTTTTATCATTGTTAATATGATATAAAAAAATTATGATAAAAGATATTATGTTTTTTGATTATTTTTAAGTTGCATAGATATCCACTAATTGGAGGACCATTATTAGGGACATCATGGTCAACATTTTCTAGGTGGGTACTAGTAAGACTCATGTTCATCTCTTGGTAGATTCAGGGTTGCCTATTAGGATACGTAGGAATATAAATATGTTTCTATGTCCTATCATGTATCTATGGTGATAGATAGTATAAGAATATATATAATTCAATTTCATGAGAGAGCCTAATTAGTAGAGGCTTAGGTGTAGAACTTAAGCAAAATTTTGGCTAGTAGGAGAGGTTGAGCTACTTTGAGTTGACAAATAGTGGGAGAGACAACCTCCCAAGGATGGACTAGTAGGAGGATACCTAGGAGTAATAAACCATAACACTCCTTAACATCATAATCTTATCACATAAGAAATATAGAATCTTAGGGATATTCATTTCCCATGTAATTATAACATTATATTTTGATTTTTTTGAGATTTTGAGACATAATTTCCCTCTACATAGGTAATTTTAATAGAAACTTAATTGAAAACTTGAAATTATAGGTCTATTTCAGTAACCTATCATGAAGTTTTTTATGTTTAATTTTCATGTATACTCTTTTAGATTATGCTTTTTAGATGACTATGCATGTGATGATATACTTGTAGACATATAATTCCAAACACCATTTGTGTTGAAATTGTAAATATTACTCAAATGCACATTTTAGGCTAAAATCCATAAAACATGCTAAATGGTTTGAGCTTGTCATTTACAAGTGCTTATTTAGGCTAATGTATCCCTAAAAGGGGAAATGAATTTTATGAGATACTTAACTTTGATCGATTCATTTTGAGTCAAAATGAGGATTTCACATATTTGTTCTCTCGATCACTCTTTTCTTTTAATTCATTGGTACACATCATTTACCTTTTTTATTTTGTGTTTGGAGAATCCTAAATGGGAATATGGTTCCAATACATATAACATCACCTTCTAATTCTTCTTGAGTCAAATGATGACCTAATAATATGACTTTCTGACCATTTTGATTAATTAAGGGCCAATTTCCAAATAATTGCATAAATGTTGATTAACCTTGTTTAAACTAATTAATCTAACTCAAGAGCTTAAGCGTATTTTACATGAGATTTGTTGAATATTTTTTTATGGAAATTTATTTCTATTAACTGCATCACCTAATGATATAATCATATGGGGTAGCATCCATAAGCCATAAATGCATAAAATATTAGGATTATGGGTCTCCCATGCCTCATTAAGACCCTCCATGCCTCTTAAATACCCCTCTATCCCAAATATTTATGAGGCATATTTATATATTTAATTATACAATTAGATTAATTCATGGCCACACATCTCAATCTTGAGATGGACGTCATGGTTGATCCTGATCAATCTCAAAAAATATATAAATAAAGAGGCCATGAGCATCATTTTTAAGTTTGATTTGTGCAAAGTTATAATGTAAATTTTTTTCCATAATCCTTTGCATTTTATTATTGATTTTAGTTGTAATCTTCATTGATAGGAAAATTAGATAGTTACATATCATTAGCCTAGGTTTTGTGGAGTGTTCTTGAGATATTGGAGGAGTATGCCACCATTTTTGATGAAGAGAAGGATGATTGATCAAGGGAAAAGATGTTTTTGAGCCATTCTTGGAGGATGGATTCACATGGGAAGTTATAGGTTTCTTTCTTTTTTTCATTTTTATTTTATTTTCATTAGCAATTCCTACATGAATAGATAGGCTTAATTTGGTTTACTCTTATGCATCTTTATTTTAATTTATTAGACTAATGTTTGACTAATCATGTCATGTAATTTGGTTTACTCTTATGCATTTTTCATTTAATTTATTAGACTAATATTTGACTAATCATTTTATGTAATGTTTATAATGCCAAATTGTAGAGAGGATTACATAACATGATTAGTCAAACATTAGTCCAATAAATCAAATGAAAAATACATAAGAGTAAACCAAATTAAGCCTATCTATTCATGCAAAAATTGCTAATGAAAATGAAAGACAACTGAAATAGATCAAGAAACCTATACCTTCCCAAGTGAATCCATCCTCTGAAAGTGTCTCAAGAACATGTTCTCCCTTGATCAAGCATCCTTATCTTCATCAACGATGGTGGCAAACTCCTCCAATGTCTCAAGAACACTCCATAAAACCTAGGCTCATGATATGTAACTATCTAATTTTCCTATCAATGAAGCTTGAAACTAAAATCAATAATCAAATGCAAAGGATTTTGGAAAAAAACTTACATTATAACTTTGTGCAAATCAAGCTTAAAAATGATGTTCATGG
Source organism: Torreya grandis (assembly GCA_037957365.1). NCBI lineage: Eukaryota > Viridiplantae > Streptophyta > Pinopsida > Cupressales > Taxaceae > Torreya > Torreya grandis. Next base: position 3,461,168 of record JARHVA010000501.1, read on the forward strand.
CCTCTTTATTTATAAATTTTTGAGATTGATTAGGATCAACCATGATCATCCATAACAAGATTGAGATGTGTGGCCATGAATTAATCTAATTATATAATTAAATACATAAATATATCTCATAAATATTTGGGATAGAGGGGCATTTAATAGGCATGGAGGGTCTTAATGAGGCATGGGAGACATAAATCTTGATATTTTTAGTACTTATGGCTTGTGGATGCCACCCCATATGATGATGTCATCTGATCATGCAGTTAATAAAAATTAATTTCCAATAAATATATATTCAACAAGTTCCATTTAAAATTAAATTAAGGCCCTAATTTGGTTTAATTATCATAAAACATGATTAGTCAAATTTGGTGTAGATTTTGGCCCTTGGTGCACAAATTAAACAAATTGGTCAAAATGTATTGTTGATGGCTCAAAATTTGACTAGATTGGAATTAAAAATTGATGTTAGATACATTGGAACCATATTCCCATTTAGGATGTTTTTAACACAAAATAATAAAGGTATGTGTCTCGTACAATAATTTTGATAGAGAAGAGCAATCCAAAGCACCTAGGTGCAGCAAAATTGGCATTTTGACTTGAAATGATCTTATCAAAGTTAACTATACCATAAAATGAATTACCCTATTTAGGGATACTTTGACATAATTTGGCACTTTTAAATTAAAATTTCAAACCATTTAGGGTGTTTTATGGATTTTAGCCTAAAATGTGCATTTGAGTGAAATTCGAGTAAAATTGACAATTTCAACACATATGATGTTAGGAATTGGATGTCTAAATTTTGCCCTTATTTGAGAAGGCATAGTGAGACATTTATATGAAGCAACATATTTTCAAAGAAAATATTTGTCAAAAATAAATTAGAATAGACCCATAATTCCCCCTTGAGAGGACATACTAGGATGAAAGAGAAGGATATACTCTCGAAAAGAGAGAGAATGTGAGAGATTAACCTATGGAATAGATCACATCCAGATGAGCTAATGCTTGCACATGTGAATACCTTGAATAATAAAAATATAATTAGAGGTATAATAATCCCTAGTATATGGGGGAATGGGAAAGATATAATCCATAAATGTAAGGGACATACTTTAAATGTACTTAATTTGAGAGTACAAGTTGCATCCTTATGACATTAATCAATCCCAAGACACGTTGTACACTAAATATTTCCATTGTGGGAATTAGTGTGGAGAGCTTGGAATTAGATTAAAATAAATAAAATTATGCTTCAGGAAGGGAATCACCACTAGAATGGGTCTCCAAAGAGAAGATAGTAAGAGGTACCCTAATAGAGCACATGTGATCATGATAAAATATTTGTGCCCTAATAGGACTAATGTTGATCATTGATAAAAAAATAAATAATTGTTTTCCCCTATAGAGGTGATTTGATTTTGATGTTATTCAAATGTTTTACCCTAGTGTGGGTAATTGGCAAGAAAAATATCTCAAGGATATAACCCAAAAGATAGGTTAAAGCGAGCAGGTGTAAATGTACATGTGATGGTGGAATGGCTTAGAAACCATAAGAAACCAAACATATGAGAATATAAAAAGTGATGAGAGAGATTAAAACAAGAATTGAGATGGCCAAGCTACTCTAGATGTATAAGACAAGTGGATGTTGCCTACATAGTTCCATGGAGTCATGTTTCAACATGAACTTCAAGACAATGTAGTTCACCTAATATTGAGAGAGAATGGAAAGAGTAATGATGAAAAATAACCAACAATTTATTAGACTCACAATGTATTCAAAGAGATGCATGTCTAAGCATTGAGTCAAGTGCTAAAATGCATGTTACCTAAGTGCCTAATTCCATATCATGAGCCAAGATTATGCAAAGTGTTCTTGAGAATTGTTTATCAAAGTGATGCTGATGTTAAAACTTTGAGACCTAAGCACAAAGTGCTTGCTATATAAAAATAAATTAGGCATCATAAGTATGAATAAATTAGAATGACATAATATTCCAATTGCACTGAACCAGTTCAAATGTGAATACATATAACTAAGGATAATGGTAAAATAATGACCAAAATTGAGTTATAGTTATTTATATTTAAATAAAAAATCAAAGACAAATAAAAATAAAACAAGACATCTTAACAAAATGAGATCAAGATAAAAAAAATTGAGTTCTATGTGGACCATCAAGATGTTCTTGGAAAATAAAATAAAGAAGCAAGACCAAATAGGAAAATAAAAGACTAGCATGACAAACAATAATTAAATAAACACACACAAAATGTTTTTGAGTTTTTAAATATTTTATGAATGTTTTTGGAATTTTCTAAGTATATCAATTCAATTGAGGATTAAGAGATATAAAATGGTCTAGCTCATGAAATGGTGAGAGCACACCAGCTTAAAATGTTCATAATATAGTGAGACAATAAGATAAGAGGGACTGAGTTGACCTCGACCTGAATGAATCATGACCTATATAACCCAAAAATAATCCCAAATCATAGTAATTATATCCATACAAAAGGTGGTGAAAAACCAACCAATTCATAATAAGTTCATAAACAAAGGTGAATGACAAGACAATTGATAATAGTAATGACCATAAGATGCAATAATGCATGATAAAAAGGTGTTATTCCTAATTTACCCATAGGCATTATAATTAGGAGACAATGTTATAATTATAATTTTCTCAAAGGCAGTTATAATCATGGGTACCAAAACAATACTAATTTTATTATAATTAGTAATACCAAATAATATGATAGATGAAAGATAACTTGATAGATCAAATACCATACTACTTCCATAGACTATCATTCAACACAAAATTTAAAAACTCTTGAAACCATATTGGAAGCCCCCTGTAAATAGTGTAGGATGAACCAAAGGAACCAAGATCAAAATGTGACTAGATAATATGACTAAGAATAGGCTTTGGTCAATAGTAAAGAAATGGTATAAAAATTTGGTCAAAAGATAATTGGCTATAGTGGAAACAAAGTTTCCCCCAAGTAATGATTGACTTAAATTGCTTTCAAAATGGTGTGAGCACAGGCTTAGGTTTCTTGAAAAATAGTGAGGGCATTAAAACTTAGAATAATTACTCATAAAATGGTGAGAGCATAAAGAAGGTGACCGAGCTAACCTTAATATAACTTGAGCACTGCTTACATAGTCCTAAAGGACCTGAAGTCAATGTATTTAAAATGGCATGGTTCATGGATTACAATGGTATAATAATTCCTAAAAAGGGTCTATAAGGTTTCCCCTAAGAGACAAGGCATGGTAATGGCAAATGGTAATTGGAAAAGTGAAAAATGGTTCTATTTCTCTTTCTAACAGGGAGATGCATGTCCTAGTTAATATGTGAGACAATAGAGATGATCAATTATAAAAGTTTCTATCCAATTACCTTTTGGAAAAGCTACTCTATCAAGAACTTATTGTTGATCTGGATCTCAATAATATGTTTATGACCTTTATATATCATTGATTTTGGTTCCTTTAAACATCAAGATAAGATATCCTTATAACCTTGACAAAGGAAAGTGTTTCCAGTGATGGTAAATAATGTTAGGATAAATGAGATAAGTGGGTAACAAATAGGTGGGTGATAATGGAATGTATAATGAATGGGAAAAAATGAAGATTAGGAATTTCAATCACATGTAATGTTGCTAATGTCAGATTTGAAATAATTTTGGTTGTGGTGGGGCCAAAAACCTTTGAAGATACTCTTGATAGGACCACCAAATTGTTCTATTACTTGATCTTGAGAGTAGTTACCAACTAATTATGCTATATATTAGAAGCTAATTTGATTTGATCTTGAATAATATATTTAATAAATAGTGAATAAATTTTATGCTCATCTATTGGTGCCTTGATGAGGTTTTTACCAATGAATTTGTTTTGATCATCCCATAGTGCCTCTGAGAGGGTTTCACAAAGAGATGCTAACATTTAACTTTGATTATTTTCTAGTGCCTACAAAAAGTTTTCACTAGAAGATGCTGAGTTTAAAATTTGATCATCCCTTAGAACCTCCAAAAAGGTTTCACTAGGATATTGTTCTTCTTTAGCATGAATTTGGTCTTGACCCCACTAACATTCTGTAAATGATATGTTACCATGTATGTAGTTCAACAAAGTGTGATTTTATCAGTCCTAATCAACGTTTGTGGGAGGGGGAATGCCAATATAATGGCTATGTTGGGTGGAAATAATGGTGGGATGATGAAAGGTAGCACAATAATCATATAAAATAGTAGGTGAACTTGTGTTGATGTTGAAGTAATCATCTTCAGAAACCATAGAAGGATCACAAATATATTCAAATTGATCTGCAAGGTAATTATAACCAATGTTGTAACAACCATGACTATAATCTATTTCTAAATTTGATTCCAAAGCAAGGGACTTTGAATTTAACGTCAAAAATGATGTTTATTATATTTATGATGCTAAATCCAATGTTGATTCAAAAATAGAACCTAATTTTAATTTTGATTATTCATTTAATATGGTTATTTTGATAATGTTCTGTTAAATGTTGAATGTTTGATAAGTAATGGCCTATGATGGCATAATGTGCTCAATAAAAATTGATTCATCTTGGAAGGGTTCAACATAGACATGCTCATATAATTTAATCCCCTCAAAGAGAGGAAATCACTCAAAGGACATCTCAAAAAAATCATGTCAGTCAAAGTGAGACTCCTTAATGAGTAGAAAAAATCAAGAGATAACTCTGCAGAGACTAACTTGTCAAGGAGATGAGTATTTTTAAAATTAGGTAAAATATGAATAGGTAACTTATCACAGGTGAAATTTTCATAAATGTGTGTTTCAACAATAATATTTTGGTTTTAGTATATAATTGGCTACAAAATATCAACTTTGAACACATTTTGGTACCCATAAGATGGCTCTTGAAGAAGTAATAGTTTTTGTTTTTCCTTGAAAATTGACATGGAATTTATAAAGTGGGGAAATTTTGGTTTAGTGAGAATAATGGTTTTTAGTTCAATAATAGACTCTCCAAATATTAGACTATTGAAGAAAGAATCAAACATAACTAGTTCATCAAATGGAGGTTCTTTAATAATAGGTTCATCAAAAACTAGTGATGGGCCAAGAATGGTAGTTACCATATGCTTCTTAGTTTGGTTGCTTGATAAAACCAAAGGAATATGTCCTAAAATGGTAATTAATATATTTTTATTAGTTTGGTTACTTGTGAAAACCAAAGGAGGAGGTCCTAAAATGGTAATGACCAGATGCTTCTTAGTTTGGTTACTTGTGTAAACCAAAGGAGGAAGTTCTAAAATGGTAACAATTAGATGATTCTTAGTTTGGTTGCTTGTGTAAACCAAAAGAGGAGGTCATAAAATGGTAAAAATGAGATGCTTCTTAGATATAAAAACATACACAAATCACTAAGTAGCATAACATTAGGACTAGACAGGTAGCACAATATCATGACCAAATAAGTAGTACAATGTTACCACATGGTTCTAGTAGGATAAAATATTTTATAGGAATCAAATTGTAAGTGATAAATAAGATTAATTTATTATAACAAGATGATAATGTGATCTTGAGTCTAATAAATGGCCCTAAATCCAAATGGAAAATTGAACCTAAGTTGGAACAAGTTTAGTGTACAAATGGCAAACCTAATTTAACACACCAACCCTTAAAACTTAGAAAGGTTTAATTTTGAATGTGAATTATAAATGAGGGACTTAAAATTTTATATAAAAGGTCTACATTCAGTTTAGTATCATGACTATGCCAAAGTGAATGACATAACATAGTTTTTGATAATAATTTGAACATAGATTTTCTAGTTGGACAACATAAAGCCTCCCTTGCTCATGAAAATTGAGGACACAATTATTTGGTTAATTTATTTGGACCAATTAATCTAATGACAAAAAACAATCATCTTAAGTCTAACTGACAAGGTATTGCAAAGTGGGGTCAACTAAACTAGCAAGTTTTCAAAATGTTTTTAGGGGAATCAATTACACAATGACTTTCACATTACAATGTAAAATAAAATCACATAATTGGGTTTATATATAACTTATCTTATTGTAAAAAGGTTTATTATTTTTTTCAACCACTACAACTTGTTGTTCACTCAGTGTAGTGTGATGTTCAAATTATAGATACATCATGTGTGTAACTCTAGCACTAGAAGGCGGTTTAACCGTTCAAACCTCCAATATTAGTGGGAGTGGATGAGTTCAGTGCTGAGAGGTAAAATCATGGGTCAAAGCTTCCCTAAATAGTTCGTACGAGGTAATGAAGTCCCCCTTGCAAGCCAAGTTTGTATAAAAATAGAAAACATAAAATAGAAAGACTTTAGGGTTGTTTTCCAGATCACCCAAACTATTACGATTTTTTAGGGAGTGATTTAGATGACATTATTTCTAAGCCTTAGACTAGAATTTGTTTTAATAAAGATGGTCACTTTCTATTCCAAGGGTTCCCTAAAGGAGAAAAGTGGAAGAGCATACACGTGACATCCATCTCTTTGCCAAACAAAAATTAGTTCTAATAACTATTGAATGCAAAAACTTGGAAAGATGAGTTCATTTTTAAGCACCAATTTGAAAGATTATGTGGTGTTATTTTGACCCCTTAGTCTTAAGTCATAAAAACATGTGAAAATTATAACAAAAAAGATTAAATGAAATAATAAGCATCTACATTCATTTTAAACCCAAATTTTGAAGTGTTTAAGACTTAGCATGCTAAAGATTCATTTTAGGAACCAAATTTGAAGTGTGTATGATTTAAACCAAGTTATTTTTAAAAATATAAATTGAAGTGTATGATTATTTAAAACAACCAAATTAACTTCCAAACCATCCTTTTAACCTAAAAAAACAAGATTATGACTACCTGCTCTGAAGCACTTTATAAGATGAGATAAGGAATTTTGAAAAATGAGCTCTCAAGTTGACATTCGAGTTGATAGGTGAGTCAAGGCAATATAGAGGTGAGTCGAGGAAATATAGAGGTGATTCAAGGTGATCTAAAGCTGAATAAGGTGATCCAAAGCTGAGTTGGGGAGAGCCAGAGCCATGTTCGATTGAGCCAGAGCTGATTTGATCTAAGCTAGAGCTAAGTAAGGGAAATCTAGATTCAATTTGGGTTGAGTTGGAAGTCTCAAGAATAAAACCATGGTTTATTAAAAAGACATTTTTTGCCTAAATTTTTGCCTTCTTTGCTTCCATACTCTAAGATCCTACATGATAATGGTTATTAGGTTGATTATAGAGGCTTTATAAGCAAATTTATGGGTTGAAATCCCACTAAGCATGCCAAAAATTAGAGAGGATTACATATAACTATCAACCAAATGTTATTCCAATAAATCAAAAGAGAAAAGCATAAGAGTAAACTAAATTAAGCCTATATATTCATACATGAATTGCTAATGATAATGAAATAAAAAAAGAAAACTATACCTCACCAAGTAAATCCATCCTCCAAGAGCATCTCAAAAACATGTTTTCCCTTGATCAAGATTCCTTGTCTTCATCAACAATAGTGGAAAACTCCTCTAGTGTCTTAAGAACACTCCATAAAACCTAGTCTCATGATATGTAACTATCTAATTTTCTTATCAAATAAATTTAATCCAAATATGAATAATACAATAATAAAAACATAAATAAGTTTGAAGAGATTTTGACATTATAACATTACAATACTTGAGCTTAAAAATGATGTTTATGGCCTCTCTATTTATATATTTTTGTGATTGGTCAAGATTAACTATGACTATCCATCTCAAGATTGAGATGTGTGGTTATGGATTAATTGAATTATATAATAAAAATCTATAAATATACCTCATAATTATTTTGGAAAATGGGCATTGAATAGGAATGAATGATCATTAATGAGGCATGGAAGACATAATCTTGATATTTTATGCATTTATGGATTATGGATGCCACCCAATAAAATGATGTCACCTAATGATGTAGTTAATATAAATCAATTTCCAATAAAGATTTATTCGATAAGTTCCATGTAAAATTAACTTAATTCCCTAATTTGGTTTAATTATCCTAAAACATGATTATTCAACTTTGGTGTAAATTTTGGCCTTAGTGAACAAATTAATCAAATTGGTCAAAATGTCTTGTTATTTGCTCAAAATTTGATTGGATAAGAATTAAAAGTTGATGTTAGATGTTTTAGAACCATATTCCCATTTAGGATGTTATCAAAACAAAATAACAAAGGTATGTGTCCCATACAAGAATTTTGATAAAAAAAGAGCAATCTAGAGCACCTAGGTGCAAAATTGACATTTTGACTTGAAATGATTTGATTAAAGTTAGGTATCACATAAAATGTATTTCCCCATTTAGGGATACATTCACCTAAATTTTATCTTGTTAATGAAAATCTCAAACCATTGAGTGTTTTTTATGGATTTTGACCTAAAATGTGCATTTGATTGTAATTCGGGTAAGATTGATAATTTCAATGAAAATAGTGTTAGGAATTGGATGTCTACAATACCATGTATCTCTTATGTTTTTTAATAATACTATGAAAAAATGATTATATATGAGAGATATGGATAAAAATGTATGAAAATTATGTAATATGATGGATATGTATTAAACTCTAAATGCTATAACAACTATTTTTTAGGTGATTATTGAGTTATTTTATCTATAGAACATATAAAATTAAACTTACAATAACTCAATTAAAAATGGAAATAGGTATATGCATGAGATGATAAAATGAAAACTACGCATCAATATTTATAATGGAAAAAGGAAGATGACATAATCCCTAAGATTAAAATGGGGGAAATGCACTTCTTGGTAAACTTAAAAAATACTAACTTCTTAGCTTCATCTAGAAGTAAATAGCCATGATAGATTTCGTAAATTGGATAAATTTACCCTTTTACCATAGACATATAAACAAGATTTTTGAATAAATTTTATTGAAAACTTCATAATTTGATATTGATTTTGTGTTTGATTTTTACTTTTCTTTGTGACCCCCTACACTTAATATCATGTGACTAGGAAGACACATGGGTTCATCACCAAAGATTATATGTAGGAGTGTAAGGGCATCTCTCCCCATTATTAACAACACAAAACTATTAATATGTGAGGGCTCAACACCAAATATTAATGAAGGGAAAAATATGTATAATTTTTACTTTTTTCTTATGCTTTTTATCTTTCGATGAGTGTCTTTCTTTCTATTTATAACATATTTTTGTAAGGTCATTACCCATAAATCTTGGCCTCATGTAAATATTAATATGTAAGGTGTTATCACCAAAGACCAATATATTCTAATGTTTTCTACTTAGTAAGAGGAGACTACCATGGACAAGCTTCTAGACTAGGCTGTAGGCTAACATTTTCTAAGTTTTGTAAGAAGGTGTAGTGAAGTAGTGGTATCCTTTGCTCATAAAAAATAATACAAGGACAAATGTAATGTTGATTTTGATAATGTTTTCCATAGGATAATATGGTAATATAAAAAATTAAATGAGATGGTAAGTTTCACTCTTAATTTTTTTATTATGTGATATGACAACTAAGTAATCACCAAACATGAAATTTGATATGCAAATACAATATGTAGATAATGTAAAATCTACTAAAATTAGGTAGATGTGAAATTATATAACTAAATATAAAAAATTAAGGTAAAAATATTTCACATATTCACCAAATAATTTTCACTCTCGAGTACATAATCGATAGGCTTCATTTTGAAAATCTTTAGTCACTAAATAGGGACCTGACCCATTGGGTCTAAATTTTTTACCTTCTCCTTTATTTTTATCTATTAAACTATCAATTATCAAGACAATTTATCTTAAATGTATAGGATGTTCATGGATATTTTTATTAAATTTTTGAGTCATACAATTTATGTATGCAACATGGTTTTGTGTAGAAATGAGATGATGTTCGTCAAGAGTTTCTAGTTAAGCGAGCTCTATACTTATATATTATTCATGTTCAAGGAGACCCTAAAGAGAGACATGAAGGATATGTATTTCCACCTTAATGGGTAAAATATATTTATATCCAAACACAAGGGAATATGAGGTTGTCCTTTTGGTTATGAAAATATTGGTCTGATAGGTCCATAGTGTTCGATAGAGCTATAAATATTAATGTCTCTTAACATATTTAATAATTCTTACTAGGATTGACTTTAGGGTCTTTTTGGTGGATTTGGTATGGATATTGGATTTTGTGTATTATAAATAGGTTGTGTGATGAGATATAACACATTTATTACACACTTTATGTACCTCAAGGTTTTTTAAAGGAGATATATTATTTATGATGTTGACTTATAGGACTCAGAATCAAAAAATGATTTTATTTAAAATGAATTTAATGATATAGATAGACCCACATAGTGAAATACATGGATGTAATGATGAAATGATGACCATCTGAGGAAGCATGAGAAAAACTGTCAATCAAATCTAGACCCCAAGTGGAAAAGGTCATGGGGTAATGATGGGATGTAGTGCCCTAGATGGGATGTAGATCTCATATGTTGAGTGTTGGCACTTATTTAATTTTCTAATTTATATAATGGAATCATGTTTGAGAGTGAGATATAAGTATCTCATCTTATGAATCTTGTAGGTAAATGCATATCCACCAAAGTGTCCATCATAAACACCATATGGTGATGAAAAAATACCTTTTCTAACTCCACATGATTGACACACCTTAGTAACATGTCATCAAAATATTTGAGATAGATAACCTCATATATTATGACTTATTTAGATGCAATGATATGAATGCATTGACTCTACTATTATTTAGTAGCCTCAAGATAAGTATAATCAATTAAATAGTTTATGATATCAATGTACGAAGGAGAGGAAATAATGGTGGGTTTCTCTATATAAAAAATTATTACATTGGGAAATTTACTATAAATGATATACTTGGCCTCTAGGGGAGAACTTTACATTCAATCAATGATATTTGTTTCCCTTAATGGACTTTTGGTTGACATATGTGAGTCCAAACTCACTCAAAATCATGATAAAATTTCTAGCCTTTAATGAAAGGGTTGGTTGGGTTAAGATTTTTTTAAGGCCTAAGACCTTACTATAACCCTCATCTCTTGGTTAATAATTTAATATTTCAACTACTTGGTCATGAATGTGATGGTTAAACACTCATCTCTACTTGAGTATAATATGTCTCATAGTTGACAAGAGTATGGATAGTGAAATAGATGGCATGATCCTTACAATCATCATCCTCATAGGATACCATGAAAGAGAGAGAAATTTCAATTTCCCTCATGTAAAGTACAAGAGGATTGTTAGATTTGGATATCATGAGCATTGAAGGAAACCTAATAAAACATTTTACCACTTTAAATGCACCATGATCATCACTTGTCCAATTCAATCCACTCTCCTTCTTAAGCAAGTTTTTTATGGAATGAAATTTCTAATTAAATTCAAGTATAAATCATTGAATGTCCCAAAACTTACCCAAGAAATACCTGATTCCTCGCTCATCTATAGGGGGAGCATGTCTAATATTATGAATATATTTTTTGTGTTAAGCATGGGATATACTGAGAGGGGGGGTCAATCGATATATCATATATCTTATAAATATTTTCCTTAACCAAATTCTAATTAATCAAACATTAAATATATGCAATAAAACTCAAACAATAAACACCACACAAGATAGAGAGAGACACCAAATATAACGTGGAAACCCAATGTGGGAAAAACCATGAAAAACAATCTCAAGTATATGAATGAGCACAAACCCAAACAATATTCACAAGCCAAGCTTCCAGTAGCACCATACCCCTTTGCTGAGCACCAACCCAGCTACTATTCATGAGCACCAACCCACAGGAGCACCAAACCCCTTTGTCGAGCACCAACCCAGCTACTATTCATGAGCACCAACCCATAGGAGCACCAACCTAGCAATAATTCGTGAGCACCAACCCCTTTGTGTATACCACACACCTATCTCTCAATGTTGTTATCTCAATAAATGATAGATCAATACAACATCTCTTTCCTCTCTCTCACCTTTGTTCTTCTAAGCTAGATATAACAAATACAAATCATATTCATCTCTCACAATTGCTCTTCTAAGCTAGATATTAAAATATCAAATCAACCTCTATCTTCCATATTACAAATGGCTTCTCAAGCCTTTATTTATAGCTTTCCAAATGACCTTTGTCCTTCCCCCTTTGTGACCCTTCAATCCTCATGGAAAATGGCACCAAAATTGTATGACTCTTCATATTCAAGCCTTTGAAAAGTCATGTGGTGAACCTTCATGATCAAAAACGTCCTTCCCTGTTTTGTCCTCATCTTGGTGACTTTTCGTATTCCTTAAAGTGTCCCTTCATGAGAAATTGTGCCCTTACTCTTTTGTCTTCACTTGGTGACTCTTGGTATTCCCCAAGATGACTCTTCATGGGAAAATGCATCCCATCTTTCTTTTGTCTTTACCTCGTGGCTCTTCAACTTCTCCATGGACCCTTCTTTTGTCTCATATGCAACCAAAAATATATTCGTTAATATTAAATAAATATTAACTCATATTAGCCAAGATATATTTATTAAAAACAACATTAAATTCAATGGGGCCTTTATCACCAATAATGCTAGACCTTTGACATCAATGACAATATTTCCAACAATCTCCCCCTTTGCCATTGATAGCAACCTCAATCCTGAAACTGCCACATCCTGTCACCTGCACATACTGTCATCTGAAAACATATAGTAACTCCCCCTTACTATAGCAACATGTATCTATTTCTTGTACCTGTACCTATTATTCTCCCCCTTTGACATCAATGGAAAAGGGCCTACCTGGAGTTAACACTTAGCTCCCCCTCAATTGATGTTGAACATCAATGTCAAGAAGTAATAAAAATTACTCCCAACTCCTCTTGCAGATCTTTGAATGTATCCTTTGATTGTGCCTTTGAGAAGATATCTGATAAATCATTGCCTATCCTTTGAGAATTTGAAATCAACTCATTTGAATATTTTCTTCTAATCTCACAACCTTTTGCATGAAACTTTAAGGTGTATCCTTTAACACATATTTAACTTACACTCAAAATAGTATGCTTACAAAACATTCTTAGCTTTGGTTCTACTAATATCCAAACTTAAATACCTTTTCTGGCTATCTTGGTAGTGTTTTTATCTTCTAATTTCACTATGCCACCATTGATCTTCTTTTAATCTTATCTCCTATCATATTCCTTAAACATCCACTATCAACAAACCATGGTTGATCTTTATTTCTTACATGCAAAGCTATTTGCACCAACATAGAATCTTCAAGTTATTTTTTCTACCATGAACATGTCTGAACCTTCTTCCTGATGAATGAAGCTTTGAAACTCTGATCCTTCTTCTTGATGAAATCTGCATGAGTATCCTTTTCCTTCTTTCTAAAATTGTTAGCTCTTTTTCAACATTCTAATTTCTTGTGACCATAATCATTTGAAACACTATTAAACTTTTAACACTGCATATGCAAGAATCATTCTAATAGCCTCAACCTTAACACCGGTGCAAAATTTTCTTCATAAATATATTCACTCAAAAGATATACAAATTAATCTGTCAACTGACCTTATTGTCATGCAACATATCCAAGACCCAATAGCATCCACCATGCTTCAATTTTTATTAAAAGTGTCTCCTTGAAGCCTAGAAGAGACACCCCACACAATAGGGTTCTAGAAATAAATCTCAGGAGATTCCCACATCTCCTCTATTTCTTCCTTGATCTTCTTGTATTTTTATTTTTTTCAACTTTTGCAACTATCTTATCTTGACAAAGCTCATGCTCAAATATAACAAGAGATTCTGCACAATCCTTCTTATCTTATTCTTTGTCTACTATAGCAAGTAATTTATTTTCATTCTTAAACTCAACCTAATCAACCTTTACTATTTTAGGTCTCCAAACCTTAATTTGACTCTTCTCATATCTTTTAGGGGCTCTATAACCTTTGACATACTTTGAAGATCTCTTTACTTATTTTGGACATAATTTAGCAATATGGCCAACCTTATGACAACAAAAGCAAACAATATTTCTCATACCTTTTTCTTGAATGTGATTGAGATCTCCCTTTGACTTATTGCTTCTCTTCATACAGTCTCTTTCCCTATGACCAACATGATGACAAACAAAACAATGGACATGAAAAGAATTTGAAAACTTGAAAGCATTGGGCTGCCTAATTGTCTTCTTTGATTTTTCTTCAAAACCTGCATCCTTCTTTCCTTGAACTAATATTTCATGATCTTTCTCAACCTTGATTATAAGCTTCTCATGATTATCCTTTAAAGAACCTAACTCAACCTTTAACTGATTACACTCTTCTTCTTTTGATGTTAAAATTGAATTTGTAACCTCTAACTGATTCTTAAGATCTTGAATAAATATCTTATTTTCTTTTACTTCTATAGCCAACTTATAATCCAAGATACACACCTTTTCCTTAAGAGCCTCAACCACATATTTCAACTCTTGATTCTCCTTCTTTAGCTGCTTGGCCATCTTATGCTTTTCTTTGATCTACCTTCAAGCTATTAAACTTTTCAAAAAGGAATCTGCTCTAATACCAATTGTTAAGCATGGGATATATTGAGAGGGTGGGGTGAATCAATATATCATATATCTTATAAATATTTTCCTTAACCAAATTCCACTTAATTAAACATTCAAGATATGCAATAAAACTCAAACAATAAACACCACACAAGATAGAGAGAGACACCAGATATAATGTGGAAACCCAATGTGGGAAAAACCATGGAGAACAATCTCAAGTATATGAATGAGCACCAACCCAAAAAATATTTGCAAGCCAAGCTTTTAGGATCACCATACCCCTTTGTTGAACACCAACTTAGCTACTATTCATGAGCACCAACCCACAGGAGCACCACACCCCTTTGCTGAGCACCAACCCAGCTACTATTCATGAGCACCAACCCACAGGAACACCAACCCCTTTGTCGAGCACCAACCCAACAACAATTCATGAGCACCAACCCACAGGAGCACCAACCCCTTTGTGTATACCACACACCTATCTCTCAATGTTGCTATCTCAACAAATGATAGATCAATACAACATCTCTTTCCTCTCTCTCACCTTTGTTCTTCTAAGCTAGATATAAAAAATACAAATCATATTCATCTCTCACAATTGCTCTTCTAAGCTAGATATTACAATATCAAATCAACCTCTATCTTCCATATTACAAATGGCTTCTCAAGCCTTTATTTATAGCTTTCCAAATGACCTTTGGCCTTCCCCCTTTGTGACCCTTCAATCCTCATGGAAAATAGTGCCAAACTTGTATGACCCTTCATATTCAAGCCTTTGAAAAGTCATGTGGTGACCCTTCATGATCAAAAATTTCCTTCCCTCTTTTGTCCTCATCTTGGTGACTTTTTGTATTCCTTAAAGTGTCCCTTCATGAGAAATTGTGCCCTTACTCTTTTGTCTTAACTTGGTGACTCTTGGTATTCCCCAAGATGACACTTTATGGGAAAATGTGTCCCATCCTTCTTTTGTCTTTACCCCATGGCTCTTCAACTTCTCCATGGGCCCTTATTTTGTCTCATATGCAACCAAAAATATATTCATTAATATTAAATAAATATTAACTCATATTAGCCAATATATATTTATTACAAACAACATTAAATTCAATGGGGCCTTTATCACCAATAATGCTAGACCTTTGACATCAATGAAAATATTTCCAACATGTTGGATTAATGTAAATAGTATGATAAGAGATGATATAACCTAGGATTTTTCTATTTTTAACTCTAAACCCACACTTCTCAGGATTGAGGATGACACCATATTCTATCAAATGTGTGATAATGGTGCACAATACCTCTAGGTTCTCAATCATATTTTTTGATTTTCCTAGAAACCTTAACTATATTATGTATGATATCATAGAAAATATGATTCATGGATCTCTTATATGTTTCACTATATTTTTTAAGGTTGAAGGGCATGACTACATAACATGAAAGTACCCATGGTATGGTAAATGAAGTTTTACTTTGATCTTCATTTGAAACTAGGATCTAGTTATATTTAGAGAAACCATCCATAAAAGACAACTCATAATCTATTGTATCATCCAAAATGACATCAATGGAAGGGAGATAAATTTTTTCTTTAGTGCATGCTTTGTTAATAGCATAAAAATAAATGCAAATCCTAATTTTATCGTTCTATTTTATAATGATAGTTTTTTTGGATATCCATTTAGAATAATCCATGGGCTTTATGAACCTTACATTGAGAATCTTAATAACCTCTTCTTTCACCATTAATGCAACTTTGGGCTTGATTTACATGAGATTTTATTTTATGGGTTTTGCATCAATAATCATAACTAGATTATGAGCAACTATTTCAATCTTAATACCTACCATATCTTTGCAGGAAAACATAAAATATTTGGAAAGATCTATAAGTAACCATTTTTGGTATTTCACCTCTTATGGTGAGAATGAAGACCTGAATTTGAGGATTCTAGGTATTTATTTAGTCCTTATATTTATATCATTAGTGTCCTCAATGAGGGAGGCATTATTTTCTTCATATTAATTTGGGATAAGGAAGAAGGTCAACATCCTCTCCTTTTTCATTAAAGATGTTGAGCTATTCATCAAAGGACAAATAGTACTCAACTGTAAAATAGGAATTGTATTAGTTGTGACCTAGGGTAGATGTAGGATAAAAATTGAAAATGGTGCCTCTATTATGATTTAAATGTGTAAGGTCATCATAAACTTGTATAAACTCTATAATTTACTCATAATTCTCATATAGATCAAAAACCAATGGGCTAATATCCTTCCTAATGTAAGTGAGAGTTTGGTCAATGGAAAATTTGTCCATGATGTGTTCCATCTAAATAGATGATATGGAGTTAGACTCAAGTATTATCGAGTGGGGATCAAAATGAAAGGAAGAAGCATTCATAGAGTTAGTAGGTTGATTAATTTCTCTAGGGATAACTTCTATGGAAAATAAGTCAAAATACTTAGCAACTTCATGTACAGTAGTTTTATATATTTGAAGATGTTCAACCTTAGTACGATAAATATATGATTATTGGTTAGTCACTAAATTTTCATCACCTTACATTTTTAGGTTCTAGATACCCAACCATTTAGTAATGAGCATTCTAAGAAATAATTCTTCAGACTCAGCCCCATTATTTTTACACTCAAAATCAAGTTTAAAATTGAATGGCATAACTCTTCCTTTCTTTGAAAGTAAAATGACTTGGGGCTGAATCAGTCTTCAAAACTTTTCATTAAATTTCATTAAACACGTATGAACCATTCTAACAAGCATGCACATCTTAGCAAGCATAAACACCAAATCATAAGAACATGAAACACATGAACACAAAATATACATGGGAAACCCTCAAGGAGAATAAAACCCATTAATGAACCAAATGGAATATAGTAATTTAAGACAAACATCAATCTTTAGTGAAACACCAACTCCACATGAAACACCAATCCTAACTAGCTTAGCACCAACTTAGCTAGGCTTTAGCAAGCACCCATTTGCAAGGAGGCACCAACCCCCTTGATGAATCGACACCAAATCAACCACCTAATTATTTTATTACCTTCAAAAACCATTATTTCTTACACAATAGATGATGATATTCTCCTTTATCTCTTTTCTCACTTTTATCCCTTTCAAACGGGCTTCTAGGCCTCTTCACTCAACTAGTCCTCTTCATGGCTTGATTAGGTCTCTTGACCTTGATATTCATATATATAACCTATGTTATATATTAATGAGACTTATTTTATGGTGTTCATGACCTAATTTTTCTAACCAATTATCTATATAATTTTCTTATTTTCTACACTCTCTTAATACACAAAATAGGCATAAACTACCTTGATTTTATACAAGTCACTTGATCATATCCTTCTTAGTTAGCCACGATTAATCTCTTAGGTCAGACATGAATAGGTATTATAATATTAAAATAAAATTCCTTAATAATGAATCAATTAAAACATTAGGTTGGCTATAACTCAATTAGCCCTTACTCCTCTTTTAAGCTTTATAGAGACTTAAAAGGTCTTCTTAGCAACATGTTATCCTTTGGAAGCATATTCAAACACTTCACATGATATAAACACATCATATTAAACTCTAATATAACTTGTCTAACTTCACTTTAGGTACATAACACCTTTTAGGTCCAACCACCATTTAAACCCTTTTTCAAAACACTATGCATAATAAGGTCTATGAATACACATAAAATTTGTCTTAAAAAACTGAAGCATACACTTAATGTTGAAAAATAACCATGGAAAAAACCACATAATTAGAAACCTCATGACCTAATGGTCATATCAAAATTTATTATATGCTTCAACTCAAGACATATAGTCTCAAACTCTTCTCTACAAGATGTTCACTTAGAACTACCAACTAACTTCAAAACATAGCCAAAGAAATAAGAACTTTTGATAGATAATTGAATGAATTAAATGGATTTAAATTAATTAACAAGACCTTATACCATCCTCATACCAACCTCCATCAAATATATAATAATCTATAATGGAAACTATTGGTCTTATAGACCAATTTGTTGACTTCCTTTCTCATAAACTCCACTCAGCCATATAAGCCATTTTGTATTCAATGATCCAACCTATTAAACTAACTTAAAATCTTATAAAAAATATTTATATATTATTAAAATACCAAAAAACATCATCATGTACTCCAATCCATTACTCTTACATGAAAACATAATAGGAATCATCTTCTCACTTCTGCCTGATTTTTTACTATCTATACCACTGGGTCTATTAGTAATTGGTCAATTTTAATCACCAAATTTTTATACCTGAGATATAAAATATATCCAAAAACATACATAGACAATAAATAAAATTATCACACTTTGACCTTAATCCGCATAGTAACTTTGACTTGGTCAACTCTTCTTGCTACAATAAATCTAAAAAAACACTTGCTTATAGGGTCTACACACTCACCTAAGAAACCAATCACACATAGAGATTTATGGGAGATTTTAATTCAACATCCAATCACTTAAATATACATATCAAACCATTATGATCTCTTTAGAACATTATTTTCAACATTGGGTCACTATTAGGTTTCTTATGAGGGTTTAGACCATCTTCTAGTCCTAACAATCATTCATAAAACTTAGTTCCTCTTTCCAAAAACTAATGCTTATAAGTTTTACCTATAAGCCTTATTAATATACCATTAATATATTATGTCCTTATGCATATAATTTATGTTCCAATGAGCACTTGGAAAATCTTCTTAGGTAGACAACTCTTCATTCTATGCACTCAAGAAATCTTGAAATACTTTTTTCAAGCATTTTATTATAAACCATGAATTGAAAATTCATGCACATACTTAAAAAAACTTAACTCAACTCTTTAAATGATCACCCACTAACTCATTCCATGTAAATTTATCATGATACCTCATATAACCACCATCTCTCTCTTCATTTCTAGGCCTTGACCTATAAGTCTCATTAGGTCTTGAAGTTGACCTTCTAATCACTATCCAAGCTCTTAATAAATCGTATATATGCCATGAAATATCCTATCATGTTTGACTACTATTAAAAAATATCATATATCTTATCAATAGTTCATTATGCCTCATTAGGCCAATCAAGATCTAGAACAAGTCTAATTGCATACTTGGATTGAGGTACTTACCCCTAAGACTTCACCTTGAAACTCTCCTAAGTGACTTAATGCCTCTTAAACATGATCTAAAAATATTATACAATTAATATTTTTCATATCTCTAATAGATCATCTTTTTTGCTCACTCAGAACATCTTCAAAGCTATTTATAAATATTCAAATCTTGACTGGGATATTCATAATATCTTTAGAGTTGCATACATAGATCTTTAGAGTTGACCTTTTAATCAATTTCAAGACCCTCAACACCTCATGTATAAAATAAAACAACCTCTCTCATTCTAAAATACTATCAATTATTCTTCAAAGCATTCAATATATTCATAGCTCACTTAGAGCATCTTCAGAGTTGCTTACATAGATCTTTGGATCATATAGTTTCTTATTTGGATTTCACTTATTTCATCATGCTACCTACATATACCATATGACAAGGTATAAATAAATATTTTAAAGTTACTTGAAACTTGACATACCAACTTATACTCATTCTAATATTAATGATATAACTAGCATTATTTAACTAATACTCTCACATCACTACTTCTATACATCAAAAACACTCACTATGTTGGCATAATAACTTGTATACACATAATATTTTTAACTTTTATCAATTATTGATTATTTAAATCTTGCAAGAACCCATCAAGACTCAATCTCTCTCATTGTATATCCTAAGGGGTGCATTGAGAAAGGGGTGGGTAGACCTTTTGTGCTTCATAAGATTGTTGTCCCTTCTACCATATTATTACCAATCCATCTAGTTCCTAGAACCTTTCTCTAAGTCATTTCTCCTCCCTTGCACAATATTATAGTATTTTTCCTCTTTATATCTTTCATTTCCTTTCTTGGCACCCTTTTGACCTTTTCAACATACTAAGTTGACCTCGTTGACCTAGTATAGTTTAGGGAACCTTTCTCTCTTTTGGTTTGTTAGCTCTTGACTGACCTAACACAAACTTAGTGAGTTATCCCAAA
Source organism: Torreya grandis (assembly GCA_037957365.1). Lineage (NCBI taxonomy): Eukaryota > Viridiplantae > Streptophyta > Pinopsida > Cupressales > Taxaceae > Torreya > Torreya grandis. Next base: position 3,482,009 of record JARHVA010000501.1, read on the forward strand.
AATGAGCTAGGTCGACTGGAGCACAACTTACATTATCAAATAATTCTAAGGTAATATCCACCTATAAATAAGAGGTCATTTATATCATTTTTTTTTTTATAACTTAGACCAAGGGGAAACCTTCATTATCTACCGAAAAACCCCCGGGTACCCATCGGGTAAATTTTTAATGTGACCGACGGCGCGGACGAGTCAGCAAGCCCTCCAATTCCATGGGTGTCAGGGGGATTCGAATAATTGACCTGCAGAGCATGACAAACATACATAACCAACCAATCTAAGCCCCTGACCCAGTCATTTCTATCATTATTATGCACCATTTTACTTGAGGAGACTTAGCTTAGGTTTCTTATTTTAGAGAATCTAGTCTTTTAGATAGGTCTTGGATGATTTGGCCTAAAAAAGTGATCCTTATGAACCATAATAACCTCTTTTGAATCCCTTTTGGTCAAGGGAGAGATTGAGTCTTGATGGGTTCATATTCAAGTAAGTATATTCAAACTTTGTTCTCTTCTCTTTTAGTAGATAGAAGTAGCATAAGTGTTGGTTCAAATAATATTACTCTTAATATTCTATGTATTAGGGTGTTACTCATACTTAATCTATTTAAAGTTCCTTATACACATTTTGATTAATTTATTTTACTAACCCTCACTTTATGCCACAAGATTTGGTGCACACTAGATTATATTTACTTTTCTTGTTATTATATTAGTGAAATATTAAATCATAGGACTCTTTTAGGGTTTTTATGTGATTGTGTTAGAATATAGGCTTGGAAACCTATATTTCATGGTGTGTTGTGACAAGTGATATCATAATTAGGTCTATTAGATCCTCATATTGATCATGTCCCCAATTGAAAATTATATGCCTCGAATCAAAATTGTAGGTGTGCTCTATCCCATTAAATCTAGGATTGATTTATGGACATGATGCATTTTTTATTACATACATTTTGGTGAACCCAACATGAATCAAACCCTTACAATATTTTTTTCACTTGTTTCATTTTTAATTTTTTTTATTTTTATCATATCTTTATTGAGCTAGATCAACCCTATCCACATTGTTATATATCTTTGTGTGTAGATTTATAAAAATAGGTAACTGGATTGACCAACTCGACCTAATATAGGTTTCAAAACTTATAAAATAATGTTCAAACAACCAAATTAACCAGCTTGACCCAGTATAAGTTTTTTAAATTTTTAGACTTCTTGCTCAACCTATTAGGTCAACTAGGTTGACCTAGTGCATTTTTAGCACTTTTTTAGTAACTTCTTATATTTATTAATCGACCAGCTCAAACTATTTTGTAGGTTTTTGATAGTTTTCTCCAAGGTTATTAATCAAAAATATTCTCCTTTTCATCTCTAAACCATTTATGCCATTTTTTATTCCTCTATATCTTTTTGTTTCTATAATTTCCTTTCATGGTTTTCAGTCTTCAAAACTACCTCCACACAAGGTCGACCCTATAGACCTAGTTATGTGTTCTTTCTAAAATAACTAGGTTGATCTTACTAACTAGTTAATTTTTAGACTTTGCTTCCATAGTATAGGTTTGACCTTATCGACTCTATTATGTATGATTGTCCATATAATTTCTCAACTATACCTTGTTTTAAAGTTGGAATTAACCATATATGTTAATCACATATTTCTTTTCAATTGTTTGTATGCTTACAATAGTTCACATAGTCTAATTAGGTAATTTTTAATCAATTGCTTAGTTACACTATTTCTATTCTTTTGCACACATGGCCAAACCACATAAACATCAACAAGCATTTAAACATTTGACTACCTAGGTCTACCTACTTGGATTTCATCACCAAGGGGGAAGCTAACTTGATGCATTGGTCAAGTATAAATCATGGTTAATGGTATATTTTGGCTAATCACCCATTACCCTTATTGTTTTGATTTATGAAGTGAGGGGATAGGCCCTAATACCAAGCTTGTGTCATTACCACTATAGTCCCTTTCATACCAAATTTACCTGAAACTATCCTTAGATTTATATCTAGAACCTTGCTTATAGCCAATCTCCCTTTACACTTAAAATCATTCTTAATAATCTAATCAACATTCTTGGTTACATAAGTATCTAAATTTAATTTTAAAGTTATTTTCTTGTTCTTTGATCAATTTTATGTGCAAAAGCTTGCATTAGACAGTGTTAGTGTAAGATTTTACCTTGTGTGCATCAATTCAGTTGATTGTGTGTTTCCTTTCTGCACATAATTTCTTAGATTAGCTTCAAATTATATTTTTTTATTTCCAAAAATTTTATCAATATTTTCCTCTTCCATGTTCACTATACTAGGTCAACCCTATACTTTTTCTAGTTTTTATGCACTGCACTAGATTGACCTAGTCAACCTGGTATAGTTTGCAAGCCCTATTTCATGTACTAGGTCGATCTAGTCAACCTAGTTTTGTTTCATGCTTTTCCTATTTTTCAATATAATTTCCTCTTTCTCTATTTTTTCATCTTGTTCATCTCTCTTTAGTCAAAATGATGTCTCTTATCAAAATATTTTTTGACAACCTAAATCCATTTAGATACTATATAAGGATGTTCATTCCTCCCTCTCTTTTCCTCCTAAGAGAACCATCACTCTTGGGGAACTTATTCTCCTCCTTCATATATGAACTATAACATGGTGAAAATAAAAAATCAAAATGAATTTGATAGATCTATTCCTTTCCATACTTATCCAAACACTTCTCAAAATCTCCAAACCAATGTGGGAGTGATTGATACAAATCTCTTTAACAATCCCAACAATAATCTTCCTAATACTAATTTGAGGAGTTATCCAACAAACACTAATTCACCTCCTAATACACCCAACTCTTATCTCATGTCATTCAATATATGAACATCATGAAAATCTCTAATACCAACCAAATGATGCAACTTCAATAACATCTAATCAATGTACCTAATAAAATTCTAGCTATTCATCCTCAAGTTAATCCTAATTATATTCCTCCACTTCTTAGGGATGCATTAGGTGATGTTATTCCTCAACTAATAATTAATAACAAGATTCTTCAAATCGTTAAAAATGATATTTTATCTCCCTTCATTGTATCCATTGATATTGGTAACATAACTCTAAATATCAAATATGATGGGACTAAAGACCTTGCTTCATTCCTCAAAGCCTTTGGTAACCTTTACAAAGAGTATATCCAAACTAATACAGTTTACATAACTAATATATTAGTAAAAAATTTCATTGGTGATGTATTATAATTTTATAATCAACTTCCTCAACATTATATTTTTCAACTTGAAGATTTGGTTAATCTTTTGTTTAAAGAGTTTCAACATAATAATCTTCCTAAAAATTGTCTTAGTCACTTCATAAATGCTAAAAAATCTCCTAATGAATTGGATCATGAATTTATTAAAATATGGAAAATTTATCTCATAAAGATGATCATAATATGGTTGATGATAATTTATTCAAACTCTTTGTTACTGCTCTTATTCCCACCCTTCAATATAAGGTTTGAACCTTTTCTCCTCAAACTCTTAATGAAGCTCTTGACCAAGCTAAGCATCAAGACTTTATTATGAAGAAATTTGAACCCAATATTTTCAAAAATATAATGCTATCACTAGTAATACTTCCCAAACCAAACCTAGAGTTGTTGAATCTGATGTTCCTTTACCATCTTGCACACCTTTTTTAGTTCAAAAAATGCAATAATTTTTACCACCCTCAAAACCTTTCATTTATCCCAATGTTCCTCCTAAGTGGTATGATCCCTATCTATTTTTTTAGTTCTATGCTAACATTGGGAATTCTCATGAATCTTGTAGAGGGATTGCTAAGTGTGCCATTTTTTTTATGTTTAGTGATTCATTAAACCATGAGGCTATGATTAAACTTCATCATCAAGAGTATGTTGTCATATTTAAAAAATGACAAAACTTTAAAGCCTCTACCTCTAATAATTCAAAAATTCTTCAAACAATAATCAATCAAATGTTAAGGATGTTTTTTCCATCAATGCCAATTAAGGCCTATATTATAACAACTCTCAATATGTAAACACTGTTAATATTAATTATCATTATAAACTAGCTCACAAAGATCCTGTTACCAAGCTTAAGAAACCATATTTAGAAGAATAATTTATTAATGATACCACTACCACTCACGATGATTTGAAAGCACTTGAGGAAAAACTTCCTTCTTTTGATCCTCCCACAACATCTATACCTCCTAAATCTAATTTTCTTTCTAAACTTCATGTTGATTCTTCTAAATCACATTAGATTTTTCTTTAATAACTCAATTCTATGCCTTGTAAGATTCCTCTTATGGAGTTGGTTCAAACTTCACCTTATCATCATAAATTTATTATGTAATAACTTCAAGAAATTGAAGATCCATCTTCCATAGATGAAGAAACACATTCTATTGATTTGTAACTGACAAATGTCAATACCATTGAGACTATGTGTCCTTCTTCTAAGCCTTTCATTGAATTTATTGAAGAGGACATGATCAATGATGAAATTATTTTTTGCATTGATGATCCACCTCTCTTTATCAAAGTATCCATTAATACCACCCTTATAAAAAAATTCTAGTTGACAAAGGTTCTGGTATTAATGTCACATCTTGATTGCTCATTCAATAACTTAGTTATTAAAAAGATCATCTTAAATAAACCCATCTTACTTGCCATGGCTTTAACAAGACTAATCAAAATCCACTTGGTTGCATTTAAGTTTGATTGACCATTGGACCTAAGACTATTAGAACCAAGTTTATGGTCCTTGATCTTCCTTTATCTTATTACATTCTTCTTGGTCATCTATGGACTCATCAAATGAGGGTCATCACCTCTTCTGTTATTCAATGTATTAAATTATTACATAATAGAAAACATTACAAAAATAAATCTAATCCCAACCCATGGAGCATCTAGCTTCCCAATCCTAAGCCTCAATATCAAATTCCTATAATTTCTACAATCAATAGTGCTCTTTAACCTGAGTTCATCAACATGAATCATAATCTTCAAGTTACTCTTGTAGATTCTGATGATGATGAACCCAATGAGTTATAACACACTTAAAATACTAGGAAGCTACCTCTATATATTATGGATTACCTTTTTCCTTCTCTCTTACCCCAAGATTATATTGTTCTTATCATGGATGAGATTACCAATTTTCCCCCTCCATGTGATGCTCAAGAGCCATCTTTACCTAAAGATGCCTTCACTTGAAATGACTTTGGAGTGGCTAAATTATTATAATATATTCTCATCATGTCTCCTTATACATTTAGCAACATTGGAATTTCACCTTGTGAAACTCCACTTGATTCTCAAGCATGTATGATTTCTCCAACATATGATGAAAACTATATCATGGCCCAAGCTCACTCTTGAGACTTGGATGTCTAATAATATCAAAATATTTTAGCCCAAATTCATGATATTAATCTATATGTATATACCATATCTACAAATCATGATTTAGATCCTGAGGGTCATGTACCTCCCACCAATTCTTCACTTATTGATACTCCTTGGGTGGTAGAACAACTTACACCTTCTAAAACTAAAAATATTTCTACATATTCTCTACCTCTTATGGATCCTATCATTTCTTTTAGATTCTTCTCCCATCATTGAATCTATCAACACTCCCATGTATTCAAATCCATCGTCTTTATCTACTTCTTAAATTACACTAGATGTTAAGGAAATTGATGTCCATTAGATTTATTTTGAATATCACCACCATGGTAATAAAATTCTAGACCTTGAATTAGATGTTGAAGATTATGGTCCTCTTCCTACCTTTCCTAGTGATGATGCTATTCTTGAGTTACTTCATGCTTGAGAACCTCAACTTCCTTGGGATTATCATAAACTTATAAATTTCAAGAATAAAATTCCGTGCTTTAACAACTTTGTTGCTAGCATTGATCATAAAACAAATCCAATTTAAACCTTACCTAATTCACCTTATCATTTTAAAGATGATAATTCCATGATTATCAAAGAAATAGCTCTTATTGAATATGTTACCCCATCTTCTCCTTGACCAATCACAATTTCTCAAGAACTCTCACCATTTGAGCATAACAACTTTAGCTTATTATTTGATAAATATCAATAGGCATTCACTTGGTCCTACTAAAACATGCCTAACATTGACCCTAGTATTTTGGTTCATAAAATCATCACTTATCTTGATTCTAATATAGTGTGTCAAAAGAAACACAAATTCCTACTTGAAGTTACTAATCTATGTCATAAGGGAATCATTAAATTACTAGATGCTAAAGTCATTAAACTAGTAGATTATTATGAATGGGTTTCTAACATTATTCCCATTTGGAAGAAGGTCACTATGGTCATCCACATTTGTTAGGTTGTGGAGCTAAAATCTTCAACTTTGCAAACAAAAATTGAAGGTTGCTGAAGATCCAGAAGCACCGACATTGGCAGTATGACCGACATCAGTCATGACCAGTGCAGAAGGCAACCAGCAACGGCAGGAAGTCAGCTGACGTCGGTAGCACCAGGCAAGCAGGGACCGACGTCGATCGCCTGTGTGTTCCATAACTATTCGTTGCACGAATAGTTAGTTAAGTGAACGAAGTGTTTGCATGTAAAGGTCAGTTAGAGTCTTGAGCTGCGTGGATAATTGTCTAAATTAAGAGTCTGAGTTATTGTTTAAGTCTGGGATCTATTTATAGACCCATTGGCATGTATTGTAATGTATGAGCTAGAAAGGAAGGTAAGGAAGATCCTTCTATTGTAAGATCATTGAGTTGCAGGTTGTTACAAGCTCATAGGAGATCTACATGTGTAAGTATGGTATGTTGAATTACAGGTTGCAAGTTCATGGGAGATCAACTTGAAGTACTTTAGAGTGCTTGGTGTACTGGCAGGGTTATTACTGACTAGTTGGAGAGGTGAACACCAATTCTGTGTGTGAGTTGGTTGTTGAGACCATTTTTGGTAGGAGAGTGTTTTGAAGAAGAATTACTATACACTTGAGGTGTGGGAAGCCTCTGTAAGGTGGAAGAGTGTGGCGGCTCTTTACTGTATTCTTTTCTATAAAGTGTTAATACAAGATAGTGTATTGTCTCTCATATTCTATGCTATTGGTGAATTATAGTTACTTGTGCTTCTGGTTACTTTTGCATGTTTAATTGCTTATATTTGGTAATCATATTGTGCTCTTTCTGAGGAGCAAGATCCTAACAAGTGGGATCAGAATAGGTGTGTTTGTTCTTGGATTCCCCTATAATTGGTATCAGAGCATGTTTGTTGTTTTAGGTACCTAACAAGTGGTATCAGAGCTTTTAGGTTGGGATACTAACAGATTGGATTAGATCTGGTTAGTGTGTTTTGATTACAGGGTACTCATAGGGTTTCTGTTTGAGTGGGAGTTAAGCAATGGCAGAAGATAGTAAGCTACGAATGGAGAAGTTTAATGGCAAGAACTACCAATTATGGAGGATGCAGATTGAGGATTATTTGTATTAGAAAGATTTGTACTTACTGTTGGGTGGGGTTGATTGCAAACCCCGAGATATGAAGGATGAAGAATGGGAGGTTTTTGATCGGAAGGCTCTGGGATCTATAATATTGAGTCTTGCATCATCTGTGATTTCCAGCTTATCACAGTGTAAGACAACGGTGGAGTTGATGGAATCTTTGGCAAATTTATATGAAAAACCCTTGACTTCAAATAAGGTATTTCTTATGAAGCGTTTATTTAATTTGTAAATGTTGGAAGGTGGATCTATACATAGTCATCTTAGTGATTTCCATGGTTTGGTAAACCAGTTAAGTTTAGTCAATATTGTTTTTGATGATGAAATTAGAGCTCTCTTAATCTTGTGTTCATTACCTGAAAGTTGGGAAGGTTTGGTAATGGTAGTTTCTAATATTGTGTCTGCTTCAAAAGTCTTAAAATTAGATGATGTTGTGAGTGTGATCTTGAATGAAGAGATACGTAGGAAAAACACAGGTGAATCATTAGGGAATGCTTTGAGTGTTGAAGGCAGAGGAAGGCAAAGAGAGAAGATAGAGCGTGGGAGATCAAGGTCAAAGATAGGCAGGAGATCCAAGTCCAGGTATGGTAGAATAACCTACTAGAAATGTGGAAAGCAAGGGCACTTAAAAAGAGATTGTAGATCGGGTGAAGATCAGCGTGAAGAACATGAAGAAGAAGCAGATGTTGTGGATTACATTACACAGGATGCTCTGGTATGTTCTTTGGATAAAGTAAAATCTTGGGTTTTAGATTCTGGTGCCTCTTTTCATGCATCCCCAAATAGGGAATTTTTTTATGAGTATGTCCAAGGAGACTTTGGAGAAATTTGTGTAGGGGATGGTAAGCCTTGTCAGATGATTGGCAAAGGGAAAGTGAAGCTGAAATTGCAGACAGATAACACATGGGTGTTAAAGGAGGTCATGCATGTCCCAGTTTTGGAACAGAATTTGATTTTTGTAAGAAGTTTGGGTGATGAGGGTTGCACGGTAACTCTCACAGTAGACTCTTGGAAGGTTACCAAGGGTGCACTTGTTGTAGCTAGAGGTAAGAAAGTAGGTATGCTTTATCTATCTACTTGTATTACTGATTCTCTTTCTGGGTTATCTACTTCAACTGTAGATTCGAAGATGTGGCTTAATAGGCTTGGTCACATGAAAAAGAAGGAGATGCATGTTCTTGAGTCAAAGGATATTCTTTCAAATTTGGAAGGCATGGATCGTGATTTCTATATGCAAAAGAATAAAGTGACATTTCTTGAGAGATCCGATGTTAGTGACAAGAACAAAAAAGCCTTGGTTTTCAAGGAGAAGGTGACAGACAGAGTTCAGCACAAGGGGCAAAGAAATTTTGAGCAGAGCAAGGGTGATTTGGACAAGTGTTTGATCCAAAAGGAGCTCGCGAGAAAAGGTCAGTTCTCACTAGAAAAACACAGAGATCAACGTCGGCAGGAAAACTATCATCAGCGTCCAGACAGGGACCGACATCAGCTATGTGTAGCCTGATGTCATTGACTCAGGGCAGATAACTACCAGCATCAGCCAAGGGGAACCGACGTTGATAAAGAGGCAATCGCAGGAAACCGACATCGGTCGGGTGCAGACTGAGATGTGACCGGCATCGATCACTGAAATGAATTTTAGGTGGATAGCAAGCTATCAAGGAGTCTCAAGTGCCCATATGGAGGACTTAAAGGGTATGTAAGCCTCAAATTCATCATTTCCCTTCTTTACACTACTTGTTGCTCACTTATGGTATAGAACCAGGAAGTTATTGAAGAAGCAGAACAGGTAGATCCAAGAAACAATGGGAGCTTGGCATGGATGGAGGATGTGATTCCTTGGAGGAGAACCAAACAAGAGTTTTGGATGGAGTTGCCAGCTGAAAGTAAGCACTAAGAGATGAATGGATGTTCAGGATGAAGAAGAGCGAAAATGGACATGTGAGATAGAAGGCCAGGGTATATGGTCTTGTATAAGCTGTAGGGCAATGGAGGTTTGATCATTGTGTTTCTCTTTACCAAGTTGGATAATATTAGCTACATTATCCTATTACTGTATGATGTGCTTGTTGCAGGGTCACATATACAGGGTATTGTTGAACTAAAGGTAAAGCTAGTTCAGAGTAGTGTGTCATGGAGGAATCTGAGAGCAGTAAGATTCTTTGGCATGAGTGTGTTCTAGAGACATGGAAGGTCACATGTTGACTTTGTTTCAAAATGATTGTGTGAGACTGGTTAGCACACCGATGGTTGGATAGTTCACAGAATAGGTGTCTTAATTCACATGATGAGGTTAAGTGCATGGTATGTACTAAACCTAAGTTTTCCCAAGCAGTGGGAGTTGTCACATGTTTGGAGCCAATTCAGGAGAGAAGCATTGGAGGGCAGTTCAGTGGATTCTTAGAGGGACCAGCAGCAGGTGCACATGCTATGCAGGTTCAAGTTATTTTCTACATGGTTTTTAGATGTGGATGTGGCAGGTGATTTGGATGACAGGTTTTGCACCATAGGGTGTGTGGTGGTTGGTCTTCAAGAGTGATCTTGAGGAGGGATACAAAGCCAAGGGAACAAACTAGACAAAGTATAGGTATAGGTACAGGTTGCATCTATTTATCTCCAAGTGGGAGATTGTTAGGTTGTGGAGCTAAAAGCTTCAACTTTGCAAATAGAAACTGAAGGTTGTTAAAGATCCAAAAGCACCGGTGTCGGTAGTATGACCGACGTTGATCATGACTAGTGCAGAAGGCAACTGGTGATGGCAGGAAGTTGGCCGACGTCGGCAGCACCAGGCAAGCAGGGACCGGCGTCGATCGCCTGTGTGTTCCAAAACTGTTCGTTGCACGAACAGTTATTTAAGTGAATGAAGTGTTTGCATGTAAAGGCTAGTTAGAGTCTTGAGCTGCGTGGATAATTGTCTAAATTAAGAGTCTAAGTTATTGTTTAAGTTTGGGATCTATTTATAGACCCATTGGCATGTATTGTAATGTATGAGCTAGAAAGGAAGGCAAGGAAGATCCTTCTATTGTAAGATCATTGAGTTGCAGGTTGTTGCAAGCTCATAAGAGATCTACATGTGTAAGTATGGTCTGTTGAATTGCAGGTTGCAGGTTCATGGGAGATCAACTTGAAGTACTTTAGAGTGCTTGGTGTACTGGCAGGGTTATTACTGACTGGTTGGAGAGGTGAACACCAATTCTGTGTGTGAGTTGGTTGTTGGGACCATTTTTGGTAGGAGAGTGTTTTGAAGAAGAATTACTGTACATTTGAGGTGTGGGAAGCCTCTGTAAGGTGGAAGAGTGTGGCGGCTCTTTATTGTATTCTTTTCTGTAAAGTGTTAATACAAGATAGTGTATTGTCTCTCATATTCTATGCTATTGGTGAATTCTAGTTACTTGTGTTTCTGGTTATTTTCGCATGTTTAATTGCTTATATTTGGTAATCATATTGTGCTCTTTCTGAGGAGCAAGATCCTAACAAGTGGGATCAGAACAGGTGTGTTTGTTCTTGGATTCCCCTACAATTGGTATCAGAGCATGTTTGTTGTTCTAGGTACCTGACAACATTTGTATTGATTTCCACAACCTTAATCTTTCTTATCCTAAGGACAACTTTAAATTCCATCATCAATTCCATGGCTGGTTATGAAATGTTATGTCTTATGGATGGCTTCTCAGGATACAATCAGATTTATATTATTCTCAAGGACCAACATAATACTTCTTTCACCATGCAATTGGGAATCTATTATTACATAAAAATGTGCTTTGGACTTAAAATTTTTGGAGCTACCTATCAATGTGTTATGACTCACATATTTCATTATCTCATCAAAAAAATTGTTGAAACTTATGTGGATGATCTAATTGCTAAATCCAAGCATCATAATAACCATCTTTTTGATCTTGCTATCATCTTTGACCATCTTCTTAAATATGAAGTTAGACTTAATACTTTCAAATGTGTTTTTGGAGTCACATCTAGAAAAATTTTAGAATTATTAGTCTTTCTCCATGGCATCGATGTTGACCCAATCAAAATTAGTGTTATTGTTAACATGCTCATTCTTCATTTTATTTCTAACATTTGTACATATTTAGGAAAACTTGGAGCAATTAGATGATTTATTCCTAAAATGGCTTATCATATTTAATCTATCAATTCCCTTCTTAATAAAGGTATAACTTTAAAATGGATAGATCCATGTCAAAATACTTTGATAATAGGAAAGATTCATTACTTCATCCACCTACATTTTATCTACCTTCTAATGATAAACCATTAATTCTCTATACTTATTACACACCTATTTTAGTTGGGTCAATGCTTACCCAACAAGATGATATAGGAAGAGAGTATGTTATATATTTCATTAGCCAAGGCCCTATTGATTATGATACATGTTATACCAAAATTGAGCATGATTGCCTCACTACCTATTTTATAGCTAAAAAGCTTCATCATTATATGTTATACCAAACTACATATGTCATCATTCATTCCAACCCCCATCATTATTTCTTATCCAAAGCCTTTCTTCTTAGAGATAGAATTGGCAAATAGATGGTATTACTTAAGGAATTCAATCTCCACATCATCACACAAAAAGTTGTTAAAGGACAAGTCATAACTAACCAACTTATTGTAGCTCCTATTCCAAACACTTATTTGATTCCAGATGATCTTCTCGATGAAAATATCCTTTTCATTGAAGATATTAATTAAGATATATCCCTTAAATATTATTTTCATAGCTTTATTGCCTATCTTGAATCCAATAATCTTACATAATCTTCCCCTCCCTTTGGTGCTACTAAACCAAAGGCAGTTATTGAGGAGCTCTCTAAAATTAATGTTAACTTGCATGTGGATACTTGGATTTTCCACTTTGATGGTGCTAAGTTCCTTTAAGTAGTTGGGGTAGGTTGAATTCTTACTAATCATCTTGGTAAGATCATTCTGTTGGATTTTTTCTTTACCTTTTATATCACCAACAATATGGTCGAATATAAAGCTCTTATCTTGGGCATGAGAGTTGATCTTGATTTAGACATCCAATATCTTCATGATTTAGGTGATTCTCAACTCATTTATCATAAATTTAATGGTGATTATCAATGTAAAAGTTAGAATCTTATCACCTATCATCAAATTACAACCATTCTTGCTAAGGACTTTATTTTCTTCACTATCGAGCCTATTCTTTGAGACCAAAATTTAATTGATAATTCTCTTGTCTCTTTAACTTATCTCTTTCATCTTCATCAATATATTTTTTATCCTTCCTTTATTATTCAAACCATAAAATCTCCATCATCTATCCAACCACATAATTCACTTATTTATCACATCGAGGTTGTGACTATTAGACAAAGCCCTTGGTACCAAGATATCATTCAATACTTAGAACATCAAATTTATCCTCCTGATCTAGATTCTAATGAAAAGACACACCTTTGTAAATAAGCTTTCAAGTATGTATTTCAACATAACATCCTTTACTAACATAATGCTGAAATTACCTTGCTCTATTGTGTTATGCAAGATGAGGTTCCTCCTTTATGTGATCAAGCACATGGGGGCATTTATTATGGTCCCTATAGCGAACATGCTATAGCATGAAAATGCCTACATATGGGTTAATTTTGGCCTACTCTTGAAAAGGATGCAATTGAATATGCTAAAAATGGTACTCATTGTCATCTTCACAATGATCTTATTCATTCACCTCTTATTGAGCTTTAAACTATCAAATCTCCTTGTCCATTTTCCACATGGAGATTTGATCTCATTGGTAAACTTCATCATTCCCAAGATGGGCACATTTTTATCATCATTACTATCAAATACTTTACTGAGTGGGTAGAATCCATGCCCCTTATTAATGTTATTGGTCTTACCATATCCAAGTTCATTCTTAACAAAATTATTTTCCATTTTGGTGTTCCTCATACCATCATTTTAGATAATGATGGTAATTTTAAAAATAAACATGTTAAACAATTTTATACCAAATTTAAGATCAATCACAAGTTTTCCACACATTACCATATATAATTCAATGGTCAAGCTAAGGCCACCAGTAAATTTCCCAAAAAAATCTCCAAAATACAATTCTTGAAACCTACACAAATTGGCATATTTATTTTTACCCTATACCTTGGGCCTATCAGACTAGCATTCATACTACAATTGGGAAAACTCCATTTTTATTAGTCTATGGTTCTGAGTCAGTCCTTCGTTTATAAGTTGATATTACCTCTCTACATATATCTCTTCATAGAATTAAAAATAATCATATCTCTTTGGGATGTACTCCACGTGCCCCATCAAAAAGAGTTACTACAAGAGCAATTGTCTCAACTCCATATTTCTCCTTAACCATCAAATCATATTGGTGTAGCCCTCACAAATGCACCTACTCATCTTTTTTAACCTTCCACCAAGTCTGAAAATCCCCCACCTTTATATCTTCCCCTCATTATGGGATATAAGTTGGTATATAAGCGCATTATGGATAATGGAGCAAGCACTTTAGTTATGCTTAAACTAATTTTAGACAAGTGGGGCTTGAAGTATGAATCATATAGTAAAAGAGTGTTACATATTTATGGAACACTAGCCAAGATAATTGGGATCATCAAAGGTTTGAAATTATTCTTATATGACTTCCCAAGTTTTCCAATTCTACAAGACATAGTGGTGGTAGATCTACATACACACTTTTCCATTTGTCTATCAAGAGACTTCACTACCAAGATAGGAGGGTATGTTTCTATTGATTAGTGTTTCTTGGATTTTATAACAAGGTATGGAGCTAACATGATAATAAGAACACAATCATTGGCCAAGTTCCACATTGAACCATATATGGAAGCTAGTTCCAATCTAAATTTCACTATCAATGTGGTAATTATCTTCTTCACATAGATGATGATGATTAGTTTCAAAGTGTAGTAGAATATGGTAATGAAGATGGTGTAGCTTTATCGTCTCAAAACAAATATTGTGATGATTTATGATAACAATTTCATGATATAGTTCAATAATTTGAAAAAATAAGTAAGGTATCTCTTCTTCAAAAGAAACATGAGATTGATATTAAATCCATTAGTGGACCTCATGAAAATGAAGAGGAGTGTCAAGCCACTATCAATCAGGTTGTAATCTTGGAAGAGTGCATTCAAACCAAGGTAGAAGTTTATGTGATTAAGGAGAAGCCTAGGCCTCTACCTAACATTGAGTCATTTACAGACATGTTTAAACAAGGAGAAACATTTTAGGGACCTAGACATCAATAAAATCCCTGTCTAGATGAAAGTGAAGCTTAAAAGGTTTTCATCACTCATAAGAAGAAAGTTGAGAAGCATCAAATAAGCATGAAGGAGATCGATTAGGTTTCACTATCAAGCAGACCTAAAGGAGAACTATAAGGACATTTCAAAGGAGTTTTAAGTGGTGTACTTGTAGCTATTAGAGGTCGTATGAGTGGCAAGTCTTCCAATCACCTTCACAAGTATTTCTTATTTGAAAAACATTTATCATATGGTGATTTGTTCTCATGGAGTAGTTGTGACTCAAAAAATATTATTTCTGATCTTGGTTGAAGCAACAGGAAGTGTTTCATCACCTCAAACATGTTTTGAGGTCTGTACATATTAGATTAGGTCTTGTGTGTAGTTTTCCCTAAATGCCTTTGGCATAATGTGTGTTTGCTTCATTTTGTGTGTTTGGTGTGAGTTTTAAGTCTTTAAAAGGCATATCAATTTCAGATTATATCATAAGAGTGACTCCATTTCCCAATAGAAGGATAAGGATACTAGTCCATTATTATTTTAGGCATACTACCCCAATGAATCGCTAAGAATGTTGACCAAATTTTGACCTAAAGTCAAAATTGCTCACTCCCTCTAGATTAAAAATTCATAGGGTTTTCAAAATATTTTCATGGGCTTAAATAGTCTTAAATAGTTCTATATGGTCATATTTATCTTTGTCTAAAATTCCTCAAAGTTTTGGTCTTATGTTCATTTATCTAATCTTAGGGGTCAATTACAAGGTCTTGGAATTGTCAAATGTGGTCAAAGGATTAGTATGGTCTAAGGTCATTACAAAATGTTATTTATATGTCATTAAAGTCATAATATCATGTGCTAACCTTTTATTTGACTCTCACATGTAAATATATCAATTTAGCCACCTTTTGGCCTATTTGGAAGAGTTGGATGTACCATTCTAAGAAAAATATTTAAGAATATTCCTAATTTCTTTGATGTCAAAAAAGGGTCAGAGAATGTTCAATAATGGTCAGAGATTGACAACATCTACATTTCAACACCTAAACTAAGCAAAAGGACACATTACAAGCACTTGTACAACCTTACAAGATTATATTTTATTTATAAATAGTTTTTAAGTGTCCCTTGGGATCCATTAAATTATTTTCCATATTTGGAGAAAGTTTCAAGTCAAACTAACACTTCAAGCATTCTCTCTCCTCCATTGCTACTTTCACAAGTTTAATAAGGCAAATTTGAATTAAATGGTTCAACCAAGAGAGAGAGAAATTTAAGATCTAAAACTTTGGACATTATTAGGGGTCCTAGTAAAATTTAAATCAATGGCATTAGTTTCTAGATTGATGGCCTCTTATTTATGAACAATCCCTAAGAATAATAGTAGATCACTATGTCATATCCATTTGAGAGGGGTCTGTTCCTATATTTGTTTCTCCACTTTAGGATTTGAAGGAGAGGAATGGATTTGAGGGTGGGTTTTAGAGTTTTAAATCTCCTTTTCATGGTGTTTTCATAATCTAACTCATCTCCATGAAGTGTATTCAGTTGGAGGGAAGGTGTCTTAGTGTACAAGGTGCCTCAATCAATCCTGCTACAAGTTTATGTTTTGTCTTCATGGTGGTCATTCCTAGAGGTTATAAATGCTTCATCACTCATGGAATATCCATAAAATTTATGGAGTTCATGTGATATTTTTTTGATGTGTGATTCTTGTTCATAATCTTCAAGTGTTTGGTATTTGGAGATATGGTATGTGTTTGTGTAGTCCACTATATGTTTGATAGTCAAAATGGGCTCAAATATAAATGATATATCATAGTGTACAATTTTGAGATAATGTTTCACTACTATAAATATATAAAGATTATTATAATAGTCCAAACACACCTTTTAATAAGAGTCATGGGTTTTTTATTTATATACAAGCTTGTATGGACTGTAGAAGTAGATAAGAGATGCTCAGAGTCATGGAGAGACTTGATACATATCTTCATACATTCATGTGGCCTTGACTGACCCATTGCCATCTTCAAGTTATTAAAATTAACTATAATCTCTAATTATCTACACATAGACCTTACATATAAGATTATTGTACCTATAGGTCCATGTAGACTCTAAGGTGAGTTGAAGGTGACATAATGCTTGTCATAAAATTTGTCGTCTTGAAGAAGTGATAAGGATATGTGAAGTGGTTTGTCATGTTTAAAAATTTAAATAACTCAATAAATGGCTCTTTGTATCCCTAAAAGAATCAAATGATACCTATAGGCCCCAAGCATAGAGGTCCTCATTTTGGACCACACAACATCACTCTCAAAGTAAGAAAAATCCAAACAAAAGACTGTACTGCAAGGTAAGATGAAACAACTCAAAAATAAGATGAAGGTACCAAAGCATGATTGAAACCTTAAATACATGATTGGAACCTTAAATTCATATCCCTAATTTAAAACATGGTAAAATTAACACCTACCTATTGAGGTGACAAAAATAACTTAGGTCTAATCATTTATGCATAGAGAGCATCACCTACAACCCTACTCAGTCCAAGTAAGGGACCATATTTAGTAGAATAAGGGATGATTGGTATATTAGGTATGCAATAAATTTTTTAAATAAGAGAGGCTACCTTGAATTATTTTAACAAATAAATTTAACTTCATAGTGGCATTTCATGATAAAGACCTAGAAGGCCTAAATGAGTACAAATATTCTATTGCATTGGTAGACCCAATAAGAAACATATCAACACTTGGATGGGAATTATAAATTGATAGATTAAAGTTTTAATTATTGTTTTTAACCTTATAATCTCTTTTTGAGATCACTAAATCATTGCACAGTCGATTTCCTAAGGAGTTTTTAAAACCCTACAGTCACAAGTAGATACAACTAGTCATGAGAGAGAATGGAATTTTGAGTCCTATATAGGCATGATCATACTTTGAAAATTGGTACATTAAAAAATTTATGAGTGGAAAAAATACACTCATGTTCACCTAAAATTCATATAAGTAGATGGTATAGCCATTATTTTATCTTAGACCTTGTTCACTCTGTTTGCAAGGGACAATTTTGAGACCAAGGGGTTTGTTTAAACTCAAAAGCATAAAAAAATATGTCAAACCCCATGGAGGGTCCTTGAGGTAATAAAAAAACATATAAAAAGTATAAATACACTTTTAATGTCACCAAAACTCAATTTTAAATCCAAATGCTCTTGAGGATTAGTAAGAAAGTGACACGCCTTAAACTCCAAGTTCCCTAACTAGTATACTAGATGCATATATTAGGGAATGACCATTTATAAGGCATGTAGAATCATGAAAAAGGTTATTTTGGAGGTTTATAAACATCTCCTAGTAATGAGATGGAGTTTTTATGCCCAAAAATCAAATTTGACCTCTCTTGAGTTGAAGAGAGCTAAAACTGTCACTCGAGGAGCAACTTCACATACGAACACCATCTCTCACACTTTGAGTGAGAAGCTGATCCATTTGGAATATGTGGTGGGGTAAATGAAAAATTATATAAAATTATAATGAGGTCAATTTATGATTTTTTCTTTATGAACAATCATTAAGACCCCAAATAGGGCTTAAACCCTCCTAAAACCCTAATAGTGACCAAATACATTTGTATAACATAATTGGAGTAGTAAAAAAAATAGATTTCATGTTTTTTGGTGTTTTATAGGTTTTCATGAGAAAGGGATAACTTCCCAATCATTATATGAGGTAATTTTTTATGTTTCCTAACTCTTAAATTCCAAAAATATTAACAAGACATTTTGGATGTGGTCAAACAAGGCTCATTTTCTAAGGCAATCTCAAACAATCCTAAAATGAGATTAGGTGGCTAGGTCATTTCATGGTTTGCAAACTTCCACAAGGTCTTAGAATGTAAAAATTGACATAGAGGTTGGTGATATCCTAGATAAATTTAATCACATGATTTTGGGTTATTTCACACATGTGGTATAAGTTTGGAGCAAGAAAATAGGGTTCTATGCAAGGAGGCCTAATTCATGAGAGATAAAGATAAAAAAAATAAACTTCCACTCAAAATTTGAAGATGAAATTTGACATGGACATGTAAGGCCATACTGGGTCATATAATATTCCCTTGTCTTTTCATCACCATCTATAATTTTTTTATATACAAGGAGGTTTTTAGGTTTTTAGGGATACAAGGGAAGTATGCCTGGTGAGGGCTTGAGTAGCAAAATGAGTTCTTGGTAGTTGTTACAAGAACCAAAATGGTTTATTTTAGACTTGATAAAATATTTTAAGACCATTCATGGGTATAGGATGACTTTAATAATATAAACTTGAGTTTTAGGCCACTTGGACCAAGCTAGGCATGGGATCTAAAGAGTTTCAAGACACTTATGCATATGAATGATGGATTTTAAGATCATAGGAGATTATTAACACATGATGGGTGTCTAATGAGTTGTATGATATAATTTTGTAGATAATTTCATTATGGAGGAGGCCATTTTTCACTCTTCTTTTGCAAATAAGGGTAGTTTTTAAGAAGCTAGTCAAGGTGTCAAGCTAATTTGTAACTCATATGCCATATTGAGTGTTAAATCATCTTTAACAGTGAGACACATAGCCCTATAAGTATGTTTGGACTTATCATAACTCCCTTTCTTATTTTAACTCACATGGACACTTTTCAATCCTCTTCTACTATGCCCCTTTCTCTCTTCACACTTTCTATATAAGCAGGCACTTTTGGCTTTAAAATCTAATCCAAATCTAGTATGGGAAAGCCCTGCTAGTTTGATTACTATTTATGACTTTGAATAAAAGAGAAAAATTTAGTTGTGAGTTTTCAATTTCTTGTTTAAGGGTTTTAAGTAGTTCATATTTGAATGACAAGTGATAATCATTTGTCCTTGTGTTCACCTTACTATTTCATGTTTTGCACAAGTAGTTCGCTCTCTAACAAGTCACTTGAAGGGTAGTTAGTGTTCTTGTATATCTCTAAGTGTAAGGAAGAGTAATAGTGTTTGAAATCATACCTCTTATTCATCCACCTTGAGAAGTGCATTACATCTTACCTTCATGTTTGAAATACTTATGTTAGAGAAACCTTGAATGTTGAGATCAATTTTGTCAAACACCTTTCATAGTGCAATTTCATGGTATTCTTGTAGATATTATCTTGGTGCATAACCTCACTAAGTGAGGTTTATTTCATGTTCTATCTATCCCTTTTCATTTCAACAAGTTATTAGTATAGGTGATGAGCTTAAATAGACAAATCAAGGGAGTTAGCCCTTCAATATAGAGGTTTACCCCTACTATAGATAACCCATAGGTCTAAGGTTAATCTCATTATTTCACTCAATTAGAATAGTCTTGAACTACCTCTCCAAGGGTACAAAATTTATTGATAACATTAATCTTACCAACAACTCATTTCATAGTTATTTATATCAAAACATGACCAATTTGGATCTGCTAAACCTATAAAATGGATCTCTTATCACATAACACCACTAGAGAGGGTTAAAAATACTCTAGTAAAGTATCACCACACAATAACCTTAGCTAGGTATAAAATACATAAAATAAATCTAATTGTGTGCTCATTAAAGCTTATGGCACAAAATGGGATAGTTAAACAAACAAAACAAAACATGCAAAGGAAAAATCCACTCAAGTCAATTGAAATGTAATTTTAATCAAGGAGTAAAACATTCAAGCTATTACTTTGTGTAATATCTATCTAGAAAAATAAAAGAGTAAGAGTTAGGAATAAGTACCTTAAATGAATGTGTCATGCCTCAGTCTCTCCATTGGCCAAAGGTGCTCTGAAATAGGTTGTTGTGGATTTTTAAGGACCAAAATATTTAAATTAACTCTAGGCAAAAAAACTCCTACTTTGCATCTAATACTTTCCCACAAGATAATTGTCTTTCTTTCGAAGGTAAAACCCTAAGCAATGACTCCTCAAGTGTAGAATTTACAAATTTTTGAGTTGTAACAATGAAAAAATAATTGTTTTTCTATTAGATTAAAGTGAAGGTGGTATTTATATAAAATGATTGACCCTAAACCCTTACATAATTTAGCTAACAAGGTCGGCTAACTTGGTGGGAAAGGTAGTTATTAGGTTTTGAACTATGTCAATCGGGTCAACCTAGTTTTATAATATGCGGCTTAACATTTTCTAATGATATTTACCTAGCAAACATAGTTGTAAAAGTGGGTTTAAATTGGCCAACTACATATGTGTTAGCCAATGTAGTTATAAAGTGGGGTTTTTTATTATTGGTTGACTACGTATGTATTGGTTGACATAGTTGGAAAATTGGGCTATTTAAGAATGGAAATTGTTTAGGGAGTTGGATAAGGGCATGAAAGGTGTTGAAATAGGTATTATAAATATAAAATAAACATTTAGTGGACATATAGTTTCTTATAGTTTAAGTATATTTATACTTTTAGGATGTTTGAGGGTGGTTTAGAACCTCTAGGAGCTATAATGCAAATTCTAGATTTTTAAGGGTTGTACTTAATTTTAGACTTAGCCATGTTCTAGGATTTCATATTTTAGACTTAGCCATATTTTAGGGTTTCAAGATTTCTGGGAGACATCATAGGAGGTAAATAGATAGACACTCTAAGGAGGTTAGATAAATAGTATGAATGATACAAATCCATAACAATATTACCCATATTTTTTTTAATGTGCCCTTTAAAGCATGTTCTCAGAGAGATTGAAACTTAATAAATTCCTACAAGAGATAAAGTATTAGTAAATGATCACGTTTACAAAAAATATTATATGTAGATGTATTCCCCACTTGAATCTCATTATGTGTCATGTAACATGGGATGGTGCTTTAAGAAATAACATAACAACACACAAAATTGAGTTAAATAAAAATGAAATACTAAAATTAATGTTGGAGTGAAATGAAATTAATTGAAAGTACCATATACATATTGTTGACCAAATTTGACTTTTAGGTCAAATCAGGACACCCCTAGTAAAAAATTTGATTTTTAGGCCTATAAGGGAGTATAATATTTTTTCATGAGGTAAATTATAGTTAATTTGATGTCAATTAATGTTGTCCTAGCTTTGGTCAATTAGTTTCTAGGTTCATTTATCATTCTAGGTCATTTTAAGGGTCAAAAATAGTGCATTTAATGCTTTGTATAGGTTTAATAGGAAATGTGAAAGTTTAAAAGAGTTTTTTCATGTTACATGTGTCCTAAGAGGTCTATATTAAATGTCACTAACTGAAAAAAATTTAGTTACTAAAAAAAAGACAATTTTCTTAAAGAAAAGAGTGAGTTTGTCACTTGTACAACCTCTTTGGGAAGTGTTCCACATGGTAAATTATTATTAAATGTCTCTTCATCTCCCTAAAACTCAATTATACATTTTTTTAATCTGAAAATTTCATTTTGAGGCCAAAATCATTTTATCTCTTTTTCACCCCTCTTGGCATAAAGAAGTGACTTACAAGTTTTTGCTTGGTACAACCAACACAAGGGGTTTCAAACAAAATGTTCATGGGGGAATATTATACACTAAAATACCTTAAAATTAATATAATAATTTTTAGGAATGGTTGAATTTTCTTCATAAACCATCCATTTGAAGTTGACTATGCAAATATACTTGCTCATCTGTGCACCTTTCAAGTTTTGGTCTTATTTGAGAGATTTCATACAACTCACTTGTTGAGATTTCTTCTCAAGCATGTTTAATTCCTTTTCAAATTCTCCTCACACATTTTTCATGATTCATGAGCTTTAGATGTGTTAACCATCTCAATTTGTAGGAGGGAACACTTTTCTATGTAAAAGGAAGTTTTTCATCTTTTTCAAAACCTTCATACTTGGATGGTGAATTTAGGAGATTATTTTAGTTTCATTTGCATGTTTTAAAATTTACCTTGTTTCTCTTTTTACCTTTCAATATTAATATTCAATACAATGCTCCATGAGAGTGAAGTGATGAGCACTATACAATCAACTTTTGCTCATTGGCTACTTGTAGACATGATGAAATGCATGCATAGAGCCTTTAAAACATGTTTATAAGGGTGTGTTAAAAAAATTTGGGTCCTCATGTGTATTTTAGTATCATGAAATGGTGAGTCAAGTCTTCAATTAATGTAAAAAGACTTAGATTAGAAATATGTATATTTTGGTTAGTTTCTTGGTCTCAAGTGTAGAATGCAATTGGTTAGAAGTCATCAAATTGAATTCATGTATCACCTCCTTAGTTTATATTTGATTATATTTATCTCTCTCCCTTTTCACCCCCTAAATTTGGTAGTAGGTTCAATCCTAAGTGGTACATCAAAGGAGCTAGCCCTATCTAAAGACTCACCTTATTTTTTAGGCTTCTCACAAGCCTAGAGGTGATTACATTGTGCCACTTGGATGAGGAGAGCCTTTTTATCTCCTTAAAGGGTGAAAATATAAGTGATAATGGTTTTTGGCATGCTTTATGGGACTCTTGTTCCAAGAGATTGAGAGATTTTTTATGTTATCTCTCAAAAATCAACCTTTGGAGGCATCTATTCAAGCATCAATGGTGAATCCAAAGACATATCATCTGGTTAAGAAGCCCAATATATCCTTTTAATATTTATGGTAACATATTTCTTTGTGTTCTTAATTTTAATTAATATTTATGGCTAATTTTGGTGTTGAGATTTGTCTTACACAAGTTGGTGAAACATATCCATCTTATCTCATTCCCTATCAATATGAGCAAGTCATTGGTCAATATTGTCATGATCTTTATCAACCTCAATATGACTTTAATCAGCCTCAATGTGATCATAGCTAGCCCATACATGATCCTTACTAGTCCTATAGTAAGCTTTCTCAATGTCTTGTTCTTAGTCAACCTAATCCTTTCTCTAATCAGCCCATTTCCACCTTCAAACAAGCACCTTTAGGCTATTAAAGGTATATGTTAAAGCTTAATACTATAAGGTATGTGGTCAAGATATTCCTAATCATTCCATATATCAAGTGAGAAATGTATTAAAGTTATTTAAAAAAGAGTGGGTACCTATTGAAAGAGCCAATTGGCAAAGGCTCATGAGTGATATGTTAAATGTGAGTGGTTTGATTGCATCTTTGGAAGAGAAGATAAACAATCATGAGAGGCAGCCTTACCAAGTTTATTAACCTTCATACTCACTTCATCAAGTTTCATACCGTCCATACATGACCCCTACTCATGAGCCAAATCAAGCCCATCAAATTCATCATTTTCTAAAATAATTGGAGAATAGAGATTAAAGAAGAAATATTGTGTTTGAGGCTAATATTGATAGGTAAATTGATTTAGTTAATATGAATTTACAATAGTCCATGTTGGCATAAAATTAATTGGATTTCAAACCTTCATTACCCTCACACATTGCATCCCCACCAACTCAAAAAGAGACTCATAATCCCAATGTCCTAAGTTGGAACAAAGTAGTGGAATCATGGTGAAAGGAGGAGAAAAATCTTGACCAAGAGTGTGATATTGAGAATACATCTAATCCTAAGTTGGATCAAGATAGTAGAGGCATGGGTAATAAATAAGATATAAGCATTGTCCAAGAGTGTGAAGTGGAGAATGGAGTTGATCCTTTGTAAGTCCCTCCCACCCTTCGTCAAGAATCTTCTTATATTACATGGTAGTCTTCATGTGATCCTTATCCACATGATGATTCCTACCAAATTTAAGAAAAGATTTTCCAATAGAACCTAGCTAATCAAATAGAGGAATTAGAAGTAAAGATGATATTTTTAATTCAAGGTGAGATGGAAGGTTTAGACCCAAAAGAAGATCCTATGCCTAAACACACCCCATTCTCCCTTCCTCAAGAGCTTCCCGAAGAGCCTATTAACTTACATTCTCAATCTAATTTTAAGTTATATGTGCCACCTCTACCAATTATTTCATCTTATCCTTACCCCATCACCATCTTCCTTACTGGACATGTGGTATGGGAACCAAAGGAGAATCAGTCGGTTGATAAAGAAAGAGAACTTTTGTTTGAAGAAAACCTACCTCCTTGGAAGCCTCATTGGGATAGATCACATGATTTTAAGATGCTTAATATTTTCATCACCATAAAAGAGGCTAAAGATATTTCAACCTTTGACAAAAGATATCAGATTATGATAGTTTAGGATCATTTTAAAATCCCTCAAGAGGTCTTAAGTGATTAAGAGAAGGTAAGTCCTTGTGTTGAATCTCTTTGCTTGGTTGATGATGAAGAATGTTTTCTTTATGTTGAAGAACCTATATTAAGAGAGGAACATGCTGAATTCATGGCTAATAAAGAAGACCTTATGAGCAATTATGAGGAGGATATCACCTTAGGGACTCTCCTTGGTCAACAAAAAGACAAGTGATAAGTTTTTTCCTCTATGTTTGAAGTAGAATGTGCTATCAAGGAGGGAGAACACTTTCAATCCATCCCTCAAGAAGTGGTATTCTTGGGAGAGTCTCGTGAGACCAATATAGAGTAAATATCCCTTTAATATGATCTAATCAAAGATGAATAAGAGGTGATTTTCTATGTGGAGATTTCAGATTGGGCTGATGAGGAAGGATGTTTTCCCTTGTCCAAAGAGGAAAAAATAATCATAAACTCTTTCATCACTTTGCAAGATATCATGGATAAGCAAGGACAAGCTATTAATAATTCTTTAGATGATATGTTTGAAGTAATTTTTGTAGGTTATAATCCTCTTCATTGAGGCTATAAGTTAGTCAAATATGGAGAAGGCAATATTGGTACACAAGTAACTATGCAAAGGAAAAACATTATTTAAAATCTATCCTTTCAAGAAGCATATGCATTTGAATATGACATGTTTGAATTCATCAATATGGGATATCATTCTCTCAACTATTTAGTAGAAACACGTCACCTTTTTAAGGATGAGACAAGCTCCTATTAGCCTTAATCTTCTAAGGAACAAGAAATCAATCCTTTTGGAGACATGCCTACTAAGGAGATGCAAGTTGACTAGGAAATAAAGGGTGGGAAAAAGTATAAAGTGTGTGAACATGTTTAATAGGAGTATATATACATTGGAGACTTATTTAAGGATGATCTACTTGAGATTAGATCAAGTGAAGTGCCAAGGAAGAGGTCTGATCCATAAAGCATTCAATCAAAAAATAAACCTACTTGGCACTTGTTTCACCTCACCATGAAGATGATTCAAGAAGTTTTCCTTTAGATCTTGGAAATAAGGTATGTTTAGTTGTTAGGTGTGCATAATAGGTTGTTTCTTAATTCCCCTAAGTGATTTTGTACATGTGTGTCTTGTGTGTTCATTTTCTTTGTTGTGCGTGTCCTTTGCTTTATGTGGTAGAAGTAGTCATTACTTGTCTTGTTTTGATCAAATTTGAGTCAATAATAAAGGTTCTCTTATTTTTCTCAGTCCTTAGATGACTCCATAAGCCTAATGTACTAATAAGGCTACTGGTCTAGTTATTATAGTAGGCATACTACCCCTATGAGTCACCAATTTATTGACCAAATTTGACTTTTAGGTCAAATTAGGACACCTCTAGTAAAAAACATGATTTTTAGGCCTATAAAGGGGCATAATATTTTTTCATGAGGTTAGTTATAGGTTATTTGATGTCAATTAATGTTTTACTAGCTTTGGTTAATTATTTTCTAGGTCCATTTATCATTTTGGGTCATTTTAAGGGTAAAAAATAGTTCATTTAATGCTTTGTACAAGTTTTCTAGGAAATGTGAAAGTGTCAAATAGTTGTTTCACATGCCATGTGTCTTAGGAGGTCTATATTAATTGTCACTAACTAAAAATTATTAGGTTACTTAGAAAAAGGTAATTTTCTTGAAGAAAAGAGTGAGTTTGGCACTTGTACAGCCTCCTTGGGAAGTGTGTGATGTAGGAGCATCACCATGTTTTTCAATGTACTTGTCATGTTTAGGTTGAGTCTTAAGTTGTCTAAGTATGCTAGGTGGAATTTTTGCCAAAAATATGTTATTCAAATTTTCAAATTTGAAAATGTGTTTCATGAGCTTGTAATAAGGCCTAAGTGTACATAAAGGCCAAGAATGTGTTGGTTTTAGTTAAGATAGGACTTAGAGATATTATTCCATGTAATTCCAAGCCAGGTGAGTGAGATATGGAGTGGTTAGAATCTTATTTTTATTTATCAAACTATTAATTCCATTTTGGGAGTTGGTTAAGTGAGGATAGGAAGAAGATTTGAGTATCTAAAGTAGATTTTATCTTCTAATAGAGGGGGAATTCAATTGAAACAAATTTATTATTGTGTTTTAATTATTAAATAATGATTTTAAGAGTTTGGAAGATTAATCATAACTTTTTGTGCATGTTTCTCTCATAATTATGTGACTAAACTAGATAAGGCAATAAGCTAGAGTGTGATAGTCAAGGTTTAAAAGTTTTATCTTTACTCTATGATGATCCAAACATCTAGAGGGGTCCAATACAAGACCAACAAAATTTATTTGGGGTTTTTAAACCATCAGATGTTCTCTAGAGATCCATTTCAATGTTGATTGGGCCCTAACTAGGGTTTACTAGATTTGAAAATTGGTATGGTAAATAAATCTAAAAACTTGTAATCTTGATTCTCCCAATGCCTATAAAAAATGCTCTAAGTTTCATGGTTCAACTCAATGGGTAAGCATACTTTCTAATTCAATTTTGATTTTAGCCCTTATATGCCTAGGTAGACTGAGACAAAGGAGTATAATGAGGTTTTAGGGTTGATTTATAATAGGATTTTGATTTAGATAGTTATAAAACATCATTCCACACCTACCATATAACTTGAAAGATCCATATCTTTCTCAAACTCTATATAACCCCAAAATAGGGTGCTTAGGAGACCTAATAAGTTTGTCTCAATCATTAGAAATCATATTTCATACAAAGGAATAATATCAAATTTTCACATATGTCATACAACTCCCAAATGGGTACCCAAATCATGTTTTTTTGGGACATCAAAGGTTCCATGGAAAATATGTGGAAAAATTAGTCAAAATAGGGCTACAAGCCCATAAGCACATCAACAAAGCAAGTATGGCCTCATGGCCTAGGGTGTGTGTTTTGATCAATCAATAGTCTCAAAATAGATGTAAATAGCTTAATTATGGTGTATTTATTATGTCTAATCTTTATTTTTTTTGCATATGATTCATTTTCCATTATTTCATATTATATTCCAAGTTAATACTATCAGCAGTAAGTCAACATATAGTCAAATGAGACTGATTGAAATCAAAAGAATATAATACTAGATGAGTTTGTGTTTAATGATGATATTATAGGTGTTAGAGTCCACACCATTCTTGGTATCAGATCCAAGAGATTGTACACAATCCAAGATCCAAGCAAAAGGAGGAAGAATGTGACTTATAAGAAAGAGGTAAGATCTTTAGATGGAAATTCAGGTTAGCAATAGAGGCAAAGCTAGAGGAAGTTAAATAACCATCAATAACAAAGTTTAGGTAAGGAATTTGCAAAGAGAAGTTGCAGATTAAAAGAAAAGAGTTAATAGGTTCTCTAAAAGAAGACCCAAGATAAGAAGACTTAGAAAAGAGAGAAGTATTGGAATCATTATCATTATGTCATCAAGTTATATGTGTTTAAAAAACTACAGGACCAAGGCAACGACAAGACTCTTGAGAATAGGTATGAATTTATTATCATAAATCTGATTGAAATCTATATGATGCTATGTTGTTGAGTTGTAGGAGACTGAGAGGTTTGAATGGTTAAGTTGATTGAAAAGAGAGGTAAAATAAAATTTGGGAATAATTTGAAGTGAGTGGAAAGCCCTATAAACCATTGAAGTTTGATAAGTAGAGACCAAAGAGAAGCTTTAAAGAGAGTCAATAAACCATGTTAAGTTGAGTGAAGATTTTGGTGAGACAGTGAAGGTAGAAGGCACCAAAAGACTAGACTTGAGAGTAAGACAAGTTAGGTGAGGTGTTGAGAAGTAAACAAGGTGAAACAAACTTTTTGATAAAGTGAGTAAGAAAATAAAAGAAAGGATGAAGGGCTTAGTTAATGAAGATTGCCACATGAATAAGGTGAGAGAAAAAACCTATTAGAAAGAGATGGATATAAATAAGGAGATAGCTGAGATGAAGATAATCTTGGCACATTTGGAGAAGATCTTGGAGGAATCAAGACAAAGATTATTTATAAGAATTATTAAAAATAGTTCAATGGCCTCTCATAGAAAGTAGAAAAAGGTAGCAAGAAGTTCAAAAATGTAGAATGCTATTTAGGATGTTAGCAAGAACATCCAAGGAAAAGAAGAAGACAAGAGGGGTAGCCAAGCCTCAATCTTTTGAATCTGATAATGTCTTTGCATGTGTGTATATAGGTAAGTTTATGGATGGGAAAGAAGTATAATCTAATAATCTATAAGATGAGACAATGTTTTACTATCTAGAGGAAGGAGAGATGCTAGGAGAAGAATTTGAAGATAGAGTACTTGAAAGACAAAGAGCTCTTAAAGAGGTACAATGGCATGAAAGTTTGGTTTCTAATATTGTATTTGATGATAAATTTTTAAGTATTCTAGAGGAATATGGTATAAATAAAGAGGTACCTGATGTAAAGCTAAAGGAGCTATCAAAATTGACACATAACAGAATACAAATTCATACTACAAACTTCAATACCTTGTAAATGTAAAAGCAAGCATACATTTTTAACATTGAAGGATGAGCCAACAAGTATTGTAAATGGTTGAAAGATGATTATTATAGGTGATTAAGAGTTTTTATATCAGAACCAAAAGGATGGGGTATGTAGTTCATCATTTGACCACCAAAATGTAGTGGATGTAATTCAAGGATCTGATTTGTCTTTAGAAAGTCATGTTTTAGAAAATGACTATGATGAAGGGATATTAAAAGAATCTCTTCTTATATAAGGCAAGAATGAAGATGAAGAGGTGAAAAAAAGTATTTATAACCTCCCTCAAGAGACAATAAATACCAAAATTAGTAAATTTTCTAGCAAATGAACCATTTGTCTATGTTACTACAGAACACTTAGAAGATAGGTTGACATCCTTGGAGCATGCCATCAATAATGGATCATCCATTACAATACCATTGGGTTTAGGAACTAGGAATGAGAAGAGGAACATGGTGTTTGAGTTCAAGGATTTTCTAGAGAAGGCCAAGAACTAGGTTTAAGTATTCATGAAAGAGCCATTGAAGAAAGAGGGAAATATGAGTGTATCCTTGGAAAGCGAAGGTCTGAATAATGTTGCCAAGAAGGTGAAGTAGTAAGAACCCAATTCAATAGATCAAGAAGCATAAGTGAAGGAAAAATAACAATCCCATATAATACTTGAGGATAACATGAGACTCCTAAGAAGAGAGAAAAGTAACCAAAAGGTGAAAAGAATCACAGAGGTAAGTGTGACAGTAGCAAACTACATTTGGGTAGTCATAAAGAATAAAGGACATGGAATATGATCCTTGGAGACATTATATAAGTTCATGGAGATCAAGACCAAGGTGAATAATAAACAAGCCTTTTGACAATATTCAAGAATAATGGAAGGCATAATACCTATAGTTTTGAGATGGATGGAGTGAAACATACCCTCACACCTTTGAAAGAGGACTATATTTTTGTTGTTGAATCAGATTATAAGGGAATGCTGATAGGTGGAAAAGATTTTTTACAAGTAAAAAAATAAAAATACTTGACTATCATCCATGAACATTTGGAGAAGAAGGTGATAGAGACAAGCAAGCCTAAAGTTTTTGTTTCTAATTCTGTGTATATGACTACAAGTATGAAGGAAGTCTTAAATGATGAGACAACGCATGATAAACCATTATTGAACATGGAGGAGAAGGATAAAGATTTCAATCAAACCTTGATTGAAAAGGAAAGAAAATAGCATGAGTCAAAAAGAGAAGTCTATTGGTGGGAAAAGGATCTAAAGATGATGGCAGAGTTGTTTGAAGATAAGCCAAATTAGAATTTAAAAGATAAGGAGAATCAATGTGAATAGGTAACAAATTTGGTTTTTAATACTCCAAATATGTATGTTGATGATTTTAGTGATATTTTAGAAGTTAAAGATGATTTAGATAACATTGGATATATCTTGATTGCTTTACAAAATAATAAGGTATGCAGTTTGTTTGACACAATAGTGTGTAATAAATTCCTTGAAGTTGAAAGAGATAAAGAATCTTCTAAGTGCAGAACAAGAGGCCATGAGGGAGAGACAAGTTTCAGAATTGAATTTTGTAAGGAGAAACAATTAAATGATAATTCAAACCAATCATCCTAATAAATAAGTATGTTTGTTATCAATAGTGCACATGGAGTTGAAGAGGAGATTAGAGATGTTCAAAAGAGTGAATATGAACATGACAATAGTCTAATTTGTGATGAAGTGACAGTCTTAAGTTTGTTAAAAGTTGATGGAATGAAGACATTTCAAGTTGAAGGTAGATATCTTGGCATGCATGATGATAATGAAGACTTTGAATACACCAATCCATGGAGATTACACTATGTAGAAATGAGAGTTTGGGAGAGTGACAAAGAATGGAAGCAAGAGCTTGATAGAAATGTGATTATTTATAACATGTCTAGTATCAATGCAGATATGAGGTATAACCATACAAAGAAGAAGATTGACACTAAGAGGAAAAGTTGCATATTTGAATAGCATACTAGAACAAATCAAGTTTCATCATCCCAAGTGAGAATATGGGATCAAGGACAACATGAATACCAAGGAAGAGGAGTACATAACAATAAGAAAAAGAAGACCAAGAAGCAACTAGGAAGAGATAAATACTCATAATCAAGAGCCATGAGAAGTTTAAAGTGTGGTAATATGATGTAGGATCATCACCATGTTTTTCAATGTACTTTTCATGTTTAGGTTGAGTCTTAATTTGTCTAAGTATGCTAGGTGGAGTTTCTACCAAAATTATATTATTCAAATTTTCAAATTTGAAAATGTGTCTCATGATCTTAAAATAAGGCATGAGTGTATATAAAATGCACTAATATGTTTTTTTAGTTAATATAAGAGTTGGATATATTATTCCATGTAATTACAAGTCAAGTGAGTGAGATATGGAGTGGCTAGGATCTATTTTTTGTTTAGCAAACTATTAAATCCATTTTGGGAGTTGGTTGAGTTAAGATAGGAAGAAGGTTTGAGTATCTAAATTGGAATTTATCTTTGAATTGAGGGGATATTAAATTATAAAAAATGTATTACCATGTTTTAAGTATTAAATAATGATTTTAAGATTTTGGAAGATGAATCATAAATTTTTGTGCATGTTTCTCTCATAATTATGTGACTGAACCAAACAAGATAGCAAGCTAGAGTGTGATAGTCAAGGTTTAAAGGTTTTATCTCTACTATATGATGATCCAAACATCTATATGGGTTCAATACAAGACCAAAAAAAATTATTTGGGGTTTTGAAACCATCTGATGTGCTCTATAGCTCCATTTCAATGTTGACTGGGCCCTAACTAGGGTTTGTTGGATCTAAAAATTGGTACAATGAACAATTCTAGAAACATGTAATATTGATGCTCCAAAAACCTATAGAAATTTTTCCAAGTTTCATGGTTAAAATAAATTGGTAATCATATTTTATAATTCATTTTTTCTTTTAGCCCTTGTATGCCCAAGCAGACTGAGACAAAGGAGTATAATGAGGTTTTAGGGTTAATTTATGATGGGATTTTGATTTAGACAATTATAAAACATCATTCCACACCTAACATATAATTTTAAATCTACATATCATTCTCAAACTATCTTTAACCCTAAAATAAGGTGCTTAAGAGACCTAATTATATCTATCTTAGTCATCATAATTCATATTTTGTACAAAGGAATAGTATCCAAATTTCACATATGTCATACAACTCCGAAATGGGTATCAAATCATGTTTTTGTTTTGGGACATCAAAGGTTCCATGGTATATATGTGGAAAAAATATTCAAAATATGGCTACAAGCCCATAAGCCCATCAACAAAGCAAGTATGGCCTCATGGCCTAGGGTGTGTGTTTTGATCAATCAAGAATCTCAAAATAGGCATAAATAGCTTAGTTAGGGTGTATTTAGTATGTATAATATTTATTTTGTTTTCATATGAGTTATTTTCCATTATTTAATGTTGTAATCCAAGCTAATACTATGAGTGGTCAATTCAACATATAGTCAAATGAGACTGATTGAAATCAAAAGACTATAATACCAGTTAAGTTTGTGTTTGATGATGATATTAGAGGTGTTGGAGTCCACATGAGTGTGCCATGTGGTAAATGATTAGTAAGTGTCTCTTCATCTCCTTAAGACTCACTTATACATTTTTTTCTCTATAAATGTCATTTTAAGGTCAAAACCATTCTATCTCTTTTTCACCCTTCTTGACATAGAGAAGTGACTTGTAGGTTTTTACTTGGTATGACAAGCACAAGGGGTTTTAGGAAAAATGCTCATGGTGGAATATTATAATCTTATATACCTTTAAATATATATACATTTTTTTATGAATGGTGGCCTTTTCTTCATAAACTATCTATTTAAAGTGGACTATGTAAATCTACTTGCTCATCCATGCACCTTTTAGGTTTTGGTCTTGTTTGAGAAATTTCATACAACTCACTTGCTAATATTGCTTCAAGATAATTTTTACTTCCTTTTCAAATTCTCCCCACACTTATTTTTATTCTTCATGAGGTTTAAATGTGTTAACCATCTCAATTTATAGGATGAAACACTTTTCTATGAAAAAGGCAATTTTTTGTCTTTCTCAAAACCTTCATGCTTGGATGGTGACTTTAGGAGATTGTTTTAGTTTTATTTTCATGTTTTTAATGTTCCCTTATTTCTCTTTGTATCTTTCAATCTTATTCTTCAAGATAATACTCCATGAGAGAGTGGTGATGATCACTATATAATCAACTTTTTATCATTGTCTACTTGTAGCCATGGTGAAATACATGCATAGAGCCTATAAAAAATATTTACAAGGGTGTGTTAAAATATTTTAGGTCTTGATGTGTCTTTTAGTACCATGAAGTGGTGATTCAAGTCTTCAATTAATGCAAGAAGACTTGGATTGGAAATGTGCATGTTTTGGTTAGTTTCTTGGTCTCAAGTGTAGAATACAATTAGTTGGAAGTCATAAAATTGATTTGGTGTATCACCTCCTTAGTTTAGATTTGCATTCAGTTATCTCCCTCCCTTTTCACCCTCCAAAGTTAGTAGTAGGTTCAATCCTAAGTGGTATATCAAGGGATCTATCCCTATCTAGAGACTCACCTCATTCCTTAGGCTACCCACAAGCTTAGATGTGATTCTATTATACCACTTATATGAGGAGAGCCTTATCATCTCCTCAAAGGGTGAAAACATAAGTGACAACACATACCTTGAATTACCTTTTTGTTGAATAATTGCATGAAAATATCCTATTCTTTATCATGGAGGGTGCAATACCTGCATCTAATAAACCCTAGGGATACAAGACTAACAATAGAATCAATGTGTAGGTACATAGGATGGTCAAACTAATCAATGAATAACTCTCAAAACTTATTAAATTACTTATAAATTTGACAAATCAGGATTGTTAAGTCTAGGTTAGAACCAAAATACAAAGCATGTAAATGATAAAATGATGACAAATGAATTTAGAACACACTAAATCATGTTGGGAATAATGTAAACCATGAAGGAAAAAATGAATCTAGAACACACTAAATCATGTTGGAAAGAATGTAAAACATGGATGACAAAAATAAATGTATAACACACTAAATCACATTGGGAAGCATGTAAAACATGAATGACAAAAACGAAATATCAATGTGATAAATATATCTAAGTAAATGTAAGTAAATGAATGAAACCTCATGTAAGATAATCATGGAAAATGAAGACACAAAGAAAACATAAATGAATAAAAATGAGAATTTAAATCAAAATGTAAGATAAACATGTCAAAAAAACATGAAGAAATCATAAATGACTGAAAATGAGATGTAAGTCAAGATGTAAAATAAGCATTTTGAATGAAGTATGAAGAAAAATAATAATTCAAATGTCCTATGTAAGATAAGTGAAGTCCACAAAAATAAAATAAGATCAAGATGGATAGATGAAAATAAAAATACTCTAAATGATGACAATCTAAATTTAATGCTTGTTATAAAATATTATGTAAGAAATCATAGCCACCTAATAACATGACTGGTATGACAATGATATGATGTGGAAAGTATACAGTGAAGAGATGTTTGTGAGGAAAACCTAATCTTATCTAAAATATTACAATATATCTCACAAACTAAATACAAAAAGGCATAAATAGGTAGATATGATCAAGTATGTGATAAACTAAAAGCACTATCCAACAAAGTGATAACGGTAATAATATGATGTAAATAAGAATTTAAGGTACCACATGGGTGATGTGAACATCCTTAACAAAAATGAGACACACTAACCAAGTGAGCAAGGCTAATAACTATTAATGTCAAGGACTTATAACACTTTTTATAATAAACACAATGTTTGGGATAATAAGTGAAGTACGTAGATCATCCCATTAAAGTTATATACATGAAAATTAAAATGTACCTACCTTCCCACAATGTGTTTCCAATTACTTAGGATCACTTATAGAGCCATCAATATACTATGAATATTAGGTACTTGTGTGAGAAATTAGGTGGCACTCTAAGTATATTACATAATAAGACCTCATTCCCTAGTCTACTGGCCTACCACACCCCAATGGACTTAGACTCTATCATGAGGCTAATTATGGAGTTTAAGCTTTGACTAAGATAGAAGATATGCCAAATAAAGATCACATCTTTTGATTTAACTTTCAATGTTGTTTTTACTTTTTGATCATTGCCTTTTGTTTCTTTTATGATTTGGATTTAAAATCTTTTGGATTTTTTTATTCTTCCTTCATATGGATTCAAATAACCAATCATGAGTGAAATAGGTTACGAACATAAGAGATCTTAGACTTGGTCACTAGAGAAAAGGACCTAAAGACCATGTTGTCTAAGATTCCTATACTTGCCCATAAGTAAGTGTGCAATACCAAAACCAACCTATGTGTGCCTTAAATGAAAGGAAATATGGGATATATGGGGATCATGAGAGATCTATCCATGTAATGAGTGATACAATGATGAATATGCTCATAGTTGCTCATAAAGAGGTTAATAGTGATATGAAAGGGAAAGGGATATCCTATGATAGTCATGTCACTAAGAAAGTCATATTAACTAAAAAGGGATCTAGCACAACTGTTAATGAAAGTATTAGTCATCCCAAAAGAGGGGAAGGTAAATAAAGGTCAAATAATCATAAAGATATGAAGGTAAAAATGATATAAATGTGATAAAAATGAAAATCATTGAAAAAATTAGAAGTGATACCTAAGAACCACAAAGGAAACAAATGTCAAATGTAATATGATAAAACCAATGAACCAAAAAGGAAACAATGGCACTAGTAAAGTGAAATAAAACCAAAGAATCCAAAGAAAAAATAGTGTAGGTAAAGTGGAAAAAAACCAAAGAACCCAATGGTAGTGATGGTGGAAGTAAAATGAAACTAAATGAAATAAAAATGCACAAAAATAAAGAAACATGAGACAAAATAACAAACAAAATTTATGTAAACATCTATATCAAGGATGAGGATGCGAAATATAAGCCTATGTGTCTCGAAAGGTTTCTTGAAGTTGAATTTATTTGTTATTATGAAATAGAAAGGGAAGAGCGGGCATCATAGGATATCCCAATGGCTAATTTAATGTAGGTATGGGCATCAAAAGATAACTAAATTTTGAATTTATATTTGGATGGGCATCACAATATAACCCAACATGTGGTATAGAGTAAGTTGAAATTAAACAACTAAAATGAAATGCATTGGGTCGGCGAGTGTAGTTGGAGATAGGTAAATGTGTTGATATTTTAGACTTTAAAGATGTTGAAATTGACATAGAATGTGTAAGATAGATATGAATAGGTATATAAGGTAAAGGAGTACCATTTATGATGCACTTTGGAGTAGTAATTTTAACTAGGTGCTCTTTGTGTTGGTTTGACCTAAGAGGTTAAGGTTTATTGGATGCAACCACCCATTTGAAGTTGTTCATGTTAGTTATCCTTTCCTTATTGGTATAAGAAGAAGGATTGACTATGGTTTGGACAATATAAGTGGATGAGGTAGAAGTATGGGGTAATTATTTTTTATCATTAGGTAACTAATGTTAATGTGATTATGATTTTTTATATTGGGCTTGTGATGTTTGAAGATAGTCTTAATAATGTTGTTGTATAAGAGTACCAAGATTTAAATGTGGACCAAGTAAGAAGGTAAAAAGGAATTATTGAAGATCATGACAAGTATCATGAGAATTACCTATCATATCATACCACAAACAAAACTTATTAATATTGTACCATTTTGGAGGAGGTTTGGAAGGATCAAAGCTAATGGGTTTAGAGGGTGGTAATTTCTTCTTAAGTTCTTCTAGACTCAATGGAGGGTAAGTTGAGTTAAAATTAGTTAAATTTGATGCTCCCTTTTGAGGTTGGGGAGGCTTATATGAATCAATTTTATGAGAAAATTATTGGTAATATTCTTTGGTAGTTGCTTTAGGTGATTCAAATTGAATCATATTAAAGTCTTGACTTTTTTTTTGCTCTAAGACTTCTAAATTTTTAGGGGAAACATCTAAACTTTGTATTGAAGTGGAGCTTTAAGATAAGTAATAAATAATTTTTATATATTATCATCGCTCATATTATGGTCAACTTTACAAGTTAGATACTTCCATCATTTGATTAAAGTATGAGTAGATTCATTAGGAAGTTGCTTATCATTGGTAAAGTGGCTAAGGTAATTTTTAGAAAGGTCATTATGTTTAAATTCCTTCACTAGAGCATTGACTAAATCATCTAATTGTAAGATGTAATGTTGAAGGAGTTGATTATACCATTCAACTGCATCACCCAAAAAAAAATTGGCTAGGAGTTTGGTGGTATCAAAAGTGTTAGTTTGGACCCATTCTTTATAGAGATTGTAAAACATTTTGAGAAATATGGCAAGATCTTTATTCGTATCATATATCATAGTTGTGGAAATGTGTCCAATGTCTATAGATACAATTAGTGGAACTAAAGGTTCATTTTTCATATGTTGAAGCATATTTTTATTCATGAGAGGTTGAGGGATGATATGCCCATTAGCATCTATAAGAG
Source organism: Torreya grandis (assembly GCA_037957365.1). NCBI lineage: Eukaryota > Viridiplantae > Streptophyta > Pinopsida > Cupressales > Taxaceae > Torreya > Torreya grandis. The sequence continues at coordinate 3,520,202 of JARHVA010000501.1, forward strand.
GAGGAGGGAAAAAACATTTATTTGATTGAGTCATGATGACTTGAGATTGTTGACTAGTCATTTATAAGAAATGAGGTTGCATTTGAATCATCTGATTACTATGAGTGATTTATATATTGGTCATTTATTGAAGTATTTGATCAAAGAATTAAGTAGTATCAATGGGAGGAGGATGATTTTTAGGTGGAGGAGGATTCCCAGTATTAGTAGCACGAGGACAATAGTGAGTAACTTCAACTATATTACATTCTAGTTTCCTTGAGGATGCAAAATTTAGGTTTCATGATGTCATAATTGGTTTGGGATTAGGAAGACATGGAGGAAGAAATTAAATAGTTTCATCTAAAATGATAATATAAGTGAATTTATGATCTAAATCCTTGATTATGTATAGTTCTTGAGTAATTGGAAGCTAAAAAGGCATAATTATGAATTTATTAGGTTACTAAAATAGGTCATCCATTTACTAAATTAGATCAACCACCTACTAAATTGTATCTAAAAACAAAGGGAAAAGAAATTAGGTTGGCCACCTATTGAACTATGTATAAAAATTGTCATGTCCCCTTTTTAATTGACATGTTCTAAGTTCATGGTTAGCCTATTATGCGACCTTCGTAGGCTAATAGGATGGATAGAGGGTCATAATGGAGCTTGGCCTGACTTTGATTCACAAGATTTCTACATTTGATTTTCATTCAGGTTATTTCGGACACATTTGGCCTAGGCTCCTACTTTTTAGGGATATTTGATATGCAGCGGAGCACCTTTATTTTGGTATGGATATGTGCGGAATCACTCCCTGATTCACCTACTTCGATCGGTTCGTAGATCCGACATGTATTGAGGGAGATATTAATATTTGATTGATTTAATCAAATATTATTATTTAGCCTACTTTTAATTAGAAACCCTAATTCTAATTTAAGAAACCCTAATTAGGGCAAGCATATCTTTTTGAGGGTATAAGGGTTTCTCATGGAGGCCATTGTTCATTAGCTATTGATTATTGATATTGGTTTTGAGAATTTCTTCTGTGAAGACTGAGCCTAGGGTTCAAGGATTCCATTTGCATTGGAGAATGTTCCCTCTTCAGTGTGTGCAATTAAGAGGCTGTGGAATATCAGTTGATCTATTGCCAAAGTGTGAGATAGCTTCATCCAGAAGTTATCACAGAATTTCAAGTTTGAGAGATAACTTCACACAGAAGTTATTATAGATATTCTAGGTATTTCTTTATTCTTGTTTTGATTCAATAAATTATACAGCTAGAGATCTTCTGTGCTAGAAAAGTATATTCCCAGATCAGGGGTTGAAACAGGGAAGTTGTGCTTAATTGGCGGCCGTACAAAGTCCGTACAGGTCCGTACAGATCAGTTCAGGAACCGACCTCGGTAGACAGAGGGATTCCAGTGACTGACATCGGTCGACTAAAGACCGACATCGGCAGAAAGTTGACCTGCAGTGACCGACGTCAGCAGTTTATCGACTGACGCCGGCGACTGTGTGTTTGACACAGCAGGTTGAGACCTTCCAGAATCCAATTTTCACTTCCAGTTTCCAGTTTTCGCTTCCAGTTTTGCTAAGTCAGGGTTTTTAAGACTGTATTTCATATTTATATGCATAAGAAAGGACTACAATTGTAATAGTTTAGAAGGACAAGTGATACAATCTGTAATTTGTTATTAAGAGACTATATTATTGTGATCATTCTAAATTTATTCAACAGAAGTTATATCTTGTTCAGAGTTTTTTGTGTTGCTATATTTCCTATTTTAGAGGGGATATTACAAAAATACAGGGAAAACAAACTAGGTCAACCACCTATTGAACCATGTCGGCCATGATCAATAGAGTTGGCCAAAGTTGATCTAGTTGATTTTTAAGAAAAAATTAGTAGTGTGAAATTATTATAGGTCATCCAAGACCAAAAAATTTGGATAAGTTGATCTAATTATATATTGGAAAGGAAAATAGCAGTCTAAAAAAAGGCTAGAATAAACTAGATGAAGCAGCTTAGTCTAGTTGATTGTGTAATACAGTTTTAACAAAACTAAAAACTAGTAAAAATATAATGGGAATTTGAAGTATTGATTAATTTTACTAAGAAATAGAAATTAAAATTTGAGATAATTAAAAAAAATTGAATTAATAATTGGTAAGAGTGAACCTATAAATTAGAACAACATCAAATAGGTCAATTTAATTGTATTGTTGAGGGTGCTAAAGAGTCAGTGATTAGGTCATGCAAGCAATGTTTGGTCTTGTAAAGGCAAAAATATTTTAAATGTAGTGGTTAAATAGAATTGATCATGTTGATTTAGTATGTAAAAAGATAAAAATTGAAACATATTAAAATAAGACAAGATTAACCAGCTCAATCTTGTTCATTAAAAATTAAAAAAAATAAAAACTGCTAACTCAAACTAGATCGACCAGCTTGATCTAGTTGATTGTAAGTGTAAAATTCAAAAAATAGTTTAATAAGACTAGATAAATCAACTTGGTCTAGTTTTATGAAATAAAAACCTATAAATAGAGGATAAAATGAGATCCAATAATGTGATCTAGGTGACTATAGATCATGAATCTACAAATAGAGGTTAAGAATATATCGACCAACTTGATGTAGTTGACTGTGAATCAAAATTTTAAAATGCAAGGGTTAGATTCACATCAAGTTCACCAAAATATATGTAACAAATTAAGATGGATCTATAACTTGTCTTAGTGAATTCTAATGTTAAGAACCCGTGTGACCCGTTTTCTTTACTTTTGTTAGTATATTAGTTGTTATGGATGCATATGCTTTGTAAGTCATCCCATGAGCATTATGTTTTATCCCATATTCATGGGAAGTAGTAGTTTCTTAGATTAGAATTATTATATACATGTTGAGGCCAAAGAAGGCATCCATGAATTTATTGTATTGAGCTTACTTAAAGGAGGTTGCCCCCTCAAACTAGTCTATGATTAATAGAATCATTTCAATGCTTCTGCTAATTTTATAAAACTATTATTTTGTGCATTTTTATCAATTTATTGCAGGATGATCCTCACATCTAGTATCAGATCACTTTCCATGGATGAAATTATTTTTCCTTTATAAATTCTTCACTCTATTCTTTTGCATAATTTATTTAAATAAATTTTCAAAAATAACTATGTTCTGTTGTATAATTTATTTAAGTACTTTTATGTAACACAATAATCTCTTTTGGATCAAGGTAAAAACCTAATTACATACTATGGAAAGTGCTTAGGTGAGATCCCTAAAACTCACTATGAGGATTACCATATAAACCCCAAGTAGTTGTCCCATTGAGAAGACTTGTCAGTGAAATGGGTAATGGCCCCTTCCCGATTGAGTAGTTTCCATCTATGAGGAAAACCAAGAGTTGTCACTAAGATATAAATTTATGGCCAAAACAATTCTAGAGAGTGGTACTTGCTTAGATGACATTGGTGGCTAGATTGATATCTTTAAACCCTTAGGAAACCATTAAAACTTGGGGCCCATATCTATTAGTTTCAAAATATTATCATGGAGTATCAAAAAACTTGCCATATCAAATCTTTAGACTTATCATACTAGTTTTATCAAATCACCAACAGCATATCAAGGAGCTACCATATCATATCTTGAGTAAATTATAAGTAGCCTTGCCATACTAGTTTTAACATATTACCAATAAAGTATTAGAAAATTGCCATATCATATTTGCAAACTTGTTCTATATATTCCTAGTAGACATGTCTTATAGAGCATAGTAACCAGAACTAGAAATAGAAAAAAAAATAGAAATAAATAAATAATTTTTTACATTTTTTTACCATATCTCTTCATATATAACCTCGTTGATCCTCAAATTTTATTTAGACAATTGAAACTCCATTCCCCACATTTTCTTCTTTGATGTCACATATCCCAATTCCACTCCTATTTTTTTCAAATCTCAATTTTATCTTTTTATGGGTTTTACCATAACTTTTATTATCCATTTTGCCTCAAAAGTTTTCCATAGTTATCATATATTGATTCTAATCCTTTATCCCTCTTTGATAAAATTTCTAGTTTTTCCATTTTCCCTCCAAAAATTACCCTCACTTTCATCAATCCTACTCCCACTATGCAAAAAAATAATTAAAAATCTCTTTACCCCTTCTAATTTCACCCAAATAAAAACTTCCCTTATTAAACGTTTCTTAACTCTAGTTTTCCTACCCATTCCAAAAAAGAAATCTTATTCTGGTCATGGTAGTGACCCAAACAGGAGCAAAACACATGGAAGATGAAATTTCCACCCTCAAGACCCACATTAAATATCTTGACAAAAATTATTGGACTGGGTCTTCAACATACCACCATGAGCAACAGATAGCATATAGAATCCTTTTTAGACATAGGGTTTTCTTCTTCTAGCAATTTTCATGGGTCAAAGCTTAATTTCCCTTAAGTTAATGGTGTAAATTTGACTAGATTGATCTACCAGGTAGAATAATATTTTAGTCTGCATAATACTTTTGATGCCAACAAGGTCCCAATTACATCCTTTCACTTGGAACATGAAACCCTTCAATGGTATGATTGGTATACCAAGGCTCATGATGAGCCTATATGGGCAAATTTTTGCATGCTCATTTTACAATGATTTATTCCTAGTGGTTTTGATGAATTCATTAGAGCACTCACTAAACTTCATCAGATAGGAATAGTGAGAGAGTATCAAATAGAATTTGAAAAATTAGTAAATCACAGAGGGATTGTCAAATGAATTCTTTAGGAGTTGCTTTGTCAGTAGACTAAAGGATGCAATTTGATTGAAGGTCAAAATTTCCTAGTCTAACAGAATGATGAAATCCCTAGGGTTGGCTAAGTTGGTAGAGGACAAGATCATAGCTCAACAGTCATTCAAATCTAATTTTATTCCATTCAAAAATACAACTCCACACTGATCTTAAACAATTCCAACCCTAAGAACCACTCATATCAAGCATTTGATAGAAGTAGAGATATGAGCCCATGGAAAAAAAGGATTATGTTATAATTGTGATGACAAATTCACTCAAGAATATAAATGTGTAGAGTAAAACTTCTACCTATTGGATTTGGATTTTCCACCTAAAATTAAAGTTTTTGAAGATTCTCAAGATATATCAGATGATCTAGATAAAGATCCATCGATTATGGAACCTACTTTTCAAGAAGATCACCCAGATATCTCTCTTCATGCCTTATTAGTAGGAGTCACCACCCAAAAATCCATATGGTTAGGGGTTACTTTAATAAGCTCTCTCTCACAATACTCATTGATTCAGGTAGCACTCATAATTTCATTGACCCTTGGATCACCAAATAGGTTGATTTTTGTATCCATCCTTACTCCAACTTTAAAGTCATGATTGCTAATGGGGGCACATTACCTTAAAAAAGAGGTGTCATAATGTGTTTATCTCTATTAGATATTATAACTTATGATCTGACATGTTTACCTTTCCCTTAGGTAGATATGATGTTATTTTTGGAGCCCAATGGTTATGCACACTTGGACCCATTTTATGGGATTTTGTTGAACTTTAGATGTAATTTTTAGACAATAGACAAAAACACACATTAAAAGGCTTAAAATTAGGGTCTCTTAGCATCATCATTTCACATCGAATGGAAAATATTCTTAAGAAGAATTCACATGGCATCATTACCCAGATCCATTCCATTCAAATGCAGCCATCATCAGTCTCCACTCCTAATTTATAAACCATTATACAGAGGTATGTAGGTGTATTTTCCAAACCAATTATATTTTCACCTTCATATCTAGAGGACCATCATATTCATCTCCTTTTTAAAAGCATTCCTCTCAACATTAGACCTTATCACTACCCATTTCAATAAAAGACTGAGATTGAGATACTCATTTGAGACTTACTGAATCAAAGAATTATTCACCATCGTACCAGCCCATATTCTTCCCCAGTTTTCCTTGTCTAGAAAAAATATGGGCCATGGTACCTTTGCATTGAATTTCATGCACTTAATCACATAACAATCAAGGATAAGTTCTTGATCTTGTTATTAATGAGCTTCATGGTGCTCATTTTTTATCCAAGTTAGGTCTCCACTTTGGATATCACCAGATTTGGCTTCATGAGAATGATATCTCAAAGATATCTTTTCGCATGTATGATGGCCACTATGAATTTTTGGTCATGCCCTTTTGCCTGACTGATGCTCCTTCAACATTCTAGGCATTGATGAATAAAATATTCTAGCCCTACCTATAAAAATTCATTCTAGTCTTATTTGATAATATACTCATCTATAGTAAAATATGGTCTGAGCATCTCCAACATATGGAGCGTGCACTATAACTTCTCTCTGATCATCATCTCTATGAAAAATAATCTAAATGTGTTTTTGGCCAGGATTAATTAGAGTATCTCAAAAATATTATTTTTTCCCAAGGGGTTTAGGTGGATCCTAAAAAAATAGTTGTCATGAAAAATTAGCCTCATCCTTAAACACTCGAGCCTCTATGGTTTTTTGGGGCTGACTGGATACTATCATAAGTTTGTCGAGGATTATGGGAAGATTTCAACTCCACTAATAGCTATGTTAAAAATTGATGTTTTTACATGGACACAAGTTGTTAAGTATGCATTTGAAGAATTGAAAGAAGCTATGTGTACTACACCTATTCTAGCTATGCTAGATTTTGACAAGACCTTCACTATCAAGAGTGATTCTTATAGTAATGGCATTGGTGTTGTTCTCCTCTAAAGATGCCCCATTGTGTTCACTAGTAAAGCTATTTATGGTAAGAATTTATTACTCTCTACTTATGAAAAGGAAATGATGGCCATTTTGCATGAAGTATAGAAGTGGCAGCCATACCTACTAAGAAATCATTATTGCATCAAAACTGATTACCAAAGTTTGAAACATTTCCTAGAATAATGGGTTTCCACCCCATCACAATATAAATGGGTCAGCAAACTCATGGGTTATGACTATGAGATCACTTACAAGAAGGGTAAGGATAATATTGTGGTTGATGCTCTATCTCACACATTTGTGGACCAAGCTTCCCTCTCAACTATTTTCATGCCTATTTTAAATTAGTTAGATGTTGTATAGTAGGAGTATATCAATAACTCCTCATTATCCCAAATCATTCAACATTGGCCACTAACCCCTCTACAGTACTGTATTATTCTTGGGATGGTACTTCTCTATGATATAAAGGTCATCTAGTGCTTCCCCAAAGCCCAGATCTTTAGCAAGATATATTCTATAAACTCCATTCTTCTTCATCCATTAGGCACTCAAGGTTTTTTAAAACTTATGATTGGGCATGCTACAACTTATTTTATAAAGAAATGAAAAGGCAATTCAATAGATGGTGGTTGAATGTGATATCTACCAATGCAATAAGGGTGAAACAACACTCATCCATAGGTTGTTCAAACCCTTGCCCATCCCTACTAGGATTTGGACATATATCTCTAAGTATTTCATTGAGAAACTCCCTAAATCTAGTGGGAAAATGTTGATCTTGGTTATGGTTAATCACCCCTCTAAAGATAGTCATTTTTGTGCCCTCAGCCATCCTTATACCACCTTTATAGTCATACAAATTTTCTTGGACCAAATTTTCCATCTTCATGGCATTCCTTCTTCCACTGTCTCAAATCATGATGCAACTTTCACTAGCCATTTTTGTACAAAACTATTTTGATGCATCGACACCCAATTAAATATGAGTTCTAGGTATCATCCATAAATGGATTGCCAGACTGAAATTGTCAACAAATGCTTAAAAACTTTCCTTTGTTACTTCACCTTAGAAAAACAACATCAGTGGGAAAAGTGGATCCCTCTCATTAAATGGTGGTACAATACCTCCTACCATAATACAACTAAAATGACTCCATATAAAGTAGTCTATGGTAAAGCACCACCAGTGCTCTTTTGTATACCCTTATAGTCTACCAGTTCAAGTGGTTGACATGCTTCTCTAAACTTGGGATCTGATCCTTAGCACCCTATGAGATAATCTTCATATGGCACAAAATAGAATTAAATAATAGGTTGATCAACACTATTTTGACCTTTAAAGTAGGTGATATGGTTTTTATTTGCTTGTAGCCATACAAGCAATCCTCCCTAAAACTTGAAGGGCATCATAAGCTAGCTCCCAAGTTCTATGGGCCATATAAGGTTCTCCAAAAATTGGGTCAGTTTCTTATAAGTTAGAGCTCCTACCTTCTTCTTGAGTTCATCCAATAAATCATGTCTCTTATCTAAATAAATTTATTGGTACAAACATCAGAGTGTAAACTATTTTACTAGAAATTAATAAATAAAGATCCATCCTTCTTGAGCTAGAGGAATTATGAGATAGGAGTACACACCAACTTCACTCTCGCTCCATGATAGATGTATTAATTCAATGGAATATAATGTAACCATAGGATACAACATGGGAACCACTCTTTCAGATTCAACACAAATTCCCACATCTGAAGTATTGAGGATAAAGATTTTTCAAGGAGGGAGGGGATGTTAGGAACCTGTGTGACCTCTTCTCTTTACTTTGTTAGTATATTAGTTGCTATGGATGTATATGCTTTGTAAGTCATCTCATGAGAATTATGTTTTATCCCACATTCATGGGAAGTAGTAGTTATTTAGATTAGACTTAGTATATAAAAGTTGAGGCTAAGGAAGGCATCCACAAATTTATTTTATTGAGTTTTCTCAAAGGAGGTTTCCCCCTCGAAGTGACCTACGATCAATATAAACATTTTCAGTGCTTTTGCTAATTTTATAAATATGTTATTTCATGAATTTTCATCAATTTATTGTAGGAGGATCCTCTTATCCAAGATCATAGAAGATAATCTTACCAAAAACTCATTACGTAGTTACTTATATATGGACATGACCAATTTTTGTCTGCTAAACCTACCTAAGGGATAGTTTATCACACAACACCACTAGAGAGGGTTACAAAGCCTCTAGTCAAGTAGCACCACACAATAACCATAGCTAGGTCTATAATACATAAAATAAATATAATATAGTGCTCATTATATATTTTGGCACAAAGGGGGATAGTTAAAAAAATAAAACAAAACATGTAAAGGAAAAGTCTACTCAAGTCAATGTAGAGGTAATTTGAAGCAAGGAGTAAAACATTTAACTTATTACTTTGTGAAATATTTATATAACAAAATGAAAGAGTAAGAGTTGGTAATATTTACCTTGAATGAACCTATCATGTCTTAATATCTCCCTTGGATAATGGTGTTTTACAAGAATTTGGTGTGGCTTTGTAAAGATTACACTATAAAAATAATCTCTAGACTAAAAGATTCATACTTTACATTTAAGACTTTCCGACAAGACAAGCTTCTTTCCTTCCAAGGCAAAACCCTAAGCAATAACTCCCTAAATGTAGAATTTATAGAAATATGAGTTGTAACAATGTGAAAATTAATGTTTTTTCTCTATTAGATTGAAGTGAAGGTGGTATTTATAGCAAAGGATTAACCCTAAACCCTTCCTAAAAAATATTCAACAAGGTCAGCCAACTTGATCATGTTACATGGAAAAAGTAGCCATTAGGCCTCAAACTAAGTCAATAGAGTCAACTTAGTTTTGTAACATGTGGATTAACCTTTTCTAACAAAATTGACCTAGCTAACATAGTTGGAAAAGTGGGTTTAAAGTGGTTGACTTCATATGTGTTGGCCAACATAGTTGGAAAATGAGCTTTTACTTAGTGGTCAATTACGTATGTGTTGGCTGATGTAGTTGGAAAAGTGGGTTATTTTAGAAGGAATATTGCTTAGGGATTTGGATAAGGACATGAAATTTGTTGAAATAGGTAGTATAAATATAAAATAAACATTTAAATTGATAGTTGTACATGGACATATAGTTTCTTATATTTTATATTTATACTTTCAATATGTTTTTTTATTTATTGAAGGTAAAAGTGAGTTTTGAAAGGGACTCTATCCATTACAAAAATCCACTAAAGTGAAAATATATCCACCACACAAAAACCACAAACAAAGTAACATCAAATAGGAACATATACCACAAACATCAAATAAACAACACATACACGATTGAATCATAACATAAGATTATAGTCATCAAAAGTCAATGATTATTCTTCCAATATTCATATGCATATGTCTAATAATTGATCATACTTTAAAAATTTATTTCTAGTCCATTGACCAATCCTTCTTGAGAAAAATTTGATGCCTCACTCATAAGCTTGTTCTTGGGGATACTATCATTGCCTTGAGAACTTACATTGTTGAAAAATTTAGGCAATACATCCATACTCTGCATAGCATTATGTACAGTTACCTTACTAAAAGTCACCAATAGATTTAGTTTTTGCTTGAGTTATTTGTTTTCATTTTCTAGCCTAATCATTCTTTCATTCAAATTTCAATATGGGATGCCATCTTAATCTCTTTTTCTTATGAGCAATATACACCATCTTGTTTTTTAAGGTTACTCACTTCATGTTTGAGACTGGAATGATATTACATGAACTATATAAGGAAATCCTTATTCAAATTGACTTCATCCTCTTAAATTTCAAATTTATCCTAATGATTGGCAATGTTCTTAAGAAAATCAAAATCCAAAATTACCTAAGTTTTTTGTAGCATCTCCTCTATAGTCCCCTAAACCTACTTCTTCTTCTTATAACTACACACAACAATCCTATCTTCCCTATTATTAGCAATATCTTAATTCTTAGTATGAACCCTTTTTCCCTACTTTTAGTTTCCCCCTATTCTGTTGATCATTTTGAATACCCAAATTCCTCCCCTCTAGTTGTATAGCCTCATTGATTTCAACATTATTATCAATCTCATCAAGATCAATAATGTCATTCATCCCCTATGGATTATCATCCTTAGAACCCTCATCTCCTCCATTATTTTTTTGGGAGTTAGTTTACTGCTACTTCTTAAATTCCTTTTGGGGAAATCCTACACAGATCTTATTTATTTTTATTTTTTCCCCTGCACAGAACCCAATTCTTTTTCCTTTTTCCTTTTTCTTCTCCCAATCATAGATTGTGGAAATGGATTTTGAGCATTTAAAATTTTATAAATCAAAAATATGACTACATGATGCATAGGTTCCATTTTTATACCCAACTAAACGTCTCTCATAGAATGCTCCAATGAGTGTAAAATGTAAAAAGGAATGCTCAATAGAATATGATGGCATATGTAATTCAGAAAGGGGAAGTGATAATAATGCACTAATTTATACCAACCATCTAAAGTAACATACCTAATTATCTATTCAACAACATCATTAAACGAGACTGAGAAATCCTCATGCTTGAAACCTCTTTGATACAATGTTAATGTCTCATCACCCACCAGGAACATTAATTTTTCCTGCTCCTCCCCTGTAGTTAGCTTAATATATTTGTTTTCTTCAATTAGAAGGCTCATGACTCTAGTAATCAGCTCCTCCATAATCTCAATAAAAATGTTCTTGTTTTGGATTACCCTATTCTTCTAATTATTTAAAAATTACATAAAAGTATGTAGGTCATAACCATACATTATTTCCATAGAAGTAGTTAAACCTCTAGTTTGTAAAACATTCCATACCTCAACATTTTTCCTAATTGCATCTACATTCATTAGCTCAATCTTGTTCAGGTCACCCCTCATTTTTGGATTCCCATTCTTAGTTGTGTCTTTCACCTCACCAAATTGAAAGATGTAATCAGTCCCATACCCAAAACAATCGTGCTTAAACATGATTTCCACATAATCCTCAATAATGTTGTAATAATCATTCTAAATATAATAATGATTACCCAAGTCATAATAAATACTCATAATCAAAGCACAAAATCATATATTCCACATCATGCAAAGGCAAGCTAAACCATTTTCAAAAATAAGGTTATATCTTGGTAATGTCATTATTTTCTTTTTTAAGAATATCATTAATAATATTGGGTCTAATATTATATGTTCCCCATATCTTAAAATCTTTTGAATCCATCCATTTGTTGGCAAAGAGATCTACTAACATATTTCCCTTCCTATATGTATTTTGAAAAAATAATTTTTCAAATCCTCTACTAATATGAATAATTTCATTAATAGTATGATCAATATACCATACCACCATTGATTTATTATTAAGGAAATTAATAATATTGAGAGAATATCCCTCAACACAAGCACTTATACCCCAAATTACTAACAACATACATAGCCCATAAATCTAAAAGAGCTTCAGATAAATGATTCATTTAAAAATCCATACTTCCTTCATATGCTAAAATAAATAGCCCATAATTATTTTGAATAACATGACCTCCTCCTGAAAGTCCTAGATTTCCTTTAGATGATCCATCAAAATTAAGTTCTATCCATCCAGTTTGAGGGACCAACCTTCTTATAGCTTTCCTTTAATCTACCTTGGGATCAACCATAGGACTTTTTTCAATATCAAGGTTCCAATCTTTAGCTATAATTTTTTCAAATGGAAAAAAAGGATTGCTTTTTTCCCACTTAATAATCTTGAAATTTTCCTATATCATTAAAAATATTTGGTTAGAGACTCTATAGAAAGAATGTTGATTATTCCTAAAAATCATATTGTTCCTTTCCTTCCAAATCCCTCTTAACACATGAGGAAAATATATATTCTAAATCTCCTTAAGCTCCTATTTAATAAATGGGTGAGCCCAAGCTAGCCAAGCCTCCATAATACCTAGAGGAAATACCCAAGATACTTTGAATTTTTAAATCAAAAAAATCCAAACATGGAAAATAAGTGTACATTCCATGAAGATATGTTTCACTGATTCCCAAGAATTTTTACACATAATACATATATTAACCACATAAAAACCTCTTTTAGTTAAATTATCTAGAGTAAGAATTTTATTTTAGACACTCAACCAACTAAACATGTTGATTTTAGGAATCAATTTTTTTGCCAAATTTTCCCCAATGGTTTTAGACTATATTCCATATTTAAAAGCTTCAAGTATCCTAATTGCACTTGATAGCTTCCATGAGAAGAATCACCCCAAATTAACTCATCTTCCCTTTGTAGATTTGTAAAATAATTCCCTTAGAGAATGAAATTTATATTTGAAATAATAATAGTTGTATCATCATTATCATTTTATAGAGATAACAATTTCAAATTTTTAGATCTATTGCAAATATGTATATAATTTGACACCATATCCCCATAAACAGAAGATATTACAGGGGCAATTTGATTCCAAGGACCCAAAGCATCTAAAGAATGATCAAGAATCCATAGATCCTTATAAATATTATACTTTGACCATTTCCAAGCTTCTATTTACTTCTCATAAGAAAAGTATCTCTATTCTTGGAAAAGAAATTCTAAATCATAGAACCTTTGATATTCAATGAATCATATAGGAAAGATAATGGAGACTTATTAACAAGATACTTTGCACATAATATTTTTGCACAAAAAGATGGATCTTTGAGAAATTTCCAACAAAGCTTAGAAACTAGTGCCTTATTCATAAATGAGAGTTTTTTGATACCCAAACCACCAATGGGAACTTATGACTATCTTCCACTCCCATCTAAATAAATCTTTTCTAAATTATATCAAATTTTTTCTGAATCCCCTTTGGCATTTTAAAAAGAGACATAATATAAATAGGGAGACTTTAAAGCACACTTTTAATGAGTAAATCTTTCCTAGCTTGTGTAAGAAAATCCCCTTTCGAACTTGAAATCTTTATTTAAAACCTTTCTAATAATGGGTACCAAAACTCTTTTTTCATCTTTCCCTGAAAAAGAGGCATACCCAAATAAATAGAAGGAAGATCCCTAATATGACAATCCAAAATACTATCAATCTTTTTTGACAAAGACCAAGTGTATTAATAAAGAATAAATCAATCACTTTTGGAGTAATTTATCAATATTTAGAAACAATTGAATAGTTATCCAAAATTTTCTTAATTTCTTTAGCCTCTCTTACCAAAGCCTCTACCAAAATAATCATATCATCCACAAATTTTTGATGAAGAGAAGGCATAGATCTTGAAGCTAGGTTAAAACCTTTCATATTGCCTTATTCAATAGTAGCCAATAAATTTCTACTTAATAAATCTACCATAATTATGAATAAAAAAGGAGATAAAGGATCCCCCTGTCCTTTTCCTCTCTCACTCCCAAAAAATGTTGTTGGGAATCCATTGATTATTTTAGAAAATATTGTTATGGAAATATAACTATAAATCAATCTTCTGATATGTTTGTGGAAACCAAATTTTTATAGAACTAAATCCAAAAAACCCCAATCCACCTTGTCATATGCTTTGGCCATATCAATCTTGAACACCATTCTGACTTTTTTGTTATTCTCCATAATATGAATAGTATCATGAAATACAATTATTCCATCTAGGATTTGTCTCCTAGATACATATTATCCTTGATTTGAAGAAATAATTTTATCCAAAAAAGGTTTTATTCTCAAAGCCAAAATTTTAGTTAAAATCTTGTACATTGAGTTGCACATAGGCCTAAAATCCTTGAACTTTGATGCTCCTGTCTTTTTAGGAATAAGAGAAATAAAGGTATTATATATTTCTCTAAGAAATTTTCCAAAGGTAAAAAATCATTCACTGCTGCCCATAAATCCATTTTGATAATACTCCAAAAATTCTAAAAGAAAGCCATTGGGAACCCATCAAGAACAGATGCTTTATCTTTATTCATAGAAAAAAATCATTGCCTCTATTTCTTCTTATGTTACATATCTCAATTAACTATCATTATCAGTATCAAAAATAAGCTTTGGAATATATTGTAGAAAATTTCAAGTCTTCTCTATATCTAGCTCTGAATTAGAAGCAAACATTTCTTTAAAATATGTAACTACCTTTTCATTAATATCTATAGGATCAGAATGAATATCTCCATTATCATCAAAAATCTTATTTATTCTATTATGAATTCTATTTTTGATAGTTTTCAAATGGAAAACTTTGTGTTTTGATCTCCCTCATGTAACCTAGTAGCCCTTAATTTTTGTCTCTAGAATATCTCCTCTTGATTCAGAATAAAATGATATTTTGATTCAAGTTTTTACTCCTTTTAAAGAAGTTGCTCACTAAGACCTTGAGCTAGATTACAATCTTCAATATTATTAATCTCATTCTTAATTATTTGTTTCTATCTAAATATATTACCATAAACTTCTTGATTCTATATTCAAATTTTCCTATTCATAATCTTTAATTTATGTACACATTTGAACATAGTTGTACTTGATATCTACACATTCCACCACTCATAAATTATATCTGGTAATTTTAGGTTAGTAAACCACATATGTTTAAATTTAAAAGGATATTTTCGAGTTTTAAACCTAAATAAAATATTAAGCATCAAAGGATTATGATCAAAGCCAATCTTTGGTAGAGAGGATAAACAAAAGTCCTAAATGCCAAACTAGTTTGGGGTAACCAAAACCCTATCCAATCTTGTCTATATGAGGTTTTCACCTAATCTTTTATTAGACAAATTATATGGAGAACCTCTTAATTTAATATCAAATAAACCATTGACTACAATTAACTTAGCTAATTCTTCCATGCTCTCCGAAAGCAATTGGGCTCCCCCTTTTCTCCCCAACACAAATCAAGGTATTGAAATCCTTGACTAACATCCATTCATACTATTTATAAGTATTTATGAAGTACCTTAGCTCAATCCATAATTTTCTCCTATGAGTAAGATTATTGGGGGCATATATATTAGAAAGAATCTAAGAGAAGTTTTTAAAGAGATCAGTAAATAATATTGCCAGATGATTTCCATTTTGATTTAAAACTTCCCCTTGAACTATTTTCTCATTTCAAAAAGTAGCAATACCTATTGAAGCCCCTCTAAACCAACTCTAGCCAAAATATATCCTTTCCAAATAAAATATTTTGTAATTTTTAAAACATCCTTTTCCATTTTAGTTTCTTAAATAGCCATAATATCTGGTAAGTTTAACTTCCTCAAATCTTTGAATATTCTATGTTTGCTAAAATGATTTAGCCCCTTGATATTCTAGGATAAAACTTCCAATAGGTCATGTTTATTTCATTACCTAATGGATTCTTTGATAGGTTTAATATTTAGAATATATTGAGAACCATTTGTTATATCATTTTTACTTTGACTTTTCTTCATCTTTGTAGATGAAAATCTTCCCTTTTTATTGTGTGATCTTGTATCTACCTACCTCTTAGATCCATCTGAAAGAAAATCCTTATTCTCTTTATTACATTCCAATTTAAAGATCAAATAATTTCATGTTGAATATAGTCTATTTTAAAATTACTTATTATCCAACTCCTTATTTAAATTTGACTCAGAAAATGTTCTTTTATTGGTGAAAAATTAGAGTTGGATATATTTTCAACCTCCCCTTCCTCCAAATTTTCCAAACACTAAAAAAAATTCTTACTCTTAAGAGATTACAAATGAGAATAAATCATTGAAGTTAACTAAATTTTTTATATTTATTCATCTAAGACATTTTCAATGTCATGTTTCTTTTTTGGATGACTTCTAAAAGGAGACATTTTTGTACTCACTTATTCAACCCTGACTGTGGATCTTTGTCCTTAACTAGTGATTTAAGTAATTCACCTATTTATGGTAAACCACAAACTTTATTTTAATTATATGCATCCTCATAAGTAGTTGAATTCTCAAATATTACCTCAATAGGATTTATCTTCCTTGAAACCTCTTCTAGACCATTATTATTTTTATTAGTCTAAATATTTTGATCCTTTCTAAATACATATGCATTCCCTTTTTTTATAAAGGAAGGGAAATTTTTGGTAACATGACCCATTTTATTATACCCTTGACATTTTAATAGAGAATTATCATACTTTATTTTTTGAACTAGCTCTCCACTTGAGGGATTTAAAACAACCAAATCTGGCAATTCTAAATCCATTATTGCATTTACACAAAATTGAGCATGCAACATCCATGTTATTGATTTAGTTGTTGAATCAAAGGCAATAATATTTCTAAAAGTCTTTTACAAACAAATCATCATCCCAAAATTCTAAAGGAAGCCCAAGAATCCTTACCTATATAGGCATCTTATGGATATCTTCTTGATTAGGATCAAATCTCAGAGACAATTTTTTTTTTTTAAGATCTACCCAAAAACCAAGGTCCTCCCAAAAAGATTTATGCTCTATCCTCCTCATTATTACATTTTATAAGTAAAAAATATTACATATGGAAAAAATCTCCAAAGAACCTCTAACCCTCTAGTGAATCTTAACCCAAGCTCTAAACTTTTCAATGTTAGGACATTATCCTAAAAAATTACACACTAGACTCAATTTCTACCATAAGGAAGCTTTATTTTTTATATCATCTAGTACTACAATTTTAAACCCTCTTCCATCCTTAGAAATTGGTAATTCTATCCCTGCAAAAACCTCCTTATATTCTCCCACTTTCCCTTTAAGCTTATCAACCCAAGACATAATAAGGGGATTTATTAAAAGATTTTGAGAAGAATATTCAATGTTAATAATCAAATGAGAATCCATAAAAATGTTTTGATCTTGACTGATCTTACTAGATGCCAAAGTATCTAGCAAGGGTTTAAATGGAGAAAACAAAGGTTTAGATCTCTTCAAACATGACCCATCAGGATCACCTTCTTCATATCCTATCACTACTTGTTCCATTCAGCCAAATCTCTTGACTTTCACAAAAAACCAAGCAATTTCTATCACAAAACCTTGATCCACTTTTCCTAGAGTGATCCACTTTTATTGGAGTTATCTTCTTTAAATTTCTCTATCCTTCCAATATGTTTGAGAGTGGTTTTAGACCTTTAGGAGATATAATGAAAATTCTAGATTTTGGAGGGTCCTACTAGATTTTAGACTTAGCCATGTTCTAGGATTTTAGGACTTTAAACTTAGCCATATTTTAGGGTTTTAGGATTTCTAGGAGACATCATAGGAGGTAAATGGATAAACACTTTAAGTAGGTTGGAAAAATAGTATGAATGATACAAATCCATAAAGATATTTTGAAGCACCAATGATCTACCCACCCCTTTCTCAGTGTACATTTTAAGGCATGCACTCAAAGAGATCAAAACTCAATGAGTTCCTATATATTAAATGATCAAGTTTATAAAAATATTGCATACATAGAATACATTGGTTATCTAGTTAGACCATTAGTCACCATGTACATAGAATCTCAATGTCACCCAATGAGGAAGATGAAACAACTTGTAATTGTCTTCTTTGTAATGATAATACTTATAACCACTTATTGAATTTCTTATATGAATATGTAACATATGCATGTGGACAAGGGTCAATGTCATAACATAATCATAACAATATATATCATACTCTATGTATCTACTTTATGATATACATTGTACCACATTATACCATGCCTTATTTGTTCATAATGAATAAAATTTTTATTTATGCATCATATTTTTGATTTACTTGAATGTGCATTGTTTGTTTTGTCCAAGTACTTCTACACATATTGACTATGCATAACCATACACATTATCTCTAACACATGTTTTTTCCCTACATGTTTGGTCTTGGGCCCCTATAGTGTGGATAATAGTTAATTCATTGAGAATGTCCATCATGATTTTCTATTTGGCATTAATGTCGGTGAATTGGGATTGGAGGTCATCAGTTATGACATGTAAAATATTTTAAAAGTTGGTCAATTTTCTTTGCTCACATTTGTACCACCATATGTGGGGTCATCAATAAGATGATCATAGGTGCCTCAATGATCATCTCTTTCACTAACTAACTACCATGTCATGTCTAGATAATTGTTCAAAAATATATTGACCCTTCTAGTTTATATTTTTATTGTGTGTCTATAAGATGCCACAATATTCTGATATGGTTAACCTCTACTACTATTATTTTTTTTAAATTCCATTGGTGGTGGTGTTCTCCAAGTCACAAAATTATAGTGTTATCATAATGAAGGTCATTCTAAGTGTGTTTGGCATGTAAGCTCCCAATTATGCTTATCACATTTGTAAATAATGTCAGCCCAATATTCCAGAGCTTTAACTAGGGAGGATTGAACCATCATGTAGCCCACTATCATGTCTTTGAGGCATGACACAAGTAACTTATAGGGGTTAATCATTTATTAGTTCATAATACATATGGTCAAAGGCTTCTTATGGATAATTAAAACCTTATGCACTTAAAATATACTAAATGTGTGTGGAAGATTAAATCATAAAAAATGTTGTTTGAGGCATGGGTTTTGGTTAAAAACTTATAACCTCACTTCACATGTAGAGACGTTCTTATAAAAATAAGATAGTTGTTTGTAATATTTTAAAACCCATAGTATAGGTTCTATAGAATATGAAATTAAAATGAACTACTTGTAGAAAATAAATAGCAGATTTGGGGCAAAAAGCATAGTGACACCATTTATGCTACCACTTTTCAATAACCAAGATTTTGATTTGGTGAGGTGAGAGCATATGATAGATAGTTTTATAAATCCCTAAAATATTGAATTTATTATGGGCCATGTCCCTAGAAAGAGTTATTATATGTTAAGAACTTACCTATACATAGATTTATATAAAACAAAAATATAGAAAGTATGCACTACAATGAAAAGAAGATAAAAGTAGTTTATTAAAATAACAAAATCATATTACAAATTATCATGCAAATTTTCAAGGAGACAACATATTTTAAGCACGAATCAATAAAAAATATCCATTGGATAACCTTTCATTTTGCACATGTTTTATATTTAAATGAATCCCCTCAATACAACTACTACTTCCCATGTATGTGGGATAATTACAATTAACTAAAGGAATAACTTAAAAATGTTATGCATCCAATATTTTCTTAATACCAATTAATAAAAAATAATAGAGTTAGGAATAAAGTATCTTAACATTTTTAGATAACCCATGTAGTGCAAAGCTCCATCTTTATAAATGAAAACACATGAATAACTTTTAAAAATTTAACTCAATGTTTCCCAAAGTAGTGAGCATTTGGACTCCCAACATGATGTCTACACCACCCATGGGAATTAAAAACATTTGTAAATCTAGCAAGTGGTCACCCATGATAAGTTTAATATTATGACTCTTTCATATCTAATTGAGTGTACCACTAACTAAGATTATGACCTAAAATTTTGGAGCTTGATGGAAAAAATAGTTCAAGAGAAAACACTTTATTATTGATGAATTTGTGGATAGTTATTGAGTTCAATATTCTCACCTTTTATTTCTTAGGAAACCCAATACCTTGAGGACTTTTGGGATGTTAATGCCTAAAGTGCATGATAATAAATAGGTGGTTAGGTATTTGTTGTATCCTTATTTGTCTCATAAACACCCTCTAATTATACTTCTTCATCCTCTTCTTATACATTATCACCTTCAATTTAAAACAAATTATTTTCAATTCATTTATGCATGTGATTATATTTTCTATCACAATTAAAACATAACCCTTTTGCCTTTTTCTCTTCAATTTTTTTAGGAGTCAATCTAGTATGTTGAGGGAATGATGGTGCTAAAGTGATTTAATATTTTATTCTTGTAAAGGTTAGTCTTCTATTGTCCAATTTTATTTCATCCATCTTGTTGGCCATAAAAATAGATATAGATAAGTATATTAAATATTTGTACCTCATGTTATATGTGATCTTTGAGTTCCCCAAAATCATTCAAGTTATTTATGATTATCTCCATATGTAAGGATAGATTTTGGAATTACTATATATAATCCTTAACTAATCATATTTGACACAATTATATTAACTATCTAAAATAATTATACATCACACTATTATTATAGTGTGTGTACAATTCCTCAGTAAAAACTAACTAGGTGAAACTGAGAGTCTTCTTGTTATGTTGAATACATAACCATTGATACCATATTAATTGTTGATGTTCTAATAAGGATGCCATTATGACATTATGATCACATGGGATTTTATGTACATCAAATAAATTTTCCATTTGGATGATCTAGGTGACTAGATAATTTTCATCGAACTTACCCATGTCTAGTTTGGGTAGCATGTTTCAATACCTAAATTAAAAGTGTAGGATGGGGGATACACTATAATCAAATTTGTAAAATTCTAAGCATAATGTGTTTATGTGGTTTTTATACACACTATGGAATCTTAAAAGTTATCCTCTAACAATTTAGGATTGGTGAAAATATTCACTCAAGGTATGAGTTGCAGGATATTCAATTTTGTAAACAACCTAGTAGTGGAATAATGGTGAGAGGAATAATTATTTACCCCATAAGGTTTGGATATGACATGAGTATGATAACTAATTAATATGGATGGATGGATTAGTGAATCTAACTTAAGATGAACATGATCAAAATAGACTCAAAAATTAAAGAAGGGTAAGGCAGAAAAGAAGGTTTGTGAATCAAAGGTAAATGAAACCCTTGTAAACTAGATCATATACTATGGGTTAGAAAAGTATTCAAAGAACTAATCTTTATTGCAAGTTATTGTTAGCACACAAAACAAAAAAAATAGTTAAGATTTCAAGGGAACTAAATAAAGTAAACTTTATTTTTCATAATCAAAACATGTTGCATATGTAAGATTGTAATTGTACATCTATAAATGGAGATTATGTTTATTTAAACATAAAACATTCAAATTATCTACCATACAATATGAATAACTATATTAAATAACACTTATACACAACCCAAAGACTAAAATACTAGAATAATGGAACTTTTTCAATGAATCACATGTTTAGAGAAGAATAAAGAATGCACATCAAAACAAACTTCCAAAAAAATCTGTAGAATTTCTTATTCACCTCGATAGCCAAAAATTCTCCTCCCTTTAGAATCGAGAAAATACAATTATTAATATCTTGAGGATGGTTTGCATCATTCTCTAATAAAAATCCAATTTTACAATCCCGATTATAGACTCAAGTTTTAAAATGCATGCATGGGATATTCATAAAAAAATTGGCTAAAATTATATAATCTCAATATAAATACATATATATTCCAAAAATAGAATAGAGACCCAAGTTTCGTTACTTTACAATATATGCATATATTTATATGTGTATGTGTATGTGTATGTGTATGTGTATGTGTATGTGTATGTGTATGCGTATGTGTATATGGTGATAACTTGGCACTACAAAGAGGGGACAATTTAATGTAGTGGAAAAAATAGACTGAGTATTTTCATGTGAAGAGTTAACTAAAGTAATCCCAATAGTAAAATGCACCACTTTGTGATCTTGCATTTAATGTTGAGTGTTGTAGGAGGAACTGATAGTATGTTCTATATTATAGTAGTAACTTGCTCAATAGCCTTGAGTTCATATAAAGCATAGGTAGTTTTGACTTCATCATTAATGACAAAAAAATTAAGTAGACTTCATGCATCAACCTTTTATGTCTAGACACTAGAAAAGCATACTAGATGTCACAATGCTTCTAGATACCTTAAACCCCTCTCAACCCACTGACCAACTTATCAGACCCTGAGTCTAGTTAACTATTTGTCTAACTAAACTCATTAACTTATTAACTTAACCCTTTAACCCACCCCTTTTAAACTTATCTTCACCCATGTTCTTCTAGACACTCGACCACCAATGGTCATCTTAACCATCGAAGGTTAGCCTAACCATAGATATTCAAGTTCTCATCTTTGTAACACATCACCAACTATGTGTTAGATAATGAGGCATGAGTTAATATCCTCACCTTATGTGGTGCTAATGAACTCCCAAGCATTGAAATCAACATGCCAACCTATTAGGTAACCTTCTATCCTCCATCTTTCTTTACATATAAAAGGAGGGGAGTAGAAGGTGGAAAAGATCAATCATCCATGTTCAAGCTATAAAATCTTCTTGCATATAAGTGATCAAGTCTTTAACATCTAGTATTCCTTCAAAAACTCAATAATAATAATACAGACCTAAACCTCTACCAAATTTGTTTTTGAGGCCAAAGTAATGTTATTCTATCAAAATTGTCTTAGCCTTCAACCATCAGCCATCTAGCAAGTTGTAGGTATATTGTACCTATTCTTTGTTTTATCAAATTTATAACCCTCTTGACCTGATCAGACCTATATTCTAACCTCTCATTTCTAAATAGATTCATAACCAAACACCTACATAATAAATTACCCAATCTGCAACTCCTTTTTTAAGCACTCCCATAAATCCATAGGCAACCATTGATGGTTATCACAACTATCGATGATCACCCCAACCATCGATGGTTACCCAACTACCAACAGTTAGCTTAACCATTGATGGTTAACCCAATTACCAATAGTCACTGTGGTAGAAAATAACAAGTTATTTTCAGCCCCTCAACCCCAACTAAACCTAAATTTTTGTGTTCTCACATGTTCACAAACCCTTTTCTAATTTTTTGAACCTAAATTCACCAACTTTTGCATGAGTATTGACCCATTTTTTCTATATTTAGTCATTTTTTTAACAAGAATTCTAATTTATTTTGTATTGCATTTCATTTAATTTATGCAATTAATTTTCCTTTATCTATATCAGCTTAATTGTTATCAAAATTAGATTGACATCCTCCTAGCAAGCTCACACTTCTTGGATCTAGCTCATACTAGATAGTCCACCAAACTATCTTTCTAACAACCCCTTTATTATTTTCTCATCTATAGGTTATTCCTTCCAAGCCAAAGAGGAGCTTTCCATTATCATCTAGATTATGTGCATAGTACCTATAAGGTTCTTTACACACCCTTTTATTACTAGTTTTCTAATATTCTTCCAAAATTAAGAAATGAGTAGAAATTAAGAGAAACATTTTGGCATGTCTGATGGGACCCTAGCATCATTGAGGTGCCCCTTTCTTCCTTTATTCTTTTCTCATAAAATGAAATCTAAAATTTATTTTGGGTTTAAAATAAACCTTTTGCATATATTGATTATTTACTTGGTTTAGTTCATTTAGTAACTTAAAAGCAAAGTAATTAATCATAGTGTCACTCTTGTTATCACACACTTTACCAAACCACATAATCAATCAACACATTAAAATAAACTTGAGACAAGGCCTGACTAGGATTTCATCACCTAGTAGTAAACTTTACCCCTTCTTGATAATCCTACTTGGAGGTAATTACCAAGGGAAAAACCAACTCATCTCTCTGGTTGAGTATAAACTCTAAAATTTATTATATCTTGGCTAAGCACCCAACACCCTTATCATTGAGGTATGTGAAGTGAGTGGGTAGGCCCCAATATCAAGCCACGTACTGAAGATAAATATAGATTATTCTTTTTGACAACCTAAACACAACTTGAAACCAACCTTAGATTTTCTCTTTAGTAATGGATGTACAATCCAAATTTCCACTTCACACCTTTAAAGGCATAAGCTGAAAGCGATCTAAAAAAATCCTAAGTTGTTAAACACACTTTAGTGTATGTTTGATTTCCGTGAGATCTTTTCCTTGTGTGTACTTTGTGTTTGAGTTGTGAGTTTCATCATTTCTTTTTCTATTCCTCACATGGACTTTACTAGACAATAGTTAAGGAATCAAACCAACCAAGCACCACCTTCCTCTTCCTCCTCCTTCATAGACTATACTTTACATGTAGAGCACTCTTTTCCGCATTCACCCCTCCTACCATGCCTCGGATCATTGTTGAGGGTGATGTGTATTTTTATACCTTCCTTGATAATAACCCCATGCCCTTCTAACATTACCTTAACACCTTATCTTACCACACCCCTATTGCTTTGATTCCTCCTATAGATCCTCCTTATGGTATGCCTCCCCCTCTTATGGTTGGTGTTACATCTTCCCAACCTTTGATCACCCAAGCATCTTCTTCCACTAATATTCCATCGACTACCACCACCCAAACCCAATCCAATATCCCAACCAATATCCAATCATCGCTTACACCAACCAACATCTCCAACATAGGGTCAACCTCACCTCTTGTTACCCATACCTCATCCACCATGGGGGTATCTTCCACCCCCATCTCTACCATTCCCCTTATCTATACTAACCAACACATTTCCACTCCACTTCAGATTTTGGTTCTTTCCATACCTAATACCCTTTCACCTATTAGCACAAAAAATTACCACTCAACCCCAACCAACTACCAACCCATTCATACCTCCAAATCAATGCATAGCAATCACCCAATAAGTACCCATTAAATATTCTTGATATGTTCTTAACCTAAAATGATACATACCACCTTATACCCAACCTTTTGTGCCCATTAACCCTTATGTGGCATCATCCCAACCTCCAATTACTACATACTAATATGTGGTATCTTCTCAACCCTTCATCACTTATCCACATATGATTGACTCCCAACCTCAACAAAACTTACCACCTAATTATGTATCTTCCCGACCTCAAACATATTTAGTCAAGATGTTAATAGACAAAATGACCAACCTAGAGTCATCCATCTCAAAGGTTTATAACCTCTTATCATATGATCAAATTTATAATGAACCTATCCACCCATCCATTCCTCTCCAACCTTATCCTCCTTAATGGTAACTACCCAAGTTTTCCAAATTCCAAGGCAAGGAGGACCCTCAACAACACTTGAAATCATTTTTCCATTCTTTTTATTTGATTGCATATGATGATACTCTTCTCCTTTGTACCTTCCCCATGTCTTTATCTAGACTAGCCTTAGGTTGGTATAATTCTCTCACTAAGCACTCTATATTTTCCTTCTCCCACTTTCCCAAATATTTTTAGATCATTTCTATATATATATATATATATATATATATATATATATATATATATATATAAAGGTTTCTATTACTGACCTCTACTCCATTAGGCAATTTGATGAATTAATTAATGATTTTGTAGCTAGATGGAGAGGTATTATCAACCAACTCTCTTTCCTTACCTCAACCCAAATTAATAAAAATCTTCTCTCAGGGTTGTGCCAAACATATTTCCCCCACTCTTCAAGTCCAAACTTTTAGGACTTTTGATGAGGCATTCACCATGGCACGTAAACTTGAAATCTGAGCCATTGATGAATGGAAATTGAAACTGTAGAACAAAATTTCTACCTTTAAATCTAGTGACATTTCCTCCACCAAAACCACAAATCAATCCAACCATCCCAACACCAAACCAAAGGCATTTTAAAACTTGGTTGTCCTTAAAACCACTCCACCTCCAACTATCAACCAACCCAATTAAAACAACTCTTCTACCTCTTTTAACCAATCAAACCAAGTTGCTCCAAAATAATATACTCTAATAGGGGAGTCTTATGCTTCAATTTTGGAAAAATTACTCAAATCAAACATGATACAACTTCCACCTATCTAACCACCCAAAAACTTTTATGCTTCTCACCCTGTGTCTAGCTGGTACAATGAGAATGACCATTATTCCTTTCATCATGTTATTGTACATGATGTTAGTAGGTGAAACACTTTTAAAAGTCTTGTGAAAAGCTTAATTGATAAGGGACAACTTGTACTTAATAATCTCAATTCACCCCCTAATCATTCCCTTGACATCTTTCACAAACTTTTTCCCAACCATGCCCCTTTTACCAATCACAATGATAATAAATTAGAATCATCTCACTCTCATGAGGCACATATGATCAATGTTGTTATCAATGAACCTATTATTTAGGATATCATTACCTCAACTACCTCTTCATCCATTCCACTTATTAAAGAGATGGACTCACCTTATATTCATTTGGACACCCAAACCAAGGAGTCAACCACCCCTCTTTCTTCACTTGAAGAAATCATGGATTTATCCACCTCTCCTTTGATATAAATACCAAAGGAGGAAACCATTTATTCAAACACTTCTTCCCCCATTCCACTTATTGAAGTAGTGTAATTACCTACCATTCCTTTGAACACCAAAACCAAGGAAATAACCACCTCTATTCCTTCACTTGAGGGCATTACACCTTCCTCCCCTATTTTATAACCACCCATTCCCTCTTTAGAACCCACCCTAAAAGAGGAGATCACTTTACCTACTCCTTCTATGGGGGAACCATCCTCCCAAATTTTAGAACTTCCATTAATAACAAAGATAGAGAAACCATTCCTTCACCTCAACCTATGGGCTTCTTAGCCTTTAAAACCAATGACCAAGGAATCAAACCCATTTAAAAGCCTTTTTCTAGATTGGTCCAAATTATAGAGTTCACTTCTCAACCCAACCTAGATAGATCCACCTTTCGCAATCATCTTGGGATACCCTACCAAAACAAAGTTGAATCTTCAACCTCTCTTTCATCCACCCTTAAACCTAACATCACCTCTATATCTTCATCAAATCCTTCTCCCTCCAAAATCATAGGGGAATCATCCAAACCATCCAAACACCTATTCCTCATCTAGTAAACCTTATCCTTTTGATTTACCTACACCTACCATCACCAAATATTTGAACCCCCCATCATTATTATCTACCTATCCACCTTTAGCTTCCCACCTAAATCCAAACTTTCCACATCAAAACCAACCATAACCAAGCAACCCCAACCTAAATGACCTACTAAAACCATTTCACCACCCATAACTTCTACAGTGAAGCTTGCTTCTAAGAAGGTTCCCACCCCTAAAACCAAAAACCCATTACCTCTAACACCTTTGCTTGAATCTTATTCTACCATCTTATAAAGGTTATTTCAAACTTCTTCTTTAAGCCTATCACCTATCAAGCCCTTTAACCCATCCAAACCCAAACCATCCTAGTTCAATGATAGCTTGATATGTTCATACCATAAAACACTTGGACATGAAATGAAGAACTACAAAGCTCTTTAGACAATTATCCATAACTTATGGGATAAGGATGATCTATTATTAGATGAACCTTCCTTGATCCCATTACCAACCCAACCACCAACTCAACCCATCCAACATTTACCCACTCCCTCACTCTCATCTAAAAGTGAGGAGGAACCAAAGAAACCATCTAGCCCAATACATCCCTTAATCCACATTATCCATATGGTTACCTGATCTAGGGCCTAACAAAAGGACAAGGTACAAGCCAAAGTATCCATACCATGAACATATCCTTCTACTGCTCAACCTTTCAACCAAAACTAATAACCCTCACCTTCACCCAAAACCAAACCCAAAATATCCATTTTGGGTGCTTCTCCCTTCAACCCTTATGAATCCATCCAGTTAGTAGTGATAAAGAAACTTCACTAGACACCAATGAAGATGAACCTTTATGAACTAATCAACACCTCACCTCATCATTTCCAAGCATTTATAGAGGCCTTGCAATCTACAGAGGTTTAACTAAAATATCCTCAACCTCTTTCACCCTTTATCAAATCCCTCAAACTTTCTACCTTTATTACCTTCTAGGATTTAGAAATACCTTCTATCCATTCTAAGGATAGCAATCCTCCCCTCTTTATCACTACATACATCAATCAAACCCACATCAAAAGGGTGATGATTGATGTATGATATAGTATCAACATTATCTCTTCTCATGCTTATGATCAACTCTAACTACCTAAGAACATCATTTTATAAAGTGTAACTATCCTTCACTCCTTCAATGATACTATTTCCACTACCTTAGGGATAGTCATCCTCCACATCCACTTGGTACCTTTTAAAATTCTAGAACTATTTTACATTATATAGGGCAAGTTCTAATACATCTTTCTTGTATGCCCTTGGATCTATACCATGAGTTATGTCCCTTCTACCTTGCATTGGTGTGTCAAATTTAAGCATGAAGGTCAAGTTATTACCATAAAAGTTGACCCTTTCCCATTTGCATCATGCAATATGACATATCATCTCAATGACATTCTTCTTCCTCCTTCATCCATCTCACCACTAAGCAACAACAACACTACCTCACCACCAACCATAACCAACAACACCTCCACTCCAACCATCTATGAAGCTTCAACTAGCTCATCGATTCCATCTTCCTAGATCCTCATAGAGGACCCCTTAGAACCCATGCTCCAATATCTCTCACTTGGAGAGTGTCATCTTCTAGCCTTAGATGCTTTCCCCACTCATTAAGAGTATGGGAAACTCAACTATGATCCTATATATAACCCCAACATCAAAACCATCATCCTTTTTGAGCTCCCTAACCATTAAACAAATTACATCTATAGGGGACCTGATCAACCACTTCTTGTCTCTACCAATACCTCTTCTATCTGACCATTTACCTTCTATCTGACCATTTATCTTTGACTTCTCTTACCTGGACAAACTAACATTTGCCAAATTATACCTTCATAGTTATGCCTGGAAGGGATTTGGTCTTAGCCTTTATAAACATGGACTTCATGAGATACCCACTATCAAAACTTATAAACCTCAAGAGCTATTCAACCTTGGGTTTGTACCACCAAAAGAACCCATCGATTTATCCAAACCCATTACCACTATGGAGGAAGATATCTTATACTCATAAACCCAACCTCCTTTGAAGTCTGAGGATTTTGACATCATTCCTCCTAGATTTTTTTTAGTCAATTCCATTATTTTAGGTCCTCTTACCTATCAAAAGGGTGGTCAAACTAAAATTATTCCTCCCATCCATCTTGAAATTGTATAGAATGATTCTCTTACCATCAACACCATCCATCATCAGGATGATGACTCTATTCTCACCTACCTTAGTGTAGGGGATTCTTTTATCCATAAATCTCTTCCCCCTGATAACCAAACCATGTTGAATTAATCTACCATATATGTCAAATTGGGTACTCAAGATAACCCTTACATTGTCAAGATTGGTCAATCCTTAGATCCCATGAAATAATAGGAGTACCCTTCCTTCATGATTGAAGCATATCATTTTCTTGGTCTTATTAGGATATGCCCAAAATTGAACCTTCCATAACCCTACATAATCATTACTCATTCTAATGTTAAGCCTATTCAATAAAAGCTTCATAGGATGCACCCTCGTATCGCCCTTATAGTCAAAGAAGATCTTCAACATCTCTTATCTTTTGACTTCATCTAACCCATTGACTATCTTTAATGGGTTTTTAACATCATTCTTATCACCAAACCCATAGGGGGACTTCATCTCTGTATTGAATTTTATGATATTGACCTTACTTTTCCAAAGGATGACTTTCCTTTGCCTAGCATCGACCAACTTGTTGATCTTATAGATGGCCATGAGATGTTATCTCTCATGGATGGTTTGTCATGATATAGTCAAATATTGATTTCCCCCAGGGATCAACATAAAGCTTATTTCATCACCCCATGGGTAACCTTCTATTATAGGGTCATGAAATTTGGTCTAAAGAATACTAGAGCAACTTACCAATGTGTGATGACCTACATCTTCCATGATCTCATCCATAAAATCATTAACGACTATGTGGACAATTTCCTTGGGAAATCTAAATATTGTAAGGATCACCTAGTTGTTCTCACGATCATCTTTAAATGCATAATTTATTTCAATGCGTAACTTAACCCTAAAAAATGTATTTTTGGGGTATTTTAGATAAATATCCTTGGCTTTATCATCTCTTTTTAAAAAATCAAATTAGACCCTACCAAAGTCTGAGCAATCTTGGAGATGCCTCCTACCCACCTCAAGAAACTCTGTAGCCTACGGGGGAAGCTCTAATCCATCCATCACTTCATCTCTCAATTATTTGATATATGTCAACTTTTTCACCACATCCTCAATAAAGACACTTCTTTTAAGTGGACCAAAGACTGCCAATAAACCTTTGATTCACTCAAATAATACCTTCTTTCTCCACCATTATTACCCCATATAAAGAGGATCAACCCTTTTACCTCTATATTTTTGTAATTGACCATTCCTTAGGGGAAATGCTCGCTCACTATGATGAACAAAACAAATAACAAGTTATCTACTATATAATTCAAACACTTATAGAGTATGAGACTTGGAATACCCATTCCAAGAAACTTTGCCTCACCTTAAGTCTTTGTGGCTTCTAAACTTTGTCATTACCTTCTTAATCATAAAACATATGTCATAACCAACACTAACCCACTTAAGTACATACACACTAAACCATACCAAAACCAACATATGACTAAGTGGCTCATGTTCTTAGCTGAGTTTGACCTTGATTTCCTCCAATAAAAGTCAATTAAAGGGCAATTTATCACTGACCAATTGGTCGAGGCCCCTCTACCAGACAACTAACCACTTCCTCTTACATTTCCAAATGAGTCCATCATGATTCTTTCTCAAGAGGACCCCACCTACCAATTGACCATGTTCTTTAATGGCTCCAAATGCCACTGTAGTGGGGGTATTAGAGTTATTCTCATTCCCCTCAATGGTGAACCTCTTCCCTTTGCCTTTAAACTTGAATTTGAATTCACCAACAACATGGCTAAGTATGAAGCCCTAGTAATAGGTCTCCAAACCACTCTAACTTTGGTAATTAAGTCCATTATTATCTTTGGAGATTCTTAACTTATGGTCAACTAGGTCAATGGATCCTACCAATGTAAAATTATGTCTTGCAAAAGTATAAATAACTCATAGACATACTCTTAGCATTATTCGATCATTACCTTATCTAGTTTGTTTCACGATCTACCAAGAAGTTCATGGATACAATGGCTTCCCTTACTTTTCAAATACCATCTTAACATGTTGAGCCTAAACTATTTGTTACCATACACCACTTTGTCACACCCTCTTATATCTATTCTAACCTTCTTACCATTTGTAGTGTAGATAAATTTCCATCAGACATTTGGTACAACCAAACCTTTAACTATCTTAGCCTTAACATCGTTCTTCCTAATCTCTCTAGGAATGCCTAAGGAGCCTTTTTTTATAGCACCTCTTGTTATACCATACTATGGGGAATCCTTTAAAAATTTGGCTTTGATGGCCTCCTCCTTTGTCTACATAGTCATGAAGCTTCCCATGTTATCAAGGAAATGTATGATGGAATCTATGGGGGACACTTTACTAGCCTAGTTGTCGCTAAATGTATCCTTCACCTTGGATACTATTAGACCATACTAGGGATATTATGATTATGTAAAGAAGTGTGTTAAATTTTAATAGCATTCTAACTTACATTATGCACCTACACATGGCCTTCAAGTATCTAAATATTATTGGCCCTTCTCAAAATGGGGACTTGATATCATTAGGGAAATCAATCCTCACTCTTCATAATGACATCAATTCATCATTACCACCACCAAGTATTTCACTAAGTGGGTGGAGTCTATTCTTATTATCTTGACTAAAGCCAACAAAATAGTCAACTTCATCACTCGCCACATCATCAATCATTTTAGTGTTCCCCATAAGATCATCATCGATAATGGAGAACCTTTTAAGAACAAGTAAGTCAAATTTCTTTATGATGCCTTTGTAATTAAGTTAATATTTTCCTTTCCTTGCCATCCACAAGCAAATAGACAGGCAAAAGCCTCTAATAAAACCCTCAACAAAATGCTAACCAAAGTAGTTAGTGCTTCAAGTTAGGATTGGTACTTGCACATCCTTTTTTCTCTATGGGCCTATTTCACTAGAATTCAAACCTATATGGGTGCTACCCCTTTCTCTTTAGTCTTTAGAGTAGAGGTAGTCTTGCCTTTCAAAGTTTAGATTCCCTCTCTCTATATATCCTTGTAAGACATCATTTAAGAGAGTGACTATCATCAAGAATGTTTAGAATGACTTGAACTCCTTGACAAACTTCAGCTCATAGCACTTAACCATCTTCATCTCTATCAAGAAAAAATCAAACATGCCTATAACAAACACCTAAAAGAATGAGAATTCAACATCGAAGACCTCATCCTTAAGGAAAACTAGCATGTAATCAATATAGAGAAAAGAAAAAGAGGTAAATTTGCTTTTAATTGGCTTGGACCCTACATCATAGCCCAAAAGTATGGATCAAGAGCTTATCATTTGTCCTCTCTCTAAGGCAAACCAAAAATTGATCCTATCAATGCTTTGTATTTACATTATTTATTTTGTTAAATAAGGATAAAACTCACTTTTTTGTCTAACTTAAGCCCCTCCCTTGATTTACAACATTTTCACCTTGACTTACCTATCCCTATACCCTTTGAGGACAATCGATTATAACATAGAACCATATGATTAATTATCACATTCATAGCCTAACGCTAAATATGAGTACCATGTCTCTACCTATAGCATGGTTCTCATGGATACTTTTCATCTCTCCTTAGATGGAATCCCATAATCATTTATCTCTCAAACCACTCCTTTCACCTATCATTAACATCTTGTTCTAAAATGTTTGCCCTCATAAAGGTAAACCTCTAAGCCTAATTAGACTTCTCCATCTGTAAAACCTAGCAACAAATGATTTGGGATACCAAAATATCACTTGGGTCAAACATCTATAGCATTTTAGACTACTTCTTTGAAGGATGGATATATAAAAACTTAAAAATTGCTTAAAAGATAGACTACTCCCTTGAAGGACAGCTACCAGATAAAACAAATCCAAAACTTAGACCACTCTCTTGAAGAATGGACAAGTCAAATTTGTCAAAGTAACCATTTTAAGCTTCTCGCATCAATTAGATTCACAACCTATCCAAATAAAAGCAATAAAAAGGACCCAATATCAAAATTAGAACAAATTATCCCAAGAAAACCATAATCATCTTTCATATCTAGCATTAGTAGATTTCTTGCATCAATCATTCTACACCTAACATTAATACATGGACTTGTCTAATTTGGTTCTTAGGTCACCTATAGAAATGGTGAACTAACCCACATAAGGTTGCCTTACTTATCACCCATTAACCCATCACCTATCTCCCCTTTATAATATCTATAAATCAAGAGATTATGATCTTACTTGATACACTCTTATTAAGACAACTTTCTTTATCAATCAAAACATGATAATGCAAAGCATTCAATAGGCTTATGTTCATTAGGTCAATCCAAATTTGGTTTTTGTTAGGTCTTTACCAATGAAAGAGCATCATACCTTTTTTTCTTATTCTCTCATCATTGGTTCATGTCGACATATGTCTCATGATTCTTATCTCTTTATCCACATTTAGTTGGTTATCTAACCTACTTTATGTGTGCTTTCATTGCATCCATAACCATATCACATATTCATAATCATAATAAATCAATCAAAACCTCATTATCATAAAAACACTAACCATATCCATAATCACATCACATAATACACATCATGAACTATATCTATAACCACATCAAACATAATCTATATATCTATAGTATTATCCTATAAATTTAACATAATTAAACCATCCATTCATCATATAAATGATATCCATAATCACATCATATATATACTATGAACATCATGAACCACATCATACATCATCTATCTATCTGTAGAATAAAACTATCTATTTACCATAATTGAATCATCCATAAGCATAATTCATCATATAAAACATATCAAGAACCATAATCAAATCCATCCATAACCATTCATCATCATATCCATAAACAAAACACATCATTTATGATCATCACATGCCTAAAGCTATTGAGTCCATAATTTCATAAGCATAAAGCATAAAATGTATAAATCATGAAACAAGAACATACATCATATATATCATCTTAAACAGCATAAGCATCATCATATACATCATGTCATCCATAATTAATACATGTAATTATGTATATATCTCTCTCAAAACATGTGCATCTTATTGCATCAACATGTAGGCTGGTATCAAAATAATGTATAGCTATCTATATAACATATCAAAACATATAATATCATTCCCCTAGGGTACCACTACCACTAACCCCTCTTTCTCCTATACCTACACCTACACTACCATCTAGTACCAATCCTCCTAGGATGCCAACTTGTCTAGTCACAGATGTGGCCCACTGACTTTGAGTTACCATGGCTACCCTACCTACTAAACTAGCTCTATATTCACCCCATCAAGGATCCAATAGACATTATTCCATCACTATAGCCTCATATTACCTCAACTCCTCAATCATGGCCAAGTATCATGCCATAGGAATATTACTTGGGGGCCTTGTTGGTGATGCCACCACTCCTACCCTCTATCTCAGGGTATCCCTCTCCTAAGTCACCAAACCAAGAAATGTCCTCACCTGATCTATTTCAACTATAAAAATTGTAAGATGACCCTATAAATTGATAATGTAACCCTACAAAGTGGCTACTTGTCCTTATAAACATATGATATAATCTTGTATAGTTATTAGTATTTTTGTTACCTATTTGTCTTGACTACCAGGCTATGTTTATGCCCTAGTTGGATCCACATTTATGGCCTATTATCCCCCATCATCCCACCCAAAATTAGCTGCTACATATAGGGTATGGTACTAGGTTGCATAGCCATCCACAACATCAGCATTATATATCTTCATTCTTGTAGGCAGCTCCTCATGATCCAACACTATATCCTATGTTGTGGCTTAGGTAACAAGAACTTTTCATCTTCCCTCCTATGCCTTAAGAAAGGAGCTATAATCCCCTACATAAGGCCATACTTCCTTTAATATCTATCAAATAGGATGACCTCTATCTCACCCTCTCTCCTTTTATAGATCCACCTCCAGCTCTATAATGATAGAGTGTGATAGTTGTAGAGGGCCCACCTAGGCCAGGCCATATATGGCCTCCACACCATATCACCCATAACTAAACCTTCTAATGCATCTCTAAACTATTCAATATCACTCACACCTCCACTTGTTCCAGTCAATACATAATCTCCTCTCCATCGTAAGAAACCAACTCTATAGTTTGTCTAAGCATAGCCATCCCATGTTAGCCCTAGTGCCCTTAGCACCCTAATGTGATCTTATGCCCAACAATGGATCACAAACCCCACACTAATCCCATACCTCCTATGAACTCAAAATGCCTAAAACTCCTTAAAAATCTAAACCAATAAAATGGGTGCCCACTCGAACACCATCCTACCAAGTAACATCTTCACTAGCATTCCTAGAAATAGATAGGGAAATCATCCAATGCTCAAATTAGGCACAACAAAATAAGATACTACCATCATCATCATGGTCATCAAAATCCTATCATTAAGTGCCCTTTGGTATAGTGGCCAATAACTAAAACCACTTAAATACCACCTAGCATGGTCCTGATCATCACCATATAGTAGCTCTATCTACTCATCCCTCTCCTCACTCTCAATATGATAAATAGGCTACCCTAAAATAGGAAACTATTAAATCCAATAAACATCTTCCAATAGGATGGTCATCTCTTTTGTAGGTAGCAAGAAGGTGTTCATGGCCAAATCCCATTTCTTGATGAGGGCCATGATCATCATTGTGTCTCTAGGTAACCATTGGTAATGTCGTATGGATCTTAAGCTAACCTCCTCTATATGTATCCACTCATCATTAGTCATCCCTCCATGGATATTTGTAAATATCCTTGGAACCTAATCCTTTATTTGGATCTAGTCTCATGCCTTCAAAATAAACCAAGTTAGCATGCACACTTAGTTTTCCATTTCTATTACTTAGTTACATACATCAACCTCTTTGTCGACCTAAACTCACCTACATCAACCTATTCTGGCCATTATTTCTAGCACTTAAAATAACACTAAACCACAAACATTTTAAAACATTTACCCTAACATGTCACACCCATACCTATCATTTATTTCATACAACCCTACCCTACCCCATAAAATTTCCAATAATTTTCCCTAAAACTTATCAAACATTTTACCTCATACTACCTAGAACTAACCATTTCAACCTATCACTCCTACTAGAACTTGTCCTATCTTACCTAGGTATTTTAACAACCCCTAACCCCTTTTCAACAAATCAAAACATTTTTTTTTCTCTCTCTATTTTAACATCACCTTCATTAAATACTCAACCATTAATGGTCCTTACAACCATTGACTATCATGTGAACTTCTTCTTTCAGTGGTCGACAGCTGGGTCTAACCACCAACAGTCATTATGTGTGATAGTTGACAGTAAAACCCTTGACCTACCTCCTAAAACTTGATAAAAACAAGCCACATTCCATAACAAAACTAACTAAAACTATCCTTTACACTACCCTCAACCTATATACTCTACCAGTTTCAAATTTCATTGAATCATTTTCCCTATTTTACCCAAATCATAAACCTAGGTCTGTTGGTCCCCAAAAGTGTCACTCATTTTTGGAACAACATATGAGCTATTCTTGGACCTACAGGGCCAAAATTCCTCTCTTCCCCTTCTCAAAATTTATTTGAGGGCTTTCAAATTCCTCATTTTTTCAAAGCTTATTTAGCAAAGGGATTAGCAGGTTCAAAGGTTCAATGTCTTCAATAGGAGCTAGGCACATTTAACAAGTCTCAAAAGCTTAAACCGTTGAACCGTTGAATCTTGAACCATTTTGGTTCATCAGTTCAATAGGTTCAATGTTTAATTAGTTTAATGCACTAGGTTCAAATGTTCAAAGATGGCCTCATTTATGAAGAGAAATGCGTGCAATAGAAAGAGTCAAGAGGATACTACCAAGTGTCATTGGCTGAGCCATTATGCATTGTTCCTAAGAAGTAGCAGAAGCTGCCACATGTCAACATCTATGTTTCCTTCCTTCCATTCTACTATATTGAGTAAAGACCATGGTGGGCTCAGGGGTGAGTGACTAAATGAAGTTGAGGCTACTATGTGTCTGCATTTGCATGACTATTATAGGGTCTTTTTCGACAAAGCTTCTACCAAAACTCCATGGAGGGTGACAAGTGGCAACCATGGAAGGTTTTACTTTGTTTTCCTAAGATCAGTAGATCATGCCACATGTCCCATGCAGAGAGTGGTAGAGGCTGACAAGTGTCATTGTCTGTGAGAGCTCGACCGAGCCCCAAACATTTCTGTGATGTCATAAAGGCCTGAGAAGGTGGATGATGCCACGTGTCCTTGGTAAGATTCAATATAATATGCCACATATCACTTGTTTGAAGTGGAAAAAGGTGCCAAATGTCAAAGGATGGAGCACCTCACAATTCAAAGGAACGCATGAAGCCAAGGAAAGGATTTCCTTTAGACAAATTGTCTGAAGGAATTCCTTCAAACATTTTGTCTAAAGGAAATAAAGGACCAATAGGCCCATGGGCATCAAATTTGGAGTGACTGGCTAGCTGTTAACCTTCAATAGAGGAAAGACACGTGAATGCCATATTCACTGCATTTAAGTGTCTATTGATTCTAGCAGACTCAAGGCATAGACCTGAATACATTCAAAGAGCCTAAGGCCAGACCCAAGAGGAGGAAGAGACAAAGAGGGAAACTCGGTAGGAGTTATTTCCAGTGGGTGAAATAGTTCACTGGGTAGATATTTGGGGCCTGCCAACATTGAAAGCATAACTTATTTGTCCCCTTTAAGATAAAGGTAGAATAGATAGTTGCACATCTAGGTAGGTGATGGAATGAGAGATTCAAACTCAAGAGGAGGCACTAGAGATGAATTGATGCATCACAATTAAGGCAGCCACCTTGCTCCAGCATGGCCCTTCCTGACAAGACCAAGAATGCATCCAAGGCATTGAATGTGCCGAATGGGTCACTCTATGGGATAAAGTGCCAAGCCTCCCTCAAGCCTCTATATAATGTAATCTATTGTACCATTTGAAGGGGATCTTCCCCTTACCAGAAGTGAAACTCTACCCAAATTGAAAAGCATTACTGAGACTTTGAGCTTAGATTGTAATTCATATTTATTTGATTGAATGAGAAATCAAGTTACTTGCAGGGTTTGTGCTATTATAGCTTGTGCTACTTTAGGAGATTGTTCTTATGTCTATCTTCTGAAAGCATTCTTATTTATTTGATTTAACAAGCAAGACTAGTGGAGGTGATAAGGAAGGTGTCTTGAAAACAAATACTTTCAGACTTTGTGATGTCATAGTTGTCTTCAATGTGTGTTTTTCTTTTATGTTTCTATGTAAAGGACCTTGGGATGACTTTGTGCCACCATTGTTCTTCGTATCTCACTCTAGAGCCGTCAAGGTGGAGACTTTTTGCTACATCTTATATTTTTGGTTACTTTGGACCCTATTGCCCTGTTACTTGTTACCAAAAAGAGTCCTATTGTTTGCAAGAACAAGCACTTCTGAAAGAAGAGAAGTGTCTTATGTTGATTCACCAAGATTTCTACTATCTAGGAAGGGATCTGGCTCTTGGCTGAATGTTACTTCTGAAAGAAGAGAAGTGCCATCACCAATCACCCAAGATTCCTCTTTTTTTTGTGAGCATGATCTCTGAAAAAAAAGAGATGGATGGTTTATCCCACCCGTGTCTTACTTTCTACTTATTTATATAGTATATAAGCTCTGCATATTTAATAGGGAACCTCCCCTTGATGAGAAGAGAGATTTGTCTCCAGTTGATGTAGTAAA
Source organism: Torreya grandis (assembly GCA_037957365.1). NCBI lineage: Eukaryota > Viridiplantae > Streptophyta > Pinopsida > Cupressales > Taxaceae > Torreya > Torreya grandis. Next base: position 3,559,795 of record JARHVA010000501.1, read on the forward strand.
TCTACACACCTAGATGACTAATCTTCATATGTTGTGGTGATAGAAACTATTTTGGTCACCAGTTAGTTGGCCGAAAAAATATTCACCCAATAGTTTTTGGCGACTCCACTAGGTACACAGTAATTTTGTGCAATTTGGAATCTCAAGTTTAAGATTGAAACATCACTTGTGTCTTACCCATAATCATTATAACCCTTATCCATTATAGACTCTGGTGACTCTATTCTGTGTCTTACCCATTATCATTATAGCCTTACCATCTTCCTTCACTTTTGTTATTTTATTTGGTCTACAAAACCAGAGCTGCTGGGAAAGAGTGTGCAGTTTGAAGCCACAAGCCTCAAGCTGAAGCAAGGCCAGTTCTTTTCCATTTTTGTTTTACAATCTAGCCACTCCACCCAAGTTTTTTATCCCTATTTTTCATAATTAAATCATGGTAGTTTGAGGCCCCTGGGGTAACTCTTTTGGCCCACTCAACTTGACTCCACCTCTGCATGAACTCCCACTTAGTTCAAGAAAGAATTTCTCCAAATTCTTTGGTGATGGGATAGTTCACCCTAATGAACACATTATAGCCTTCAGCATAGCCTATGGTGTGATAGGGGTGGAATTCGAAGACGTGGTAGTCAGGCTTTTTATGGAAACACTACAAGGTGCTACTGTAGACTGGTTCTACCATCTACAAGCTAAATCAGTGATTAACTGGGATACTCTTAAAGCCAAGTTTGAAGCTAGGTTCAAGCTTGTAGAGGATGCACATGCTTTGCTAGCCCAAGTCACTTAGATGAAGAAAGAACCTCATGAGCCTATGAGGGATTTTATTGCCAACTTCAACACGCTGAGGCATAAGATTCCCATGATCACCTAGCCGACACCTCAAAATCTCAAGTGTTTCTTCATCAACTCACAACTGCCTGAAGTGAGTTTCTTGCTGAGACATGCTAGACACATAGACCTTAAGGTTGCTCAAGACTTGGCTACTAAGCTAGAATATGACCTTATCTTGGCAAGAAAGATAAGGAGAGATCCTAACAGAGGTATATCCTCTTCATCTTCTGAGTATCTCCCTTCAGCCACCACTGATCAAATGGTGTAAAAGCTAGCAAATGAACTGCTAGCCTTGAAAAGGCAAATTTCCCAAAGTATGTCTGCTCCTCCTAATTGAGATATGCTAAGGAGGACATTCCCCAATTAGCCATATCAAGGCAATGTTTCCAGAAGTCAAGGTCAACCAAATCATCTTCCTCCCCCATAGAGGAACCTTACCCTTGAAACACCTCCAACCAACTCAATAGTTGGATATCAATAAATAGAACATGTTTCCTATTTCCAACCTAAGTTTGATCAATAAAATGGCACTGATCTCTTTAGGGAGGATTTATAAGAATTAGTTGGTGACTCCCACATTAGTTTTCTAAATTTCTAAGATGAACCCAGAAGTGAAGGTGAAGCAGTCAAAGGATCATACGCAATATTCACTAGGTCTAAGAATCAGTCAGCCTAGCAGGCTGACAAAGAGAAGATAGAGGAGCGACCCCAACCAGCAATTTCAATTGCTAAGCAAAGAACCCCTCTTTCTTTCTAGTCAAAGGACCTAATGATTGCCAAAGAAGTAAGTACATCAAACATCTCTGCACCTTCTACTTCAAATTTATAGATCAGTCCTCCCCTCCCAAAAACCAAAAGGATGAACTCCCATCCTCTCTTCCAAGTCCATCTCACTCATTTTCCATGATTGATCATGTTAAGAAATCCAAAATTCAAATGACTGAGTTTGAATCCCTACAAGCCAATCTTGAGTAATCAAACATTGGTGGAGAACCAGGTGCAGACCTGTCTGAGGCAAAGATTGTGGTTAGCCAAATGTTAGCCCCTACTGCTCTAATTCTATTTGAGCCTTTAGATAGGGGTAATTAATTCTTGACCATAGAGGATGCTCATGTCCCAGCTGATGAAATTCCTTTAGCTGGGAATCTAGAATTTCATCCAAACAAGGCATCAAAAAAATTGGTAGGGCATAGTACAAATCAAGAAGGATCTTCCATCTCCCATGAAGAGAAATTTGATAGCAGATCAGCTTCTGATGATTCTTGGATCCTAGAATCTGATGGAAGCAATTCTTCCACTAATGCTAGAGCTGGGACTATGTTTATATCTCCTCAAGGAGATATTTTTCCTTCATGCAAGTTGTAGTTCAACAACACCAACAACATAGCTAGATGTGAATCTCTGTTGCTCAGGATGAAGATATCAAACTCCTTCACACCAAAGGAGATGTTGAGCTGATGATTTGTCAGGAGTTTGATGCTGACAATCAAAGCATGTGCTAGACTAGACTAGCAAAATAGAATGCTATGGTGGTGGACCATACTATTGTACTCCAAAGTTAGCAAAAGAAACTCTTTGCCAAGAGAGCAAGGAGTTATAGTTTTCAGTTTGAAGACCACGTCTTGCCATGGGGAAAGAAGAAGAAAGAGCCAAGAGGAAGACATAAAAAATTGGTTTCTGGTGGAGAGTTCCATTCGCCCATCACCATTTCTGGAGGTAAAATGGTTTCCCACTAGTTTATCAGGATGGCACACCATTTTCACTATCTCATAGTGGGTGGCATTTGAAGCACTTCAAATCTTGAGGCATCAAATAAGATCATCTATACATATGTATATATGTATAGTCTTTAGTTCTATTTTGTGCTTTTCATTTTCATTTTTTAGAGCCTTTCTTTTTGCGTAGCATGACTTTGTAGCCCAATGGCACACTTCAAGGCACCAGAGATTCTATTTTCTACTACCCCCTCAGTTGTTCCAAGTTTTCATCTGAAGGAAGTTCCCCAACTGGAGCCATCTATTGGTCCCCAAAAGTGTCACTAATTTTTGGAACAACATATGAGCTATTTTTGGACCTACAGGGCCAAAATTCCTCTCTTCCCCTTCTCAAAATTTATTCAGGGGCTTTCAAATTCCTCATTTTTTCAAATCTTTTTTAGCAAAGGGATTAGCAGGTTCAAAGGTTCAACATCTTCAACAGGAGCTAGGTGCATTTGATAAAGTTCAAATTTCAACCATTCCAAAGGTTTTGTGGCCCTGAGCATTTAATGAGTCTCAAAAGCTTAAACTTTTAAACCTTGAACCATTTTGGTTCATTAGTTCAATAGGTTCAATGTTCAATCGATTCAATGCACCAGGTTCAAAAGTTCAAAGATGGCTCAGTTATGAAGAGAAATGCATGAAACAAAAAGAGTCAAGCAAATACTACCAAGTGTCACCAGCTGAGCCATTATGCCTTGTTCCTAAGAAGTAGTAGAAGTTGCCACATGTCAACATCCACATTTCTTTCCTTCCATTCCACTGTATTGAGTAAAGACCATGGTGGGCTTGGGGGCAAGTGACTAAATGAAGCTAAGGCTACCATGTGTCTGCATCCATATGACTATTACAGGGTCTCTTTCGACAAAGCTTTTGCTAGAACTCTGCAGAGGGTGACAAGTGGAAACAACAAAAGGTTTTACTTTGTTTTCCTAAGAGTAGCAGATTGTGCCACATGTCCCATGCAGAGAGCAGTGGAGGCTGACAAGTGTCATTGTCTAAAAGAGCTTGACTGAGCCCCAAATGTTTTTGCGATGTCATAAAGGCCTGAGAAGGTGGATGATGCCATGTGTCCCTAGTAAGATTCAATAGAAGATGCCACATATCACTTGTTTGAAGTAGTGGAAGGTGCCACATGTCAAAGGATGAAGCACCTCGCAATGCAAAGGCATGCATGAAGCCAAGGAAAGGATTTCCTTCAGACAAATTGTCTAAAGGAATTCTTTCAGACATATTGTCTGAAGGAAATAAAGGACCAATAGGCCCACAAGCATCAAATTTGGAGTGACTTGCTAGCCATTAACCTTCAATAGAGGAAAGACATGCAAATGCCAAATTAACTACATTAAGTGTCTATTGATTCTAGCAGACTCAAGGCACGGACCTGAATGCATTTAAAGAGCCTAAGGCCAGACACGAGAGGAGGAAGAGATAAAGAGGGAAACTCAGCAAGAGTTATTTCTAGTGGGTGAAATAGTTCACTGAGTAGATATTTGGGGCCTGCCAACATTGAAAGTGTATCATGTTTGTCCCCTTTAAGATAAAGGTAGAATAGATAGTTGCGCAGCTAGGCAGGTGATGGAATGAGAGATTCAGACTTGAGAGGAGGCACTAGAGATGAATCGATGCATCATAGTTAAGGCAGCCGCCCTATTCTAGCGTGGCCCTTCTTGACAAGACCAAGAATGCATCCAAGGCATTGAATGCATCGAATGGGTCACTTTGTGGGACAAAGTGCCAAGCCTCCCTCAAGCCTCTATATAATGTAATATCTTGTACCATTTGAAGTGGATCTTCCCCTTACCAAAAGTGAAACTCTACCTAAATTGAAAGGCATTACTAAGACTTTGAGCTCAGATTGTAATTCATATTTCTTTGATTGAATGAGAAAGCAAGTTACTTGCAGACTTTGTGTTGTTATATCTTGTGTTACTTTAGGAGATTGTTCTTATGTCTATCTTCTGAAAGCATTCTTATTTATTTGATTTAACAAGCAGGACTAGTGGAGGTGATAAGGAAGGTGTCTTAAAGCCAACTACTTTCAAAATTTGTGCTGTCATAATTGTCTTCAGTGTGTGTTTTTCTTTTATGTTTCTGTGTAAAGGACCTTGGGATGACTTTATGCCCCCATTGTTCTTTGTATCTCACTCTAGGGTTGTCAAGGTGGAGACTTTGTGCTACATCTTAGATTGCTAATTACTTTGGACCCTGTTACCCTGTTACTTGTTACCAAAAAGAGTCCTGTTATTTGTAAGAACAAGCACTTTTGAAAGAAGAGAAGTGGCTTATGTTGCTTCACCAAGATTTCTAATATCTAGGAAGGGATCTGGATCTTGGCTAAATGTTACTTTTGAAAGAAGATAGGTGCCATCACCAATCACCTAGGATTCCTCCTCTGTCTATAAGCATCATCTCTAAAAAAGGAGAGATGGATGGTTTATCCCACCCATGTCTTACTTTTTGCTTATTTATATAGTATATAGCCTCCACATATTTAATAGGGAACCTCCCCTTAATGAGAGGAGAGATTTGTCTCCAGTTGATGTAGTAAAGTTGCACACCTAGATGACCAATCTTCCTATGTTATGGTGATAGGAAATATTTTGGTCACCAGTTAGCTGGCTGACAAAATATTCACCCAACAAGGTCAAACCCCAAAACTATATCAAATCCACCATAAAATAACCAATCTAATAATATAATAGACCTAATCAATTAAACTATCAATTTTAAAACATCTCTTACCTCATTCATTGATCATTATCGAGGTTAGAGGTCACATCCTACTACTCACCCACATCCTCATATACCCTACATGTCTAGTCCCATCTCAATCTTCAACACATGCCTTCAATCAATAAATAACCTCTACCTTAGCCAACAAGCTCAGTCAACTATCTCATAGTAAAACACCAAAGTACACACTTTTTAGATCATGGAAAGCATAGAGGTCAAAATGTCAAAAGTGAAAATGAAATTTCATTTGCACTTCTTATATTCCAACTTTTTATGGTTTCCCCTGATTATCAATGATTAGGGTGACCATCGACAGTTGACCCTGAGAACCCTTGACTATCAATGGTTAAGTTTCCATAATTTTAACATTTTTAGGCATCTTTATCTAAGTGCCATATTTTGGAGATTGCCTAATCTCCCCCAAACCAAAACTAGAACTTTTGGAGATTACCCTTCTCTAACCCACCATTAAACCATGTCCACCTTGATGATTGGCCATTTGTGACTCGACCACTTGCATATTTCATGATGACCCTTGCATTGGTCATTTTAATTATACCAACCAACCTTTCCATGTTGACCATTTGAATTTTCACCAACTCATGCACAACCAGAACATTTGTGTTTTTCAAAGGATCACTTCTTAACTTGGATACCTAAAAAAACACTAACCCTATCTATCAAATTTAATAGGACTAACCCAATCAGCTATGACTAAAACTGGGGACTTATTACCTTGTCATTTATTTCTTATAGAACCAACCTTATTTTTACCAATATTAGAAACTTTAGTTTTTAAATGATCTTGACTATTGTACTTAGTCAAATTTTGTGCTTAGGTTGGCATTTCAAATGCCCAACCAACCCTTTTTTTCACCTACCTTATGACTAACAATACACTGCCTATCAAACCCTGATCCAATTTTGGTTTTACCTCATCAACTCCTAGTTTGAGGGGGGAACACCTCTTCCCATACCCAATGAAACTAGACCTTTGACCAAGCAATCCATTTTTGTTTATTAGCTTATTGATTAAAAATTTCATAACAAAAAAGGGCAAAATGTAGATACTAAAAAACCATACTAGATGTCACAATGCCTTTAGATACATTAAATCCCTCTTGACCCACTGACCAACTTATCAAACCTTGAATCTAGTTAACTATTTGGCTAATTAAACTCATTAACTTATTAACCTAACCCTTTAACCCATCCCTTTTAAATTATCTTCACCCATTTTCCTCTAAAGACTTGATCATCGATGTTCAACTTCACTATTGATGGTCAGGTTCTCACCCTTCTGGCATATCACCAGTTGTGTGCAAGATAACAAGGCATGAGTTAATATGTTCACCTTACGTGGTGCTAACAAACTCCCAACCATTAAAATAAGCACACTAACCTATTAGGGAACCTTCTATCTTCCATCTCTTTTTACCTATAAAAGGAGGGGAGTAGGAGGTGAAAAGGATCGATCATCCATGTTCAAGATATCAAATATTCTTGTATATAGGTGATCAAGTATTTAGCATCCAGTCTTCCTTTAGTAACTCAAAAATAGTATACAAACTTAAACCTCTATATAATTTGTTTTTTAGGCCAAAGCACTATTATTTTGGCAAAATTACTTTAGCCTTCAACCATCAACCATATAGTAAGTTGCAGGTATATTATACTTTTTCTTTGTTTTATCAAATTTCTAACCCTCTTGACCTAATCAGACCTATCTTCCAACCTCCTATTTTTTACTAGATCCATAACCAAAGACCTTCCTAATAAATTACTTAGTCTATAACTCCTTTTTTGAACATTCCCATAAATCCATAGGCAATCACCGATGATTAACAAAACTGTTGACAGTCACCCCAACCACTAACGATCGACTTAACCATTGATAGTTAACCTAACCATCAATGGTCACTGTGGAAAAAAATAATAGCAAGTTATTTTTATCCCCTTAACCCAAACCAAACTTAACTTTATATGTTCTTACATGTTCATAAACCCTTTTTTTGATTTTATAAAACTAACTTCACCCACTTTAACATGAGTATTGACCCATTTTTGCTATATTTAGTCATTTTCATTAACAATCATTCTACTTTATTTTATGTTGCATTTCATTTACTTTATGCAATTATTGTTCCTTTATTTATATCAACTTAATTGTTATCAAAAGTGGATTGAGAACCTACTAGCAAGCTCATGCTTATTGGATCTATCTCATGCTAGGTAGTCGACCAAACTCTTTCTAACAACCCCTTTGTTAATGTCTTTCTCATTTTCAAGTTATTCCTTCCAAGCCAAAGAGGAGATCTCCACCATAATCTGGATTATGTGTGCATTACCTATCATGTTCTTTACACACCCATTTATTACTAGTTTTCTAATCTTCTTCAAAAATTAGGAAATGAGCAAAAATTAAGAGAAACACTATGCTCAGCTTATGAGGCTCTGAATTTATCCCGAGGGCCTCTACCTTTGTCACCTTATCATTAATAAATTTATTAGCTATAAAATTCCCACACTAGTCTTATACACTATCCCTACCACTTCAACCTTGAATTCATCTATAGTTTCCTTAAGTAATCCATCAAAATTGGGCCTATTCACCAATTGTCTTGTAGAGGTAATCACATATGTGACCCTCATATCTCTTAGAATTTATATAAATTCTCTTTCTTAGATTAAAAACTATGCTACCAAAGCCTTTATGTGTTGGTGTCAATTAAATTCATTGCCTTTTTTATAAATTGCATAATTAAAATTTCATATAGCTTTATGGGTAGTCATCAAATTCAAATGATTATAAGCATTGTTTCTCGCACAAGACACCAAAAATTTCAGCCTTTTTTTATTCTTTTAACTAGTTCCATAAAGTTAACATATTTCCTTAGTAAGGTTGAGACTTTCCCCTTTGAACCTTTATTATATTAAGAATGTGATATTGTTTCTTGGTCATGCTCTGAACATTGTCTACTATTTCCATTGGATCTTGAATAATCTATCTCTACAAAAGCCTTTGCCTATCCTGATCTTGGCTCCTATATATTTCCTTCATGGCTTCCCCTATTGAATCCACAAAATCATAAAAAACTTCTTCTTATTCATTGTTAGATTATGTATTTCTCATGCTTGCTAGGTTTTCTTAGTTTGTCTTATGTGAGGATTTATCCCACATTACTTAGTTAGACTAGTTTCTAGTTTTACATTGCTTATTTATACAAGGGTTTTCTATTGTACTAAGCATCTTTTTTTTTTGAATATCATTTGAGTTTTCTTATTTTACATCTCATTTGTTTACAGCTTCATGTGATGTTTCTTATTGACTAACTCTTCAAACCTTAGATTATTGAAATGTTTTTACCATTCTTAACATGGTACCAAAGCCTTGAGGGTCTTAACCATCTATTTGTTGGCTGAAATTTTTAGATAATCATTATAGTTTTCCTTTAGTTGACTTCTATTTACCTTTGGACTGATAGAAAGTTGGCATGGAAATTTGTTTGGAAGTATTAATCATTTGTACCAGTAGTACCAATAGCTAGATGTCTTCTATGGAGAAGTGGCATTATTTTTTTACTTGAAGCATTGGAAGGAAATCTGAGAAGATGTGATGGAGATCTAGAAAAAAAAATTGTCTTCTACATTGAGTTTTTTCTCAAGTCTACACATCATCTACCAGGTATTGAACCTTTTTTGGTCTATGTTGGGGTTTGGTAAAGGTGTGGAAGTTTGACCTATGTTGGAGATTTTATGGATAGTCCATTTCCTTTTTAGATGTACTTGAAGAAGAGAGTGGAGAGAAGGCATTGATATAGATCTATTATTTGTCTTATGCATTGAAATTGTTTTCTATATCTTTGCATTAGAACTTTTATAAAGGAGCACTTGGAGGAAGTTTTGTGTCTTTAAAGGCATTGGATTTTTATTAGAGTTGGGCAAGGAAGTGGGTTTTGATCTTGGTTTAATAGTCCTTTAGCCTCTTCATCCCCAAATTATTTCTAATCTCGCCTACCACTCAGACCCTCCTCTACATAGTCATGCCCCCATGCATAAATTGGCTTCAATCCTTCTCTGCACTTGGCATTTGGCTTTAAACCTAGGTTAGCATTTATCACAACCTCAAATGGTGACTATATACTTACAGGATCAAACACTATAAAAGACATCATTAATGACATCATGTATTATTGATTGCTACATTTTTTTCTGATTTGCATAGTTATTAAGTGGCTTTTTCCACTAATTTACACCAAATTGGTAGAGGTGTATGGCACTCATGCCAAACCTTTTTTTGGCACTTCTTATGATCATTTATGGGGTTCTTAGAATGTACCTCTCTCTACCAAGTGATAAAAATAATAGCAATCCTCCTTATATCTTCTTAAACACAATTATATATTTCATTATTTTTTTATTAAGGTGTATTTTTTTTAAAGAGGAAGTGAAATTCACTTACAATTACACCAAGGTAAATGGGATATTTTTTTTCACTTTATTTGGCTTTGCTAAGTTTGTGGTTTGATTATAGTTCTAATGAGTGGTTAGTAGCCTACCTTAATTTCTATTTTGGTCACTGGAATTAGTTTGTAGTGTCATTTTTAATGTTTTTGACCCATTTTATGGGAATTTATAAATCCCATATCTTTTGAACTGTAACTCAAATTTGGGTTCCATTTTTTTAAAGTGTATAGTTTTACATTATTTATTTATTGGTGTCATCACTTTATAAAAAATATGTTATTTTTATAAAGTGTCAAACTTGGGGGAGGGAGGGGGGGGGGAGGCGAGGGTCCTTAATACAATATTTTGGAGGGTTATCTCGGTGTTGATTTATGCACCCTTTTACATTCTTTATTCTCTTTGGTGATTCAATAATATGACTTCTACTTCTTGTATTGATCATTGTGAGCCTTTGAATACACACAATTACCATACATTGAGACCTAGTATGAAAATAATCACCAAATACAAAGGATTATGATCCCTAATAAATAAAACTCAACCACAGTTCATAAGAGAGTATGAAAAAATTCAGCACCAATGTAAGATTGATGAGTGTATGGGTCTGATAGGGACTTACGTGAGTGATAGTTTATTGTTTCATTTAGATGGGTGTGATACTCCATTCAAAATGTGGGCTCATCTAAAGGGTTTATTTGGAAAATTAGATCATATGAGAGCCATGCAGATTGAAGTGGAGATTACTTCACTCAATTCTAATGACTTATCCTCTATTTTAGACTACTTCAATAAGTTTAATCATTTTTTGACATAGTTGAAGGGGAGTGGATGAGATAATAAATATGAAGAGTGTGTGTACTTTATTTTTTCCAAGTTGAGTGGTCTATTCTAAATCTTTACTTCTACCTTTTTTGCTAGCATGGATGCCTTACTTGTTGCATTTAAAGTACTTATTTGAGATTTGTTTTGTGAGAGACTTAGTAGGGAGGAATCCAAATTGTCTTACCTTGAGTCTTCCACCTATCAAAAAGAATTAGTAGCATCGCATCCTAAGAGCAAGGTAAAATCAAAGAGCAAGAACACTCTTCCTCAATATCAATGTGCACCTAAGCCTAACACCAACACATCTAAATCCAATAATAATTCTAGCCTATCTAACTCCAATTGTGGGGGGACTAGTCATAAAGAGACTAAGTGTTTTAATAGAATGCAATCCTTAAAGGATACCATCAAGAAACACAAGATTTCTATATCCACTCCTTATCCCTCTCATGATCATGGGAAAGCACTTAATGTTGTTTGGAGATCAAAATCACCTATTTCAAATAGTTGGGTTCAATATTTTGGTGTTTCAAACCACATGACTTATTCTAAGGATTGATTTGTATCTCTTGGTTTGAGTTTTACTTCCAACATTGAGGCTGGAGATTCTTCCTTTATTTTTATTAAGGGAAAGGGTGACATACAACTAGATGGTGGCCACATCTATGATGCATTATATGTTCTAACATCACCACCAATCTACTTTCAATTTATCATATTTATCATTTTGGTCAGGGCAAGACTTGGTGACTTTCACAACATAAGGTGTTGAAGTTTGAGCTTTGTTAAAGCCTCACACACTTATTACATAGGGTATTATTGATCATAATTTTTCACTCTATTATTTTGAGGGTTTTTATGATAATACTCCTTTAAGGACACATCCGGTTTCTCATGTAGATTCTAAGAGTAGGTTTTGGCATGAGATATTTGGGCTTCTCAATTATAGATATTTGAAGGAGTTGAGCACTCATAGTATGGTAGAGGATCTTCCTATAGTTTCATGTCTTGATGGAGTTTTATTTGGTCGTGTATTATGAAAACAACACCAAGATTAATTTCCTAAGGATATGTCTATGAGATCTTTTTAACCACTTGAACTTGTGCACAATGATTTTATGGTCTTTCATCCTCCTTTTCTCAATTGAGCTAAGTATGCACTTACCTTTATTAATAATTTCTTAAGGTGTACTTGGGTTTATTTTCTTAAGTACAAGAGTGATGTTTTTGCTCACATCAAAGTCTTTAAGAGTTTGATCGAGAAACAATCTTCTAGTTGCATTAATAATCTTCTATAGATAATGGGGGGAGTACTTTAGTTGAGAGTTATTTGATTTTTTTACAGCTCACGGTATTGTTCACCAACATTATATTAAACATACTCCATAAAAAAATGGCTTATCATAATAGAAGAACCAAACTTTAAAGGATATGGCTAATTGTATGATGCATTCATGTGATTTACCTCCTATCTATTGGGTAGAGGTAGTTAATTGTGCAAATTACATTTAGAATCACACACCACAAAGAGCACTTGAGCATTTGATTCTCAAAGAGGATTGGTCTAGAACCAATCCTGATGTCTCATTTTTTTGAGTCTTTGGGATCCATGCTTGGCCATTTATACTAAATAATAAATGGAAAACATTAGATAAGAAGATCAAACATTTTAGTTTTGTATGGTATTGTGAGGACATGAGAGCTTATCATATTTTATATCCTTATACTCATGATGTTCATTTTTAAACACATGTACAATTTGATGATCATTTCACATCTCATGATTCCTCATCTTATTCTATGCCTGCTTCTCTTTTTGATGATCTATCACCTCCTCTTTAAGATTCATTCTTTGAGGAGCTAGTTTAGGAGGTCCTTGAGGAGGTTCTAGATGTTAATGATTATATTCCCACTGATGTTGTCATTATTCCATTATGGAATTATACTATAGTTTCTAAGGTAACACCTTTCATACAAGATCTTCCACCCATTTGACATCATCATGCACATTCTATAGGTACTAGACTTTTGTGTCAAGCATTCTCTGGGGATCCATAGTATTTTTCACAAGCTCATGGGATACAGGAGTGGGATGATGCAATGATAGATTAGTATTATTGTTTGATAAAGAATCATACTTTTGATTTGGTATCTCTTTCTAAGGAAAGAAAGGTGCAAGTGTATATATCACACCAAGTATGCAGTCGATGGGTCTATTGATAAGTATAAGGTACATCTTGTTGTAAATCATTTATCATAAGTCAAAGGTATTGATTACTCTAAGACTTTTGCACCTGTTACCAAGATGTATTTTTTTTGCCTTGTACTTTCACTTACTACATCATAAGATCGGCCAGTTATCATATGGACATTAAGAGTGACCTATTGCATGGATATTTGTAGGAATAAATCTATATGGATCAGTTTGTTGGATTTTTTCATAATTCTTCTCTTATTTGTTGACTTAAGAGGTCTTTTTATGTTCTCAAATAAGCCCCTCAAGCTTGGTATGAGAAGATGGATTCTATTCTTCTCTCTATTATCTTTGTTCATTGCCAATCTAATCCCATAATGTATATTTAATGTACTATCAAGGACATTATTATATTATTATTATATGTTGATGATCTAATTCTCACAGGTAGCTCCTCTTCATATACTTAGGCTATTTAGCAAGTACTTTCAATGCAATTTGATATGATAGATCTCAATATTTTGCACTTCTTCCTTAGTTTATAGATTTCATAGTAAGATACAAGAATTTATTTGAGTTAGCTTAAGTACACCTTTGATCTTCTTAAACATTTTTCCATGGTTGATTACAAGCCAATTCCTTCTCCTCTTCAATCTAGAGTGATTCTCATTACCACTTTTACTACTCTTTGTAATCCTACATTGTATAGGCAAATGGTTGGGAGTCTTATGTATTTGACCCATACTCACCCTAACATTTCATTTGTAGTTGGGATTGTATCTAGGTTTTCACATTCCCCTTATGATAGTCATTGAAAGGTTACCAAGAGGATTTTACAATATCTATGAATCACTACTCATTTTAGATTACACTACACCAAGGGTTATACTCAGTTGGGTAAAGTGATTTAGACTTGGAAAGTTATCTTGATGACAGGCATTTCACTTATGAATATATATTTTGTCTTGATTATTCACTTATTTCTTAGTTGTGTAAGAAGCAGTAACCTATTGTACTTTCATCTACAAAGGTTGAATATAGGGCAACAACTATAGTGAGTCAACAGGTTCTTTGATTTCATCAATTATTGATAGAGTTTGGATTCATGGAGGATTCACTTAATTTACTTTGGTTTGATAACCAAGGTGAAATTCACATATCTTAAAACTCAATTGAGCACTAGAATACCAAGAACATTGAGGTACATATGCACTTCATTCTTCATCACATTCAAGATGGAACTTTTAGCTTGGAGTATATTCTGACTCAACAATAGGTTACAAACATCTTCACAAAGCCTTTTGAATCACCTCATTTTTTTATTTGTGTGGCATGCTTGGGATTTTATAAGTTATCCTTGGGGGTGTTTATGAGGACATCTCCTTCTTTATTTCATGGATATATATTGTACATGAGTACTTTATCAAGGATAATTATTGGGACTCATACTATGAATATGATATTATATCTTTTTTGGCTATTGTGAGCCCCTAAATTCACTTTAAGGGGGTGTTAGATCATGTATTTCTCATGCTTGATAGGTTATTAGCTAGGTATTTGTCTTTTTCTTACTTTGCTTTATGTGAAGATTTATCCCACATTGCTTAGTTAGACTAGTTTCTAGTTTTGCCTTGCCTACTTATGAAAGGGTTCTATTTGAGATGTCTTGTTTTACATCTTATTTTTTTTAGATTCATGTGATTTTTTTATTGACTAAATCTTCAGATCTTGGATTATTGGAATGTTCTTACCATTCTTAACATTCATTAGGATCATTGGGATTCTTTTTTTGTTTCTTTAATAAGGAAAATAAATTATCCCTTTGTTCCAATATTATTTACTCTACTCCCCTATCTAATACTTTTCTCTTCCTCACCCTCTAAATGTTGCCATATTTCTTTTTAAATGTGTAATTATTACTAGCACTTCTATGAGAACCAAGCCCATTCTTTGTTCTTACTACTCTTGAGACTCTTTGACCCAAGAAGGGACAATGAGTTCTCCTTGTTCTTTGGGCTGAGTGATATCTGTAGGGGTGGATGGTGAAATGGATCCAATTGGAAGTATTAAGGAACTTATTTGAATAGGCAATTAAAGATGTAGTTGACCAACCCTACTCTATCCTAACATACCTTTATAAGGTTTAGTTACTACCACATACTTAGTATGTCCTAAAGTCCTTGATATAATAATTATGGAAGATTCACTTTGAGTGGATAGAGGAATAGATCAATATAATTTTTTAAATGTCATAGGTGGTACTTCAGGATCAAAAATGGAAATAGTTTCCAAGTTATCAAAATGAACCCTCCTTCTAGGGTCTTGGGGTTTGGCCATTATTGAATTGATGGTCAAACAAATTAAAGAATCAAAAATTTGTGACCCATTTCACTCAATATTGGCAAGGGCATATAATGGCTTAGTTTTTAAAAATATTGTTGCAATTATTCATATGGAGTGGGGGTGCAATATTTGAACTAGTAGGAGGCAAATTGATAGCACTAATAATTACAAATGTAAAGGAAGAGGTGAAAGAAGACATTACATTATTAAGGACCTAATTTTATTTTTCAAAAAGAATATTTCCCTCCTATGTAAATATTAGTCTATCTTCTTCATCCCCAATCTATTTTGAATTTGTATATTTTGTTATATCAATTATTTCAATTTCACCCCTTTGCTCTTGTTTTTCCATAGTCTCTAGTTATTCCTCTTCCTCATTCTCAGTATAATCTACCAATGAGAAATCTTCTTCATGTTATTATTCCTCATAAAGAGGACCTTCATGAATAGATAAATGCTCTGAAGGTTTTTATTATACTTGATCAATCTTGATAGAGGCTGGAAGGCTCTAGGCTTCCTTTAATGACTAGAAATGACAAAGTTTAAATGGAGGCTTGTCTTGAGATAGATGGAATGGAATATGAAGTGGCATCAGTAGATGGAGGTATAGTGGAAATTTAAGGGGTGATAGGAGGTGAAATAATGGAAAGGGATACAAGGGATGGAGGTAAAAGGATTAAAATTGTAGGTGCCCCTAATAGAGATGTTAGAGGTGATGGGTATGATATTATGGATGGCATTGCTAAAAAAGACTTTTGAAATAATTCAGGAAGGCTTACTTGTTGAATCATAGTCAAAAGAGGTAGAGGTGCTAAAGAGAATGTTCTTACTTATCCATATATAAGAGATGATGCCCTTGTAGTTTATATAAAATATTAGCATGGGGTCTCTAGTTGAGGCCTTAGGAATTCCCTAAGAATGATATTTTTGTTTTGGGGGTCCATCTCCCTTTGGGTGGCATGTTCCTCCTTTTGGTAAATTTATTATTGATGAGGAGAGGAAGGAGGATCTTGTTCTGAATGTGATTAAACCTAAAACTAAGGCCATTGATAGCATGTAGTTATGTCTACCTCCTTCATGATTCTAATTGAATCCTTTTTAGTAATTAAAATATCATATTGAATCTTTTACACCACTACCATTGGCAAATTGTGTTTCTTCATTCATATAAAAACTTTAGAATCATATTAAGCATTGATGAAAATCTCATCATGGTTAAAGCTTTTATGGCCATAACGCATTTGGACTCCCTTCTTCCTAAGGTTGTTTAAATACTATATCTAGATGATGCTTCATCTAATCCATAGTAGGCCCTGACTTTACCAATTGCATTCAAGTGCCTCCTCACAATACTAGATTTATCCTATGTTGAAAGGGGTTTTATGGTAATAGACTTGGTGTTTGGCACCAAAGTATTCATCTACACTATTATATATCTATGTGAAATCTCTTATTCTACCACCTTATTAGGGATAAAATGAGGTAAATAGAGGGGAGGTGCCCTAGTTCCTTCCATCAAAATTATAGTACACTTAGGATATTACCAATAATCCCCCCTTTTCTAAAAACTCCTCATGTTCTTAGAAATCCCAATCATTTAATGCCCATAAATGGCTTGATAAACCTGAGAATAAATATCTTCTAAAATATTTTGTATTTCACCCCTGAACTTATAAACATGTAGTATGGAGAAAGCATCACAAACTCTATTCTTAATATATTCTGTAGAGGGTTCACAAGGTTGCCCATTAATTTTGTACACCATTCTTATCATTGAGTCCATCATATAGTACATCATACAAAAGTTGCCATCAGAGGACCTTGATCAAATTAGACTATTTTCACCCTTAGCCTTACACTGATAATCTCTCTAAGTGAAAAAATCTTGTTATTAGTTAGAATAATATATAGGAGGGGAACCCATTCCTCATGCACAAAGGCAATGCTGGGAAAATCATAAATTTTGTTTATTAATTCCATAACAATTCAAACCCCTAGCCTAAATATAATTATGGGGATTGAGGAAATAACACACTAAATGGTTAATTTATCTCCCTTATTAAACCATTACTTAAGTTTCCCCTCAATTGTGTTATGATTTAACCAAGCATTAACATAACCTAGTCATTATTTACTTATGGGATGGGGAGTTGTAGATATTTCTCAAATGTTACCCAAGAAATATAGGCTATTTCATTTTTATGAATCCTAAAGTGAAGGTGATCCCTGGTAATAGCTCCATTAATAAATAAATCATGAAACAGATTAATAAAAGGCATTACCTCATATTTGTTGTGGTGTTATGAAATCCCATGGTTTGAATTGGTAGTAGATCATCAATGTATTTTATTCATCCTCATATAATTGATCTTATGTTGAATATGGTTCTATATTATGTAGCACATATTGAACTGATGTGTAATGAGGGAACTAAAATTATAGCACTCCCTTATCAAATATTGTATCTAGATATTTGGGTTTGATTGAGATGGTGTAGGAAGGAGGAGGTTGACCTACTCAGGATGAAGACACCATTATTATATTGTGAAGCACTATAGAAGCTTTCTTAAGATGATTGAAAATACTTATAGATTTTTTAGGGTAAAATCTAGGGCTTTTGATAATAGAATAGCTCAAATTAATAGTTTATAATTATGTGATTGGTGGAAATGGTGACTTCAATAATTTATAAATTTGTATATATTGCCAAAATCTTAAGACTTGAATACTCAATTCATATGTAGTTAATGAATTAGTAGTTTTTAATTATTTCTTGTTTTACTTTGAATTTTCTAGTTAGTTTTGGTGGGTTCCTTTTGTCATATGGAAATATTTCATTCACCTTGAATTCTTAGATATCACCCTAAGGTAGTGTTATGCCTATTTTTCAAACTACTATTAATTTTTCTAAAACTAATACATTTCTACCATAGAGATGACTTAATCATAAAGTTTAAAACTGTGTCAGGGACCTAGTCAATTAATAGTATATTTAAATGCATATTTTCAATTTTATAAGTTGATGATGATTGTTTTATGAATTCATATTTATATTTTTAGTGGTTTTGAAAATTATAAATAGATGAATTAATAAAATATGTATATGTATTTATCACTATGAATGTTTGTGATCAGTCCTTTTTTTTCAATTGATTCATGATGAGATTATAATACAGCACTTTTAGTTTGAAATAGGGACATTTTTGATGGTTAAAAGAATTATATGATTGTCATGATCATTTATATATCTACATTTATCTTCAACTGAGTATTATATAAATTTTAGATCAATTTTCATTTGACAATATGAATAGTTTATGGTGACTAGTTTGTTGTTTTCATTTTCATTAAAACTTTGTTTGGGATAGATAATAATGGTATATAAATAGGTTATAATGATGACCATATTAATTCATTTTAAAAAATATGAGTATAAAAATAGTAGTCATAATTTTTATAGTTTGAGAAAGCAATATATATTTTGATTTATTACAAACTTCATTTCGAAAGATGATTATGATCATTTTATGGATTCATCAATTCAAGTAATGGTTCACATTCATGCAGAATTCACTTGTAATATAATTAACATTTTGTAAATGTTAACATGTTTGAAGATTGGTTTGATATTTGGATAGATTATTTCCTAAATACATTAAGCATTCTCATTATGCTAAGGTCATATTTTAATATCCTAAGTTCTAATATAATCTAGTCTAATGGCCCTAATGATCATTCAAGACTTATTGTTTTTGAAGTTATGAACTAAAGTTATATTCGAGGCATAAATATTTTTTATGATCAAGAAGGATTTATGACATAAAAAAATTTCAAAGGTGTATTGAATAAAATTGTGATTTGGTAATTTTATTTGGCAAGGTGAGTTGACAAACTTTGTGGCATGTTGGTTGGAAAGGTAAGTTAATGTGAAGCACGATTGATGCTTATAAATATTTGAAAGATTATTTATTAGTTTAGGAATTTAATCTTAGGCGTACATGCCACAAATATTAGTAAAAGTTTTATTAAAGGTTTTGGAAGTCACTAAGTTTGATAGCCTTGTTAATTTGGTTGGTGGAATGCTAAATATTAATATCAATTTTGATAGGCTAATGGGATTTATGAATGTATGTATGGTAGTTACATCAAGGGATGGTGATTAAAAATATCTTAGTTTTCTTAGTTTTGGTCATTTCATGAAGCTTTCTCATAGAAGTGAAACTCTGTCAATTTGGATTTTTGGAGTTACGAGTAGATATTTCATGCAAAAAGATAAAATGACTACACATCCAAGTATGCCATGAGCAAAATGAATAAGTTTTTGGGATTATTTATGAGTTATTTCATATAAGTGTTATATTTCATGGAAGGAAAAGCATTTTTTGGTTTGCATGTTATTAAGTTTCAGTAAACCATGTGTTTAAATCCATGCATGTTTGTTTTGGAAGGGAAAATCTTATTGTCTAGTTTTCGATATATCAATTCTTTGCATATATAATCAAAAATGGTATTAGTTTTGATATATAGTCTTGATGGATGA
The DNA here is from genome assembly GCA_037957365.1 of Torreya grandis. NCBI lineage: Eukaryota > Viridiplantae > Streptophyta > Pinopsida > Cupressales > Taxaceae > Torreya > Torreya grandis. The sequence continues at coordinate 3,579,482 of JARHVA010000501.1, forward strand.
TGAGATGAATAATATGTGTTTATCAATTTGGTTCGAATAAGGTATTTTGAAAATATTGAGTTTTCTTGTTTGATAAGCATCTAGTTTTGGATTTTTGTCAGTAAAATAAGTTTCAGTGATGCTCTAAGTATGTCATTTATAGTTTCAAAATCCTCATTGAAACTTTAGGTTTTGTAAGGATGAACTCTATAAATTTTATTTCATGGATATTTTGAAAATTTTACATTTTTCATGTCATAAAGAAATGATTATAGAAGTACATTCGAGCATGAAAATATATCTTTTGGTCATAGTTTTCTACAGTTTATGTATTCATGGTTTTTGAAAGAAAATCATGCATGGTTAAGTTTTCATAGTATAGTGTGTTAAACTTTGAAATAATGGAGGTTGGTCTAGTCTTGCATCAGTTTTTGGTTTTTGAATATTTTGTTAAATCGAAGCAAAGTTTCACATGCTTAGGGTTTATCTATAAAAAGGAGCCCTATGTGTTTGTTTTTAAACAAAAATATATATTTTTAAGGTTTCAAATGATTATGACCTATCATAATAAAGATGTTATGTCAAAAGTTTGTTGAACATATAAGTATGATCATTCTTTAGTATTTTGAAATTATAAGTTTCATGCACCAGTTTTGATCAGGAGTCTCAAAGTAGAAGTTTCATGTGATTAGGGTTTTGCGAAAACAAACTCTATTTGATTATATTTGAAAAGTTTGAAGTTGCACGCATATATGGGATTTTAAATAAGTTTCACATAAGCTCAGTTTATGAAAATATCTTATGTTTAATTATGATGGAAATAAAATGGAAAGTATATAGTAAATATGCAGTGTTTTGAGTTTAAGTTTATTTTTGGTTGATTGGGATACAATGACTTTCAAATACATTAGTTTATACTTTGAGCTTTATTTTTTGATATTTGGTTTGGCATAAGACAAGTTCAATTTATTCAAATATTATATGAAAAATCTCAACATATTTCTGGTTTGTCATTAGTTTTGGTAACAAATCATTTTGAAATTTTGGGTCTTATTTTGATGATAGATGTCAAAATAATTGGTGAATTTGAGAAACTATGATAATTTATTTCATTTTAGATAGATTGAATTGAAATAATATACTTATGTCAAAGTTATGTCTTAAGGGTACTATTGAGATTTCTTTAAAAAGAATGCTAGCAAAATATTTGTTTTAGGACAATTTATTGCTTATATTTTAAAAGGTCATAAAGTTTTTTTTTAGTTTGAAATATGATAGTGGAAGATATGTGGTTTTTAATTGGAAGATACTTTTCATGAATTGGATTTTATGGAAATATTGAGAATTGGTTATATTCAGATAATTTTGATGCAATGAGAATAAAAAAGTTATGAAGATATGTCAAGATATTTTTGAAATAAAATTATGAAAATACAATTTTATTTTTAAAGTTTATCTGATTTTAAAGGATATTGGATGAAATCAATGGAATATTGAAATGATATTTGATATAATTAGAATAATTTAGTTTATGCAGTCAAAGCCTAGTCATAATTTTGTTGATATGTCACTGTGTGTTTGATATATAATTTGGTTTCATATTGAATGAATACATGTTAATTTTTTAGTCATGATAATTAGTTTTCTTTGAATATATTTTAAATGCATAAGATGTCAGGATGGGATCAACCTGGATCATGTAGAAGTAATGATAACAGAGGTTGGGGTTAGAATTCAAATAATGTGAATCAGTAGAACCTGAATAAAAAAATTTTAGGGAGTGTTTCAAGGCTAGAAGATTTGGCCCTAGGTATGATAGTAGGGGTGCCAGGATGTCCATCCACTTTGATGCTAATGACCCCAAGTTCTAGAATGGCTTAAATAATTTGCCTTTCAACATTACAAATCATAGGGTGAATTGAGGATTTCATGGCCATAGATTTGGTGTTAGGACTCATTCTCATAGTAGTTCCTATCACCACTTACAGAATAATCCACATTACTTGTCAATTTAGTCATCTACTCTAGAAAGAAACCAGCCTATTAATGAACCATACACTCAGTTTAATATTGAAGTTGCCCATGCCAAGAATTTTGTTAATCTTACCTTGCCTTTTATTTCTAATGAGCCCTCATCATTTTAAGGAGATATTATTTTATGATGTATAAAATTAAGTTTAAAGGAGTAGCCTTCAACTAAAAATAATATATGATTGAAATCCATCCAATCACTTTAGATAAGTGATCAAATAGTCATAATGACATAGATTCTTTAGTTGAGGTCAAAGCTCTCAAATGGATTAAATTGAAGGTAGATTATCCCTCAACTGATTCAAGAATGAATTTGGTTCACCTTTCAGCAGTTGAAATGGAGTAAAATGAGTATGTTAGTGAGTAAGGGAAGTTAGTAATTGAAGTTCTTTCTGATTCAGATGATAATTGGAGGTCAACAAGATAAACTTTCATTTCAAAGTTGAACTTTTAAGTTATCATAACTTAAGTATTTTTAGACTTGATACTTTATTTTTAGATTTTGGTATTTTGGTTATGATGTTTGAAAGTACAATAGACTTTATTTTATATATATATATATATATATATATATATGCCTAAGAAAATTTTAGAAAATGCATTATGATATTAATATAAATAGGAATTTTATTAAACATTGATTTATCTTTTTATTTATTGATATATTTTATTATATTTATTGTTAATTAATTAAGGTCCCCACACGTTAGGCAATGTCTGGTCTATATTTAAATACTTGATCCATTAAGACTTTTAAGTCTTAATTAAACCTTAACTAACAACTATTTATATTAATTGGCATTTACAAAGTAAATTAATTAAGTTAAACAAATAACTAACTAAGGTTAGTTATAACTTCTTTTTCAACCATAATTGAAGCATAAAAGGAAATCAAGGATTCATTTAAAGTAGAGAAAACAACACAGTTATTGATGACTTATACAATGTGAAATCAATCATTTATCTCTCTATATTTTATGCAAATTTCTCTGAGTTAGCATTAATTTTACAGATAGACCCAATGGTACTTTCTTTGATGGTTGATTAATTTCTTAAGCAACATAGATATATCCAATTTTTATATTATTATTTATAATAGATTATTTAAAATTTATCAAATTTAATATCTTTTGATGATTATTACTTGTAGTCCTATGTGTAGAATCCAAGTATTCAACCTGAATAATGATAAAAACTTCACTATTTGAGATATTCATTGATCCATTTGATTGTAAAAGTTCTCTCAAGATATTTTGTAAAGAAAGATGTTGGTTTCTTAAATAAAATCAATCTATTTTACTAAGGTGACTCTCTTCAAGACTTTCATGTTTTATTTATATTGTACTTTATATTGACTTTGAATTTAATATAGTTTAATTAGTTTTAGATTGATCTTCAATTAATCTATTTTCATTTAATTTCTTTAGCTTTAATATCTTTTATCTTTTAATTTATTTTAGTTTACTATTTATTTTAGTTTTTGGTTATTTTCTTAAATTAATCTCTTTGTTTATTTTCTTTAAGTTAGATTGTTTTCTTTCTTTATAATTTAGATTTAGTTTTAGTCAATTTGTTAGACTTTATTAGATTTCATATTAGTTATTTGTAGATTCATTTTTAGTTTAGATTGTTTAATTTAGTCTTAGATTCATTTAATTTGTTAGACTTATTAGTTTTTAGTTTAGTTTTCTTCCTTTAATTTAGATTTTAGATTAGTTTAGTTTATTAGTATTTAGTTTTATTCTTATTTTTAGACTTAGTTGTTTATTTTGTGTCTTTATTTAGATTCTTTTCCTTTGGTTTGTTGTTTGTTGTGTCATGATGTGTTAAGTTTTGTTTGATTGCTCATTTGATTGAAAATTTATTTATCTTGATTTATCTCAAGTCTAATTTACTTTATATTTTTTGTTTATTGCTTTGAGGTTACTTGAAAGTTATTATTGTAGAAAGCAAGATATTAATTTGAAATATACTATATTATTGAATCAAATTTCTTTCCTTCAAGAGATTGAATTGTCTATAGGTCTTCTATATCAGATAAGAGATATTACACATTCATATATAAACTGATTCATTATTTGATGAAGTGGATTTCTAAAATTATAATGAAATATGTTATTTTTAATAGTTCATTCATTATTTATTTGAATATTTAAAAAAACCCTCATGTCTTTAAGATCATAATTGAACATTTATAACCTTAGTATTAGACTAGTATGATTTCATCTTAACCTTCATAATAGATGAAAAGGTTGATTAGTTGATGGTATAATTTTTATCATCAACAAATTTGGTGATTCCACTGAGGATTCATTCAAAAAAATTATTTGTTTAGAGTTTTATTTTCATTTTGCTCATGGTACTTAGAGGATAACCTCCTATTATCCATTCTAGAATTGATATTGTTGATGATCAAATTGATGTTAATTTTAATCTAACACATTATACATGGTATAATCATCCTCATAATCTTCAACATGTTATTCAAGTTATAAATGAAGAAGAAGAAATTATATAATTTGAGATAGAATTTTATTCTAATCTTACTCATGAGACTCAACAAGACATTTTAAACATAAATAAAATGATTTAGGAAGATAAAGCTAGAGTTTTAATTTTTAATCCTAGGCTTAGAACTCATTTTTTGTCTAATTCCTTTCCTTTTTGTGATTTGGTTATGCCCTCTAAATCCATTGACATAAATTTTTTATTTAAATTAGTTAAATCATGTTCAAGAAAATTAACCAATTCAAGTATAAAATGTTGCTAAAGTTTCCAATGGGAGATCCAGCAGAAGAGAGAATTAAAGATCTAATTCATGGACTACAAGAGAATAGAGATCAAAATGATCTCACCTAAGTTGAAGATAAATAAAAATTTGAATTTGAATAGTAGATAGATGCAACTCCATGGATTTCTATAAATTAAATTAATATTTGGAATCATCCTAGTAAGTTACCTTCCTTTTAAAAACTAAATTTACCAAAAAAAATTGGAGCTCCTACAGAGTCTTGGAAGGATCATTTAGAAGCATTTAGGTTAGTTTGTACTACTCTTAGAATAATAAATAATAATAAAATGTTTAAGAGGTTTTACTCAAACACTTGAAGGAAAAACTTACCAAGCATTTATTAGTTTACCTACTAAGGTTATTAGCACTTGAGAAGATATTAAAGATTGGCTTGAGTTATCTTTTGAGAAAGATAAAGAAGATTTTGACCTAGTCAATGATCTTGTGAATTTTTTTTTGATCCAGGTGAGACCATATATCATTTTATTACTAGATTCACTAAGCTATGTCAAAATATTCTACATGATCTTAGACCTTATAAAAAGTTATCTAGACTTTACTGTTGTAATGTTTTACCTTTAAAATATAAAATGGCTTTAGAATATAGAGATATTATAGAATATGATGAAACTATAAAATTTTGCATTGAATATGAAAAGAAACTTAATTGTATTAAATTTAAGGATAGGTTTTCGACAGGTCTAAATTTAGATAATGTAAAAAATTTGAAAACCATTCATAGTCTTGGAAATGAGCAGGTCGTTGTTAAAAGATAATTAAATGATAAACCTTCTTTATCTAATAGAAACAAAATAAAAAGTTAAAATTTGCTTATTACTATAATATATGTGAATTGGATCATGATCCAGATTCATGTGTTGATGTTCACAAGTTTTTAAAAAAAATCAAGGAAAAGATCTTATTTATGAAGATATAACAAACAACATAAACATGTGTGCTTTTGATGATCCATCAGAAAATGAAAATGTTTATGTTGTGAATACTAGAATAAATATTATAACTCTTCTCAAAATAATAAAATAAAAAATAATGATTCTTATTCTAATGATAAAGGTAAAATAGTTTAGAATAATGCTTCAAGTAGTTTAGTTGATAATTCTTCTCAAAATATTCCTCTATCAACTAGTTATAATAATAGTCAATATCAGCATTATAAGCTTAGGAATTTTTGACAATCTAATGCTAAAACTTATAATATAATTGATGGTTTGTCAATAATTAAAACTAGATTCTCATTATTATAAGAAGTAAGCTTTCTAAGGCAAATTGATAAAATTAATGAAGTAGTTAAGAATCTTAAAATTCATGTAGGCTTACAAGAAAGTAGTAATGAACAATCAACTATTTTTGCTCAAAGTTATGATCCTCCTACAGATTATATACCTCATTTTTTTGTTATAGTTAAAATTTCTAATAAGGTAATCCATAATTGTATCTTAGATATAGGTACTTAGAAGAATATAATACATAAATTCATTGTAGATCAATTAGGCATATCTTATGAAACTGACAAGAGGGAACTTACTAGATTTGATTCTAGGCAAACTAAAAGTTGTAGTAAGTTTCAAGATATAGTCATCAAGATTATTCAAGATGAAATAATTACATGCATGATTAATGTTTAGGTTTTATACATTACTAGTAATTATGCTATATTATTTAGAAGAAATTGGTCAAAATTAACTAGTTCTTTTGTGAGAAAAGACATTACATGGGTTCCTATTAGTAATGAAATTGATTTCATTAAAAGAGAAGATTGGTCTAGTACACCTATTGAATCATCCACTTCTTCCACTATTTCTTATGTTGAGATAGGAATTAAGACTTATGAATTATTTAATTTAGATGAACCAAAAAATCAACATAAATAAGTCTTTAAGAAAAACATTTTATGGTTACTTTATTTTTATGGAGCTTGTTCTCAATAAGGTAATGGTGCTAGAATTTGTTTAATTTCTCTTATTGATAAAATTTTGTGTTATACCTTCAAAATATCATTTGAATACACTAATAATATATTAGAATTTGAAGCATTATATTTAAGATTGGAAAAATCTATTGAACTTAACATTAAATGTTTAAAAGTCTTTGAAGATTCTAAATTAGTTGTTAGATAAGTTTGAAACATTTATAAAACTAATCACTCGTCTACATTGTTATACATAAAAGGTTTGGTTTTTACTTGAAAATTTTGAGGCCTTTAATATCACTCATATTCTTAGAAAATTTAATATTAGAGCTGATAAATTTGTTGTTTTTTCATCTAACCCAACTCTAAGTGAAAGTACACCAACCACAGATTTCTCTTATGTTGGAATTTTTTAGTCTAAAATTATTGATTTGAATGATAGTTGGCATGTTTTTAGTTGTGGTGAACACATAAATTCTTTCATTAAAACTAATTACTTTTATCATGATGATTATGTATTAAATTTTGAAGATTTTTTATAATTAAGTACTCATAAATTACATGTTGATTTAATGAGTTTGGAATCTATGTTTATGTTTAATGATCAGCCCAAAGTTTCAAGAATAGAGTAACCTTATATTGAGCTTAAAATACCCCCATTTATAAAAATGATGACCTTTGTGTTAAATTGTGCAAATTTATACCTTAAAATTAAATCTCACTTAATCAGGATGCCACTAGCATGTTTACACATTATTTTTATTTGAATATCATCCACACCATGGTTGGATTGGCATATTTACATATGGTTATGGTTTGATCTTGTCTAAGGTTGCTGATGTTGCAATTTTTATGTTTCCATGTTGTAGGGTTAATGGAGTCCATTTGTGTGAACATTGCCTAGGGTCTTATACCTTAATGCTAAATTGACTCTTTATTTTGATTAACCCTTAGTCTCTTAGTGATTAATTTGAATCTATATTTAAAATCATGATTAGACCCTAGCCTAATTTTTTTAGCTTAAAGTCCTTTTTTAGATTCAAAATTTATGCAAGGTTAAAATTATTAAAGAGCATTTTATTATGTTATGAACTTAATTTAAGATTTTATCCAAGGTCCTAATCGTATTTATTAATACAACTAATACCTTAGGCTAAAATTCTTATGATAGGTCATTTATGTATTATGGTTCATGGTATTTGATTATAATATTAGATTAAGTCTTGCTAAGTTTTGAATAATATTTTATTAAATACAAGAAAAAATTTAGACTATGTTTTTTATGTCTTTAAATTTTTTACTGTAGATCCTATAGCATATGTTTGCTCAGGCTCAATTGATTGAATGAAGAAAAGGCATGGTTAAAAAGTTAGTAGGATCTAAGAGCCCCATGATCTTGATAAGTGTCACCATCTTAAAAGCCCAATATCAAGATCTAATGACTCGCGGGCCCTTCCCCAGAGTTAACAAGTCAAGATCTCAGAGCTCTCACAGAGTTGCCAAGTGGTACACATGCAAGCACTTTTTAAAATATTAACTTAGACTTATCATAAGGTTTATTCATATTTATTAATAAAAATAAAACTTTATGATTTAAAATTATGTCCTAAGTTCTTTTTTTTCATAAGACATTAGTCTAAGTTATATATATGCTAAGACATTCTTTGCGTTTATGTTTACAAGAGTGAACATTAAATTTAGGCTCAATAACTAAAAGATAGGGGTTTTAATTCTAATGGTCACATATACATTATTGATGGTCATGAGGAAATCATTGATAGTCGCATGAACATAAAATTTAAGCTCAGAAATAATAAATAGGGGTTTTAATTTTGATGGTCATGAGGACATCATTGATAGTCATGCAAAAATCAAATTAAAGCTCAAAAATAAATAAATAAATAGGGGTTTAAATTTTGATGATCATGTGAACATAATTTATGGTCATATGGAATTCAGTGATGATCATGTGAACATCAAATTTAAACTCATAAATTATCCATTTGGATTCAACTGTTAGTGGACCCAAGAAGATCAATAGTCAACATTAATTTAGGTACAAGATGATCTAATGGAGTGAGATTAATGTGGAATTTTCAACATAGCTTAGAGAAAACATTGTAATGACACATGTCATAACTATGAGAAATATAGAAAAGGTAGTAAATGGCCTTCAACTTTTGGGATTGAGATCAATGAACCATATTGATCCGTACAAAATAATCTGACAGTGTGAGGTAAAGGAGGATTTTTTAAAAAAGACAATGGTCACCTTTTAAATATGGATGAGTAGGGATGCCACAAAGATGCCACAATGGATATGTATAAGCTAAAATAGTCAGTTCAAGAGATTTTAGAGATCCACGATAAGGAAAAATATAAATGCATGATTTAAGGCATAATGCTTGCTTAAGTTTGAAATATTGCCACTAGTTAGCACTATAAAAAATTTAGAAATGCCCTAATTCAAATTTGTGATCACCCCAATCTAGCTATAAAAGTTAGAATACCACAAATGTAAGCATAATTCAATATAAAATCAAATTATGATCCATTAGTGATCAATTTGATCAAAATTCATGAGTTACACCAGCTTGAAAAGGCTTTTCCTAGGAAATTGTGGAGCTCTATTTAACTCCAGCAGAATAAGGGTCCCAAAGTTTTTTGAATTAATAATATTTTTCTTATAGCTTAGAATTATATATTTTTAACATGGAATATTCTTTTCAAAATGGCATGTGCATCTTGTCAAACACATTGCCTATAAGTCAGCCTATTAGAGAGAATCTAGGGTATTCTAGAATATAATAGAAAGGACACTTATCCTATACACTTGTACTTTTGTGATTAGATATGACTGACTAACATACTTCCTTGAATTCTATAAAATCATTATTGTCAATTGTAAAAAAAGAGAGAGAGTTTCGAGCTAAAACTTGTGTAAACTTTAAGCAACTAATGTGAGCAAGGAATTCTATAAAGATTGTCCATATTTATTTGTATCAATTGATATATGGTTTTTATCTCACTTGTTCTAACTTCTATATTTGAATGGTTCTTGTGAATTCTTGGTGTGTACCTTTTGAATGTAGAGTTGTTTACTTGTGCCAATGTTAGGTTAATTGAAAGGTTCTCTAGTTTATTACATTTTATTTGTTATGCATTTGTAGATGTGCATACACTATCTTATTTAAAGTAAACTTAGTTCTTATTTACATTATTTCTCGTGTTCCTTAGATGTTTCCCTAATGTGTGGTAAGACTTGGGCTTAAGTTGTTTTGTATCATACATTGGTTTTAATTACATGCTTGGATGAGATTTGAACTTTTTCATGATGTCTGAAATGAAGATTAGCAATAATATATTTCTTCTCTACCCTACCCTTCCTTTTGCTTCTTTTTTAACCAATTCACTCTAGTTTAAATTTCATTGTAAACATCCATAAAATATTAGTCTTTAGATTAGTTCTTTATCATAATTCATTATTCTTAGCATAGAATCCTTCATATTTCACATAGATCTAATTGTTTGGCCATGGTGGCTCCCAACCACCAATTAATATAAATATTATGAAACAATCACTTATTCTTCCTCTATTTCATCAATAGATAACAAGTTTATCACAACTTGCAACTCATGAAATAAATTCTTAGAATTATAAAATGAGAAATGTTTCCTAAACACTCTGGACATCTGGGGTACATATTCAAGCATTAATAGGAGGAGATCTATTAGTGCTAGAAGGAGGGCCTTTGATTAGATCTTTGAGAATTTGTAGAATCTTTGCTAATTTTGGTGTGCTTTGATCTTAGATTTGTGTATTATTTGCATTTTTTTGTGGTATATTACTCATTTGTGTAAATATCATTGATCTTTATGGTTTCAAGCTAGTCTTTAGACTCTCTTTATACAAAGATTGATATTCTTTGAAGTTATATGGATATTCATGCAAAGGTAGTTTAGGGTTTGTGTATTTCTCATTCTTAAGGTTAGTAATATCAATTTTGTTTAAAGATTGATTGATTCTTTACATATCTAGGTTTATTCAAGCTTATAAGTGTAAAGATCCATCTCATTCACCAATTTAGATGTATATTTGAGATTATTTAGTTAAACATGGTCATGATTTACATGTATTTATCCAAAATTAGCTTAACATGTAGACTTAATCATTGTTATTTACAAAGATTAGTTTGATGCATCATATCTTAAATAGGTTTCAAGTGCACAAGATGAAATTGCCAGACAAGAGCACCATCTCTCCCTCTAGAAGTTTATAGAAAGCTAGGTCCCAACCTACTTCATCATTTTAGGGTGGTCATGTGTTTAAGGTATGGCTTGGCTAGGTGATTCTTCAAATAATATACTAGGTATAATACATGATTTGCCTTGAAATCCTAAAAAACATTTGCCTTATTTTAGTCTTATTAGTGTTGTGATTGTTGAAGAACACATCAAGTGCTTTAAAGTTGCCTTAAGATTGTTAAATGTTGTTCATAAATATGTTTCTTGTAGATTGTTTTATTTTACTCTTATATATGAGGCATATGATTAGTTTCTTAACCTTCTTGAATATTTCATTATCAGTTGTAATGATTTTGATAATTATTTCATTGATCGATTTGGAAATACCATCAGTCCGTGCAACCTTTATCATCAATTCATTACAGTTAAAAAGGATTCAAATAAAACTATTAGAGCCTTTAATGCTATATTTAAAAATATTCTTAATATAAATAGAGCTCTCTATAGACATGTTGAGGCTTTAGCTTTAGAGATTTATAAGGATGTTTTAGATCTATTCATTTTTGTGTTTTTGAAGAGATATGTTAGATTCATTGATACATTAACTTTAGCTTATGTTGAATTTGTGGTAATTAATGACCAAATGCAACACCAAGGTCAAATGGCATATGCCATTCCAAATATCAATCCTAATTTACCCATGTTGAATGTCATGCCTAATGTTATTCAGAGCATGCTTACTTTAAATCAAACCCTATTTTTAAATTAATTACCTTTAAGTCATGCTCATCCTAATCAAAACCTATGAATCTTGAATAATACTATAAGTGGAAATCATCTAAAAGATGAAAGATTTATGGTGCCAATAGCTAGTGGTAGTATTCAAGTTCATAATTCAGAGATAGTTGAAAGTGAACATGATTCCATATTAAAATGGCTCAAAAACTATGCATTGATTTTCCTTAGACATAAAATCAATTAGGTAACAATGGGTAAGGTTCTAATAGAAATTATTTTGTTTAGGGGTTAAAAAAACCCACATCTAGGTTTCAAAATAGCAATGACAACTATAACAATGAGCCATCTAAAATTATAAATGTGCCTGACATAAATACTTGTGATGTGCCTTTGTCTAATTATTACAAGGATGTTACATGATCATCTAGTTCTTCTAAGACACATACATCTTCCAAAACAACTCTTATAGTGGATACCTATGGTTTTCCATTTCAAGATGAAGATGAATTTAAAGATACTTCAAAAGAAGGATATGTACCAATGTTAGAACAAGAGCCTATCCTTTATGGAGTAATAAAAGAAGTTGCAGTTGAGATGAATCAAGTTCCTGAAGATGTCATTGAAATATTTATAGGCACAGAAGATGAAGATGAAGTAAGTGTAACAAGTCAATAACTTTCATATGACTCCATCAAAAGTTTAGGGGTGTGTGATTAATATGTTTCAAATGGTAATATTCTCAATGAATTTCATATCCCTTCTATTGATCATGATAAATATACCTTTTGGGCTGACTTGGAGATTTTTTGTGAAAATATTGATAGTCCATTCCAATTTAATGTGTAGATTAAAGAATTTATTATAGAAAGTAATGATGTAGCTATTCTTCAAGAAGGCAATGATATTTTGGAGATCTTAAAGCAAGATGAGTTAGAATCTAATGAAGACATCAATCTAAGCATACCAGCTGAGTTTACAATACAACCATGGAAGGGGAATGAGACAAGACATGATTAGTATTTGAATGAATCATAGCTAGTTTTCTTGATGCAATAAATAATAATTTGGGAAGAAGATGATTGGATCTTGCATCCATATCTTCTCTAAATGCACTTGAGAATGGAGGTGGGAATCTAAGTTACATCACACATAAGACATAAGAATACAAGTGATCTTATCCACAAGAAGAGGCTTTTGAATGGAAGAAATCATTCTTCAAGTTTATATGGTAAGCTAAATAACTTTCTATTTGGTCTTGGAGGTAGGTTCTTTATGGAGTTAGTGTAGGGCTTAGTCTAGTTTCTTTCTTGTTTATTTCTTTCCTATCCCTTGTTTGTAAGTAGTGTTTATAAATATTTGTTTGCTTTATTTTTGGTGTATTTTTTTTTTATTATTTGTTCCTTACTTCTAATAAGTCCTTTTGGATAGCTCTCAGCTCAAAGTTCATCGAATTACTCAAAAACTCCATAAGTTCATGAATATAAGTATAAATCCTCAGCATTGGTTGATCATGGATTTGAAATGTGAGATTGATGTTATAGTTTTGAGAAACTAATAAATACTAATGGATAATTTAATTATTCTTTAAGATTTTAAGTCTTATTTTGATCCAATATTGGTTTTAAAAAGGATTACAAATGTAGGGTGAAAGCTTAAATTATTAGGATGCAGTCATGCTTTCAATTAATAAACATTATTGCCAGAGACAAAGTTTGCAACCAAGGATGATTTTCTAAAGATAAAACACTTGACCAAATCGCTAAACCTGGCTAACCTAGTTTCCAATATTTGATAGAAAGCAAAAAAATAAAATGATCTAAAAAATACAAAAAATAGGAACTTATTACAAAATTCAAGAGCTTTCTAAGTAGAGGTGATTATGTTAATCTCTATCAGGGATATGGACACCTAGATGGCAGTGGAGGAAGGCCTTAATTTAATTAAAAGGCATCTTTGTTAGGGTTATGGATTCTTGGTTGGTAGCAGAAAAATTCCCAAGCCTTCCCTAAGCTAAAACATGGCTCTTAATGAATACCCAAACATGTTGTAAGTTAGTGTGAATGGTTAAAGTCATGAAGTCTCGAAGATATTTTCTAAATATCATGGAAAATAGTAATTCAAGTCAATGAAAACACATAACATGGTTAGGTTTTAATGTTTAATCCCAATTATGCATGTGCAAAACTTGTTTTAACCATGAATTGATCTAAATAATATTGATTGATCAAGTGGAATGAGTAACCTAGTTATTATTCTAAACCAAAGTCTCTAAATTCTAACATATTGTTATGTTTCCCCCAGAATTCATCATTTTATGAAGTTAACATACTCCTATTTTTTAAAAATAGGGACCCTTGTGTTAAATTATGCAAATTTGTAATTTAAAATTAAATCTTACTTGATCATAATGTCACTAGCATGTTTACACCTTATTTTTATTGGAAGATCATCCACACCATGGTTGGATTGAGATTTTTACATATGGTTCTAGTTTGATCTTATCTAAGGTTATTGACATTTGAATTCTTATGTTTCAAGGTTAATGGAGTCCATTTATGTGAACACTACCCAGATTCTTATACCTTAATGCTAAATTGACTCTTTATTTTTATTAACCTTTGGTTTCGTAGTGATTAAATTGAATCTATATTTAAAATCATGATTAGACCTTAGCCTAAGTCCTTTTTTAGATTTCAAATTTATGTAGGACCAAAATTATTAAAGAGTATTTTATTATGTTATGGACTTAATTTAGGATTTTATCCAAGGTCCCAATCATATTTATCAACACAACTAAGAGATTCAGCTAAAATACCTATGCTAGGTCATTTAAGTATTATGGTTCATGGGATAATTAACATAAAGTCTCTTTTATTATAAGCTTAGCTTAAGCCTTGCTAAGTTTTGAATCATATTTTATTAAATAAAAGAAAAAATTTATACTATGCTTTTTAATGTCTTTAAATTTATGATATCAAATCCTATGACACATGTTTACTCGGGCTTGATTGATTGCATGAATTGAAGGCATGGTTGAAAATTTAATAGGTTATAAGAGGCCTATGAGAGTGACAAGTGCACCATCATGAGATCTAAGTATCAAAATTCAATGACTCATGGACCCTTCTCCAAAGTCAACAAGTCAAGAGCTCAGAGCTCCCATAGAGATACCAAGTGGCACACACATGAGCACTTTTAAAACATTAGATTATACTTATCCTAAGGTTTATTCATATTTATTAATATAAATAAAACCTTATTATTTAAAATTATGTCTTATGTTCTCTTTTTTCATAAGACCTTAGTCTAAGTTATATATATGCTAGGAAATGTTTTGTGTTTATGTTTGCATGAGTGAATGTCAAATTTAGGCTTAGCAACTGAAAAATAGGGGTCTAAATTTGGATGATCATGTGGACATGATTGATGGTCATGAATATTTCATTGATGATCATATGAACATCAAATTTAAGATCAAAAATAAATAGATAGGGGTTTAAATTATGAAGGTCATGAGGACATCATTGACAATCACATGAACATCAAATTTAATCTTAGAAATAAATAGATAGGGGTTTAAATTTTGACTGTCATGTGAATATCATTGATGGTCATGTGGATGTAATTAATGGTTGTGTGAATGTTAAATTTAATTTGGATTCAAATGTTAGTGTGCCCAAAAATATCAGTGATCAACATTAACTTAGGTACAAGATGATCCAATAGAATGAGATCAATGTATACTTTTCAACATAACTTAGATTAAATATGGTAATGACACATGTCATAACCATGAGAAACATAACAGAGATATTCAATGGCATTCAACCCCCAAGATTGAGATCAATGAACTACATTGATCCATGCAAAATAATCTAACAGTGTGAGGCAAACAAGGATTTTTTTAAAAAGGAAATGGTCACCTTTTAAATATGGATAAGTAGAGATGCCATAATGAAGCCACATAAGCTAGAATAGTTAGTTCAAGATATTTTGTAGATCTATGGAAAGGTGAAATATAAATGCATGAACTGAGGCATAATGCCCACTTAAGTTTGAATGGCTATTGCTAGTTAGCATTATAAAATCTTTAAAAATGTCTTATTTTAACCCTATGATCACCCCAATCTAGCTAAAAAATTTGGACTACCACTAGTGCAATCATAATTCAATCCTAAATCACATTATTATCCACAATGAGTAATTTGATCAAAATTCATGGCTTTCACCAACTCAAAAAGGTTTTTCCTAGGAAAACATGGAGTTTTGTTTAACTCCAAGAGCACAAAGGTCCCAAAGTTTGTTGAATTAAGAATATTCTTCTTATAACTAACCATTATATATTTTGAATATGTAATATTTTTTATAAAAATTCATGTGCATCTTGTCAAACACATTGCTTATAGGTCAGCTCATTAAAGAAAATCTAGGGTATTCTAGAGTACAATAGAAAGGATATCTATCCTATACACTTGTACTTTTATGATTGGATATGATTGACCAACATACTTCTTTGCATTCTATAAAAGGAGTATTGTCAATTATAAAAAAGGAGAGGGAGGTTTTTAGCCAAAACTTGTGTAAATTTTGAGCAACTAATGCAAGCAAATAATTCTACAAAGTTTGTCCTAATTTGTTTGTGTCAATTGTTATATGGTTCTTTCTCACCACTTTTGACTTCCATATTTGAATGGTTTTTGTGAATTCTTGGTGTGTAATTTTTGAATGCAAAGTTGTTAACTTATGCCAATGTTAGGTTAATTGAAAGGTTCTCTAGTTTAATTCATTTTATTTACTTTGCATTTGTAGAAGTGCATACACTATCTACTTATACAAGTAAATCTTTAAAGTAAACTTAGTCTTATTTGTATTATTTCTTACATTTCCTTAGATGTTTGCCTAACATGCGGTAATACATGGGCTTAAGTTTTTTTGTATTATCCAGTGGTTTTAATTACGTACCTGGATGAGGTTTAAACTTTGTCATGATGTCTAAAATGAAGATCAATAACAATATATTTCTTCTTTGCCTTACCCTGCCTTTTGTTTTTTTAATCAATTCACTCTAGTTTAAATTTCATTATAAACATCTATCATAGATTAATCTTTAGATTAATTCTTAATCATAATTCATTATTCTTAGCATATAATACTTCACAATTCACATAGATCTATTTGTTTGGCCATGTTGGCTCCCAACCACCAATTAATATAAATATTGTGAAATGGTCACTTATTCTACCTTTATTCCATCAACAAATAACAAGATCATCACAACATGTAACTCATGCACTAAATTCTTAGAATTCTAAAATGAAAAGTGTTTTCTAAACACTCTAGGTACTTGTGGTACATATTCAGGCATTAACACCTTCTAGTAAAATCATAGGTGAAACTATTCTTATCAATTTAGGTACAGAAGAGGATCCAAAATATGTCTATTTAGGAATTCAAATTACTATAAGTGAGAAGGTTAAATTCATTACGTTATTTAAAGAATTCACTGATGTATTTCTTGATCATATAAAGATTTTAAATGTTATGATACTAATATTATCAAACATGATATACTATAAAACCCAGTATTAAACTTGTAAGACAAAAAATATGAAGAATTAGCTTTTTGTTAGAGGACATCATTAACAAAGAGGTAGACAAAACAATTGATGTTGACATCCTTTTTTTTATAAATTATTCTAAATGGGTAGTTAATTTAGTGCTAATTAAATATGAAAATGGTGATATTAGATTGTGTGTTGATTTTAGAGACTTAAATAAAACTAGCATTAAAGATAATTTTCCTCTACCAAGTATAGATCATATTTTACAACAAGTTGCAAGATCAAAAATGATGTCTTTATTAGATGGATTTGTTGGTTACAATAATATTTTTATAAACCCTGAAGATAGACATAAGATTACTTGTATTACTCATAGAGGGAATTTTGCTTATAGTATAATATATTTCAAATTAATGAATATAAGAGCTACTTTTCAAAGAGCTATGCATATTACTTTTGATGACTTGATTGGCATTGTTATTTATGTTGTCCCCCAAAAATATCACTCATTTTTGGGACAACATTTGAACTATTTTGGTCCTACAGACCAAAATTGTCTCTTCCCTTTTCAAAATTTGTCCTGGGCATTCAAATTCCTCATTTTTCAAGTTTCTTAGAAATCTATGGACTCTGCAGGCTTGAATCTACAAACTCTGTAGGCTTGAATCTATAGACTCTGTAGGCTTGAATCTATGAAATACGTAGGGTTGAATCTATGGACTCTATAAGAAGACAGATCTACAAACTCTACAGGAAGAGAAAATCTACAGACTCTGCAGGCCAAGTTCAACGGGCTTCACAGGTTGATTTCTATGGACTCTGCAGGAAAGAAGCAAGCTCTCAACACTTAGGTGATTTTAAAGTTGGTTCAATGACAAGGTTCAACCAAAAGAGTTCATCAGCAAGCTTCTAAGCAAGGATTGAACTATTGAACCTTGAATCATCAAGTGGTTCAATGGGTTCAATTGGTTCAAAGGTTCAACCAGTACAATGAAGATTAAAGAGCTTAGAAAGAATAGGTTCAATGGAATAATGGTTCAACAAGTTCAAAGGATTCTACAAGCAAGTTTAATTGAAGAAATTTTTGAAGCTTGAACCATTAAACCATTGAACCACTTTGGTTCAAAGGTTCAACGGGTTCAAGGTTTAATAGGTTCAACGCATTTGGTTCAATGAGGATCAAAAGGAATTAGCCAAATAAAATGGAATGAACCATTGAACCAAATTTGGTTCAATTCAGTTGGTTCAATGATTCGGTTCACTAAGTTGTTTCATCAAACGGTTCAAAGCTTAGTTCAAAGCTTGGTTTAACGGTTGGTTCAAAGGAGCGGTTCAATGCAAAAGTTCAAGAGACCCTCCTAAAGTACAAGGGCCCTTACAGAGGGCACTTGGTTGATAAAATCACCCTTCGAAAGGGTCATTTTCAAGGAAGCTGCAAAGGTAAGTTCTTTCAAAATTTTGTTTAAGGCAGTCAAAAGACAAAGGCATAATTCCTTCAGACTTTTTGTCTGAAGGAATAGCTTCAAACAAAAAGTCTGAAGGAATTCAGAAAGGCTGTAAATGGAACTCTTGCAAATACCAAGGCAAGAAATGAATTTCCTTCAGATAAAAAGTATGAAGAAATTTGGGAAAGTCCACAGGAGACAAGCTCGAAATAATTTTTGAAGGCCAAAGACAAAGCCAGCTGAAATAATTCTTGCAAAATTTTTGTCCATGGGAAAATGTCTGTGAGAAAGCTCTGAAGGACTCTGAAGACAAAAAGCCATCGAAAGACCCTAAAGGGTAAGTGCACTTACAGGGGACTCTCGACTGCCAAATTAAAGGACACTTCCCCAAGGCCGAAGGGTAACCTTCCCTTCAGGAGGATACAAAACAAGAAATTTGAAGGAAGCAAGTAGCAAAAAAGGCTGAATCAAGAGAAAGCCAAAGAAATCCCAAGGGGTGATGCACTCAAAGACATTAAAGTCAAGAATAGTGAACTAGTTGTTGGAAATTCAAACATAGTGATGGGTACGTGAATGTCAATTTCAAGGTTCGTAAAATAGCCATTGATTTTGAAAAGCCTTAAAGAAGAGCCAAAGAACTTAGCGACCTGCCAAAAGAAAGAAGCCCAAAGACAGCCCAAAGGGTAGATACCCTTGTGGGGGGCTCTTCTTGACCCAAACTAGATCATTTCTCAAGGCTCAAAGGGCAAGTCCCCCATGGGAAAGCTCAAACAACAAAGCTGAAAGAATTGCTGAAGAAAATGATGTACCTGCAGACATCAAAGTTGTGATGATGAAATAGCCATTGATCCTTGTAGGTTTAAATCTATAGACCTAAATGCATTCAAAGGCTTTAAGGCCAAGATCAGTAGGAAGCGACTAAGGAACATAGTATAAAATTAATTAAGGACCTGATTTAATTAACCAAAAAAGGAGGAATGATGAGGAAGGATCAGAAATATTTGCGCATCAAATATGTTTCTAGAAGTAGACCACCAGGTGGACATTTGTTGGGGGATCAAACCAACAATAGATTACAATTGTGATAGCAATAAATGCAAAATTAAACCAGATTGACAAGTAATTAGAATGATAATAGCAAGAACAAGAGATACAAGAAAACACCCTGAAAACTTGTATTAATAAACTCTTTACAATAGGAATACAATTGAAGAAACTTCGTTCTTCTACACCTCTCCTAAATGTATAGATCTCTCACTAGATCTCTATTCCTCAAGAGCTATCTCTCTCAAGAACAACCAATTCTAACAAGCCTGGATTGATTCAATTCTGTACTGTTCTTCTACAATTACAACAATAATAAGCTAGGAAGATCTAATCCTTCATATAGAATTAGAAGACTTGAGCATGTACTTCCAACAAACAGTTAACCCACTTGAACAAGGGCTCTAAAAAATAGTAATGCTAATAATAGAGATGCAAGCTTGAGTCTACAACTCAAACTTATCATGCAAACACTCACTTCTATCCTCGGAAATCGCTTTCTGGACACGCAGATAACCGACGTCGGTTCCTGCCTGTTCGCCTGTGACCGTCATCGGCTGATCCTCTGCCGACGTCAGCGTCTCTGCAACTGCCTCTGACCGACGTCAGTCGCTCCTGACCGATGCCGGTGTTTGTGTAGACCCGAACCTGATAATGAATGCTCCTTGGTGAAGTTTTTAGCTTCACACCCTAACAATCTCCCACTTGGAGATAAACAGCTGCACCAGTACCTGTACAGCAACATCTTCTAGCTCCACCATCTTCAACTCAATCATGAAGACCAATAGAAGTTGAATGCAAGTTCAACTTCTCCTTTATAACCGGCTTGGTTAACATATCAGCCGGATTCCTATCTGTATGGATTTTCTCCAGCTTCAACTCCCCATCTTCCAATACCTGCCGTATGAAATGGTACCTTAGTTGTATGTGCTTTGTTCTTGAATGAAAGGCCAAATTTTTGGCCAAATGGATTGCACTTTGACTGTCACTATACAATCTGCAACTCTTATGCTCTCTACCAAGCTCATCCATGAACCGTGTCATCCATATCATCTCCTTGCTAGCTTCTGTGGCTGTAATATACTCTGCTTCTGTAGTTGACAAGGCAACAACCTTCTGCAACTTAGATATCCAGCTAACCACCGTTCCACCTACAGTAAAAACATAACCTGTAGTGCTCCTCCTACCATCCAAATCACCTACCATATCTGAATCTACATAGCCATGTAGAGAAGTATCTGAACCTCCATAGCACAAGTGCCTACTCCTGGTTCCTCTCAGATATCTAAGGATCCACTGAACTGCTTTCCAATGTTCCTTACCTGGATTGGCCATATACTTACTTACAACTCCCACTGCTTGGGCAATATCCGGTCTAGTACACACCATTGCGTACATCAAACTCCCTACTGCAGAAGAATATGGAACCTTACTCATGTACTCTACCTCATCATATGAATTAGGACATTGTTCTTTACTTAACTTAAAATGTCCAGCCAAAGGTGTGCTTACCGGTTTAGCATCCTGCATATTGAACCGTTTCAACACCTTGTCCACATAATCTTCTTGAGACAATATCAACCTATGATTTTTCCTGTCTCTCTTAATGCTCAGGCCAAGGATTTTCTTCACTGCTCCCAAATCCTTCATAGCAAACGTTTGAGCTAACTTCACCTTAAGCTCTGAGATATCCTGCATGTGAGACCCTACAACCAACATGTCATCTACATACAACAATAGAATAATATATCTAAAGTTATCAAATCTCTTGAAATACACACAATGGTCTGATTGACACCTACTGTAGCCATGCTCAGTCATAAACCTGTCAAATTTTAAATACCATTGCCTAGGAGCTTGCTTGAGGCCATCCAAGCTTTTCTTCAACCTGCACACAAACTTCTCCTTACCCTTGACCTCGAATCCTTCTGGCTGTTCCATATATATTTCCTCATCCAAATCTCCATGAAGAAACGTTGTCTTAACATCTAGCTGCTCAAGATGCAAATCCTCAAAAGCAACCAAAGACAAAACAACCCTTATTGAAGTCATTTTAACAACAGGAGAAAAAATCTCACCAAAGTCAATACCTGGCTTTTGTGCAAATCCTTTTACCACTAATCTGGCCTTATATCACATCTGTCCATTCTCACCTTCCTTTAACCTGTAGGTCCATCTATTCTTAAGTGTTCTCTTACCAGCTGGCAATTCAACCAAATCCCATGTTTGGTTCTCTCTTAAGGACTCCAACTCCTCAACCATGCCATGCTCCCACTCACTCTTGGACTCCACCTGTATTGCTTCTTCAAAACTCTCTGGTTCTCCACCATCGGTTAGCAATAAATAAAATAAAGAAGGAGAATATCTAATTGGAGGCTTACTCACCCTTTCTGACCTCCTGATGGGTGTCTGAGACTCGTCCACAACACGCTGTCCACCCAAATTCTCTGACAGTGACCGACCTCGATCACTTGAAGACCTGTTACTGGCTGACGTCAGTTCTGCCTGACTGACCTCGATACCTGTACAGCTGACGTCGGTCTCTGTATGGCTGACGCTGGTTTCTGTCCTGTCGACGCCGGTTCCTAACCTACCGATGTCGGTCTCTATGTTTTCTTGTAAGTGATTATTTCTTTTTCCCGCGAGCTCATCTTGGACTTTCACCTCATCCAATTCACCATTGCTCTGCTCAGATTGATTCAACTTCTTTAGCTGATCACAATACATCACTCTTTCATTGAAAACAACATCACAGCTCCTGATTACCTTGTTAGTATCTAGATTCCACAATCTGTAACCAAAATCATCTGAGCCATAGCCAATAAACATGCATCTCATAGACTTAGCATCAAGCTTCTTTCTATTTTCCTTATCTATATGCACAAAGGCTTCACAACCAAAAACTTTGAGATATGAGAGATCAACCTTTTTACCTATCCATGCCTCTTCTGGAATACCACCATCCAGAGCTGTAGAGGGTCCTCTGTTAATCAGGTACACTGCAGTGTCAACAGCTTGTGCCCAAAACTGTAAGGGCAAACCGGCATGCAATCTCATACATCTTGCACACTCCATTATTGTCTTGTTCATCCTTTCAGCAATACCATTCTGTTGAGGTGTCCTTGGAACCGTCCTTTGCCTACGAATTCCATGCATGTAACAATAATCTCTGAACTTATGACTGCAAAACTCACCGCCATTGTCTGATCTCAGGCACTTTAATATTTTACCTGTTTCATTCTCAACCATAGCTTTCCAAACTTTAAAAGTATCAAATACATCAAATTTTCTCTTAATACAATAGATCCATACCTTCCTTGTGGCATCATCTATGAAAGATACATAGTATTGTGATCCTCCAATGGAAGCAACCTGAGCCGGTCCCCACACGTCTCTGTGAACAAGCTCCAACTTGTGCCTCTTCTTAGTAGACCCAGTTTTGAGAAAACTAACCCTTTTCTATTTTCCAAATACACAGTGCTCACAAAACTCTAGATCTATGCCTTTTAAATCTGAAAGCATACCTTTAGACTTAAGAATTGACATCTCCTTCTCACTCATGTGGCCAAGCCTTGAGTGCCACAATTTAGCATCCACATCTGAAGTAGATAATACAGAAGGAGATTTGTTAGTAACACAATTACACAAATAGAGAGTACCTTCTCTCTTACCTCTGGCCATAACAAGTGCACCCTTGGTCACCTTCCAAGATTCTGTTGTGAGAGTTACTGTACAACCCTCATCCCCTAACTTTCCTGCAAAAATCAAATTTCTCTTCAAGCTAGGAACATGCATCACATCTCTCAACACCCATGTGTTGCTATTCTGCATCTTCAGCTGCACTTTACCTTTGCAAATTATTTTACAAGGCTCATCATCCCCTAGATACACTATTCCAAAATCTCCATGGATATAGTCACTGAAATATTCCCTGTTAGGAGTAGCATGAAAAGATGCACCAGAATCTAATACCCAAGATTCTATATTATTATGCAGAGAGAAAATTAAAGCATCCTGTGCAATACCTGCAATCTTGGCTTCTTCCTTTCCTTCGTGCTGGTTGTCCTCCTTAGGATTTGACCAACAATCTCTACTTATGTGCCCCATCTTTCCACAATTCTAGCATTGTGGCTTCTTGCCATTTCTAGATTTAGATCTGCCTTTCCCCTTTGATTTGGATCTTGCTCTGCCTTTCTTGCTCTTCTCTTTCTACCTTCCCCTGCTCTCAAAACTTAAAGCATTTCCAGATGCCTCTTCTGTACTTTTCCTACGTATTTCCTCATTCAAGATAACACTAACAACATCCTCTACTTTCAAAATATTTGATGCAGATGCAGTATTACTTACTGCCATTATTAAGCCATGCCAGCTTTCAGGCAAAGAACATAATATCAAAAGAGCTTTTATCTCATCATCAAACACTATATTCACTGAACTTAATTGATTCACAATACCATTGAAATCATTCAGATGAGTAGAAACAGATCCACCTTCATTCATATGCAAATTAAATAACTGCTTCATAAGATATACCTTATTGGAAGCTGAGAGTTTTTCATACAAATTTGCTAACGTAGTCATCAACTCTACTGTAGACTTTGCCTGTGATAAATTGGATATCACAGTGGATGCTAGGCTCAATCTTATAGAACCCAGAGCCTTTCTATCAAGAACTTCCCATTCTTCATCCTCCATGTCTTTGGGCTTCTTTGCAATTCCTCCTAACGGTAAGTAGAGATATTTTTGATATAGATAGTCTTCTATCTGCATTCTCCAGTGTTGGTAATTTTTGCCATTGAACTTTTTCATTCTCAATTTACTTTCATCTGTCATTGCTTCTCCCACTCAAATAGAAATCCTTGCAAAAACTCCTGTGAGAACCTGTAATCAATACACACTACACAGATCTGAACCACCTGTTAGTGAACCTGAACTTTGATACCAATTATCAAGCTCTAAACCTGTAACCAAGGCTCTGATACCACTTGTTGGGGGATCAAACTAACAATAGATTACAATTGTGACAGCAATAATTGCAGAATTAAACTAGATTAACAAGTAATTAGAATGATAATAGCAAGAACAAGAGATACAAGAAAACACCCTGAAAACTTGTATTAATAAACTCTTTACAATAGGAATACAATTGAAGAAACTTCATTCTTCCACACCTCTCCTAGATGTATAGATCTCTCACTAGATCTCTATTCCTCAAGAGCTATCTCTCTCAAGAACAACCAATTCCAACAAGCCTAGATTGATTCAATTCTGTATTGTTCTTCTACAATTACAACAATAATAAGCTAGGAAGATCTAATCCTTCATATAGAATTAGAAGACTTGAGCATGTACTTCCAACAAATAGTTAACCCACTTGAACAAGGGCTCTAAAAAATAGTAATGCTAATAATAGAGATGCAAGCTTGAGTCTACAACTCAAACTTATCATGCAAACACTCGCTTATGTCCTCGAAAATCACTTTCTGGACACGCAGGTAATCGACGTCGGTTCCTGCCTGTTCGCCTGTGATCGTCGTCGGCTGATCCTCTGCCGACGTCGGCGTCTCTGCAACTGCCTGTGACCGACGTCGGTCGCTCCTGACCGACGCCAGTGCTTGTGTAGACCCAAACTTGATAATGAATGCTCCTTGGTGAAGTTTTTAGCTCCACACCCTAACAACATTGAAAGATGTAAACCTTCAATAACATGACTCATTTTTTTATATTGAGAAAAGCAAATGGGTAAATGCCCCTAAATTCTAGCATGTCTTCTTAACAAATTTCAATGCAACATGATGTGTTACTATTTCCAAGTCCTTGAAGAGGCTATATAAGGGACTCTCTTGTTATTGTAAAAGATATCTCTCTAACAATCAGAAATAAAACTCTGCCCAAATTGGAAGGCATTATTGATATTTGAGCTCAGATTGTTGATCATATTTTGTTATTGGAATAAGAAAGCAAGTGACTTTTCAGACTTTGTGTTATGATATCTTTGTTGTTGGGGAAACTATTCTTATATCTTTTTCCTTAATATATTTTCTATTCCTTTAATTCAACAAGCAGAATTAGTGAAAGTAGTCAGGAAGGTGTCTTGAAGTCAACTGTGAAGAGACTTTGTGCCCCCATAATTGCCTTTAGTGTGTTTTCTTTTTGTTTCTGTGTAAAGGACCTTGGGATGACTTTGTGCCCTCATTGTCCTTTGTATCTCACTCTTGGGCAATTTAGGTGGAGACTTTGTGCTACATCTCAATTTGTTGGTTACTACGTCCTTGGTTACATTTTGCAATTACTACTAGGAGTATTCTTGTGGTTTGTTGAATAGTACTTTTGAAAGAAGAGGAGTGCTTTCTATCATTTCCCTTGAGATTTTTTTTTTGATTTACATGCATCATCTCTGAAGAAAGAGAGATGGATGGTTTATCCTACCCTTGAGTATTATTTTCTATTTATATATATATATATATATATATATATATATATATATATATATATATATAGCATATCCATAGGAACCTCCCCTTGATGAGAGGAGAGATTAGTCCCCTTTTGATGTGGTAAACCTACACATTTGGATGACCAATCTTCCTACTTTGGCTAATTAGACCTATTTTGTTTATCAATACGTTGATCAACAAAATATTCAACCAACAATTTTTGGTGACTCTGCTAGGGATATAACCCATTATTGTTATAACCTATCCATTGTACTCCACTGTGGAAGAACGAACTGCTCCAATACTTTCCCATTGTTAAAATTTTCCTCCCAGCCTCGTGCAATAGTTTTTGGTGAATCCACTGGGGATATAGTTATGTGCATTTTGAAACCTCAAGTTTTAGATGAAATTAGTCTCTATCATTATCCATTATAGTTACCATTCACCTCCACACTAACTGAGAAAGAATGCACAGTTTAAAGCCTCAAGCTTCAAACTAAAGCAAAGTCAGTTCTTTTCCATTTTTATTTCACAATCTGGTAGATTCAAGGTATACAAGAAGCCAAAGGGATAAAAGTATTGTTGACCCTATATTTGAGTTGGTACAACAAAGTAATTTTGATATGTTTCCTTCACCATCTCACCTCCAATGAACCAAGAGCTTTCCTCTTACTAAAGTTAGATCTCTATTTCCAAATGAAGCATCCACTTCTGCTATTATTAAAGCTTTGCCAATAATTACCCCTCTGAGATATTTTATCCCTCCTTTTCATAGTCATATAATGGCAGTTCAAGGACCCTGGGGTAATGCTTTTGGTCCTTTCAATCTTACTCCACCTCTACATGAGCTTCCACGTAGTTCAAGGAAGAATCTCCTCAAATTCTATGGTGATGGGAAAGTTCATCCCGATGAACACATTGCAGCCTTCAGCATAGCTTGTGGCATAATTGGAGTAGAATTTGAAGATGTACCAGTCAGGCTATTTGTAAAAACATTACAAGGTGCTGCTAAAAATTGGTTTTATCATATATAGGTTTGATTAGTAACTAATTGGAATACCCTCAAAGATAAGTTTGAAGCTAGATTCAAACCTGTAGAAGATGCACATACACTTCTGGCTCAACTTACACAGATGAAGAAAGAACCTCATGAACCAATGAGGGACTTCATAGCCAATTTTGACAAACTAAGGAATAAAATTCCTATAATTGCTCGACCTACAGCTAAGAATCTCAAATGCTTCTTCATTAATTCTCAGTTACCTAAAGTAAGTTTTCTTTTGAGACAAGCTGGTCAAATAAATCTTGCTACAACTCAACATTTGGCCATTAAGATAGAATATGATCTCATCTTAGCAGGGAAGATAAGAAGAGATCCAAATAGAAATAGACCTTCATCATCTTCTAAATATTCATCTACAAGCACCACAGATCCAATGGTGTAGAAATTGGCAAATGAGTTGCTTGCTCTCAAAAAGCAAATGGCTCAAGGAATGTCTTCTGCTCCTTCATACAGAGATATGTCAAGAAAGACATTTCCAAATTATTCGTATTAGGGTAATGTTGCCAAGAATCAAGGGCAACAAAATCATCTTCCTCCCCCACAAGGGAATTTTGCCCTTGAAGCTCCTCCAACCAACTCAGCAATTGGATATTTGGAAATATAACATGCTTTCTCTTTCCAACCTAAGTTTGAGCAAGAAAATGACACTAATATCTTCATGAAGGATCAAGAAGAATCAATTGGTGACTTCCACATTGGTTTTTTGAATTACCAAGATGAACCTAGAAGCAAAGGAGAAGCTATTGATGGATCATATGTAGTGTTTACTAGGTCCAAGAACCAATCAGTCCAACAAGCTGATAAAGGGAAGACAGAGGAGCAACCTCAACCAACAATTACAATTGTTAAGCATGGAACCACTCTGCCTCTCTAGTCAAAGGATCTGGTGATCACTCAAAAAGTAAGTACATCAATTTCACCTTCACCTTCTACTTCAATTTTGCAAACCAGCCCTCCTTCCATCCCTCCTAAAACCCAAAAGGTTGAAATGCTTTCCTTTGTTCCTAGTCCAATTTAGCCATTTGACATAATTGATCATGTCAAGAAGACCAAAATATAAATGTTTGAATGTGAATATTTGCAGTCTAATCTTGATCAATTGGATAAGTTTGTCTAATGTGTCAAGAATTAAACCGTCCCTGCAAGACAAGAGGTTAAGAAAATAATTCTCAATTCTCCAAAAAACATGCCCATTCTAAATAATCTTGGCATTACTCTTCCAATTTCCCCTATAAAAATAAAACTTTTCTATGTTTCCTTATTGATAAATGGTTATCAACTCAACAATTGTATCATTGATTCTAGAGCATCTGATAATGTCATGCCTGCTAAAGTAGCTGAGTCTCTGGGTCTCGCACTGACCAAAACCTTTGAGATATGTTTCCCCATGGATAAAAAGAAAGTACCACTACTAGGGCAAATCAAAGATGCCCAATTTGCATTTACAGTCCTTCCAGACAAGAGAATCAAGATGATTGTCTTGCTGGCTGACATCCTAGCATCCTATGGTATCCTACTTGGATGAAAATTTTGTAAGGACGTGGGAAGAGAACTAAGCATGGACCTATCTGAGGCAAGGATCCCTATCCAAGGTGTAATGAAGAGATTGCTCCCTAAAAAAGAGGCAAAATACATGGTCACCCAAACATCAGCCCCTACAGCACAAATTCTGTTTGAGTCTTCAAGCAAGGGTAATTATTTCTTGACCACAGAGAATGTTCATGTTTCTACAAATGAAATTCCTATAGCTGACAATCCAAGAATTGATCCAAATAAGAAATTAGGAGAATTAGTAGGGTGTAATACAAATGAGGAAGGATCTTCCATCTCTAATGAAGAGAAATCTAATAGGAGATCAGCTTCTAATGATACTTGGATCTTGGAATCTGATGGCAGTAATTCTTCCACCAATGATGGAGTTGGGACTATGTTTATATCTCCTCAAGGAGATATTCTTCCTTCATGTAATTTACAATTTAACAACACCAACAACACAGTTGGATGCAAATCTCTATTGCTCAGATTGAAGATTGTTAGAGATGAAGAGATCAAACTCCACATCAAAGGAGATGTTAAGCTGATAGTTTGTCAGGAGTTTGATGTGGACAATCCAATCATGTGTTGGATTGAACTAGAAAAACAATCAATTATGGTAATGGACCATGCTACTGTAAATCAAAATCAAGCAAAGGAACCCTTCACCAAGAAAGAAAAGAGTTGTGGCTTTTAAATTGAAGACCACATCTTACCATGGGGCAAGAAGAAAAAAACCAAGAGGAAGATGCAAAAAATTGGTTTTCTGGTGGAGAGTTCCATTCACCTGTCACCATTTCTGGGCACAAAATGTCTTCTTGCTAATTTATCAGGATAGAGTGTTATTTTCACTACCTCTCAAGAAGTAGCATCTGAAACACTTCAACTCTTGAAATAACAGATCATTGTATCTGTACATATGTATATTTATATAGTTTTTAATTCTATTTTGTTTTATTTATTTCTATTTTTGATGCCTTCCATTTCTGGGTAATATGACTCTGTAGCCCAATGGTACACATGAAGACACTAGAGATTCCGAATTCTACTCCCTTCAATTCTTTTTATAATTGATAGAAGTTCCCCAACTGGAGCCAACTGTTGTCCCCCAAAAATATCACTCATTTTTGGGACAACATTTGAACTATTTTGGTCCTACAGACCAAAATTGTCTCTTCCCTTTTCAAGATTTGTCTTGGGCATTCAAATTCCTCATTTTTCAAGTTTCTTAGAAATCTATGGACTCTGCAGGCTTGAATCTACAAACTCTGCAGGCTTGAATCTACAGACTCTGTAGGCTTGAATCTATGAAATACGTAGGGTTGAATCTATGGACTCTATAAGAAGACAGATCTACAAACTCTACAGGAAGAGAAAATCTACAGACTCTGCAGGCCAAGTTCAACGGGCTTCACAGGTTGATTTCTATGGACTCTGCAGAAAAGAAGCAAGCTCTCAACACTTAGGTGATTTTAAAGTTGGTTCAATGACAAGGTT
This sequence comes from Torreya grandis, assembly GCA_037957365.1. Taxonomy (NCBI): domain Eukaryota; kingdom Viridiplantae; phylum Streptophyta; class Pinopsida; order Cupressales; family Taxaceae; genus Torreya; species Torreya grandis. Next base: position 3,609,776 of record JARHVA010000501.1, read on the forward strand.
CAACCAAAAGAGTTCATCAGCAAGCTTCTAAGCAAGGATTGAACTATTGAACCTTGAATCATCAAGTGGTTCAATGGGTTCAATTGGTTCAAAGGTTCAACCAGTACAATGAAGATTAAAGAGCTTAGAAAGAATAGGTTCAATGGAATAATGGTTCAACAAGTTCAAAGGATTCTACAAGCAAGTTTAATTGAAGAAATTTTTGAGGCTTGAACCATTAAACCATTGAACCACTTTGGTTCAAAGGTTCAACGGGTTCAAGGTTTAATAGGTTCAACGCATTTGGTTCAATGAGGATCAAAAGGAATTAGCCAAATAAAATGGAATGAACCATTGAACCAAATTTGATTCAATTCAGTTGGTTCAATGCTTCGGTTCACTAAGTTGGTTCATCAAACGGTTCAAAGCTTAGTTCAAAGCTTGGTTTAACGGTTGGTTCAAAGGAGCGGTTCAATGCAAAAGTTCAAGAGACCCTCCTAAAGTACAAGGGCCCTTACAGAGGGCACTTGGTTGATAAAATCACCCTTCGAAAGGGTCATTTTCAAGGAAGCTGCAAAGGTAAGTTCTTTCAAAATTTTGTTTAAGGCAGTCAAAAGACAAAGGCATAATTCCTTCAGACTTTTTGTCTGAAGGAATTCCTTCAAGCAAAAAGTCTGAAGGAATTCAGAAAGGCTGTAAATGGAACTCTTGCAAATACCAAGGCAAGAAATGAATTTCCTTCAGATAAAAAGTATGAAGAAATTTGGGAAAGTCCACAGGAGACAAGCTCGAAATAATTTTTGAAGGCCAAAGACAAAGCCAGCTGAAATAATTCTTGCAAAATTTTTGTCCATGGGAAAATGTCTGTGAGAAAGCTCTGAAGGACTCTGAAGACAAAAAGCCATCGAAAGACCCTAAAGGGTAAGTGCACTTACAGGGGACTCTCGACTGCCAAATTAAAGGACACATCCCCAAGGCCGAAGGGTAACCTTCCCTTCACGAGGATACAAAACAAGAAATTTGAAGGAATCAAGTAGCAGAAAAGGTTGAATCAAGAGAAAGCCAAAGAAATCCCAAGGGGTGATGCACTCAAAGACATTAAAGTCAAGAATAGTGAACTAGTTGTTGGAAATTCAAACATAGTGATGGGTACGTGAATGTCAATTTCAAGGTTCATAAAATAGCCATTGATTTTGAAAAGCCTTAAAGAAGAGCCAAAGAACTTAGTGACCTGCCAAAAGAAAGAAGCCCAAAGGGTAGATACCCTTGTGGGGGGCTCTTCTTGACCCAAACTAGATCATTTCTCAAGGCTCAAAGGGCAAGTCCCCCGTGGGAAAGCTCAAACAACAAAGCTGAAAGAATTGTTGAAGAAAATGATGTACCTACAGACATCAAAGTTGTGATGATGAAATAGCCATTGATCCTTGTAGGTTTAAATCTATAGACCTAAATGCATTCAAAGGCTTTAAGGCCAAGATCAGTAGGAAGCAACTAAGGAACATAGTATAAAATTAATTACGACCTGATTTAATTAACCAAAAAAGGAGGAATGACGAGGAAGGATCAGAAATATTTGTGCATCAAATATGTTTCTAGAAGTAGACCACGAGGTGGACATTTGTTGGGGGATCAAACCAACAATAGATTACAATTGTGACAGCAATAAACGCGGAATTAAACCAGATTGACAAGTAATTAGAATGATAATAGCAAGAACAAGAGATACAAAAAAACACCCTAAAAACTTGTATTAATAAACTCTTTACAATAGGAATACAATTGAAGAAACTTCGTTCTTCCACACCTCTCCTAGATGTATAGATCTCTCACTAGATCTCTATTCCTCAAGAGCTATCTCTCTCAAGAACAACCAATTCCAACAAGCCTGGATTGATTCAATTCTGTACTGTTCTTCTACAATTACAACAATAATAAGCTAGGAAGATCTAATCCTTCATATAGAATTAGAAGACTTGAGCATGTACTTTCAACAAACAGTTAACCCACTTGAACAAGGGCTCTAAAAAATAGTAATGCTAATAATAGAGACGCAAGCTTGAGTCTAAAACTCAAACTTATCATGCAAACACTCGCTTTTGTCCTCAAAAATCACTTTCTGGACATGCAGGTAACCGACGTCGATTCCTGCCTGTTCGCCTGTGACCATCATCGGCCGATCCTCTGCCGACGTCAGCGTCTCTGCAACTGCCTGTGACCGACGTCGGTCGCTCCTGACTGACGCTGATGTCTGTGTAGACCCGAACCTGATAATGAATGCTCCTTGGTGAAGTTTTTAGCTCCACACCCTAACAATCTCCCACTTGGAGATAAACAGCTGCACCAGTACCTGTACAGCAACATCTTCTAGCTCCACCATCTTCAACTCAATCATGAAGACCAATAGAAGTTGAATGCAAGTTCAACTTCTCCTTTGTAACTGGCTTGGTTAACATATCAGCCGGATTCCTATCTGTATGGATTTTCTCCAGCTTCAACTCCCCATCTTCCAATACCTGTCGTATGAAATGGTACCTTAGCTTTATGTGCTTTGTTCTTGAATGAAAGGCCGAATTCTTGGCCAAATGGATTGCACTCTGACTGTCACTATACAATCTGCAACTCTCATGCTCTCTACCAAGCTCATCCATGAACCGTGTCATCCATATCATCTCCTTGCTAGCTTCTGTGGCTGCAATATACTCTACTTCTATAGTTGACAAGGCAACAACCTTTTGCAACTTAGATATCCAGCTAACCACCGTTCCACCTACAGTAAAAACATAACCTGTAGTGCTCCTCCTACCATCCAAATCACCTACCATATCTGAATCTACATAGCCATGTAGAGAAGTATCTGAACCTCCATAGCACAAGTGCCTACTCCTGGTTCCTCTCAGATATCTAAGGATCCACTGAACTGCTTTCCAATGTTCCTTACCTGGATTGGCCATATACTTACTTACAACTCCAACTGCTTGGGCAATATCCGGTCTAGTACACACCATTGCGTACATCAAACTCCCTACTGCAGAAGAATATGGAACCTTACTCATGTACTCTACCTCATCATATGAATTAGGACATTGTTCTTTACTTAACTTAAAATGTCCAGCCAAAGGTGTGCTTACCGGTTTAGCATCCTGCATATTGAACTGTTTCAACACCTTGTCCACATAATCTTCTTGAGACAATATCAACCTGTGATTTTTTCTGTCTCTCTTAATGCTCATGCCAAAGTTTTTTTTGCTACTCCCAAATCCTTCATAGCAAACGTTTGAGCTAACTTCACCTTAAGCTCTGAGATATCCTGCATGTGAGACCCTACAACCAGCATGTCATCTACATACAACAATAGAATAATATATCTACCGTTATCAAATCTCTTGAAATACACACAATGGTCTGATTGACACCTACTGTAGCCATGCTCAGTCATAAACCTGTCAAATTTTAAATACCATTGCCTAGGAGCTTGCTTGAGGCCATACAAGCTTTTCTTCAACCTGCACACAAACTTCTCCTTACCCTTGACCTCGAATCCTTTTGGCTGTTCCATATATATTTCCTCATCCAAATCTCCATGAAGAAACGTTGTCTTAACATCTAGCTGCTCAAGATGCAAATCCTCAAAAGCAACCAAAGACAAAACAACCCTTATTGAAGTCATTTTAACAACAGAAAAAAAAATCTCACCAAAGTCAATACCTGGCTTTTGTGCAAATCCTTTTACCACTAATCTGGCCTTATATCGCATCTGTCCATTCTCACCTTCCTTCAACCTGTAGGTCCATCTGTTCTTAAGTGTTCTCTTACCAGCTGGCAATTCAACCAAATCCCATGTTTGGTTCTCTCTTAAGGACTCCAACTCCTCAACCATGCCATGCTCCCACTCACTCTTAGACTCCACCTGTATTGCTTCTTCAAAACTCTCTGGTTCTCCACCATCGGTTAGCAATAAATAAAATAAAGAAGGAGAATATCTAATTGGAGGCTTACTCACCCTTTTTGACCTCCTGATGGGTGTCTGAGACTCGTCCACAACACACTGTCCACCCAAATTCTCTGACAGTGACCGACCTCGGTCACCTAAAGACCTGTTACTGGCCGACGTTAGTTCTGCCTGACCGACCTCGGTACCTGTACGGCCGACGTCGGTCTCTGTATGGCCGACGCCAGTTTCTATCCTGCCGACGTCGGTTCCTAACCTGTCGACGTCAGTCTCTGTGTTTTCCTGTAAGTGATTATTTTTTTTCTCACGAGCTCATCTTGGACTTTCACCTCATCCAATTCACCATTGCTCTGCTCAGATTGATTCAACTTCCTTAGCTAATCACAATACATCACTCTTTTGTTGAAAACAACATCACGGCTCCTGATTACCTTGTTAGTATCTAGATTCCACAATCTGTAACCAAAATCATCTGAGCCATAGCCAATAAACGTGCATCTCATAGACTTAGCATCAAGCTTCTTTCTATTTTCCTTATCTAGATGCACAAAGGCTTCACAACCAAAAACTTTGAGATATGAGAGATCAACCTTTTTACCTGTCCATGCCTCTTCTGGAATACCACCATCTAGAGCTGTAGAGGGTCCTCTGTTAATCAGGTACACTGCAGTGTCAACAGCTTGTGCCCAAAACTGTAAGGGCAAACCGGCATGCAATCTCATACATCTTGCACGCTCCATTATTGTCATGTTCATCCTTTCAGCAATACCATTCTGCTGAGGTGTCCTTGGAACCGTCCTTTGCCTATGGATTCTATGCATGTAACAATAATCTCTGAACTTATGACTGCAGAACTCACCGCCATTGTCTGATCTCAAGCACTTTAATCTTTTACCTGTTTCATTCTCAACCATAGCTTTCCAAAATTTAAAAGTATCAAATACATCAGATTTTCTCCTAATACAATAGATCCATACCTTCTTTGTGGCATCATCTATCAAAGATACATAGTACTGTGATCCTCCAATGGAAGCAACCTGAGCCGGTCCCCACACGTCTGTGTGAACAAGCTCTAACTTGTGCCTCTTCTTAGTAGACCCAGTTTTGAGAAAACTAACCCTTTTCTGTTTTCCAAATACACAGTGCTCACAAAACTTTAGATCTATGCCTTTTAAATCTGAAAGCATACCTTTAGACTTAAGAATTGACATCCCCTTCTCACTCATGTGGCCAAGCCTTGAGTGCCACAATTTAGCATCCACATCTGAAGTAGATAATACAGAAGGAGATTTGTTAGTAACACAATTACACAAATAGAGAGTACCTTTTCTCTTACCTCTAGCCATAACAAGTGCACCCTTGGTCACCTTCCAAGATTCTGCTGTGAGAGTTACTGTACAACCCTCATCCCCTAACTTTCCTGCAAAAATTAAATTTCTCTTCAGGCTAGGAACATGCATCACATCTCTCAACACCCATGTGTTGTTATTCTGCATCTTCAGCTGCACTTTACCTTTGCCAATTATTTTACAAGGCTCATCATCCCCTAGATACACTATTCCAAAATCTCTATGGATATAGTCACTGAAATATTCCCTGTTAGGAGTAGCATGAAAAGATGCACCAGAATCTAATACCCAAGATTCTATATTATTATGCAGAGAGAAAATTAAAGCATCCTGTGCAATACCTCCAATCTTGGCTTCTTCCTTTCCTTCGTGCTGGTTGTCCTCCTTAGGCTTTGACCAACAATCTCTGCTTATGTGCCCCATCTTTCCACAATTCCAGCATTGTGGCTTCCTGCCATTTCTGGATTTAGATCTGCCTTTCCCCTTTGATTTGGATCTTGCTCTGCCTTTCTTGCTCTTCTCTTTCTGCCTTCCCCTGCTCTCAAAACTTAAAGCGTTCCCAGATGCCTCTTCTGTGCTTTTCTTGCGTATTTCCTCATTCAAGATAACACTAACAACATCCTCTACTTTCAAAATATTTGATGCAGATGCAGTATTACTTACTGCCATTACTAAGCCATGCCAGCTTTCAGGCAAAGAACATAATATCAAAAGAGCTTTTATCTCAACATCAAACACTATATTCATTGAACTTAATTGATTCACAATACCATTGAAATCATTCAGATGAGTAGAAACAGATCCACCTTCATTCATATGCAAATTAAATAACTGCTTCATAAGATATACCTTATTGGAAGCTGAGGGTTTTTTCATACAAATTTGCTAACGTAGTCATCAACTCTACCGTAGACTTTGCCTGTGATAAATTGGATATCACAGTGGATGCTAGGCTCAGTCTTATAGAACCCAGAGCCTTTCTGTCAAGAACTTCCCATTCTTCATCCTCCATGTCTTTGGGCTTCTTTGCAATACCTCCTAACGGTAAGTAGAGATCTTTCTGATACAGATAGTCCTCTATCTGCATTCTCTAGTGTTGGTAATTTTTGCCATTGAACTTTTCCATTCTCAATTTACTTTCATCTGCCATTGCTTCTCCCACTCAAACAGAAATCCCTACAGAAACTAATGTGAGAACCTGTAATCAATACACACTACACAGATCTGAACCACCTGTTAGTGAACCTGAACTTTGATACCAATTATCAAGCTCTGAACCTGTAACCAAGGCTCTGATACCACTTGTTGGGGGATCAAACCAACAATAGATTACAATTGTGACAGCAATAAATGCGAAATTAAACTAGATTGACAAGTAATTAGAATGATAATAGCAAGAACATGAGATACAAGAAAACACCCTGAAAACTTGTATTAATAAACTCTTTACAATAGGAATACAATTGAAGAAACTTCATTCTTCCACACCTCTCCTAGATGTATAGATCTCTCACTAGATCTCTATTCCTCAAGAGCTATCTCTCTCAAGAACAACCAATTCCAACAAGCCTGGATTGATTCAATTCTATACTGTTCTTCTACAATTACAACAATAATAAGCTAGGAAGATCTAATCCTTCATATAGAATTAGAAGACTTGAGCATGTACTTCCAACAAACAGTTAACCCACTTGAACAAGGGCTCTAAAAAATAGTAATGCTAATAATAGAGATGCAAGCTTGAGTCTACAACTCAAACTTATCATGCAAACACTCGCTTCTGTCCTCAGAAATCGCTTTCTGGACACGCAGGTAACCGACGTCGGTTCCTGCCTGTTCGCCTGTGATCGTCGTCGGCTGATCCTCTGCCGACATCGGCGTCTCTGCAACTACCTGTGACCGACGTCGGTCGCTCCTGACCGATGCCGGTGTTTGTGTAGACCCAAACTTGATAATGAATGCTCCTTGGTGAAGTTTTTAGCTCCACACCCTAACAACATTGAAAGATGTTAACTTTCAATAACATGACTCATTTTTTTATATTGAGAAAAGCAAATGGGTAAATGCCCCTAAATTCTAGCATGTCTTCTTAACAAATTTCAATGCAACATGATGTGTTACTATTTCCAAGTCCTTGAAGAGGCTATATAAGGGACTCTCTTGTTATTGTAAAAGATATCTCTCTAACAATCAGAAATAAAACTCTGCCCAAATTGGAAGGCGTTATTGATATTTGAGCTCAGATTGTTGATCATATTTTGTTATTGGAATAAGAAAGCAAGTGACTTTTCAGACTTTGTGTTATGATATCTTTGTTGTTGGGGAAACTATTCTTATATCTTTTTCCTTAATATATTTTCTATTCCTTTAATTCAACAAGCAGAATTAGTGAAAGTAGTCAGGAAGGTGTCTTGAAGTCAACTGTGAAGAGACTTTGTGCCCCCATAATTGCCTTTAGTGCGTTTTCTTTTTGTTTCTATGTAAAGGACCTTGGGATGACTTTGTGCCCTCATTGTCCTTTGTATCTCACTCTTGGGCAATTTAGGTGGAGACTTTGTGCTACATCTCAATTTGTTGGTTACTACGTCCTTAGTTACATTTTGCAATTACTACTAGGAGTATTCTTGTGGTTTGTTGAATAGTACTTTTGAAAGAAGAGGAGTGCTTTCTATCATTTCCCTTGAGATTTTTTTTTTGATTTACATGCATCATCTCTGAAGAAAGAGAGATGGATGGTTTATCCTACCCTTGAGTATTATTTTCTATTTATATATATTTATAGCATATCCATAGGAACCTCCCCTTGATGAGAGGAGAGATTAGTCCCCTTTTGATGTGGTAAACCTACACATTTGGACGACCAATCTTCCTACTTTGGCTGATTAGACCTATTTTGTTTATCAATACGCTGATCAACAAAATATTCAACCAACAATTTTTGGTGACTCTGCTAGGGATATAACCCATTATTGTTATAACCTATCCATTGTACTCCACTGTGGAAGAACGAACTGCTCCAATACTTTCCCATTGTTAAAATTTTCCTCCCAGCCTCGTGCAATAGTTTTTGGTGAATCCACTGGGGATATAGTTATGTGCATTTTGAAACCTCAAGTTTTAGATGAAATTAGTCTCCATCATTATCCATTATAGTTACCATTCACCTCCATACTAACTGAGAAAGAATGCATAGTTTAAAGCCTCAAGCTTCAAACTAAAGCAAAGTCAGTTCTTTTCCATTTTTATTTCATAATCTGGTAAATTCAAGGTATACAAGAAGCCAAAGGGATAAAAGTATTGTTGACCCTATATTTGAGTTGGTACAACAAAGTAATTTTGATATGTTTCCTTCACCATCTCACCTCCAATGAACCAAGAGCTTTCCTCTTACTAAAGTTAGATCTCCATTTCCAAATGAAGCATCCACTTCTGCTATTATTAAAGCTTTGCCAATAATTACCCCTCTGAGATATTTTATCCCTCCTTTTCATAGTCATATAATGGCAGTTCAAGGACCCTGGGGTAATGCTTTTGGTCCTTTCAATCTTACTCCACCTCTACATGAGCTTCCACGTAGTTCAAGGAAGAATCTCCTCAAATTCTATGGTGATGGGAAAGTTCATCCTGATGAACACATTGCAGCCTTCAGCATAGCCTGTGGCATAATTGGAGTAGAATTTGAAGATGTACCAGTCAGGCTATTTGTAAAAACATTACAAAGTGCTGCTAAAAATTGGTTTTATCATATATAGGTTTGATTAGTAACTAATTGGAATACCCTCAAAGATAAGTTTGAAGCTAGATTCAAACCTGCAGAAGATGCACATGCACTTCTGGCTCAACTTACACAGATGAAGAAAGAACCTCATGAACCAATGAGGGACTTCATAGCCAATTTTGACAAACTAAGGAATAAAATTCCTATAATTGCTTGACCTACAGCTAAGAATCTCAAATGCTTCTTCATTAATTCTCAGTTACCTAAAGTAAGTTTTCTTTTGAGACAAGCTGGTCAAATAGATCTTGCTACAACTCAACATTTGGCCATTAAGATAGAAGATGATCTCATCTTAGCAGGGAAGATAAGAAGAGATCCAAATAGAAATAGACCTTCATCATCTTCTAAATATTCATCTACAAGCACCACAGATCCAATGGTGTAGAAATTGGCAAATGAGTTGCTTGCTCTCAAAAAGCAAATGGCTCAAGGAATGTCTTCTGCTCCTTCATATAGAGATATGCCAAGAAAGACATTTCCAAATTATTCGTATTAGGGTAATGTTGCCAGGAATCAAGGGCAACAAAATCTTCTTCCTCCCCCACAAGGGAATTTTGCCCTTGAAGCTCCTCCAACCAACTCAGCAATTGGATATTTGTTAATATAACATGCTTTCTCTTTCCAACCTAAGTTTGAGCAAGACAATGACACTAATATCTTCATGAAGGATCAAGAAGAATCAATTGGTGACTTCCACATTGGTTTTTTGAATTACCAAGATGAACCTAGAAGCAAAGGAGAAGCTATTGATGGATCATATGTAGTGTTTACTAGGTCCAAGAACCAATCAGTCCAACAAGCTGATAAAGGGAAGACAGAGAAGCAACCTCAACCAACAATTACAATAGTTAAGCATGGAACCACTCTGCCTCTCTAGTCAAAGGATCCGGTGATCACCCAAAAAGTAAGTACATCAATTTCACCTTCACCTTCTACTTCAATTTTGCAAACCAGCCCTCCTTCCATCCCTCCTAAAACCCAAAAGGTTGAAATGCTTTCCTTTGTTCCTAGTCCAATTTATCCATTTGACATAATTGATCATGTCAAGAAGACCAAAATATAAATGTTTGAATGTGAATATTTACAGTCTAATCTTGATCAATTAGATAAGTTTGTCTAATGTGTCAAGAATTAAACCGTCCCTGCAAGACAAGAGGTTAAGAAAATAATTCTCAATTCTCCAAAGAACATGCCCATTCTAAATAATCTTGGCATTACTCTTCCAATTTCCCCTATAAAAATAAAACTTTTCTATGTTTCCTTATTGATAAATGGTTATCAACTCAATAATTGTATCATTGATTCTAGAGCATCTGACAATGTCATGCCTGCTAAAGTAGCTGAGTCTCTGGGTCTCGCACTGACCAAAACCTTTGGGATATGTTTCTCCATGGATAACAAGAAAGTACCACTCTAGGGCAAATCAAAGATGCCCAATTTGCATTTACAGCCTTTCCAGACAAGAGAATCAAGATGACTGTCTTGCTGGCTGACATCCTAGCATCCTATGGTATCTTACTTGGATGAAAATTTTATAAGGACGTGGGAAGAGAACTAAGCATGGACCTATCTGAGGCAAGGATCCCTATCCAAGGTGTAATGAAGAGATTGATCCCTAAAAAAGAGGCAAAATACATGGTCACCCAAACATCAGCCCCTACAGCACAAATTCTGTTTGAGTCTTCAAGCAAGGGTAATTATTTCTTGACCACAGAGAATGTTCATGTTTCTACAAATGAAAGTCCTATAGCTGACAATCCAAGAATTGATCCAAATAAGAAATTAGGAGAATTAGTAGGGTGTAATACAAATGAGGAAGGATCTTCCATCTCTAATGAAGAGAAATCTAATAGGAGATCAGCTTCTAATGATACTTGGATCTTGGAATCTGATGGCAGTAATTCTTCCACCAATGATGGAGTTGGGACTATGTTTATATCTCCTCAAGGAGATATTCTTCCTTCATGTAATTTACAATTTAGCAACACCAACAACACAGTTGGATGCAAATCTCTATTGCTCAGATTGAAGATTGTTAGAGATGAAGAGATCAAACTCCTCCACATCAAAGGAGATGTTAAGCTGATAGTTTGTCAGGAGTTTGATGTGGACAATCCAATCATGTGTTGGATTGAACTAGAAAAACAATCAATTATGGTAATGGACCATGCTACTGTAAATCAAAATCAAGCAAAGGAACCCTTCACCAAGAAAGAAAAGAGTTGTGGCTTTCAAATTGAAGACCACATCTTACCATGGGGCAAGAAGAAAAAAACCAAGAGGAAGATGCAAAAAATTGGTTTTCTGGTGGAGAGTTCCATTCACCTGTCACCATTTTTTGGCACAAAATGTCTTCTTACTAATTTATCAGGATAGAGTGTTATTTTCACTACCTCTCAAGAAGTAGCATCTGAAACACTTCAACTCTTGAAGTAACAGATCATTGTATCTGTACATATGTATATTTATATAGTTTTTAATTCTATTTTGTTTTATTTATTTCTATTTTTGATGCCTTCCATTTCTGGGTAATATGACTCTGTAGCCCAATGGTACACATGAAGACACTAGAGATTCCGAATTCTACTCTCTTCAATTCTTTTTATAATTGATAGAAGTTCCCCAACTGGAGCCAACTGTTGTCCCCCAGAAATATCACTCATTTTTGGGACAACATTTGAATGATTTTGGTCCTACAGACCAAAATTGTCTCTTCCCTTTTTGAAATTTGTCCTGGGCATTCAAATTCCTCATTTTTCAAGTTTATCAAAAATCTATAGACTCTATAGGCTTGAATCTATGGACTCTACAGGCTTGAATCTATAGACTCTATAGGCTTGAATCTACGAACTCTGCAGGCTTGAATCTATGGACTCTACAGGAAAAGAAAATCTATGGACTCTATAGGCCAAGTTCAACGGGCTTCACAAGTTCATTTCTATAGACTCTGTAGGAAAGAAGCAAGCTCTCAACACTTAGGCAATTTTAAAGTTGGTTCATTGACAAGTTTCAACCAAAAGAGTTCATCGGCAAGCTTCTAAGCAAGGATTGAACCATTGAACCGTTGAACCTTGAATCATCAAGTGGTTCAACAGGTTCAATTGGTTCAAAGGTTCAACCTATACAATGAAAATCAAAGAGCTTAGAAAGAATAGGTTAAATGGACTAATGGTTTAATAGGTTCAAAGGCTTATACAAGTAGGTTCAATCAAAGGAATTTTTTAGGCTTGAACCATTGAACCACTTTGGTTTAAAGGTTCAACAGGTTCAAGGTTTAACAGGTTCAACGCATTTGGTTCAAAGAGGATCAAAAGGACTTAGCCAAATCAAAGGGAATAAACCATTGAACCATTGAATCAAAGCTGGTTTAATGCTTCGGTTCATTAAATAGTTCAAAGCTTGGTTCAACGGTTGGTTCAAAGGAGTGGTTCAATGCAAAAGTTCAAGAGACCCTCCCGAAGGACAAGTTCCCTTGCAGAGGGCACTTGGTTGACAAAAGCACCCTTTGAAAGTGTCATTTTCAAGGAAGCCACAAAGGTAAGTTCTTTCAGAATTCTGTTTAAGGCAATCAAAAGACAAAGGCATAATTCCTTCAGACTTTTTGTCCAAAGGAATTCCTTCGGACAAAAAGTCTGAAGGAATTTGGAAAGGCTACAAATGAATCTCCTGCAAAGACCAAGGCAAGAAATGAATTCCTTCAGACAAAAAGTCTGAAGAAATTTGGGAAAGTCTGCGAGAGAAAAGCTTGAAAGAACTTTCAAAGGCCAAAGATAAAGCCAGTCAAAACAATTCTTGTGGACTTTTTGTCCATGGGAAAGCTCCAAAGGACTTCGAAGACAAAAGGCCACTGAAGGACCTCTAAGGGTAGGTGCCCTTGTGGGGGACTCTCAGCTACCAAATTAAAGGACACTTCCCCAAAGCTGAAGGGTCACCTTCCCTTCGGGAGGATGCAAAACAAGAAATCCAAAGGAAGCAAGTAGCAAAAAAGGCTGAATCAAGAGAAAGCCAAAGAAAGCCCAAGGGGTGATGCACCCAAATATGTCAAAGTCAAGAATGGCAAACTAGCTGTTGGAAATTTAAACATAGTGACAGGTACGCGAATGTCAATTTCAAGGTTCGTAAAATAGTTGTTGATTTTGAAAAGCCTTAAAGAAGAGCCAAAGAACTTAGCGACCCGCTAGAAGAAAGAAGCCCGAAGGCCATTCAAAGACCGCTTGAAGGGTAGATACCCTTACAAGGGGCTCTTCCTAACCTAAAGTGGATCATTTCTCAAGGAACGAAGGGCAAGTCCCCTCGAGAAAGCTCAAATGACAAAGCTAAAAGAATTACCGAGGAAAGTGATGTGCCTGCAGACATCAAAGTCGTGATGATGAAATAGCCATTGATCCTTGTAGGTTTTAATTTATAGACCTAAATGCATTCAAAGGCTTAAGGCCAAGATCAGCAAGAAGTGACTAAGGAACAGAGTATCAAATTAAATCAAAGACCTGATTCAATTAACCAGAAAAGGAGGAATGATGAGGAAGGATCAAAAACATTTGCACATCAAATATGTTTCTAGAAGTAGACTTCCAAGTGGACATTGAAAGATGCAAACTTTCAATAGTGTGACTCATTTCTCTACATTGAGAAAAGCAAATGGGTAAATGCCCCTAAATTCCAGCAGGTCTTCTTAACAAATTTCAATGCAACATGATGTGTTACTATTCGCAAGTCATTCTTGAAGAGGCTATATAAGGGACTCTCTTATTATTGTAAAAGATCTCTCTCTAACAATTAGAAACAAAACTCTTCCCAAATTGGAAGGTATTACTAAGACTTTGAGCTCAGATTGTTGATCATATTTTGTTATTGGAATAAGAAAGCAAGTGACTTTTTAGACTTTGTGTTGTGATATCTTTGTTGTTGGAAAAACTATTCTTATGTCTTTTTCCTTAATATATTTTTTGTTCCTTTAATTCAACAAGCAAAATTAGTGAAAGTAGTCAGGAAGGTGTCTTGAAGTCAAATGTGGAGAGAATTTGTGTCCCCATAATTTCCTTTAGTGTGTTTTCTTTTTGTTTTTGTGTAAAGGACCTTGGGATGACTTTTTGCCCTCATTGTCCTTCGTATCTCACTCTTGGGAAATTCAGGTGGAGACTTTGTGCTATATCTCAATTTGTTGGTTACTATGTCCTTGGTTACATTTTGCAATTATTACTAGGATTATTCTTGTGGTTTGCTGAATGAGTGCTGTCTGTCATTTTCCTTGTGATTTTTTCTTTGATTTGCATGCATCATCTCTGAAGAAAGATAGATGGATGTTTTATCCTACCCTTGAGTATTATTTTATATATATATATATATATATATATATATATATATATATATATATATAGCATATCCATAGGGAACCTCCCCTTGATGAGAGGAGAGATTAGTCCCCTTTTGATGTGGTAAACCTACACATTTGGATGACCAATCTTCCTACTTTGGCTGATTAGACCTATTTTGTTTATCAGTACGATGATCGATAAAATACTCAACCAGCAATTCGGATTTATCTTGATGATATCATCATTCACTTGAAAAGGCAAAAAAAGTATTTAGATCATCTTTGTGAAGTTTCACAAGATGTAAAAAGTATGGTATTTATTTGAATCTAAAGAAATTAGTTTTTGGTGTTATTGAAGGTAAGTTATTAGGACATATTATTTCTAAAGATGGCATATCTAAATATCCTAAATACATTAAAGCTATTAAAGAATTACCTCCTCCTAAGGATCAATCTAGTTTAAGGCCTTTCTTTGGTAAAATAAACTTTTTTAAGAAATTCAAATCACATTTTGTTGATAAGTTTAATCTTTTGTAATTATTATTTAAGAAATATAAAATTTATATTTGAGATGAAGGTGTTGATTTAACATTTAATAATGTTAAAAATGTCATTGCAAGTGCTCTAGTACTTGCTAAAGTAGATTTAAATAAAGTATTCATTCTTATGTTAATTCTACTAAAAAAGCAATTGCATTTATAATCACTCAAGAAATTAAAAATACTGATAAAAAACCAATCGATTATATGAGTTGATTTCTAAAAGAAGTTAAAATTAGCTACCTTCTTGTTGAGAAATTTATTTTCTCATTTGTTTCTTAGTTGATTATATTTTGTTATTTGTTGATGGAAAACAAATTTTTTGTGTGATCTAATGTGCATGTTTTATCTTAACTTTTAAAATAACCAACCATTTAAGGAAGGCTTGCTAAATGGATTTTACTTATTCAAGAGTTTGATCTTAAATTTGAAACTTCAAAAATAATTAAAAGTAATGACTTGACAAAACATTTAGATAAAAATACTTCTTCAAGTATTAATGTTTTAGATGGAAAAAATCATTTATGGCTAAGGTAATAATTTTCTTGGGAAGGAGCTAGAGTAGTGATTTTTGAAGGGAAAACATGCAGAGTCAGCCAAAATAGGTGACCCTACAATTTGTTGTGGTCAGTACTCACCATTACAGGGTGTTGGTTGAGCTAGGGTGATTGTGTCGTAGCCCAATCTTTCTCTTTGTTCTTGGCCACACCTGGGTGTGAAGTGAATGCATGTTGGGGTAGGCTAGGGCTACAGTTTCAGCAAAGAAATTTTTTATTAGAATTGGTGTATCCTTCCCTATGTGCGTGGGGGTTTTGTCCCTGATTAGAGGTTGTAGGTGGGGTGTTGTCCCTGGTTGTATTGGTCTATAGTTCAAAGGCAATACTGGGTGGTGGGTTAGTTAAACCCTAGTGGTGGTTCCTTCCCTCAGAGGCCTACCTGCTCGCATTGGTCTAGCTAAGTGTCAATGCCAATTGGGGAGTCTTCAGGGGCTTTTCCTAAGATGGATTATCATTCAGTAGCAGTTGGTGCAAATTCTACTTCACATACTTTGAAGGTTTCTAATAATAACTTATTCTCACCAGATTCGACAATGGTTAAATCAGGCTTGTCTAGTGGTACTCGAATTATGAAGATCAATGGTTGTCTTGAATGTTGTGAGGTGAGGCCAAAATTGGTTATCTTGATGGATATGATTACAAAAGATATTGAATATTATTTGAAGCATGCTTTTTTATGCAATTTTATGGGGATGCAGGTTTCATTACAATTTCTTAAATCATGGGCCCAATGGACTTGGATGCCTGAGGGAAAAATGGAGGTTATGCTTTTAGAAAATAGCTTTTTCATGGTTTCATTCAATTGCTTGGTGGACCACAACAAGACCTTTGAGGGAGGCCCCTATTTTCATAACCAGATTGGGCTATTTATTAAACCTTGGCATGCGGGCTTCAATTCTACTGAAGAGCTTCCAAAATGGGTTCTAGTGTGGGTTCATCTTCCAAGGTTTCCTATGGAATATTAGTGGGAGGATGTTTTACATTTGTTGGCTATGATACTAGGAAAACCAGTTGGTACTTCACAATAGACTCAAGGTAAAAAGATGATGATTTTTTCTCGTATCTGTGTTGAGATTGATTTAAGTAAACCTTTGTCAGATTTGGTGGATATGTTTGCAGGTCCTTACTCTTGTGTGCAATATTTGGATTATGAACTCTTCCTTTTCAGTGTCACCTCTATTATGAATATGGTCATTTGCAAAGAAGATGCCCAAAGGCTAGACCTGTGGATTCCCAGCCTTTTCAACTGCCCCATAAGCCCCCTAGGGTTGAAAAGGGGAAGGAACCCATTCCTTGTGATGTGGATGGGGCTGATGTTTTCATTCCTATCAAGGCTCAAAATAAGAATTGAGGTCAAAAGAGGACTTTGAAGGAAAGGTAGGAGGAAGATTCTTTCAATAGATTTGAATTTCTAGATGATCTCAGCCAGCAGGAAGTGAATCCAAGTTTGATGAATCTAGATCAAGGTGCTTTGGGTACAGGACAAGAGGGCCTTCTTTTAGAAGTTACTTAGGGTCTTTAGGATAATAAGGCTTTGCAAATGGATACTGATGTTCAAATGGAAGTCTAGGTAGAATCGGTTCCTATTATAGTAGGGAAGGAGGGTGGTGAGGATGGATCTCCTCTTGTTTCAAATACAGGTACTGAGGGGGTGAAGATTAATAAGTCTTCTTCTTCTCATTAGGGTCTTCTTTAAAAAGATCCAAAAAAAGGGGCATGGGAGAAGTCTTCCAAGCTTGGTAGAAAAAAGGATTTGGAAAAGATTAATTAACAAGGGAAACTTTGGTACAGTCAGGGTCTGTTAAGACTCTTGATTCTCATTTTTTGACCCCCTTGAAATGATCATTCTATCCTGGAATGTAAGGGGCTTAAATAGTGGCCCTCGACAAAAAGTTGTTCATGATTTGGTTAAATGTCAATCTCCTGATGTTATTTTCCTACAAGAGACTAAGTTATCAGTAGAGGGTATGTTTGGTTTAGTGCCTAAGTTGTGGGGGAGTGGAGAGTGCCAGTGTATTGGTGCTCAAAGGTCTATGGGGGGAGTGGCTTGTTTATGGAATCCTTGAAAGATCTGCCCTCTTTGGTGGCTATCCTTTTAGTCTTCTATTTATATGATTGGATCTTGTTTTGAGATAGGGGATTTTGCTCTCTTCTCCAATATCTATGCACCTACTAATCTTCAAGGTAAACAAATTTTGTGGTCCCATATCTGGTTTGTCTGAAGTATGGTTCCTTTCCATTCATGGATAATGGCTGGAGACTTCAATGTTATTTATGAGTTGGTGGAGAAGCAGGGTGGTATTATAAGGCTTGAGCCTTCTACATTGCTACTTCTAGATAATATCTTAGCTTTAAATCTTGTGGATATCAAGCCCATTAATGGCCAATTTACTTAGAACAATTAGAGGATTGAGAATAACTATATTATAGAATGACTTGACTGCTTTCTAGTTTCTTACTACTGAGTTGGTGGGTTGTGGTGCTCTAGCTCAAAAAAATTGGATTGGAGGGGTTCAAATCATTGGCCTATCAAGCTAGATATTTCTTTAGCTCGTGTACCTCAATCCCCTACTTTCAATTTCTAGCTTATGTTGTTGTGTGACTCCTCTCTCAATGACTATATTATTGAGTGGTGGAGGTATGGTAGACCTACTTATGGTACTGAAATATATACTTTTGCTAAGTTATTTTAATTTTTCAAGTATCAACTTAAACGTTGGAATCGATAATGCTTTGGAAACATTTTCCATGATAAGACTATTGCCAAGGCTAAGTTGGATGGTATTACGAGGATGATCAGAGAGGATGGAATGAATGAGGACCTATTATGGGAAGAGACTAGGGATTTGAAAGCACTAGAAGAGTGTGAGCTATGAGAGGAGGTCTTTTGGAAACAAAAGTCTTAAATTGAGTGGCTTCAAGAAGGGGATAAAAATACTACTTTTTTCTTCAACTCGATGAAAGCTAAGAGACATGACAATTCTATTTCTGCTCTAGTGAATGATAGGAGTGAAACTCTTTCTTCTTTTCATGAAATTACATGTGAAGCTAAGCAATATTTTACTTCATTATTCAAAGAGGACTCACAAGGGGGTTTTGATGAGGAATATTAGGTTCTTTCTTGTATCCCTTCTTTGGTTTCTAGGGAGATGAATTAGCAGCTTATGATTAATATCTTGATTGAAGAGCTAGAGAGGATTGTGTTTCAAATGAAGAGGGGGAAAGCCCCTGGCCCTAATGGTTTCCTGATTGAGTTCTTTCAATAATTTTGGGAGATTATCAAGTTGGACTTGTTAGTGGTTGTTCAGGTGTCTCATAAGAATAAACAGATGTTATGGGCCTCAAATTCTACCTTCCTTACTCTCATCCCAAAGTGTGAGGGGGTGGATAGGTTAAGTCAATTTTGGCCTATCTCTCTTTGCAATGTGATTTATAAAATTATATCTAAGTTGATTTTTGATAGGTCTAAAAAGTGGTTTAAAGTGTTAATTTCTGAGGAACATAGTGGTTTTGTGGTAGGACGTTAGATTCTAGATAGGATTGTTATCACAACTAAAGCCATTCACTCTATGGCCAAATTCAAAGATAAGGCAATGTACATCAAGATTTATATGGCTAAGGCTTATGACCATGTTTGATGATCCTTCCTTTAGAAGGTCCTTGGTGCTTTTGGTTTTGGGGATGAGTGGATTTATTGGGTTATGAGTTGTGTTACTTTGGTATCCTTCTCCATGTTAATAAATGGTGAGCACTCTAAACTTTTTTGTGCCTCTCAGGGTCTGTGACAGGGTGACCCCCTCTCTCCTTGTTTCTTCTTCTTGTTTAGGGTGTGGGATGCTTGATAAGAAGGAATGTGGATTTAGGTTTCATTCAAGGGTGGGGGTAGGGAGGTGGTTTACCCTCACAGTCTCACTTGTAGTTTGTGGATGACACTGCTTTGATGGGTATAGCTACAATTAGGTAAGCTTAAAATATACGCAAGGTTTTGGATTTTTATCTTGTAGCCTCAAGCTAATTTATTAATGAAGATAAGTCTTCCATATTTTTCTTCAATACTCCAAGCTCCATTCAAAGGAGAATTGCTCATATCTTGATATTTTAGACTGGGGTGCTCCCTTTGACCTATCTTGCTATTCCCATCTCTGTTGGAAGACTTCCCAGGGAGTCTTGGTAGAATATTTTAGATAAATTTTGTGTGAAAGTAAATCATTGGACCCGTCATTAGTTGTCCTTTGTGGGTCACGTTTAACTACTCAAGTTTGTGGTGTCGGCTCTCCCCATTTATAGATGTATGATTCAAGTGGCTCCTTTGGGCTTTGTTAGGGAGTTAGATTCCTTAGCAATATAGTTTTTATGGGCTGGTAGCTTATTATCCTTTAAATGGAGCCTTGTCAAATGGGACATTGTTTGTAGCCTGAAACAGCTTGGCAGCCTTGGGTTAAGGTAGTCATCATTGTCAGGGATGGCGTTGGCTACTAAATTGTATTGGCAGTGGTGTGTGGAGTAGGATGGGATCTAGGCCAGGGTATTAACTTAGAAATACTTCTCAAGAGTCCCTCAAATTTATATTCCTCATTATCCCCTAGTGGGGAAAGGATCGGTGATTTGGAGTACACTGAAGAAAGGGGATGCTCTGATTAAGGATGGCTTATTTTGGATTTGTAAAAGAGGGACAAAAGTTCATTTTTGGTCTAATTCTTTAGATGGTTTTCCTCCCATTGTTTCTTAGTTCCCTAATTTGGTAACTCTGTGCCAGAGGTTCTGTGAGGTTGGATTATCAAGGGTGAGTGACTTCAAGTCCTTTTCTTCTCATGGGCAGTTGGTGGTGGTGAGATAGAAGAAACCTTATGAGTGGCCTATTGTTGGTATAGAGGAGGAGTGTGCTGAGCTTCATAGTATCCTTTCTCATAGGCATTGTAGCTCCCTCCAAGAAGGGGATGTTCTTTCTTGGTATCCTAATCCTAAGGGTGTCTATACTATTGCTTCTGGATATCAGGTGTTGTTATCTCACCAACGAGATGGGGTGGAGGTTCACTGGTGGAAGAAAGTGTGGAATAAGCTTTCTTGGCCAAAGTGTAACTGCTTCATTTGGACTTTGGCTTGGAATAGGTGCTTGACATGGGATAAGCTTTGGAAGAGGGGTTTTCAGGGTCCCTCTATGTGTGTTTTGTGTGGATGTGGAGAGGAGGACTCCTCTCACTTGTTTTTCCAGTGTCCCATGACTTAGCAACTTGGCATCATTAGTGGGAGGTTTGGAAAAGACCCTGTGTTCATGCGTCCTCCCTAGAGGATTTTTGGAATAGTCTGGGTAGACCTCCTTCTATGCCTCTCTCTTGCAAGATGTGTGGTATGTTGGGCCTTCTTTCATACTCTAGAAAATTTGGTTAGAAATAAATCAAAGAATATTTCAAGGAGAGAAGTTGTTGATTCAACAAGTTTGGCACAAAATTATGGGTATGATTCGGGAGACAGTGGAAGCTAAGTGTGATGTGGTGTTCCCTTTAGAGAAAAGGGATGTTGAGTTAGTGGATAGATTGGGTAATCAACGGTTGTCTCTAGCTTCTACTTATGTTAGGAGAGTAAGGCAGGTGAATAAGAAAGTTCAAAATGTGGGGAGTTGGCTACCCCCTCCGGTTGGTAATCTGAAGCTCAATACTGATGGTTCTTCAAGAGGCAATCTTGGCCCTGCTGAGATTGGTGGGGCCGGTAGGAATTTTTCCAGATCGGTGGTTTTTTTATTTTCTGTTCATGAAGGAGTGCATACTAACAACCTTATGGAAGGTTTGGTGATCCTCTATGCTTTGGAGAGGGCTTATGCTTTGGGATGGCACAAGGTTATTTATGAGTCTAACTCACAGGCTTTGATTAACATGTTGAATAAATAGAAGGTATCTGATGTGAGTTTGTAGGTGGCTATGATAGTGCAATAGATCTTACAGATAAGTTCTTTGATGGAGATGGTATCCTTTGTCCATATCCCAAGGGAGTGGAATAGGGCAGCTGATTGTTTGGCTAAGTGGGCCTCTAAACATTTAGATGGCTAGAAGATTGATGAGTGGGAGCAGATTCCCTATGAGCTCTGACATGACTTGGAGAGGATTCTTGTTGAGGATGGGAATGGTATTGGTGAAGGATAATGTTGTTTAAAGATTGGTTTGACTGTTTCTTATGGATTCCTGGGGCCTTGCCCCTTTGATGTTTTTTAATGCTCTTTTTTTATTTACAATAAATTTTTTACCCTTCTTTTTTTTTTTAAGTATTAATGTTTTAGTCTTGTCAATTGATGATAATTTAAATACAAAACCTCATTTAAAGATCATGAAAATTTCTAATTTTTCTAAAAATTTAAATTTGATCTTAAGATGAATGAATGAGATTGTTTGTTGGTATTGGTATCATTTTTATTTTCAAAATTAGGCATGTCCTAATAATTTTGATAAAAGACAAAGACGTTCCTTATGGTTAAAATCTTTAAATTTCTTTTTATTAAATTTTTTTTATTTTATCAAAATAGAGATGGAGTTTTATTAAGATGCCTTCCACATGATCAAATTAAAAAGTTCTTAAAAGTTATCATGAAGAAAATTGTGGTAGACATTATGCTATAAAAACCACTACTTATAATATTTAAAGAGTAGGTTATTATTGGCCTACTCTATTTTAAGATGTTTATAAGTTAGTTTATTCTTGTATACTATGTCAATTATTTGTTGGTAGAGATAAGTTCCTTACAATACCTTTAAACCTTGTCATTCTTGAAGACCTATTTACGAAATAGGTTATTGACTTTATTTTAAATATACACCCACCTTCATCTGTTGGTCATAGGTATATATTAATAGCAACATATTATTTTACTAAGTGGCCTAAAGCCAAAGCACTCAAAAGTTCTGTAACAAGTGAAATGATCTCATTTTTAGAAAATCATATTTTCTCTAAATTTGGATTTCCTTATGAAATAATTTTTAGTAATGGATCTCAATTTGTTTCAAATGAATTTTTAAAAAATTTGAGAAAGTATTCAATTATATCTAGTCATTCATCTAAACATTACCCTCAAGGTAATGGTCAAGCTGAGTTAAGGAATAAAAATATGATTACAATCACGAAGAAATTAGTTTATGAAAATAAAAGAAATTGGCATCTTAAAATTTTTGAAGCTTTATGCATTAATAAAAATATTATTAAGGTAGCAACTGGTTATTAACCTTTCATGTTAGCATATGGATTTGAATCCACATTACCAATAGAACTTCAAATTTCTTCAACTACAATTGCTTTACAATATATTGTTGAAGATATAAATTTGATTGAATAAAGATTCCATGATTTAATATCTCTTAATGAATCTAAAGCAACAACGTTATAGAAATTAGAAAGGGCTAAACAAAAATTGAAAAAAAAATCGATAAGAAGATTTCTAATAAAAAGTTTAAACTTAGTGATTTAGTTTTATATTAGGACAAAACACATAAAGATCCTAATAGATATCATAAATTTGATTCATTATTACTTGGTCCCTATAGAATTGCTATTGTACTTGAAAATAATGTTTTTCATTTGAAATATATTAAAGTAAATTGGTTACATTACTCAGTTAATGACCATCATTTGAAATTATTTCACAATTAGCTCCTTTTCAATTTCATTTGTTTTTTTCTTTTTTTATTTTTTATGTTTGGTTTTGTGCTTATTTTCTTTGTTATCTTTATTTGTTGTTTCTATTTTGGTTTTTTTCTATACATACTTTTAATTTTGAAAATATCAATGAGTGTTACAAATAGAAGAGCTTCACATTACAAAGGAAGAATGTGAGGATGCTGCAATTTTACTATAAATATCAATTATTTTCAAACATTAATCTTTATAAATTTAGTTTTTTTTTTTACATGAATAATATATGTTGAGTCGTATCTAATTAAAGTATTATTTAATTTTTAGATTTTATACTTAAGGAATTTGTGTTAGATTATGCATCCAGTCCAAACTTCCCTACTATATTATTCTATTTCTTTGTGTCATGCTAGCCAAACAATTCATTCCTTATTAAAATTCATTATTAAAGGGGTTCATGCATAGCTACTTGAAAAATAATTTACCTAGATCACACTCTCAAGACTATTTTTTATTAATAGACAATTTGATTACTGCTCAATTTCATTACATAAAACTGACTATAAAACTCACTAGTGTTATGCCTATAATTCACATCTCTCTCAATTTTTCTAAAACTAATACTTTTTTTTATAGAGATGACTCGGTCATAAATTTTAAAATTGTATTGGGGACCTAGTCAATTAATAGTATATTTAGATGCATATTTTTAATTTCATAAGTTGATGATTATTGGTTTATGAATTCATATTTATATTTTGAAAGATTTCAAAAAGTATAAATGGATAAATGAATAAAATATGCATATGTATTTATCACTGTGAATTTTTGTGATCATTCATTTTTTTAAAGTTGATTCATGATTAGATTATAATACAACACTTTTAGTTTGAAATAAGGATACTTTTAATGGTTGAAAGCATTATATGAGTGTCATGATCATTCAAATATCTACACTGATTTTCAATTGAGTATTATATAAATTTTAAATTAGTTTTCATTTGATAGTATGAACAGTTTTTGGTAACTAATTTGGTATTTTCATTTTCAATAAAATTTTATTTGGGCTAGATAAGAATGGTATATAAATTGGTTATAATGATAACCCTATCAATCCATTTTTTGAATTGTGAGTATATAGATAACAATCATAATTGTTATAGTTTGAGGAAGTAATACATATTTTGATTTATTACAAATTTCATTTTGAAAGTCAATTATGATCATTTTATGGATTCATCAATTCAAATAATGGTTCACATTCAAGCAGAATTCACTTGTAATATAATTAACATTTTATAAATGTTAACATGTTTGAAGATTAGTTTGATATTTGGATAGATTATTTCCTAAAGATGTTAAGTATTCTAAAGGGTTCTAATTTTATAAAGCCTCATCATGCTAAGGTCCTATTTTAATATCCTAGTTTCTAATGTAATCTAGTTCAATGGCTCTAATGATCATTCAAGACTTTTTTTTTTTGAAGTAATGAACTAAGGTTATATTCGAGGCATAAATATTTGGTATGATCACGAAGTATTTATGACATAAAAAATTTCAAAGACATATTAAATACAATTATGATTTGGCAAGGTGAGTTGGTAGTTTCATGGCATACCAATTGGCAAACTTTATGGCATGTTGGCTATCAAGGTAAGTTAATGTAAAGCATAATCAATGCTTCAAGATCTTTGAAAGAATATTTGGCAATTTAAGAATTTATTATTGGGCATACATGCTTCAATTATCAGATATTAGTATGAGGTTTAGTAAATGTTTTGGTAGTCACTAAGTTTGATAACCTTGCTAATTTGGTTGGAAGAATGCTAACTATAAATATCAATTTTGATGGGCTAATAGGAATTGTGCATGTATGCACAGTAGTTACATTGGGGGATGGTGATTAAAAATAGCTTGGTTTTCTTAGTTTTGGTCATTTCATGAAGCTTTCTCATGGAAGTGATACTCTGTCAATTTAGATTTTTGAAGTTGCGAGTAGAGATTTCAAGTATAAAGATAAAATAACTACACATCCAAATACGTCATGAGAAAAATAAGTTTTTAGGAATATTTATGAGTTATTTCAAATAGTTTTTTATTGTATGGAAGGAAAAGCATTTTCTAGTCTACATGTTATTAAGTTTCAATAAGTTGTGTGTATAAATCTGTGCATGTTTATTTTGGAATGTAAAATCTTATAATCTAGTGTTTGATATATCAGTTCTTTACATGTATAATCAGAAATGGTTTTAGTTTTGATATATTGTCTCGATGGATGATGAGATGAAGAATATGTTTTTATCAGTTTGGTTCAAATAAAGTATTTTGAGAATATTGAGTTTTCTTATTTGATATGCTTCCAGTTTTGGTTTTCAGTTATTAAAATAAGTTTCAATGGTGCTCTGAGCATGCCATTTATAGTTTCAAAAGCCTCGTTGAAACTTCAGGTTTTGTAAGGATGAACTCTATGTGTTTTTTTTCATAGATATTTTGAAAGGTTTACATTTGTCATGTTATAAATAAATGATTATAGAATTATTTCAAGGATGAAAATATATATTTTAGTCATATCTTTCTTTAGTTTATGTATTCATGATTTTTGAAAGAAAATCCTGCATAGTTAAGAATTCGTAGAATGGTGTGTTGAACTTTGAAATAGTGGAGGTTGGTCTGGTATTGGATTAGTTTTTGGTTTTGAAGGATTTTGTTAGATTGAAATTTTAAATTAAAGTTTCACATGCTTGGAGTTTATCTATAAAAATGAGCCCTGTACATTTTTTCTAAATAAATATATATATTTTGGAGGTTTCGAATGATTATGACCTATCATGATAAAGAAGTTATGTCAAAATTTTATGGAACATATAAATATGATTGTTCTTTACTATTTTTAAACTACAAGTTTCATTCACCAGTTTTAATTGGGAGTCTCAAATCAAAAGCTTCATGTGATTAGGGTTTTGTGAAAACAAACTCTACTTATTTATATTAGAAAGTTTGAAGTTGCATGCATATATGGATTTTTGAAGAATTTTTACATAATCTTAGTTTATGAAAATATCTTATCTTTGATTATGATGAAAATATACCGGAAAATATTTAGAAAATATGCAGTGTTTTGAGTTTAAGTTTCCCATTAGTTGTTTAGGATACAATGACTTTTGAGTTACATTAGTTTATATTTCAAACTTTATTTTTTGATATTTAGTTTGGTATAAGACGAGTTCATTATATTGAAATATTATATGAAAAAACTCAACGTATTTTTGGTTTGTCATAAATTTTGGTAACAAATCATTTTGAAGTTTTGGGGCTTATTTTGATGATAGATGTCAAAATAATTGGTGAATTTTAGAAACTATGATAAGTTCTTTCAGTTTAGACAGAATGAATTGAAATAATATACTTATGTCAAAGTTATGTCTTAAGGGTTACTATTGAGATTTCTTTAAAAAGAATGTTGGCAGAATATTTGTTTTAAGATAATTCATTACTTATATTTTAGAAGGTCATAAAGTTGTTTTTTCAGTTTGAAATATGATAGTGGAAGATATGTGGTTTTTAATTAGAAGATATTTTTCATGAATTAGATTTTATGAAAATATTTAGAATTGGTCTCGATTTATATTCAGATAATTTTGATGTAGTGAGAATAGAAAATTCATGAAGATATGTCAAGATATTTTTGAAATAAAATTATGAAAATATAATTTTATTTTTAAAGTTCAGATGATTTTAAAGGATATTTGATGAAATCAATGGAATATTTCAATGATATTTGATACAGTTGGAACAATTTCATTTGTGTAGTCAAATCTAATTCATAATTTTGAGATACAATTTGGTTTCATATTGAATGAATATATGTTGATTTTTTAGTCATGATAATCAATTTTATTTGAATATATTTCAAATGCATAGGATGTCGAGATGGGATCAACTTGGATTAAGTAGAAGTAATGATAACATAAGTTAGGGTTAAAATTTAGACAATGTGAATCAACAGAACCTGAATAAAAAATTTCTAATGGGTGGTTTCAGGGCTAGGAGATTTGGCCCTAGGTATGCTAGTAGGGGTGCCAAGATGTCCATCCACTTTGATGCTAATTACCCTAAGTTCTAAAATGTCTTGAACAATATACCTTTCAACCCTATAAATCATAGGGGTAATAGAGGATTTTATGGCCATAAATTTGGTGTTAGGTTTTTAATCCCATAGTAGTTCCTCTCAACACTTGCAGAATAATCCACATTACTTATCAAATCAATCACCTACTCCAAAAAGAACCTAGTCTATTAGTGAACCACAACCTGTGAATTAAGCCACTCAACTTGATATTGAAGTTTCCCATGCCAAGAAGTTCATTAATCTTGCCTTGCTTTCTCTTTATAATGAGCCCTCATCATCTCAAAGAGATCCTATTTTAGGATGCAATCAATTAATTTTAAAAGAGCAACCTTCAAGTAGTAAGAAATGTATGATTGAAATCCATCCAATCACTTCACATAAGCGGTCAAAAGTTAGAATGACATAGATTCTCTAGTTGAGGTCAGATTTCTCAAACAGATTAAGTTATAGGTAAATGATCCCTCAACTTATTCAAGAATGAATTTGGTTCATCTTCTAGTAGTTGAGATGGAGTATAATGAGTGTGTCAATGAGAAAGGAAAGTCAGTGATTAGAGTTCTTTCTGATTTTGATGATTATTGGATGTTAGCAAGATAAATTTTCATTTCAGATTTGAACTTTTAAGTTATCATAACTTAAATACTTTTAGACTTGATACTTTAATTTTAGTTTTTGATATTTTGGTGATGATGTTTAAAAGTACAACATATTTTAGTTTTTTAATGTGTGTGTGTGTGTGTCTAAGTAAATTTTAGAAAATGCATTATGGTATTAATATAAATAAAAAAATTATTAAACTTGTATTTATTAATATATGTTATTCTATTTATTATTAATTGATTAAGGTCCCCACTCATTAGGAAGTGCCCAGTTTATATTTAAATACTCGATCCAATAAGACTTTTAAGTCTTAATTAAATCTTAACTAATAATTATTTATATTAATTGACTTTTACAAAGTTAATTAATTAAGTTAAACTAATAGCTAAGGTTAGTTATAACTTTTGTTCCAACTAAAACAAAAGCATAAAAAGAGATCAAGGATTCATTTTAAGTGGAGAAAAAATCACAGGTATTGAGGATTTATACATTGTGAAGTCAATCATTTATCTCTCTCTTTTCTATGCAAACTTCTCAGAGGAAGCAATACTTTTGAAGATATACTCAATGGTACTTTCTTTGATGGTTGAGTAATTGCTTAGACAATGCAGATATATCTAGTTTTTATATTATCATTTATAACAAATTATCTGAATTTTGTCAAGTTTAACATCTTTTAATGATTGATACTTACAGTATTATGTGCAAAATTTAAGTATTCAACCTGAATAATGATAAAAACTTGTAATTTGTGACATTTCATTGATCTATGTGATTGTAAAAGTTCTTTCAAGATATTTTGTAAAGAAATATGTTGGTTTCTCAAATAAAATCAATCTATTTTGCAAAGATGACTCTTTTAGAGACTCTCATGTTTTATTTATATTGTACTTTATATTGATTTTGACTTTAATATAGTTTAATCAGTTTTAGATTGATCTTCAATTAATCTATTTTCATTTTTTTTCCTTTAGCTTTAATATATTTTATCTTTTAATTTATTTTAGTTTATTGTTTATTTTTATTTTAGGTTATTTTCTTAAATTAATCTCTTTATTTATTTTCTTTAACTTAGATTATTTCTTTGATTTTTTTATTTTTTTATAGTTTAGATTTAGTTTTAGTCAATTTATTATACTTTCAGATTAGTTATTTGTAGATTTAGTTTTAGTTTAGATTGTTTATTAGACTTGTTTAATTTAGTCTTAGATGCATTTATCTGTTATACTTGTTAGTTCTTAGATTAGTTTTCTTTCTTTAATTTATATTTTAGATTAGTTTAGTTTATTAGTCTTTAGTTTTATTCTTTTTTAGTTTAGACTTAGTTGTTTATTTTGTTTCTTTATTTAGTTTCTTTTCCTTTAGTTTTTTGTTTGTTGTGTCATGATGCGTTAAGTTCTGTTTGATTGCTCATTTGATTAAAATTTTGTTTATTCTGATTTATCTCAAGCCTAATTTAATTTATAATTTTGGTTTATTATCCTGAGGTTACTTGAAAGTTATTATTGCAGAAATCAAGATATTACTTTGAAATATACTATATTATTAAATCATTTTTTTCTTTTAAGAGATTATCTTGTCCATAGACCTTCTCTATCAGATAAGATAGATTACACATTCATATCTAAACTGATTAATTATTTGATGAAGTGGATTTCTAAAATTAAAATGGAATATCTTAGTTTTGATAGCTCATTTATTAGTTTCCAAAACATTTGAAAAACCCCTCACATATTTAGGATCATAATTGAACTTTTAGAACCTTACTATTAGATTGGTATGATTCCAAATTAACCTTCACAATAGGCAAAAAGGTTGATTAGTTGATGGTACAATTTTTATCATCAATAGACAAGACTTTAATTCTTTTGCATCAATTTTTGGTCTAGCTATTTAGATTTTGCATTTACATTCTAACTATGAGTCTTCACAAATGTGACACTTGGCATACCCTTGCTTACCTAGGGTCTTTAGTTTTAATACTCTTATTTTGTCCCCTTTATTGACCATGAGTTAATGATATTCTTCCACTTAGTATGATCTCAGGTACTCAAGGGTCCTTTAGATGTTCATTGTGTACATTTCCCTAGTAGGATTTAATTGAACATGATCATGCCACATGTTACAATATTGAGGTTTCATAGGTTATTTTGAAAATGACCAATTACTTTGCTTGGTATGCTATAGATTACAATAATTATAACATGTGGATGGCTCTTGGTGATTCAAATGAAATAGAATCTTGATAATGTATATTTTTTGGGTAATGCCTAGGTGTCTACAATGATGACATGTGGATGGCTCTCAAAGTCTTTAGAGGATTTTTTATTTTACCTTTATACCTTCTCTTGTCAAGTTCTAAGTTTATGAGATCATGTCATGTCGACAACTCTTTACAATCTAGGAGAAATAAAATTTTGATGGTGTACCTTTGATTAATAAGTTTTGAGATTTTGAGATGATGACATGTGGATGGTCTATTTTTTTATAGAACTTGAAGTATTTTTACCTTATATTTGGTTTATCATACTCTAAACTTCTATAATAATGCCACATGGATAGATATCATAGATCTAAAGATATTTCAAAGATAAGTATGTGTACTATGGTCTATTGCATTCCAATTGAAAGGGATCATGCCATGTGAAATGATCTCGGGGCTATGGAAGTTTCTTGATAGCTTCGACACCATACTCTCCTCAACTATTTTTTGGGATTCTAAACTGACATGATTATACCACTTGGTTCAATCTTAGGGATCTGTAGAGTAGGCAAAGAAATTAGGCTTGACTACTAAACTTTATGTTATAGGTAGCCATGATGTTGACATGTGGATGGTTCTCTAGGCTTCAAATATCTCTAGTAAATTATGGCCTCAAGAACTTAGAAGTGACGAGACACAAACATGTAGCTACAAAATTTGGTCGAGGATTAAGTATGAAATAAGCCCAAGTCCCAAAAGTAATCTTGCACACATTCAAAAGTTGAGATGTATTAGAATATAAATGTATTGGTTCTGTTAGTCAAATAAACTCAGAAATTCCATCTTAGAGTAAGCTTTTGAAATAAAAATCAAGGGTGATAAATAAAATAAGTTTATACAATGCTCAAGCTTTGAGTTATTTTGAAATTTAAAGATAAACTCAACAGGAACCTTAGGTTGTATGGATCAATTTAATGTTTATAATTTCTAAGGTTCATCCAAACCATGAATATTTTTGGATAATAATGGGTCACTATTTAAAATTTTGAGAATGGGATGTGTTCGGGCATAATAAGATGCACTCTAGTTGGGTGATGCATTATTAAATTGAGGTTGGATTTTTAGATTATGTTTTGAGGCAAATAATTAATCAAATCTTTGCTTGATCTCATCGAGTTGTCAATTGATTTTTTCCAAATATCCTTTACTATCCATGTTATTTTATAAGTTTTGCACATTATAATCAATTTTGAGAACTAAGTGATCTATTGTAGAAAACCCTATAACTAAATATCTACTGATTTAAAACTCCACCTCTTCTTTGTTCAGTGTTTTTCCTAAAGTGTCATAACTCTTGCCTCAATCGCTAGTGTGTGGACTGGCCATACAAATAATTTAAGGTTTAAGGCTTAAAAAATAAGGTTACTAAAAATTATTACCATTGTGATCATATCATTAATATGAATCCAATGACATTTATAACACATAAGGGCAAAAAAACCCAAAAATTTGCAAAAGTTTGAGTACAGAAATATATGTTGTTATGATTTCCTTGCGAAAATGATTCTAATAACTACTATATTGCACAAAGGATTTTTGAGAAATTTCTAGACTTTTTGGGGTTACAAAAACCTAAAATAATATTGCACTGACAAAAAAATTAAATTCCTTCCAGATCAAATGTTATTTTTTGTATCCTTCCACAACATCAAATAGACATTGATCTCAACCCAAAAAAGGAAACAAAAATATATTTCCCAAATCGAAGCTTTGATGCCACTTATAATGAAATTACTCAAACAGATAAAACAAATTCACAACAATATATACAAATATAAAAATTAAGAGCATAACAAAAAAATCATATCACAATAATAAGATCATAATAAAGCAAATATACACCAAATATTGATAACATAACATAATAGTGAAAATATATAAGTGAGGCACTTCAAGAAGGTAACTTTCACAACCTTGTAATAAGAAAATTAATTGCAATATTATGATCTACTACTAACTTCTACCTCTTATATATACTCTATTAAAACTATTGGTACTCCATAGACTGACATTACTACCAACATGAAGATATAAAAATTATTATAACTAGGTGAAATTTTATAGAAGACACAAATCAACCAGACATATCCTAATATATACCAGTAGTTAAGAGTGTAACAAAAAATATTTTTTTTTATCCACAAACTTTAGACCCTTCTTTTGAGTCATGATGAATAGTTTGGGAGATCAATGAGTGGCATCACCATTGCCCAAGGTGGAGTTTTGCCCAACATTCACCAGGTGCTCTGCCCAAAAAGTCTGTTGGTGAGACAAGGAGCCCAAATCTCCCAACTCTCCAAAGAAAAAATAAATTCCAAGGCCAAAAAGATTTGATTTTCTCTAAAATGGTGTTTTATAACACCACCATCATTTTGATTTGCCACTCTTTCTTTCATTGACTACTATATGGTTGGTTTATTTCCCTATTTTGTTGTAGCTAATTTTTTTTGGAAATGAGATAAAAAAGTTAATTAATGTTATGCTAGAATATCTCATAAAGTAAAAGAGTGTAAATTGATAGGCATACCTAATTGAAATTTGTAGTCATTGATCTTGTATCATTTTTAGTGTGCAAAAGGTTAAATAACAATAATTTGATATTTTTGTAGGAGGTGATGGTAGAAAATTAGATTGTTTGTTCCTTCATATGACAATGAGTTATGTAAGAAGAAGATGTTCAATTTTAGAGTCAGCTTAAATAATGGGGAAGTGGTGGGGAAGGGCAAGGCCATATAGAGCATGAAAGAAATGAAATACTTCAAGGTGAGCTTGGCAATGATGGTGAGGGGAAATGATAGGTATTTCATGTAATAGACTCAAAGAAGCTAGGGTAGATATGTGTGCAAAGTTCAGTGACATGACACATATGTAAATGCAATTTGTGGCTTCCATCGAATTATTTTAGTTTTTTATAGATAATAATAAAGTAAAAGGAACCCTTACCCCATGGTATAAAAGGATCTAGCTATCAAATCAAACCAAGAAAGATAAAAGAATCCTTGAGGAGAGTTGAAAGAGATGGGTAGATGGCCAAAAAGCCAAGTAACCACAAAACCATGAAACCAAATTCAAGGGATAAGACCAAATAATTGAAGCTAAAAAGCTTCACATCTCAGAGTCATCTAGGAGTGCAATAGGGAAGCACACCATGGAACCATTCTTAGGAAGCATGAAAATGTCATCACTAAAAGCCTTGGTCACCAAACACTATAATGTCTTTCAAACACTAATAAAAAAACTTTGGCAACATGAGAACTTAGGACAAAATCCATGGCTTTTCCAAGCCTCACAAACATAAACAATCCAAGAATATTTTAAACTGGGAGGACTCTAAAAGATAGACCCCTGATTCTCTTAATGACAACTTAAACAAATGGGAAGTTGTAAGCAGGTCAAGTTTGTTCTAATTAATTATTTGCATTCTTCATAGGGAGGGGATCCTTTACAGTGCCAATTTTCATTAGGAAGAAGGTGTAGATCTCCAAAGTTAGCCAAGAAAATTATTGGAAAGTCAGTCTCATGGTAGTTGTGGGAGAAAGAAATATCCTAAAAAAAGGAATGACATAGAGGATAAATTAGATGATATAATTGAGTTTTCATTGATCAAATATTCTCAAATTAACAATGTTGATAATCAAGAAAGAATCACCACAAATAATTTCCTAAAATTTCAATTAATAGCTGTTCTCAAACCTCTAAGAAGAGCTAGAGCTTTAGTTGAACTATTTGAAGACCATGGAATGTTGAAGGCAACATAAGAAATCACTTGACCAAAAATATCTTTGAATATGCCTCCATCTCCAAAAAGACCTGGGTTACCTTTGGATGCCCCATTGAAATTTATCTTGACATAATTGTCACTCAGAGGCTTCTAAGAGGAAAATAACCTATTGATGATTTGAAGAGGGAGGATGAAGTTATTTTTTCAATAAATTCCATTTTAAGAGAATTTAATGATCCTCACTTGTGATTTTCTTTTTAGGAGGTAACACCTTACCCTTAAAACCCTCTTAAAGAATGCCTCAATTTTAAGAGAGAAATTATTTAGATAGGGACAAGTTTTTAAAGACTCTATTATTTATTTATTTTTATAAACTCTACATTATCAGAGATGAGGCCATAACCCAAATATTTCTAACAAGATCCCCTCCTTTTATCTAGTTAACCAAAAGTTCTTGAATTGAACCAACTGCTACCCAAAGTATGTTCATCTTCTTAAAGTACCATGACCAAATTATGTAGGCAAAATAACAATAAAGAAGGATTAGGTTTAGGGTTTGAAAACTATCTTTATAGAAGACACACCAGGAGAGCCCATGAAATCTAATCCTTTAGAGTCTATCCTAGAAAAGAGATTTCTTCTTCATGATAAACCATAAATTTACATTCACTTTAGGAAGTCCCCGAGGGATCCATACTTTTTCCACATGCCATAAAGGTGTATTAATATGAGAGATTACCTTATTGTAGCCTTGTTTCATATAAAATTTGTTGAAATGATCTCTAGTCCATTTTAAGCCATCAATATCCATTGAGCTACTAATATGGTGAGAGTTTGTAAAGAATTCAAAAGAAATAAGAAGATCAAAGAAATCGTTCATTGTATAGAGATTTGGGGTTTTCCATATTCTCTGAGGGCCCCAGACACTTTGTGTTTTAACTCAGTAATTACAAACTAGTGGTCCCCAAAGGTTTGAAAAATATTTTTATAAAGTGATAAATGAAATTTGATTGCAGAGAGGGCCCACATTAGACCAGACATCCTTCCAAAAATTGATAGATCTACCATTTTTAGTATCCTATTAGAGGGAGTTAGAGATAAGGTCTCTACATTTCCCAAGGAAGTTCCAAATGTGAGATTCATACATACAATGCTTTGTAGTAAAAATATGGGCTAGAACATCTACATTATCAAGACACTTTATTCAGATCAAGATGTTCCAAGTGTTTTCTTTACCCTAATAGATTCTTTATATAAGTTTTACTCCCAGAGCTTCATTCATCTTGAACAAATTTCTGATACCAACCCCACCTTTTTATTTAGGAAAGCAAACCTCTTCCCATTTCATTAAAGTGATTTTATTAGACTCAAAATGGCCATTCCATATAAAAAATTTCATAATGTTAGTTAATCTAAATTTGACACTAACTAGAGCTTCCAAAATTGACATCATATAGACCAAAAATACTTAGAGAACAACTTGAATTAATTATAAATTTACTATCCAAGAGAACCATTTTTATTTCCAATAAGCTAGATTATTCTTGAATTTCATGGTCATATTATCCCAAAATTATTTTTTCAACCACCCATAAAAAAGGGGGATCTCCAAGTATTTGATAGGAAGAGAACCTAAAGAAAATACAAGAATTTACTTTATATTATTTTGTCTACGAGGCGAAGTGTGGAGGAAAAAAATGTTAGATTTAAAGAGGTTACTCTCTTGTCCTAAAACATGATGATAATAATCTAATATTTTTTTCAACATTATGGGTTCTTGAATATAATCAGAGTTTCCCATAATTGTATCATCCATAAACTAATCATAAGAGAAGTTTACATTCTTAGTAATGTTGAAGCCACTAATGAGATTTAGTTATTATACCTTTGAAACGGCTACCCAAGGCTTTTTCCATGATGATGAAGAGGTAGGGAGAGATAGGGTATCCTTGGTGGAGACCCATTGAAGCATGAAAAATCCTTCTGAGCCTCTATTTACAAGAACAAAAAACATAGGAATAAAGACAAAATAATTGATCCATTTACACAAAGCCTCAAAGAACCCATTTTTTTAGGAATTTGAAAAGAAAACTCCAATAAACCTTATCATACACTTTGTTGATATCAATTTTGATGATAATTGTCACTTCCTTCTTTATTTTACTTGTGTGAATTAACTTGTGCAAAATAACAACTCCATCTAAGATTTGTCTATTTTAGACAAAACCACTTTATTGTTCTAAAATAAGAAGAGGAAGGATGTTTTGGATACAATTACCCAAGGCTTTTGAGATAATTTTATAGATTGTGTTGCATAATGTTATAGGTCTAAAGTTGTTTAGAGAGTTTGTGTTAGATTTCTTAGGGATTAAAGCTAGAAATGTGCAATTAAAATCCTTAAAAAAATTTCTCAATGATCTAGATTCATTGGGAGCTTTGAGAGTATCCTTTTTGCAATTTTCAAAAAGTGCTCAAAAAACCATGGAGGGAACCCATTTGGGACCATGGATTTATCATTGTCCATGCTCCAAAGGGTTGTTTAGATTTCTTCTTCTATGAAAGGCCTTGTTAAATCAACATTCTAATTATCATTGATAATTCATGGAATAATATTCACAAATTATTATTGCTCAAAGGCAAAATTTAGGGAGGATTCCTTAAGGAAATTTTCAAAATAATGGATTACCTCATTTTTTGCCATTCCTAGTTTTGAGCTTTGAGATCCTATTAAAATTATGAGTAGTTAGGGTAGATTAGTGGAAAAAAACTATGTTACAATCTCCACCAAAATATTTTAGTCACCCAATACAATAATGAAACAAGTGTCATCTCAATGATAACATGTGTCAGATGTCCAATGACACTTTTAAAATGTAGAGAATGCACCACATGTCAATTTAGACAAGTCTAGAACTAATTAGATGAATTTTTTGTCTATTTTAACTCTATAAAACATAATTAGATGACTCTAAAACCAACTAGTCAAAAAATGGGAAAAGGATTCTTCAATGAAAGATACCTCCTATATAATCTAATCAACCGATGCAAGGTGTCATATGCAAATAGATAGGGATACAAATATTTACAATATTTTTCCATATTCATTCTCAATAACATTAACAACAATTATTAGATTTGTAACAAAAGTGCACAATTTTATTTATTCTGTGAATGGAGGAAAGGTAAAAGTACCTCTAAGACTACAAGTGCTATAAATTTTGGATAGTTTGTTAGACCTAGGTTAGAATCCCCACCAATTTATGTATACTCTCTCCAAGAACTATGGTCATCTGATGTATCTCAAATTAGGCACCACCTTAATTGTTATAGCTTCATTTATGGATGTTATAACTACCATATTTTAGAGTATAAGTTAAACCAGAAGGGATGTAATTGAAACCCATGATTGGTGACCTTCTCTCTCTCTCTCTCTCTCTCTCTCTCTCTCTCTCTCTCTCTCTCTCTCTCTCTCTCTCTCTCTCTCTCTCTCTCTCTCTCTCTCTCTCTCTCTCTCTCTCTCTCTCTCTCTCTCTCTCTCACACACACACACACACACACACACAAACACACTAGGATCAAGATAATTAATCAAGGAGATGATGGTGGATTGGATCAGAATGTAGTTCATGGTCCTTTAATTTATAGTATGAGTAATAGGGAAAGCAAGTCTCATTTCACACACACACACACACACACACACACACACACAAACACACTAGGATCAAGATAATTAATCAAGGAGATGAAGGTGGATTGGGTCAGAATGTAGTTCATGGTCCTTTAATTTATAGTATGAGTAATAGGGAAAGGAAGTCTCATTTTACTAGGGCAGAGGAAAAATCTCATAAAGATATTTTGGTAGGAAAAAAAAGTAATTTATATGGGGTTCTTAGAGAAGCTTAAACCCATGGGCTAGTTGATTATTTTTTTAATGACTCTAAATGTGAGAGATTTGGGAAGTCTTTTGAATAAATTGGCCATTCGTAGATTAGTCTAAAGGCACAATTTTGATTTTTTTTTTGTTGCAGGAGATAATGGGAGATGCTCATAAGAGTGTTTGTGTGTTAGCCAAGGTTTTTGGTGATTGGGAATTTAGATATTTGGATTCTAAAGGATGCTCAAGTGGATTGACCACAACATGGAGGGAAAAAATTTTAAAATGTACTAAAAAAAATTTCCTTTGATTTTGATTTAAGTATTATTCTCTATGATCAAGAGATTAGAGAAGAGACTTTTTTGTTAGATATCTATAGGTCATAAGTTGAATGGTTGGCTTTCTGGGATAATATTTTAGCGAAGATCTTTTTAAGACAAATGTATATGATTATTAGAGGTTATTTGAATTTCTCTCTAAGGAGAGCAGAAATATATGGTATAGTTGCAAATGTCGATGTTATTTCTAAGTACTTTGTGAGGAAATTGGATGATTTGTGTCTTTATGACATTTAACTAGTGAAGTTGAATCTTACTTGGAAAAATATGAGAGTTGGTAATGGTAGAATAGTTAAGCATATTAATCATTTCTTGATAGAGGTGATTTTATAAAATATTCAATTAGAATTAGATAATGAATTGAAATGGGTGGTGAGTCCTATAGACACTAGAAATTTGCACACTATGATTTCAAGTGTCAAAATACCCCTTCACTACCTTGGGACCTTATCGGGGCCAATTTAACCTTCCAAACCCTAATCAATCTTACTTATAATTAGTTTGACTAAACTAACTTAACCTAACCTTTTGCCTATTTTGACCCTTCACCCTCGACTATCGATGGTCAGGTTGATCATCGATGGTCACCCTGACTGTCAATGGTCAGCGTGTACATCCTCAACCACCAACATTCAAACTACCCACCTTGATTTTCTAAATATAAGTTATCTAAATATGTGTGTGAGCCATTACATGAATGATTTATAATTAGATAACCTAGTTGAACCTTTACTTCTACCTCCTGATTGTGCCTATAAGAAGAGAGGAACTGGGAGGTGAAATAAAGCTGAAATTGTTATCAAAAGCTTATGCATCCAGGAGTTTCTTTATTTTATGTCAATCATCATCATCAATCCAATAATCATATAAAATAACCAACTTACCTTCACCTCTTCATCAATTTCTTAGGTACCATTACACTATTAAAATCAAGCTAGTTCCACCAATAGGTCAACTGCCTCAACCATCCACCTAATAGACTTCTAGTAAGACAAGTACTTATTTCATTTACTTTATTTCCTTTTCACAATCAACCCAGCACCTACCCAACCCTAAAAATATCACTTTGAGACCCTGTCAATCAACTAAATCACCAACCTAGATTTGTACATAGTAACCATTGATGGTTATCTCAATTGTTGATGGTTTGTCTAACTGCCAATGGCCACCTCAACCATCGATGGTCACCTTAACTATCGATGGTCAACCCAACCATCAAAAATCATTATGATATTAAAAACTAGAAAGTTTATTTCACCTATCTAACCCCAACCGAACCTAAATTTATATGTTTTTGCTTGTTCACAAACTCCTCTCTAATTTTTTTAAGCATAACCCAACCATCTATCACTAGTATTAATTATCTTAATCACTATTTTAATCATTTATAATGTATTTCTTATCAATAATTCTTATGTTTGATTTTAGTATCCTTTGATTATTTATGCAAGTACCTTCTATTCTATTTTTAAACTTAATTTATAAAAATGCATGGATTGACAGCCCCTAAGGAATCTCTTGCTTATCATATCTAGCTATCAATAGGCAATACACCTATCTATCTAAAGACCAAGTTTGCTTTAGTGCTTTCTTATCTACAGGTCATCCTCTCAAGCCAAAAAGGAGCTCTTTATAATCTTCTAATTCAATGTGTGTATAATCAATCAAGTTTTTCAACCATACCCATACTTAGTTTCTTATTTCCCCTTTCTAAAATAATAAGCAAAAATTCATTGAAACATTTTGGCATGGCTGGTGGGACCCTAAGTCTTTTCTTTGGGTTTCCTTTCTTTACATTTGTATGCTTTCCTCTCTACCTGTGCTCATTAACAAAACTAAAAACTTTTTTGGGTTTAAAATTAAGTGCATCCATTACTTGCTTATAATTTTAGATCACTTCAAATTAAGACACAGTAATCTTATCATAGCATCACTTTTGTAGAACACACTAAAACAAACCACTTTTATCAATTAAACATTAAACAAACTTGAGACAAGGACTGACTATGATTTTATCACCCAGTGATAACCTTACCCTTTCTCAACAATCCCACTTAGAGGTCATTACTAAGGGAAGAACCAACTTAGTTATTTGGTTGAGTATAATCTCTAGATATCAATAAATATTGGTTAAGCACTTGACACCCTTATCGCTATGATGTGTGAAGTAAGGGGGTGGGGCCCAATACCAATCCATGTATTGATTCCAATATAGATTATATTTTAGCACTTAAGCACAACCTAAAACTAACCTTAAACTTCCTCTCTAGTACCCGCTCTACAAACTAATTTCAATCATACAATTTATTAAGGCATAAGCCAAAAGTGAGATTAATTAAAAATCTAGGGATTAGCATATCTTTTAGAGTGTGATTTGATTTCTTTGATCATTTATTATCTTCTCTTTGTTTGAGTAGTGAGGTTATTTATGATTTCTATCTCCCATATCTCATATGGTTCTCACTCATCAGTAACAAAGAAACCTTGTAGAGCAAAACCCATCACCAAGCCAACATACCTTTTCTACCTCTTCATCCATGGATTACATTTCTAAACCAGCAAACTCTCCCCACCCCTTGAGAAGTCCTATTTTGCCTCAGGATGTTCCTCAAGGAGATGTGGATTTTATCACTTTCTTAGATAACAATCCCATAACCTTGTAACATTATATTACAACCATGTCTTACTGTATCTCAGCTTTGGCCCCACCCATAGATCCACCTTATGGTATGCCTCTCCACCTCATGGGGAGTAGCTCTATTTCCACAGTTACAACCCAACTGTTAGCTACCCAATCTTCCTCATCAACCAATAACCCCTTCGAAACTACCATAGAAAACTAACCAACCCAAATTATCATTGCCCTTGTACCTTCCACTCTTACCAACCACTCCTCCATAATAGGAATGCCTACCTTTAGCACTATCAACCTTCCCTTGACTAGTCCCAATCCATCAACCACTACTCTGCTTCAAATCTTTGTGGTGTCCATACCCTCTACCTTGCCACTAATTAGTACAAGGGTCACCACCCTTCTATTAGTCACCAACCTAACTACAGCTCCTATCCAACAAACACCCCTTGCATCAAACTTTGGCTACATACCTAACCTATAAGGGAATGCACCCCTACCCACTACCCAACCACCTACATCTACCTACCCTTACGTATCTTCCACCTAACCATTAGCATCTACTTACCAATATATGTTAGCCTCCCAACCTTCTTCCCACTATCAATATGCCTCCCAACCATTACAGTAGCATATGTCTTTAAACCTTTTAGGTGCACAACCCAAAGCAAACCTAATAAAGATGCTTATGGACAAGATGACCACCTTAGAGTCATTCATTTTGGGTTCTCACAATATCTTTTCATATGACCAAATCTATAATGAGCCCATCCATCCATCTATACCTATCATACCATATCCTCCCTAATGGGAACTTCCCAAGTTCTCTAAATTTGAAAGGAGGATTTTGAATATCACCTTAGGGAATTTGGGCATGCTTATTATCTCATCACCTATGATGATTCCCTTCTTATCTACACTTTCCCCATGTCTCTAGCCAATCTAACATTTAATTGGTATAGTGCCATACCTAAGACTCCTTTTTCTCCTTCACCCAACTGGCTCAAACCTTCTTTGACCACTTTTCAATCAATATCTCCAAGAAAGTCTCTATCACCAACCTCTAATCTATCTAATAGTTTGAGATAAATCCATTATCAATTTTTTAGCTCATTAGAGGAGCCTAATTAACCAAATTTCCTTCTCCCTAACTCAACCCAAACTCATAGAGCTCTTTATTTAGGCATGTGCCAAGCATATCTCCTCCAAACTACATGTCTAAAGCTTTCAAACATTCGATGAAGCTTTTACCATGTGCATAAGTTTGATTATTAATCCATTGATGAAGGAAAGCTAAAGCTCAAGAATTCAACCTACAAAACCAATGAAACCTCTTCCTCCAAGTCAAACAACCAGTCCAATACCAATACCAAGAGCAAGGGAACTACAAATGTAGTTGTCCTTAAAGTCACTCCTCCACCTTATATCAATAAACCAAACTCTTTTAGTTCATCAAAGTGAAACATGAGGAACCAAAACTAGAACAACCAGAAGTAATTCACTCCAATTAGAGAGTCTTATGCCTCCATCATGGAGAAGTTATTGAAATCCAACATCATTCAACTTCCTCCTATCAAACCTCCTCATTAGTTTGATGCCTCTCATCTTACATATAGTTGGTCCAACAAGAATGATTTGTGTGCCTTTCATTGAGTAATAGGACATGATTTCAATAGGTACAATACCTTTAAGATCCTTGTACAATCCTTTATTGATAAGGGGGAGCTTACATTAGACAACCCCAATGCACCATTAAACCAAGCCCTTGATATATTCAGGCAACCCTTCCCAAACTATGTTCCTACCAAGAATGAGAGAAACAAAATCAAGTGATCTCATGATTCCCATATAGTTAACATGGTCCTTTATATGCTCATTATCGAACCACCTAGCACCTAATCTTTTGATCCTCTATCTCCACCATCTATTGAGATAGTGGAGTTACTTTCCCTTCCTTAAAAAACCCAAATCAAGGAAGTACCATACTCTTCTCCTCCACTTATTGAGGTAGTGGAGCCATTATCCTCCCTTTCAACTAACATATTAGAACAATCAACCATCACTACCTTATCTTCATCTTTGGCTACCGAGCAAACCATCCCTTCTTTAGAGAATATTCCCAAGGAAGAAAACCCCATGTCTACTCCCCCATGGAGGAGCCACCTATCCCAACCTTGCATCCTTTAATTGAGGAATAGGATGAGGTTACCATCCATATGTCTCCACCTAAGGGCTTATCTTTTAGATCCACTATTTATGGAATCAAACCATTCTCTAGGCTACTATAGAAATTAGAATTTATCTCCAAACTTGGTATGGATAAAGCCACGCTTTGGTAGTAACTAGGGCTACCTTATATTACCAAGCAATAACGTCCAACCATACCTTTAGCAAACCAACCCACCACTTCTGATTTTTGAACTCCTACCCTATCAACCAAACCAATAATTATTAGGTGTGAAGCCTGATTATCTTCCAGGATCAGAGGTGAAAATTTTGATGTTATTTCAACTAGGTTTTGGATCCCATTCTTTGTATCCATGATGGCATACAAGGTTATAAGGGGGGTTTACCCCCCTTACAAGGTCTAGGTGAGTGAAAATTTTATTAAAATTGCCTTATAAAATTATAATTTCATAGTCAATTTGGGCTATTGATTAAAGGTTTCTAGATCTGATAGTAAAGGTTATGTTTACGTGTGTTTTTCCCTAAAATGTATTATTATATGGTTTAGATGAAAGATGAAATGTATTGTACATAGAGAGGAGGTAGAGAAGGTAGATAAGTGTAATAGGTTTTGTTGTAGGATTTGTTCCTCCCTTTTATTGTTGGAAATAAAATAATGGACAAGTTTGGTGGATGTAGCCCATCTTGGGTAAACCAAGTTAAATTTGGTGTTTCCTATATTGTGCATGTTTATGATTATTTTATGTATGTTTGATTGATTCATTTCATAGTTTCTCTTGTATGTGATTTGGGGATAAATCTATGTTTTATTTTATCCTAAAAATAATAGCTTTTACCAATTCAACAATCCCTCAACCATACAGGGCACCTAAACACCAAGTGATTAAATCACCTTCTCAAAACAAACTAACTAAACTGATCAAGAACCTTGGCACCTTCCCTACATCAAGCCTTAGTCACCCATTTGTGAAAGTAGACCTAACTCTTTTAGCCTACCAACCAAGCATCTAACCAAGGAAACCAAAGAGTTTAAACCACTTCAAGTCTTGAAGGACTAAATTTTACCTACCTCAACCTTGTTTTCTATTTTGGGGCCTCATCCCTCTACCTTGAGCAAGAAGCCCCTTACCTCTACCAAGACCCCACCACCTTTTTTAGTCACACCTTCATAGTTTTTCTT
Organism: Torreya grandis; assembly: GCA_037957365.1. Lineage (NCBI taxonomy): Eukaryota > Viridiplantae > Streptophyta > Pinopsida > Cupressales > Taxaceae > Torreya > Torreya grandis. The sequence goes on from JARHVA010000501.1 coordinate 3,653,779, forward strand.
CAATATACCTCTATTCACCACACCATCAATAGCTAAGTTGCCTACCTTACGATCTTCCACCTTTGGTTCATCAACTTCCATGCCTAAATTGGAGCCATCAACCAAGTGTACCACCCTACCCAAAACACATACCACTAAACCTATTTCTAAGAAACCTCCTACCTCAACAACCAAAGTAAAGACCCCTACACCTTTACCACCTTTAGTTGAATCTTATTCAACCAGTTTCCATAAGTTATTGGAAACTTATTATTTAGCCTTACCTTCCATTAGGCCCTTTGACCCATTAGCTTCAAAACCTATCTAATACAATGACTACCATGTGTGTTCTTATCATAGGACACCTGATCATTGCATGGATAACTATAAGGCTCTCTAAACCATTATCCACTAGCTCTATAATGAGGATGATCTATTAATATATGACCCTCATATGAGCCCCATACTGACCCAACCAACAATCATACCTACCCAACACTTACCTATGTTGGAAATATTGTCATTGATGTCAAAGGTTTAGCATTATTAGTGATAAAGGCCCCATTGCATTTAATGTTGTTGGTAATAAATATATCTTGGCTAATATGAGTTAATATTTATTTAATATTAACGAATATATTTTTGGTTGCATATGAGACAAAAGAAGGGCCCATGGAGAAGTTGAAGAGCCAAGAGATAAAGACAAAAGAAGGATGGGATGCATTTTCCCATGAAGAGTCATCTTGGGGAATACCAATAGTCACCAAGTGAAGACAAAAGAGTAAATTCATAATTTCTCATGAAGGGACACTTTGAAGAATATGAAGAGTCACCAAAGATAAGGACAAAAGTGGGAAGGACGTTTTTGGTCATGAAGGTTCACCGCATGACTTTTCAAATGCTTGGATATGAAGGGTCATCCAAGATTGGTGCCATTTTCCATGAGGATTGAAAGGTCACAAAGGGGGAAGGCCAAAGGTCATTTGGAAAGCTATAAATAAAGGCTTGAGAAGCCATTTGTAATATGGTTGAGAGAGGTTGATTTGATATTGTAATATCTAGCTTAGAAGAGCAATTGTGAGAGATGAATATGATTTCTATTTGTTATATCTAGATTAGAAGAGTAAAGGTGAGAGAGAGGAAGGAAATGTTGTATTGATCTATCATTTGTTGAGATAAAAACATTAAGAGATAGGTGTGTGGTATACACAAAGGGGTCGGTGCTCCTGTGGGTTGGTGCTCACGAATTATTGTTGGGTTGGTGCTTGGCAAAGGGGTTGGTGCTCATGAATTGTTGCTGGGTTGGTGCTCATGAATAGGTGTTGGGTTGGTGCTCGGCAAAGAGGTTTAAAGCTCCTGTGGGGTTGGTGCTCATGAATTATAGCTAAGGCTTGTACTTGGCAAAGGGGTATGGTGCTCCTGTGGGTTTTTTCTCATGAATATATTTGAGATTGATTCTCTGTGGTTTTTTCCACATTGGGTTTCCACGTTATATTTGGTGTCTCTCTCTATCTTGTGTGATGTTTATTGTTTGAGTTTTATTGCATATCTTGAATGTTTGATTAAGTGAAATTTGATAAAGGGAAAGTTTTATAAGATATATAATATACTGATTCACCCCCCCTCTCAGTATATATTGTGCTTAAAAATTGGTATCAGAGCTGGTTCCTTTTTGAAAAGTGTTACAGCTTGAAGGTAGATCGGGAAAGCATGATGGCTGGGTCACAGGAAGGATTTTCTACAAATAAGGCACCTTTGTTTAATGGGATGAATTATGCTTTTTAGAGCATGAGAATGAAGGTTTATTTAATGGCCCTTGGATTTGACATATGGAAATTAGTGGTGGAGGAATATGAAGAGCCACAGACATCTACAATTACTCCAGTAGAAAACAAGGCAAGTGAATGTAATGCTAAAGCTTTAAATGCTATTTTATTTGGTTTATGTGAATTTGAGTTTGTTAAAGTTATGCAATGTAAATCTGCTCATGAAACTTGGGTAAAACTTGAGAATATTTACAAAGGTGATGGAAAGGTTCAGCAAGCTAAGCTGCAGACTTTTAGAAGGTAGTTTGAAAGTTTGAAGATGGAAGAAGAAGAAGATATAGCAAGTTATCTCTTGCGAGTTGATTAGATAGTAAATCAGATTCAAGGTCTTGGAGAAACATTAGAAGATTCAATGGTGGTGAAAAAGGTTTTGAGATCTCTACCAATGAGATATGATACAAAGGTTTTGGCAATCAAGGAGATGAAGAATTTAGCCAAGCTAAAGATGGATGACCTTCATGGTATTCTCATGGCATATGAGATGCAGACAAAATAAGATAAGCCCTCAAAGAGAGAATCCACTTTCAAGACATCAAAGAAGGAGAAACCTAAGATTCAAGAGTCAAGTGATAGTTCCAGTGATGATGAAGATGACAATGAAGCACTTTTCATTCGCAGGCCGAAAAGAGGAGCAGGTAAATATCAAGCAAAATTACCTTTTAAATTTTTTAATTGTGGAAAGATTGGACATTTTTTAGCTAGATGCCTAGATAAGGTTAATGATAAAGAAGAATAAAATCCTACATACAAGAAGAATTTCAAAGGCAAATATAAGAAGGGATTCGAGAAGAAGAGCTTGTATTCTAAAGATCCTAGCTTAGGTGAAGATAGTGGAGTCAGTGATTCAAAAGAAGAAGAGATTCTATTCATGGCCATACATGAAGATGATCAAGAAGAAGAAGAAGAGGAAGCTGAAGTAGATATGGAAGGAGAACTCAATTGTGCCCTAGAAGAGTTAGAAGCTGTTCAGAAGAAGAATTGAAGATTAAAGTGCCAAATCAAGAAAAATGAACAAGAGTCAAAGGAAATGATTGAAGATCTACAAGCACACTTTAAATAAGTCAAGAAGAATGAAGAAGATCTCAAAGCACAGTTGGAAATAGCAAGAAAAGATTGTGAAAGATATGTTATTGAAATTTCCTCTTTAAAAGAAGATATTCAGAAAGCAATCAATAATAAAGTAGTTAGTGATTCAAAATTTGAGGATAGCACTAACATGCTGAATAAGATATTGGAAAGTCAAAAAGTATATTCAGATAAGACTAGGATAAATTTTGAAAAGAAAAAGAGCTATGTTGAAGCTCTTACACAAGAGGGAACAAAAAGGGGAGAAGTGAAGAATACAAAGAACATTCCAAACAGAGAAGGCTGGAAGGAACAACGCTACAAAAGGCAATCAGATCAGAGATATACAGACAGATCTTATTTTTATGGCTATTATTTTTATTGTAATGGATATGGTCACAAGAAATTAGAATGTAGAAAAAGAGCTAATAATTTCAAAAATAAGGAGAAGGAAAGTCAAGTAGAGTCAAGCAGAAGCCACAACTCTTTTGCTCCTCTATCAAGCTTTGATGAAGAGACCATAGTATGCTACAAGTGTAACAACTTTGGATACATAGCTTGATATTATAGAAGCATGTTCGAGTCAGTCAAAAAGGATCAGAGTTTCAAAGCTCCATTCATCAAGAAGAAGAATCAGAGTGTCAAAGATCCATTCATCAGGGAGAAGGTTCAGACATGTATATGGCAAAAGAAATAAAATGAAGATTTTATGATGGTGCAGACAGCTCTGCATGTGGTAGGTAAAGATCAGCCATGGTTAATTGATAGTAGATGTTCGAGGCATATGACTAGAGATAAAAGTAAATTCATATCTCTAAAGAAGATCAATGGTGGTACAGTGAGGTTTGGAGATAAAACCACTGCCAAGATAGCTGAAAAAGGTACTTTGAGTTTGGATTATGGTAGAACTAAGACTAAAAATGTTTTGTATGTAAAAGGTCTTACGCATAATCTATTGAGTGTTAGTCAAATTTGTGATCAAGGATACACATTAAGGTTTCATGCTGAAGGTTGTGAGATTAGAATAAAATATTCAAATGAGTTGATTTCAGATGCTCAAAGGACAAAGAATAATGTATATGTTTTGTCAGATATCTTCTCAAAGGCACGATCAAAGGATACATTCAAATATTGGCGAGAGGAGTTGGTAGTAATTTTTATTACTTCCTGCCATTGATGTTCAGCATCAAGTGAGGGGGAGCTAAGTATTAGCTCCAGGTAGGCCCTTTGCCATTGATGTCAAAGGGGGAGAATAACAGGTATAGGTACAAGTGTAGAAAATAGGTACAGGGAATAGGTACAAGTTGCTACAATAAGGGGGAGTTATTGTATGTTTTCAGATGATGGTATGTGCAGGTGATAGGATGTGGCAGTTTCAAGATTGAGGTTGCCATCAATGACAAAGGGGAAGATTGTTGGAAATATTGTCATTTATGTCAAAGGTTTAGAATTATTGGTGATAAAGGCCCCATTGCATTTAACGTTGTTGGTAATAAATATATCTTGGCTAATATGAGTTAATATTTATTTAATATTAATGAATATATTTTTGGTTGCATATAAGACAAAAGAAGGACCCATGGAGAAGTTGAAGAGCCACGGGATAAAGACAAAAGAAGGATGGGACGCATTTTCCCATGAAGAGTCATCTTGGGGAATACCAAGAGTCACCAAGTGAAGACAAAAGAGTAAAGGTGCAATTTCTCATGAAGGGACACTTTGAGGAATACGAAGAGTCACCAAAGATAAGGACAAAATTGGGAAGGACGTTTTTGGTCATGAAGGGTCACCACATGACTTTTCAAATGCTTGGATATAAAGGGTCATCCAAGATTGGCACCATTTTCCATGAGGATTGAAAGGTCACAAAGGGGGAAGGCCAAAGGTCATTTGGAAAGCTATAAATAAAGGCTTGAGAAGCCATTTGTAATATGGTTGAGAGAGGTTGATTTGATATTGTAATATCTAGCTTAGAAGAGCAATTATGAGAGATGAATATGATTTGTATTTGTTATATCTAGCTTAGAAGAGAAAAGGTGAGAGAGAGGAAGGAGATGTTGTATTGATCTATCATTTGTTGAGATAGCAACATTGAGAGATAGGTGTGTGGTATACACAAAGGGGTTGGTGCTCCTGTAGGTTGGTTCTCACAAATTGTTGTTGGGTTGGTACATGGCAAAGGGGTTGGTGCTCCTATGGGTTGGTGCTCACGAATTGTTGTTGGGTTGGTTTGTGACCTCAACCTCTCCTTCAATCCATACTATCAATGTGGTCACAATATCTTAATAAAATAACAAGGGAAAATATAAGGTGTTTATTCCTTGGATATATCCCTCTTTAATCTCCTAACCAACCTACACCTAATCATCTTCATCTTCCACCAAACCCAAGGTGTCTATTTTAGGTGCCTCATAATCTAACCCCTCAAAATCCATCAAGAGAGTTATACTCAAGCAAATTCACAATACCTTATTGAATATGAGCTTGTATGAGTTGATCTCTACCTCTCCCTATCATCACCAAGTAGTAATAGAGGTTTTACAATCCATTTAGGTCCAACCTGAGGACCCCAAACCTCTAGCAACCTTTATTGGCACCCTTCAAATTTCTAATCTTATTACCTTTAAAGACTCAAAAATACCTACCATCCATCTTGAGGACCCAAATCCCCCTCTCTTTATCACTACCTACATCAATCAAACCCACATCAAATAGGTCATGATTGATGGGAAAGCTATCATTAACATCATTCCTCTCACACCTACAACTAACTCAACTTTCCAAATAATGTCATATCTGAATCCTCAGTTAGCCTTCACTCCTTCAAAGATATCATGGCCACTACCTTGGGAAATTTCATCCTCCATATCTATTTAGGGCCTCACACACTCCCTAAAATTTTCTATGTAGTGGAAGGTGAATTCTAATACAACATTTTGTTGGGATGACCTTAAATTTACTCCATGGGTTTCTTTCCCTCTACCCTCCATTATTGCATTAATTTTGAGCATAAAGGCTAGGTCATTGCCATCCAAGCTAACCCAATTCCTTTCTCAACATGAAACATGACATATCACCCTAACGATGTCCTCATACCCCCATCTATCACACCCTCAATAACTAAAACCTAACCTTAAACCACCAAATAAAATATCATATCCACTTCTACTAATGAGGTATCAACTAGTTCATATATCCATTTAGACCAAATCCCCACCATAAACCCTTTAGAATCAATGTTCCATCATCTTTCATTGAGGGAGTATCACCTTTTATCCCTTGATACTTTCCTTACTCCTCATAAGTATGGGAAACTTACTAACCAATTGAGATATGACCCTAATGTTAGAACTATCATTCCCTTTGGACCTCCCTACTATCAGACCCATTTTGTTTATAAGGGACTTGACAAATCTCTTGATGTTTCTACCACCTCTCTTCTACCTCGACCATTCACCATCAATTTCTCTTACCTAGATAAACTGAGCTTCACCAAGACATACCTCCATCAGTATGCTTGCAAAGAATTCAATCTTAGACATTATGAGCATGGCTGACATGAATTGGTCACCATCAAAACTAGGAAGCCATGTGAGAAGCACAGACTTGGTTTTACATTACCTAATAAGAAGAAATCCAAATAACCTATCATTACCATTTTTTAAGAAGATGCCCCTTCCTCACCGACCTTACCTCCACTTGCATGTGAAGATGATGACATCATCCCACCTAACTTTTTTTTCATCAATATAATCAGCCTTAGACCCCTAATTTATCAAAATGAATGGGTAACCATAACCATCTCTTTAACCCATCCTGAGATGATAGGAGAGGACTCTCCTACCATTAACATTGTCTAGTGTCAGGATGATGATTCCATCCTCACCTACCTAGGTGCACTAAATTCTTTGATCCATAAATCCCTTCCTCTAGAGACCTCAACCATGTTGAATGAATCTACCATGAATATCAACTTCGGCACTCTAGACAACCCCCACATTATCAAACTTGGTCAATCATTGAATGTCAAGGAACTTCAGGACTTCCCTTCTTTCCTCCAAGACTGTAGCATAGCCTTCACTTGGTCTTATAGAAATATGCTTGGATTGACCCCACCATTGTTACCTATAACATAGTCACCAATTGTGATGCCAAGCCCATCAAATAGAAGCTTTGATTCATACACCCCCACATAGCCCTTCTTATTAAAGAATATCTTCAGCATCTCCTATCTATCAACTTTATTCAACCCGTTGACTACTCTTAATGGGTCTCAAATGTTGTACCTATCACCAAAGCCATAAGGGGACTACAAATTTATGTAGACTTTCATAACCTCAACCTCTCTTAGCCTAAATATGACTTTCCTCTACTTAGCATCGCTAGCTAGTTAATCTTATAGCCAACCATGAGATGTTATCTCTCATGGATAAATTCTTGAGTTATAATCAGATCTTAATTGCTCCCAAAGGTCAACATAAGACCACCTTTACCACCCCTTGGGGAAAATTCTGATATAGGGTCATGCATTTTGGACTAAATAATGTTGGTGAAACCTACCAATGTGCCATGACCTATATCTTCCATGACCTCATCCACAAGATTGTAGAGGACTATGTGGATGACCTTATTGGAAAATCCAAACTCTGAAAGGATCATTTAGTCATTCTCAAGATCATCTTTGAGTGATTTATCCATTATCATGTCTAATTTAACCCCAATAAGTGTATTGTTTGGGCCTTATCAGGTAAGCTTCTTGGATTTATTATCTCCTTTTGCATAATTAAAGTTGATCCCACCAAAATCAAATCCATTCTCGACATGATTCCTCCAACAAACCTTAAGCAACTCTATATCTTACAAGGGAAGCTTTAATCCATTCATCATTTTATCTCCCAACTTTTAGAGTGATCTCAACCCTTCTACCACCTTCTAAAGAAGGATGTATCTTTTAAGTGGAATAGTGACTATCAAAAGGCCTTTGATTTACTCAAAAAATAGGTTTTTTTTGACATGTCCTCATCACTCGTAAGGATGACCAACCTTTCTACCTATATATCTCTACTACCAACCATTCCCTAAGGGTAATGTTAGCTCACTGAGATAAACAACATAGGGATAAATCCATATATTACATTAATTGCACACTTTTATAGTATGAGACTTGATATACCCATACAAAGAAACTTTGCTTGTATCTAGTCTTCATGGCTACCAAGTTTGTCCACTACCTACTTAACCATAAAACCTATGTCATAACCAAGATCAACCCACTCAATTACATGAACTTCAAGCCTTACCAAAATTAGCGTATGACCAAGTGGATCATGTTGTCATTAAAATTTGACCTTGAGTTCCTTCACTAGAATTTAGTTAAAGGGCAAGTCATTATAGACTAATTGGCTGAGGCACCTTTAGCAGACAACCAACCCCCTCCTCTCAAGTTCTTTGATGAGTCTATCATGACCATTTCTTAGGTATATTTCACTTATCAATTCATCATGTTCTTTAATATATCAAAGTTTCAGCATGATGGGAGAGATGGTATCATCTTTATCCCCTTTCATGGTGAACCTCTTCCTTTATCTTTCAAGTTTGATTTTGAATGTACCACCAACATGGCTAAGTATGAATCCCAAGTGATAGGCCTTAAAACTACCTTATCTCTAGGATTAAAAATGATCAACATCTTTAGTTACTCCTAAATTTTGGTCAATCAAATCAATGGCTCTTACCAGTGTAATAATGATGTTCTACAATAGTAAAATCAACTAGTTGATAAACTCCTAGCATCATTCAAACACTACCACATCCAGTCAACCCAATGATCTACCAATAAGTTTGTTGATACCATGGCTTCCCTCACCTCTCAAATACCATCTACACCCTCTAATTTTAATTTGTCTATTGTTATCCATAGACTCACCCAGCCTTCCTATGTCAAACTAGATTCTCCCACCATTTTCAATGTGGAAGAGACCCAACTTGACCTTTGGTATTAGTAGATCTTTGACTATCTCAACCTTGGCATAGCTCCTTTTGGAATCTCTAGGAATTTTAGAAGAGCATTTATCTAGAGTAACTCTCATTATACCATACTAGGAAGAATTCTTTATAAACATAGCTTTGATAGTCTTCTCTTTTATTGCCTATTTAGTCAAGAAGCCTCTCACGTTATCAAGGAAATGAACGATGATATATGTGGGGAACATTTTCATGGCCTTGTTATAGCTAAGTATATCCTTCACCTTGGCTATTATCAACCTACCCTCAACCAATATTGCTATGATTACATGAAAAAAGAGTGTTAAGTGTCAATAACATTAATTTACATCATGCACCTAGCCATAGCCTTAGAGTTTCCATCAATTTTTGGGAATTTTCACAATGGGGTCTAGACCTCATTAGTGAAATTAATCCCCATTCTTCATAGTGACACCATTCTATCTTCACCATGATTGAGTATTATAACAAGTGGGTAGAGGCTATCCTTCTAGTCTCGATCAAAGCAAAAAATATTATCAACTTTATCAACCATCACATCATCTGTCATTTTGATGTTCTTGATAAGATTATCATTAATAATGGTAAATCCTTCAAAAATAAGTAAGTCCAAATTATATGTGATGCATTTGGCATTAATTTAATATTTTCCTCACCCTATTTCCCTTAAGTGAATGGATAGTTAGAGGCCTCTAACAAAACTCTTAATAACATACTAACTAAAATGGTCAACACATCTAGTCAGGATTGGCATTTGCACATCTTCTTTGCCTTGTGGGCATATCTTACTAGCATTATAACCCCTATCGGTGCTACCCCTTTCTCCTTGGTTTCTAGAGTGGAGGTAGTCTTACCTCTTGAAGTCTAAATCCCCTCTCTTCAAATATCTCTATAGGAGCTCATTTTTTAGGATGATTATCATCAACATTGTTTGGCCCAACTTGAGCTACTTGACAAGTGTCATCTAGCATCCCTTACCCATCTCTATGTATATCAAGCATGCCTACTACAAGTAACTTAAAACATGAGAATTTAATATTAGAGGCCTCATCCTAAAGGAAAACCAACATGTCACTAATATGGAGAAAAATAACTAGGGCAAGTTTGCTTTTAATTGGCTTAGACCTTATATCATAAACCATAAGTATGGATCAGGAGCTTACCAGTTGTCTTCTCTCAAAGGCCACCTAAAACCTGAACCCCTCAATACTTCACATCTACATATATTCTTTTGTTAAAAAATATCAAGTTCACCTTTTGTTTAACTTAATCTCACCCCTTACTATCTACCTACATTCCATCTCCCTATTTTAGGGGCAATCAATTAAATCCAAATCATGTGATTATCTATCATTGGCATAGCCTTGTCTTAAATAATAGGTATTATGGCTCTACCTATGGCATGGTTCTCATGGTACCTTCCACACCTTCATAAGATGGATTCCCATAGTTGTTGTCACCTAAACCTATTTACACCTAATCAACCTTCTTGTGATTTTAGTTTTGCCTTCATAAAGGTGAACCCCTAAGCCGGCCTAAGCAAGTCTATGTCAAGCAAGATCAAATAAAAATAATTAAATTCTTATCACTAGAAATCATGGGTCATTCCTAGCATTCACAAACTACTCCCTCGAAGGATATCTATTGAAAATCTATTTGAAATTGCCAAATGTAGGGTAGACTTCTCCCTTAAAGGGCATGTATCAAAAGTATTAAACAAAGCTAGTAAACTTAGACCACTCCCTTGAATTAAGGTTGAGTAAAGCATTTTTTCAAAAGCCTAGTAGTTTCTTAGAATCTTCTCATACTAATCAACTTCCCATATACAACAATCAACAAAGGACCCATCATCAAAATCATATCACAAACAAACTAATATTTAAATCCACAATCAGCGCTCAAACAACCAAATAAGGTGGAAGCCATAATTGGCTCCCATAAGTAGACTTCTCACATTGATCAGTCTACACATTTTGGCATAGACTTTCTTACACTGACTCTTTAGACACCTAGAAAAGAGGCATGCTAGTCTCACAAGAAGGTTCCATTTCTACCCATCTCCCCTTCACACTATATGCAAGGGATTCTTGAGCTTACTTGACATTATGTGGTCAAGACACCTTTTAACCAACTAAAAAATTCTAGTGCAAGCATTTAAAGGGATTGTGTTCATTAAGATACTCTAACTTTAGTTTTGTTATCATCCCTTATCAACGAAGAATCATCATGCCCTCTTCTTATCCTATCATGACTAGTTGATATTTTCATGATGATGTTTTATCTCTTGATTATATTCTTTATTCTCCCATCTAATGTTGTTAGTTAAGCTACCCTGGGTGTTTTATCCTAAAAACATTAACAATATACATAACCATATTAAGCAGATCTATCATTATGACCATAACAAGGATAATAAAACCATGACATCCATGAGCATTTAAACATTCAACCATTTTCCACCACATGTCTAAAAGTCTACAAATGTAGTATATACATAATATTTAGCATGTCATAAACATAACCATATCAAAACCATCTCATGCCTAGCTAAGCCTATATCAATGTTTATCATCCATAACATAATCATAATCCATGATCACACATAAGCATTAAACATCAACATCAAATAATAAACCATAAACATGAACATAAATAATGATTATATAAACTCATGAGTCAAATAACATAATAATGTGAAAAAGTAGATAGACATATCCCTCTCTCAAAAATGTACATCTCACCATAGCAACTCATAGGCTATAATCAAAATGATATACAAAAATTCATAATCTAGCTATTTTTATGCCCCAAGAGCACCACTACCTCTTGTAGCACCATTAGATCCTAGTGCCTATCCACTTATTATGCTTTTTGATCCTGTAGTTGTCCCTATCTATCTAGATATAGATGTTGCCCATTTCCTTGGTGTCACTATGTTGGCACCACCTACCAAGATGGATCTATACTCACCCCATCAGGGTTCATCTAGACACTAAGTCTTAACTATGGCCTTGTAATACCATAGTTCCTCTACTATAGCTAGGTATCATGTCATGGGGGTTTAGTGGCCCTACCTATCCTACTGCTCCTCCTCTCTACCTCAGAGAGTCCCTCTCCTAGTTCACCAAGCCTAAATAGGTCTTGGCCTAATCCCTCTCACCTATCATGGTAGTAACCTGACCCTGTAAGGTAGCAACCTAGCCCTATAGTGTAATAATCTAGCCCTATAATGGGGCCACCTACCCCTATAGTACCTATACTTGTGCCTATGTAATGGCCAAATCCACTCCTACCTATCCATCATGGCTAGCTAGATCCATAACCACTAGCCTCACACCTCTATCATCCCCACCAATATCTGTAGCTACATATATAGGTTAGTACCATGTCATGTATACATCTATAAACCTAGCATCATCTATCAATGCCCTAATTGGTAACTCCTCATACTTTAGCATATTAAGAATAAGATGTGGCTTTGGTAATAAGATCTTTGAATCCTCTCTTTAGTACCTAGGGAAAGGACCTGGAATACCCTATACAATGCTAAACTATCTATGTACCTTGTCAAATAAAATCAGCTCCACCTCTCCCTCCCTTCTACTAAGTACCCATCTATAGTTCTATAGGGAGAGTCTACCTCCTATAACTTGGCCACATCAAAAACTATACATATGACCTCCAAGGGATATCTCCTATCACCAGTGCACCCAAGGCACCCCTGAACCACTCCACATCATGAGCTCCACCTCCTGCACCTGACATAGAAAAATCACCCTTCTACCACATAAATTCAATAGGGAACTCTATTTGTGTGAACCTTATCCACGACAACCCCACTGGACTCAGCATCTAGATGTGCTTATAGGCCCAAAAATGCAAAACTAGGTTGATACTAATGTTATACCTCTTTTGGGCCCTAAACCCCCATAGCTTTATATATATATATACACTAGCAACATACTCACCCAATTGAATACAGTCTGAACTAGTAATAACTCAACCAACACCGCTAGTAGCAAATATGATAACCTTTCACTACTCAAGTTGAGAAACCCAAAGCATGTCATAACAATAATGAGCATGGTCATGAGTCTTGTCTTAATTAGATCCCTCTGATACAACATACTATACCTAAATCCTCTAGCATACCATCTGACCTGATCACTCTCATACCCATATAGCAACTCAACATGATCATCTTACACCTCATGCTCTATATAGTAGATTAGATCACCTTAAAGTGGAATTCATGTGATCCTATGAACATCCTCTAGCAAGATAGTCATCTCACCAATTAGTAATAGGAAGGTGGTCATAGTGGGATCCCATCTCTCATGAGTTCTATAACCATGGATGCATCCTGAGGCACATGTTGATAATGCCTCATCGCTCCCAACCCCACCTCCTCCATGTGGTCCCAATCAATTAGATTCATCCCTTGTTATATCTTTATGAAGATACATAACACTTAATCACATATTTTTATCTATTCCCTAGCCTACATCAATTCATAAACATGACTTAGCTACCTACACCAGTATCATCTACCCAACCCTTTAAGCACTTGACCCATTTCCTTATTCGTCTTTTCCATCTACCCTATTCTTATTAAAGTTATTTTCTTAAACACATGGATACACCTATTAAACATCATTTAAATGTACCTTAACATTTAAACTATTTCCCAAACCTTTATTTCACCTAGTCAACTATTGATAGCCATTATAACTATCGATGATTAGGCAACCTTTATTTGAAGGGTATCAACCATCGACAGTTATACATAACCATCAATGATCATTGTGGGTATTTTGAGGCCAAAACATATAAACTTTATATGCCTAAAATCCTACCTAAATGATAGCTAATAAAATTAATTAGCCAACCTAACCCCTCTACCCACACCAAAGCACCTACCCACCCAATCAATTCCCAATTCTACCTACCAATTTATCCAAAATAAATAAAAAACCTATTTAGGGCATAACAAATAAAACTAAGCATTTCATCCTATCCTAACCTCCCAACTTAATGAAAATACATAAAATCACACCTATCTATCAAAATCAAGACACCCCTACCTTATTTGTGACCTCTACCATGGAGTTGGTTGCAGACCTACTCATCCTCACCCACGCCCATGTGTTCCCTGCATCCTAACTAGTCTACACGACCCACCTCTACTCAATACCAACCATCCACCTTAGTAAGCACCTTTGCCACAAAATGCCAAAAATTAGAGCTCAAAGTTAACCCAAATCACCAAAGTGCAAATGAGTAAAAAATGATTCACTTTTCACATCTAAATTTTTAGGGTTTGCACCCTACCCATCAAAGATCAATATGACCATTTATGGTCACCCTTGGGTACCCTAATCATCGATGGTCAAGATGCCCCACTTTATTAATCCACCTAAGTAAACCCTTTTAGTAAAACTAACCTAGTTTTCACCCACCCATGGAGACTACCTTCTCCACCCACCCTGACCACTTCATCACCTCATCGTTGGTCCATTTCAACCCAACTAGAATGTGTTTTATGACACTTTTTTGCCTGGTCCTTTGATCATAGTGACAATATTTCCATGTTGACCCTTTTGCACTTGCACCACCTCATGCTTACCTAACCTTCTTATGTCTTTTTGAGAGCACTTCCTACCTAGGATACTTGTGACACTTGACCCATTTTTGTTTTCCATGGGAGCACTTCCTACCTTGGATACCCATAAAATCATTGACCTTGTTTAGAAGACTAGTAGGTTGACCTAAATGTCATGCCTAATTATGGTCATGCGATATACTAGTCACTTGTCCTATAGTAATGACCTTTATTGTTATTAACCATATCAACCTAGTCTATGCATGATCTTGGCTATCACACCTTTTGTCACATTTTGTGCAGTTGTTTACACTTTAGTACATAACCTATCACCCATCTTTATGGCATCCACCTTTCTCATCACCTTCACCCACCTTATCAAACCTATACCTAATTATGTTTTACCTCATCCACAGCTAGTTTGAGGAAGAACAATTCCTCCCATACTCAAGGAAATCAAACATTTGACCAACATCAATTTTTGTTTTACAACTAGTTAATTCTAAGTAGCACAATAAAAAAGGGCAAATCATAGACACTAGAAATCCACACATTATGATTTTGAGTGTCAAAATACCCCTTAACCACCTTGAGACCCTTTTAGGACTAATTTAACCTTTTGACCCCTAATCAAGCTTACCCATAGTTAGTTTGACTAAATTATCTTAACCTAACATTTTGCCTATTTTGACCCTTCACCCTTGATCATTGATGGTCAAGTTGACCATTGATGGTTCCCCTGACCATTGATGGTCAAGGTGTACCTCCTCAACCACCAATATGCAAACTACCTACCTTATTTTTCTAAATATAAATTATCTAAATCTAAGTGCAAACCATTACATAGATGATTTATAATTAAATAGTTCAATTGAACTTTCACTTCCAACTCTTGCCTATGCCTATAAGAAGAGAGGAGCTGGGAGGTGAAATGGAGCTATAATTATTATTAAGAGCTTGTGTATCTATGAGTTTCTTTCTTATAGGTCAATTATCATCAATAATCCAGCAATAATATCAAAGAGCCAACTTGTCACTACTTCTCCACTGAGTTTTCAAGTGCCATTACTTTGTTGGAATCAAGATAGATTCCACCAACTAGTCAACTACCTCAACCATTCACATAATTGACTTCTAGTAAGAAAAGTACTTATTTTTTATTATTCATTTACTTTATTTCCATTTTTTAATCAACCTAGCACCTACCCAACCCCTAAAATCTCACTTTGAGATCCCATCAATCAACCAAATCACCAACCTAAATCCATACATAGTAACTGTTGATGGTTGTCTCAACCACTGATGGTCTATCCAACTATCGAAGGCCACCTCAACTATCAATAGTCACCTTTACCATCAATTAGTCACTATGGAAATAAAAAATAGTAAGTTATTTTTACCTATCTACCCCTAACCAAACCTAATTTTTTATGTTTTTACTTGTTTATGGGCCCCTCTATGATTTTTTAAAGCATACCCTAACCATCTAACACTAGTATTAATTATCTTAATCATTATAATAATCATTTTTAATATATTTCTTAGAAAGCATTCTTGTGTTTGATTTCAATATCCTTTGATTATTGATGCAAGTACCTTCTATTCTATTTGCAAACTTAATTGTTAAAAATGCATGGATTGATAGCCCCTAAAGAAGTTCTTGCTTCTAGGATCTAGCTATCGCTAGGTAATCCATCTAACTATCTGTCTAATGAACAAGTTTGCTTTAGTGCTTTCTTATCTATAGGTCATCCTCCCAAGCTAAAGAAGAGCTCTTCATAATCTTTTGATTCAATGTGCACACAATCAATCAAGTTTTTAAACCATACCCATACTTATTTTATTCTTTTCCCTTTTCAAAATAATAAGTAGAAATTCATGGAAACAAGTTTGATCATGTGCTTGTTTTCTTGGACATTGCTATAATTGGGAAAAATGTGATTCAAAATTAATCCAAACTAGTTGGAGGATGATGACTATCTAACAAGGATTCAAGTGTCTTAGAATCATTTGAGTAAAATTCTAGATAATCAATAGCTATTCAGTTTGTGAGGAATCTTAAGCATATTAAACATTTATTTTTTGATTGGGCACATTAAAAAAGAATAAAGGATGATCAGATGCTCAAGGATGTGGAAACTCATTTAGAGGAAATGTTTAACAGTGAACCAATGCATTTTTTGGACGTGGATTATAAAAAAGAGGTTAAGAAGATGGAATAGATGAGGTGAAAAATATTAGTGGACAAGGAAGTTACTTTGAAGATCAAAATTAGGGCAATCTGGCTAACCAAGGGAGATGACAATATTAATTTTTTACACAAATATGCTAATCACCATAAGAATGTCAATACTATTTGGTAGGTGCCAAATAAAGATGTATCAAATATTTCTAACTTTGAAGGCATTGCTTAATTGGGGTGGATCATTTTTAAGATATTTACAAAGAGAAAAGTCAAGTGTCTATAGCTGAGGCTGTTAAGATGTGGTGCCCTCAAAATAATAAATCATTCATTCAAAAATTGAATTGCATTCAGATCAGCTTGTTTTATAATTTAATAAATTAACTATGGCACCATTTTATAATAGAAAAATATTCATCTTCTAATATTTAATTGAAATCATCTTCTTTCCATTAAAAAAAAGAAAACAAAAAACAAGTTACAATTGAATCTGTTAGCTTATGAAGTCATTTCACACTATGCTTCAGCATGTATATGCTATATTTATATCCCTCAAAAATAATGTTACATCTATATGTATTTGTCTTGGCCAAATAAAATAAATTGAAGCACTTTAAACTATTTTGAAAACTTATGTAGTGCACAAATTAATCGATATCAAATTCTATTTATAGCATCATTATAAATCAATCCACTTAAGATGCCATTATCCAAGACATCTCACTTATGCATTTTAATCCAAATTTCAAGATGGTACAAATAAAATCAAAGATATTTTTTTATTTATAAATAAATTCATACAGTTATACTATGCTAGACACAATAGCAAGTTGCCCAACTATAATGCAATTCTTCTTGGATAGCCAATAAACAAAATTTGAATAAAATAATATTTTTTTTAATTCTATTCTTTTGTCTTTAGCACCCCACTAATACTAGTCAGTGCCATAGCCTTTTAATTTATTTATAATATCCTTGATTTGATCTTTATGGATGAAACTAATCTTGATAACTAATGGCACCACTTTAAATTACCACTTCAAATTCTTTCTATTTATAAAATTCTCAAAATTAATTCCCAACACACAAGAT
Organism: Torreya grandis; assembly: GCA_037957365.1. NCBI lineage: Eukaryota > Viridiplantae > Streptophyta > Pinopsida > Cupressales > Taxaceae > Torreya > Torreya grandis. The sequence goes on from JARHVA010000501.1 coordinate 3,671,528, forward strand.
GCCTTAAAAATAGTTTGATGCCACTTATTTATGAGGATAATAATAATAAAACAAATCCACCCCAACTATAGCAGTTATTTATTAAAAATAGAACAAGAAATACACCACCAACTAAACTATAATGCTCCAAGATTCTGATCTTGATGAAACAAACAAGTTATTTTGTTTTTGATAATTTTTTAATTGATGGTGATTCATTGGAAACTTGAAAACACTTCCACCATAGCCACATTTTAATTCAAACAAACTCACTTCCACCAAATATTAATAATATCTCCAACTTAATTAAAAAATTAAAAAAAGCATGCCCAACTAGGCAAAATAATACATTTTTAAAATTTATACTGACCTTTCACATTTTTTATCCAAGACAAAACTAATCTATTCATTAGAAGCTATACCAAAATTTGATTTTTGGATGTGAATTATCTAGGATTATTTATTATCTTAACACTATCTAGACAACTTGCTAATTCAAACATTCTAAACTTCTACAACTATTGCCAACTTGACACTCGACTAATATTTAATTTCAACCCTTTTAATTTTTTTACATACATAATAATTTTAAAAAATTTAAAAGTATAGGAAAATAAAATAATTTGATAATACCCCTAAAATGCACCTGCATCAAACCACTAGGGTAAAAGAAATGATGACTCATTAACTCATGTTCATGAGTTGCTCCATGATAATACCATACTTGTTGATTTCCAAAGCTGACATCCAAGTTGAATCCTCAATTGGATGATCTTTCTATTTTACCAAAAAATGAAAGTAGTCTTTGCCTCTGGTTTTTTTGATAATCTTTTTATCCAAAATAGTTTCAGGTTACTCTAATATTTTCTTTAGTAATTGTGGCTTCCATGAAATTTCTTGTTCTACTTCATCTTCAAAAATCTTTTCCTGTTCATCACCTTTCCTATAAGGATATTTATCAGCAACATTAAATATAGGTGAGATTCTAATATCTATTAGAATCTCCAACTCATAAGTGTTTGCTAAAAAATTTCTAAGAATTTTATCGGGGCCAATCTTTTTCAATTTTATCTTGTTATATTCCCCTCTTGGGAATATTTCTTTTCTCAAATGAGCAAATACAAGATTTCCTACTTCAAATTGTACTTCTCTTCTTTTTAAATCTACTCTCTTCTTATACTTTCTTGAATTTACTTGTAGCCTTTATTTTACTAGTTTTTGAAGTTCCTACATTGCTATTGCAAATTCTTCCCCTTAGTACTTCATTTTTCATGTTTACCTATATTTCTTAATTCATAAATACCTCGAGGATGCATACCATATAGAATTTTGAAAGGACTCATACCTATACTTATGTTTGGGGAATCATTATAGGCAAATTCAATGTGTGCCAAGACTTGATCCCACTATTTGGGATGATCACTTACCAAGCTTCTCAGAATATTTCCCGGGCTCTTGTTAACTAATTTAGTTTGCCCATCTATCTGTGGATGGTATGCAAAACTGAAATTCAATTTTGTGCCCAACTTCTTCCAAAGATTCCTTCAAAAAAGCCCAAGAAATTTTGTATCTCTATCTAAAATAATGTTTTTAGGTAAACCATATAATTTTACTACTTCTTTGAGAAACAAGTGAGTTATATGAGTTGCATCATTGATTTTATAGTAGGGTATAAAATGAGCCATTTTCTAAAATCTATCTACTACTATAAAGATATAATCATTCTCTTTATGTGTTTTTGGTAGACCCAAAATAGAATCCATACTTATAGAATCCCATGGTCTGTTGGGAATGGGTAATGGTTGATACAACCCTGTGTTCTGAATTCTCCCTTTTACAAGCTAACATATTCTACAATTTTCAACAAACTTCTTTACATCAATTGACATACATGGCCAGAAATAAAAATCATTTACCTGATTCAATGTCTTATCCTACCTAAAATGTCTTACAAGGCTACCATTGTGCTTATTTTTACTGAAATTTTCTCTCATAGATCCTTTTGGAATAAAAATTTGTTTGTCTTCGAACAAAATTCCTTCTTATAACATATAATCCATCTAAGGGCTTCTATCCCTTCTTGTAGGATCTTTGCAAACTCCATATGCTTCTTTAAAATTTGCATCATTTTCATACATTTCTTTTAATGTGTCGAATTCTACAACAACTTTTAGGATCTTTGCAAGCTTCATATGCTTCTTTAAAATCTATATCATTTTCATACATTTCTTTTAATGTGTCAAATCCTATAACATTCACCTATATTTCCTATAAAATCAAACTTCTTCTAATCAAAGCATCAACAACCTTGCTAGATTGGCCACTCTTATGTTTAATAACAAATGAAAAACTTTGTAAAAATTCCACCTATTTAGCAGGCCTTTGATTTAATTTATTTTGGGTGTTGATAAACTGTAAGGCATGGTTATTAGTAAACAAAACAATTTTTTTTAGCATTAAATAATGCCTCCACTTCTTTAAATCATACACTATAGCATAAAATTCTTGATCATAAGTTGATTATTTATTTTCATCCTCATTGAGTTTCTCAAAAAAATATGCTACATGTTTACCTTTCTAACTTAGCACAGCTCCTATGGTAGTTCCACTTACATCACACTCCACTTGAAATAACTTACCAAAATCAAGGAGTGCCAATATAGGTTGATCTATGATTTTCTATTTCAACATCTAAAAAGTTTTATTAGTAGCTTCAGTCCATCTAAATGGTTGATTGCTTCCTTTAATTTTTCCTACAATAGAAGCATAGATATTACTAAAATTTCAAATAAATTTATTTTAAAATCTAGCAAGGCGATGGAAACTTCTTACCTCAAATAGATTCTTGAGTATAGGCCATTCTTCTATAGCTTTTACCTTGTCTTTTTCTATCTTTAACCCTTATTTTGAAATCACAAAACCTAAATAGATTAACTCTATTTTAAAATTTAAAAAAAAAACACTTCTTGAGGTTAATCAATAACCTTTCCTCCTGCAAATGCTTCAAAACCAATCTTAAATGTTCAAGATGTTCATCCCTTGATTTACTAAAAATTAAAATATCATCAAGGTATATAATGACAAATTTACCTGTGAATGGTTTAAGTACCTCATTCATAAGCCTCAAAAAATTATTGGGAGCGTTTATTAATCCAAATGGCAATACTAGCCATTCATACAAGCCATCATTTGTTTTAAATGTATCTTCCATTCATCTCCTTCTCTTATTCTAATCTGATGATATCCACTGTTTAAGTCTATCTTTGAAAACTGTTTGACACCACTCAAACAATCCATTAGATCATCCATTCTTGGTAAATGAAATCTATACCTGATTGTAATTTTATTTATAGTTCTTGAGTCTATGCACATCCACCAAGTTCCATATTTCTTTGGTGAAATTATAGTCAAAACTACACAAGGATTTAAGCTTTCCCTCACCAGTCCTTTATCTAATAACTCTTGAAATTGCCTTTTGATTTTCTCATTTTATTTTGGATTCATCCTGTAAGCTACTTTATTTGGAAGGTTAGCTCCTGGTATTAAGTCTATATGATGGCTACTACTCCTTTTAGGAGGTAACTCATTTGGTAAATCATCTACTACAATATCCACAAACTCACTGAGCAAATCCTAAATTCTAAAGGCAATTCATTCAAACTAGTAGTAGTGATTACAGTCTTTGGATTATCAATAAGGGCATAACTTACCTCTTCTTGTTTCACCTACTGAATAAATTCTTTTCCACTAATAAATAACACCTTTGAATTTGAATTTTCTTCTGCTACTACATAATCTTCTTTGAGAGGTGTTAAAATATGCTCTTACCATTCTTTTCAAATGTATAGTATTATGTCTACCATCATGTATAGCCTTCCTATCATATTTCCAAGGCCTACCTAAAATAATATGACAAACATCCATTGGTATTACATCATAAATAACTTCATCCTTATAACTCCCTATCTAAAACTCTACTTTGCATTGTTCATTAACCAAAATATATGACCTTTCTGTAACCAAGATACTTTACAAGGAGTTGAATGACTCACCTTTTTCAAATTTAATTTACTTACCATCTTTGTGGATACCAAATTATTAGTACTACCACTGTCAATAATTACTTGAAAATATTTAAATTTTACTTTGTAGGTGGTTCTGAACAATGTTTTCCTTTGAAGTGATTCCTTGATTTCTTTTGTGGGTTTCAACAAAACCCTCTTCAATAGTAGTGTTTCTCCTATCTCTAGATCTTCTTCATGAGGAGGTGAACCTACACTTTCTACATCTTCAACTTAGGTAAGATGAACATTTTCCTAACTTTTAGATGGATTTTCAAGACACTCAAAGGACCTATGTCCAAATTTTATACACTTAAAACATCTACCATCAAACCCTCTACCTCTATTAAAAGATCTTATACCTCTAAAAGGATACCTACCTCTTGGAGTGAATTCTTGCCTCTGAAAAATGTTGCTAGTTTAAAAATTTCTAGCTTGAAAACTGCTAGCTTCTCCTTGATGAGTCTGTGATTGAACTCTTCTTCCTTATTGTTCTCTTCCTCTGTATGTCCTGCCTCTACCCCTTACATGTTGAGGTTATTTTCTTGATAATTTTTCTTCTAATTTTAAGGCATACTATTATGCCTCTTCCACTAACTTAGGAATTATAAGACTCATTTTATCCTGAAAGGCAAATTTCAAGCCATTTGTATACCTTTCCACTTTTTCTATATCATCTTCTACATGCCCTGATATTATGGTTAGTCTATAAAACTCTTCAATGTATTATTTTACAGACATTTCTTTCTATTTTAAATGTTGCATTTTCTAAAAAGATTAACTTGATAATCTTTGGGCATGAATTTATATTTTAATTTGGCAACCATTTTGTCCCAACTTTTAATTTTTGGCTTTCCTTTTCTTCTTCTTTCACCAATTCTTCCTCTAGTGGCTCCTCTTCTCTATCACTGACTTCACAGATCTTGCTATCTAGCCATGAGATTTATTATTTCTTCCATTACTGCTACCTATCCATCAACTTGCCCTGGTTGCCTCCCTCCTTTGCCTCTTTCTCTCATTACCATATTTATAATTTTATTTCAAAATATTTTAGATCTTTCTCTTTTATAGAACCTATTGTTCTGATACCACATAATTGGTACCCTCAGAATAATAAATCATTCATTCAAACATAAAATTGCATTCAAATCAACTTGTTTTGGAATTTAATAAATTAACTATGGTGCCATTTTATAATAGCAGAATATTCATCTTCCAATATTTAATTGAAATTACCTTTTCATTAAAAAAATGAAAACAAAAAACAAGTTACAATCTAATCTATTAGCTTATGAAGTCTCTTCACATCTATGCTTCAGCATGTATATGCTATATTTATATCCCTCAAAAATAAAGTTTCATCTGTATATATTTGTCTTGGCCAAATAGAATAACTTAAAGCACTTTAAACTATTTTGAAAACTTATGCGACATAGAAATCAACTGATATCAAATTCTATTTATATAATCATTATAAATCGATCCACTTAAGACACCATTATCCAAGACATCTCACTTATGCATACTAATCCAGCCTACAATATGGTACAAATAAAATCAAATATATTTCTTTATTTGAAAAATGATTCATGTAGTTATACTATGTTAAACACAATAGCAAGTCGCCCAACTATAGTATAATTTTGCTTGAATAGCCAATAAACCAACTTTGAATAAAATATTTTTTTCTAATTATATTCTTTGGTATTTATCATCCCACTGATACTAGTCAGTGTCATAGCCTTTTAATTTATTTATAAGATCCTTGATTTGATTTTTATGCATGTAACTGATCTTGATAACTAATGGTGCCACTTTAATTTACCACTCCAAATTCTTTCTACTTATAAAATTCTCAAAATTAATTCCCAACATACAAGATGCCTTACAAATATTTTAGTACCACTTCTTTATTAGGATAATAATTGTTAGGTTGTGTAGCTAAAAGCTTCACTGATGCAAATAGGGGAGGAGGTTGCTAAGTGTCACAGTCCCCGACATCGATCAGGCCAACCAACGTCGACAAGGTGCAAACAGAAAGCAACCGATGATGGTCAGGAGTCGGCTGACATCGGTCACCTCCAGGCAGACAGGGACCAACATCGATTGCCTGTGCAGTTCCAAAACTTTCAGTTCATGGACAGTTAGTTAAAAAACCAGTTGTTTGCATGTAAGAAGGCTAATTTTAGTCTTGAGCTATGGATCTAATTATTGTAATTAGATGTCTAATTATTATTTGCATGAGATTATATAATAGACTCATGGGTTGTATTATAATTTGTGCTAGAGAGTAAGAGAGCAAAAATTAGCTCCTTCTAAGTGAAGAGAGCAAGGTGTGTTCCTCCTAGTGCCACAGTGCCAAGTGTGGGTGCTGGTTTGGAGAATCAGAAGGATTCTTCATGTATGTATGGTCTCGGTCAGTAGGTGTGCAAGGCTAGGTTAGGAGATCTACATGGTAATTAAGATCATCGATTTGCAGGTGTGTGTGTGTGCAAGGTCTAGGTCTGCAGGTGTGTAAAACCAGGTTGATCTACAGGTGGTAGTAGGATCAAGGTGACAACAACACAATAGGTAGCAAGATTAGGGAGATCTACTTGGAGTACGGTGTGTACTCGGATAGAGAGCAAAGAGGAAGGCAAGGTAGATCCTTCCAAAGTAAGATCATTTGAGTTTCAAGTTGTTGCAAGTTCATGGGAGATCTACTTGGAGTGCATTGTGTACTCGATTGAGTATGTGTGTATACTCGGTGTACTGGCAGTAGTGGATACTGACTGGTTGGAGGTGAACACCAACTCTATGTTTGAGTTGTGTGTTGGGACCATAATTGAGAGAGTGAGCTCTTAAAGGTGAATTACTGTACACTTGGTGTGGGAAGCCTATAAGGTGTGGAAGAGTGTGGCGCCTCTTCATTTGTAATTCTTTTTTGCAAGAGTATTAATACAATTGGGTATTGTCTCTCATATTCTGTGTTATTTTTGAATTCTAGTTACTTGTGCATTTTGGTTAAATTTTGCATGTTAAGTTGCTTGGTAATCAATTGTGTGCTTTCATAATCCCAACAAAGTGGTATCAAAGAATGTTTTTTGTTATAGGTGCCTAACAAAGTGTTATCAGAGCTAAGGTTATAGGGAGCAGGTTTTGTGTTTGATTACAGGTCACTCTCAAGGGTTTCTGATTGAGTGGGAGTATAGCAATGGCAAAAGAAAGTAAGCTAAGAATGGAGGAATTGAAAAGCACGAATTCTCAATTATGGTGTTATGGAAAGAAAGAGCAGGTAAAGAAAAATTGTTGGTTGGAAGAAGATCAGCATGAAGAAACTAAAGAGGCAGATGTTGCAGGTGTTGTTGCATAGGATGCTCTGGGATGTTCTTTGGATAAAGTAGAATCTTGTCTTATAGATTTTGTTGCCTCTTTCCATGCAGTTTGAAATAGAGTATTTTTCCATGTTAAGGTCTTTGGAGACTTTGGAAAGATTTATTTAGGGGCTGGTGTGCCTTGTCAAAGAATTGGCAAAGGGAAAGTGAAGTTGAAATTACAGGCGGCCAACACATGGGTGTTGAAGGAGGTCATGCAGGTCCTGGTTTTGAAGATAAGGCTAATTTCTTTAGGAAAGTTGGGTGATGAGAGATGCACAGAAACTCTCACAGTGGATGCACTTGAATTAGCTGGTGGTAAGAAAGTAGGTATCCTTTATCTATCTACTTATATTACTGATTCTTCTTCTGTTGCAAAGACATGGCTTTGTAGGCTTGGTCACATGAGCAAGAAGGAGATGCATGTTCTTAAGAGGAAGTCAAATGTGTTTGACAGACTTAAGAACTATAAAGCCTTGGTGTTTATAGAGGATATGATGGATAGAGATTAGCGGATGGGACTGAGTAACTCTAAGTAGAGCAGTTTAGACAGGGTTTTGATTCAAAGAGAGCTCGCGAGTAAAAATTCATTACTCATAAGAGAACATAGGTATCGGCATCAGTTAGGAGGAACTGGTTTGAATAGATAAGTGCTAATGTCAGTCATGTGTAGACCAGAGCTGATGGTGTCGGGTAGGGTAAGACTGATGTCAGTCAAAAGGACTGATGTCGGTGATAGGTAAGACTAACATCGATCAGGAAGACCAACATCGATGGAAGGTGGACACTGACGTTAGTGTCGGTAGTTAGGACAAGCGCATGGAATCGACATCTGTGATAGGTAAGACTGACATCAGTCAGGAGGACTGACGTTGGTGGAAGGTAGACACTGACATCAGTGTCGGTAGTTAGGACATGCGCATGAAACTGACGTCGATCAGATGCAGACTGTGTGGTGATCGAGGTCAGTCACTATAATGGATTTTGGGTGGACAGTAAGCTATCAAGGAGTCTCAAATGCCCATATAGAGGACTGAAAGGGTAAGTAAGCCTCAAATTTATTATTCCTCTTCTTTATACTCATTGCTCACTGCAGAGCAGGAAGGATCTAGGAAATAGTGGGAGCATGGCATGAATAGGATGCAGAACTAAATGAGAGATTTGGTAGGGTTTCTAGCCAGTATGAAAGTATTGAAAGATGAATGGATACCTTAGTTAAAGAATAGAGAGAATGGACATGTGAGATGGAAGACCAGATCATATGGTCTTGAGGAAGCTGCAGGACAGTGGTACAGGGTTGACAGGTGGATGACAAAGCATGGCTTTAGTCAATGTCATTGTAACTATTATGGTTACTTTACTAGGTGGGTGATGATTGCAACATCATCCTATTACTATATGTTGTGTGTTTGCTTGTATGCAGAGTTACACATATAGGGTTTTTTCTGAGCTAAAGGTAAAGTTAGTTCAGAGGTATGTCATGAGGAATTTGGAGTAGTGAAATTCTTTGGCATAAGTGTGTTCTAGAGACATGGAAGATCACAGTTTGATTTTATCTCTAGAGGATTGTGTGAAACTGGTTAGTACGCCGATGGGTTGGACAGTTCTATGAGCAGTGTCCTGATTCACATGATGAGGTTAAGTACATGTGTACTGGACCTGGGTTTTCCCATGCAATGGGGGCTGTTAAAAAGTTTGGAGCTGATCTGAGAAAGAAGCACTGGAGGGCAGTTCAGTGGATTCTCAGGTATCTGAGAGGGACCAGCAGTAGGTATACATGCGATGCAGGGTCAAGTTCTTTTCTACATGGGTTTGTAGATGCAGATGCAACATGTTACTTGAATGATAGGTGCACCACAAAATTTTTGGTGGTTGGTCTTCAAGGTTGAGCTTGAAAAGGGATACAAGCTAAGAAATAGATTAGACGGGGTACAAGTACAGTGCAGCTATTTATCTCCAAGTGGGAGATTGTTAGGTTATGGAGATAAAAGCTTCACTGATGCAAATAGGGAAGGAGGTTATTGAGTGTCACAGTCACTAGTGTCAGTCAAGCCAACTAACATCAACAAGGTGCAGACAAAAAACAACCGATGATGGTCAGGATTCGGTCGACATCGGTCACCTCCAGGTAGATAGGGACCGACGTCGGTCGCTTGTGTGGTTCCAAAACTGCCAGTTCATGGACAGTTAGTTAACAAACTAGTTGTTTGCATGTAACAAGGCTAATTTTAGTCTTGAGTTGCAGATCTAATTATTGTTTGCATGAGATCTATATAATAGACTCATGGGTTGTATTGTAATTTGTGCTAGAGAGTAAGAGAGCAAAAACTAGCTCCTTCAGAGTGAAGAGAGCAAGGTGTGTTCCTCCTAGTGCCACAGTGCCAAGTGTGGGTGCTGGTTTGGAGAATTAGAAGGATTCTTCATGTATGTATGGTCTCGATCAGTAGGTGTGCAAGGCCAGGTTAGGAGATCTACATGGTAAGTAAGATCATTGATTTGTAGGTGTGTGTGTGTGTGCAAGGTCTAGGTCTGCAGGTGTACAGAACCAGGTTGATCTATAGGTGGCAGTAGGATCAAGGTGACAGCAACACAACAGGTAGCAAGATCAGGGAGATCTACTTGGAGTATGGTGTGTACTCGGATAGAGAGCAAAGAGGAAGGCAAGGTAGATCCTTCCAAAGTAAGATCATTTGAGTTGCAAGTTGTTACAAGTTCATGGGAGATCTACTTGGAGTGCGTTGTGTACTCGGTTGAGTATGTGTGTATACTCAGTGTACTGGTAGTAGTGGATACTAACTGGTTGGAGGTAAACACCAACTCTGTGTTTGAGTTGTGTGTTGGGACCGTAATTGAGAGAGTGAACTCTTGAAGGTGAATTACTGTACACTTGGTGTGGGAAGCCTGTAAGGTGTGGAAGAGTGTGGCGTCTCTTTATTTGTAATTCTTTTCTATAAGAGTATTACTACAATTGGGTATTGTCTCTCATATTCTGTGTTATTTCTGAATTCTAGTTACTTGTGCATTCTGGTTAAATTCTGCATGTTAAGTTGCTTGGTAATCAATTGTGTGCTTCCATAATCCCAACAAAGTGGTATCAGAGCATGTTTGTTGTTCTAGGTGCCTGACAATAATAAATCAAAGCCACCCTAGCTACAATAGTTCTTTATTAAAAATAAAACAAGAAATACACCACCAACTAAATTGTAATGCTCCAACATTCTCATCTTGATGAAACAATTAGGGTATTTTCTTTTTGATAATTTTTTTATCGATGGTGATTCGATGGAAATTCAAAAATGTTTCCACCATAGCCACATCTAAATTCAAATAAACTCACTTCGATCAAATATTAATAATATATCTAACTTAATTAAAAAAAGCATGCCCAACTAGGCAAAATAATACATTTTTAAAATTTATACTAACCTTTCACCCTTTTTATCTAGGATGGAACTAATCCATTCATTTGAAGCAATACCAAACTTAGATTTTATGATATGAATTATCCAAGATTATTTATTATCTTAACACTATCTACACAACTTGTTAGTTCAAACTTTTCTAGACTTCTACAACTATTGCCAACCTAACACCTGACTAATATTTAATTTCTACCCTTTTAATATTTTTACGTACATAATAATTATTAAAAATTTCAAAGTATCTAAAAATAAAATAATTTGATAATACCCCTAAAATGTACCTGCATTAAGATGACATCTTTCTTTCTAGCTTTGTGAATGTGGAGGATAATCAAATAATAATGGAATAAATTAATAAAGATGAACTTAGGTTAGTCATGCATAGTTTCCAGAAGGATAAGAGTCCTAGATCATATGGGATGCCTATTGAGTTTTATTTAGGTTTTTTTAGATTATTTAGCAAGATATTTTGAGGGTCACTAATGAATCTAGAGCAAATGGTTAGAACTTAGCCACTTTCAAATCAACTTTTATTGCCTTGATTTCTAACATTGATAACCATGTCTCTTTTGACCAATATAGACCCATTTCATTGTGTAGCTATATTTATAAAATCATATCTAAAATCCTTGCTTTGAGAGTTTTGAGACTACTCTCAGACTCCATTTCTAAATAATAATTTGGTTTCCTTTCAATCAAGTAGATGCATGAGGCTATTAGGGTAGCACTGAAAGGGATGCATTCCATAAAAACTAAGACATTGTCTTATATGGCCATAAAGTTGGACTTGTCTAAAATATATGACAAAACTAGCTAGTTGTATATGCGATTGATGTTTATCCATTTGAGTTTCAACATCTATATGGTTAATTGGATTACGAGTTGTATATCCATAATCTGTTTTTATATATTAATTAATACATCTACTGCTAATGTTTTTAGACCTAGCAGAGGATTGTGGTAAGGGTATCCATTGTCTTCTCTCTTATTTCTTATGGTTGTTGAAGGTTTAAGTAGAGCCCTCCTAGATTCTAAGAGTACAAGGTCTTTCAAAGTCATTCTTATTAGTGGTTGTATTTATCTTTCTTACTTATTATTTGTTGATGACATTATTCTATTTTGTGATGGTAATAAAAGGGATGCTCTCAAGATTAAAGAGATGTTGAACCTTTTTTGCACTACTACCGATATGGTGGTGAACATCCAAAAATCCTCAATTACCTTTTCTTATATTATAGAAGATATCATGTTTTTTTATAGCTATTTCTTTTCTAACTGATTGATATTAAGGCTGGGTTTTAAAATATTTGGGTTTCATTCTCAAGTTAAATGTGTATGTTATCAAAGATTAGAATTGGATTATGGCTTAGGTAGATAATCACATAAATATGTGGGTAATCAATGGCTTTCACAAGAAGGTAGGTATATTTTATTCAAATTTATTTGAGGCCACCCCTATCTTTTGATGTCACTTGCATATGTTCCTAAGGGTATGCTAGAAAAAATCAGACAATTGAGTTTCAATTTCTTTTGGTTTGGGAGTAAGGAAGAAAAATGGATATCCTAGGTTAAATGGTAACATATTTCCATTCCTAAGGACCAAGGAGGATGGGGCCTTAAATATAATTTATATTTTTAGTAAGGCATTACCTACCCAATGTGTGTCAAGACTAATTAGTGGTAAGGGACTTTGGTGAGGGAAGAATGGATTAGGAACCCAAATAAAACATGCCATAATGCTTCTATTATTTGGAAACTAATGATTTCAACTTTTCCTTAAATACGAACTTGGCTGAAAGAGAGTTAGGATAGGTTATAACTTGTGGGTGGGTAGTGGTGATGGTTATAAACTTCCAGAAGGTATGGTTGTTAATATACATAGGAAAGGTATTTTATTTCTCAACCAAGCCACCCATCTTGAATTATCTTCTATAAGGAAGCAAGAATGGAAATTGGTAATGATGCTTAAGTTAGAAGGCAATTATATCTATGGTTGGGAGAGGTTTGCTTCTATTTTAAAGTATAACCATATAATTATTGAGAATCAAGAGGATGAGCTCATCTAAAGTAAGAATTTAGTGGGAGGGAATTATACTCCTAAAACTAATTATCAATCTTTAATTGTAGATCCAAGTGTAGAGGAATAGTCTTGGTGGAAAATCATCTAGAATTTCAAATGTCCATTGAAAAAACCATATTTTTTATGGTTACATCTTAAAAATAAATTTCTCACTTGGGATACCTTAAAAAAAAGAGGATTTCATGATCATGGAAGGTGCATTCTATGCAAAGTTTGGGATGAATCTTTTACATATTTACTCTTATTTTATCCTTATATGGTTCATGTTTGGAAGGAATTGGAATTTTTCTTGGGTATAAGGGTGATTTGGTGTGGTAATACTATTGAAGAAGGATTGAAATTATGTTGTAATAATGTTTTTATCAAAAATTATAAATATTTACATTTAATTACAAATTGGGGAGTGTGGCTAAAGTGTAATGCTCAAATATTTGAAGATAAATATATACCATTGATTGAATGTGTTATATAAATTCTGTCAATTATTAAAGGATTTCATCAATTGGGTAAGACAAAACCACCAAGATAGATTAGCATGGAATAGATTGGTAGAAGTGGTTCTTTGGTATATTTCAATGGAGATTTTCAAGGAAATCCATCATTATGTGATGTTGGTGTTGTTTTATTCTTATTTGATGAATGTTGTTATAGGTTCAAAGCAAGTTTGGGCAGAGGCAAAAATAATCACACTAAACTTAAGGTGTTAAAAATAATCTTAATGTTGTCAACTAAAAAATGAGTTATAAATATACAAATATTTGGTGATTTTATTGTTGTGGTTAACTAGATGAAAAGTATATATCTTATGGAAATTTTCAATTTGTGCCCTATTTTTGAGGAGTTTCAACTTGCTAGCTCATTTTTCCATAATATCTCCTTTCATCATATATCTAAAGAAATAAATGTTGATGTGGATGGACTCTTAAAAGAGGGATTACAAATGGTTGTTGGAGTTTGTCACATATAGGAATAGGTGAATGAACAATTCACAGAGTATTATCCCCCTCCTTTTTTAGTGAACATTTGGGATGATCTCACTTCAAAGGACTTTCCTTTGTTGGGTTTCTCTTTTTTCTATGTTGGTAGGCTCTTACTGATTATTTTTTGTTTTTTCTGGTCATGGGGACTATGTTGTATTGCTTTTGGGCTCTTGGTGCTTATTTATATTTACTATTTTTTCCTTCTACTTTTTCCCTTTTAGAATTTGATGTTATGCTTTACATCATATTTTGAATGCAATTTGTTTTTGTATAATAAATTATGATTTTTTTCCAATAAAATGTGTGTGTGTGTAATAAAAATATTTTCAATAATAATAATATTATATTATTATAAGACATTGTATTAAATATTATATATTATATACTAATATATGATATTAATATTATATTAATATCATATTGTGTAATATTAATAATATTATATAATATGACAATGAGTTGTATTGGGAGAAGATGTTTTATTGCATAGTAAGCTTGAGAAATGATGAAGTGGTAGGGAAGGGAAAGGCCATATAAAGCATGAAAGCAGTGGAATATTTCAAAGTGAGTTAGTTGGTGATGGTGAGGGGAAATAACATGGTATTTGAGGTGGTGGACTTTAAGAATCCTAGGAAGATATAGGTGAAAGGTTTAGTTACATGTCACATATGTCAATGCAATCTATAGCTTCCATTGAACTATTTCAATTACCCAAAATGGGATTGAAGCATGTGTTATCTCAATGAAAATACATGTCAAATATCCAATGGCTCCTCTAAAAATGTAGAGAATGCACCACATGTCAATTTAGATGATTCTAAAACTAATTACATGAAAATTATAATTGTTTTAACTATTTAAAACCTATATATATGTCTCTAAAACTAATTACATGAAAAATGGAAAATCCTTCTTCAATGAAAGATGCCTCATATATAATCTAATCGACTGAAGCAGGATGACATATGAAAATATATATGAATATAAATATTTTTAAGTTTTGTCCATTCTCATTCCTAGTAACACTCACATCAACCATTATATTCATAACATTAGTGCTCAATTCTCTTTATTTGGTGAATAAAATAAAGGTAAAACTACCAACAGGACCACAAGTGCTACCAATTTTGGGTATTCTATTAGGTAAGGGTTTGAATCCCAACCATTCTCTACATACTCTATCTATTTTTTATGGCAACTTGATGTATCTCAAATTAGGCACCACCCTGATTTTTATAGTTACCTCATTGGAGACTATAATTGCCATACTAAAGCTTATAAGTTACATCGATGGGGATGTAATTTTATGTTTTGGTAAAGTGGGGATTTTTAAAGTGAAATAGTTTAATTTGACAGTCATACCTCACACAAAACACATGACTGTTGACCCCGTCTTACCTTTTATGCATGAGATATTAAGCAATAATAATCTAATATTTATTTTAATAATGTTTCCAAAATATCTTTTTTATGAGGTTCCCATAAATTTTATGTTTATTTGCCAAAAGGGATAAATAAGATGCTTATGAATACATGCTCCAATTGTGGTTTCCTTTTCTTTTATGGGTTCAAGTATGGTGTTTTATATGTTATTATTCTTGATATAATTATTTCATGTGTTAATATATTGATAGCATGGATGAATGAAACCTATCAAAAAGACTTAAGGACCTTAATGTATTGTCCATGTGTCAATAACATTACATCACTAGTTCAAGCCACACATTAAATGTGGATCTCTTCCACAATAAAATTAGGTCTCATGATATCTTCATTAACCCTGAATAATAGACAACAACCACTCAATGTCACTACCACCCTATAAGCCACAAATGCCTTTATAATGGGTACAAGTCATTTAAATCCAATAACAACTCTAAGTCTGAGTCTGGCGTATGATATGGGCCCTATGGTGTATAATATCCCCTAATATAACTTGTCATTTCCCCTCACCATCACTACCTAGCTCACCTTGAAATATTTCACCACTTGAATGTTATGTATGGCCTTACCCTTCCCTGCCACTTTCCCACCGCTCAATATCACCATGAAATGAAATATCTACTATCCACACAATGCATTGACACACCATATGAAGGAACACACAACCTAGTTTTACACTATCACCTCCACCATAAATATAATATTATTGTTGCTTAACACTTTGTGCACAAAATTTTAGATGGGGTAAACTATTATGGTTTCAATTGAGGTATAACTAATGATTTTTACTAATTTATTTTATAAAACCTTCTTTACCAAAATAAAAAATTGCATCCCTTCCAACATAACTTGCATCTTTGGGAAAATTGCTAATTACTTTTAACTAGGGATATTGTTTTTGTTTGCATCAAGTATGAAAGGCAATAATTTGGTGTGTTATATTTCTCAATTTAAGAGTAGAAGTGAATTTCTCAAATTTTCAATGTTTTATTTATAAATGTTCCTTATGCCTTATGGTATTCCTCCTCTTATTTAGACATTTTCTATGGGTTTTATGGTATTCCTCTTATTTCCATTAAAAAAAGACACTCTTTAACCAAATAAAAGTATCTTTTCATTGGATTATTTTATGTTGAAATGGGTTTGTGCCTCATTAGTTCCTTCCATGGTAGGTGACTCTAGGAATCAATTGGAGCAATCAGTTTAGCCAACTAACCAATGAACAAGAAGTATTTTTTCCAAATGCTGAAGTTTAAAATGTTCTTATTCAATATCTATAATTTTCAAACCCAAAAAAAACATCTTAAAACTGTTTATTTACCTTCTTATTGGCTAGATGTAATTGACATAACAATTTTTTATGCTCTTCTAATACAAACTTTTTTTAATTTTTAAAACAAAAATTATCCTAACGACATATGTGTAGGTAATTAAATCATCAAGTACCTACCAATCAATTAATATTGGTAGTATTTTGTGATTTTACCCATATTAAACAAAGTGAAAAAACTATTAGTGGGTCATGTCTCTTTCACATTATGATAAGCATCACCTAAACTCAGCCTAACTCAAAATCTACAACATGTATTTTTAATATAACCAAAAAATTAGATCTTCCATGGCCATAATAGTGGTAGTTTCACCACCATCAAAATGTCTTCCAAAATGTAAATGATGTAATTGGAATATTAATATGTGGAATTTTGAATTATGTCAAATAACCTAAGCCCTATCTTTAAATTGAAGAACGTCCACATTAATCCTTATCTTCAACTAGTCAAAATAATTTTTTGGTTAGTATAAGCTATGGCACTTCATATACTTCAAGATTTTTGGGGGAATTTGAAATGTGGGTGAATGCCCATCTCAATCAGTATTAAAGCTAAAATAAGTACTTATATTAAGTGTAATATTGATAAATGAGTTAAAGTTTCAAACTAACATTGAATGTAATTTATATACCACCATTGATATCTTGGGCATGGCCTAAATTTGATGTTTATATGGTCGTATTTACTTTTTTAGCCATAAAATACATTCAATTTTGTTATGCACCTAGAGTTTCTTATGAATCAAATTTCATGTGCACCAGTTATCCATGGTTTGGATAACTTTAAAGGTGCTTCAAGCAATTTTGCATCTATCATTTTGCAGGACAAGTTCAATTTCAATGACACATCCACTTCCTCTAAAATTAACAAATGTTAATGATAATTTTTTTAATCCTTTGTATTTAAATTTTTTAAAAAAATGGGGGTTCTCAATCACCATGTATTTCTTATTGAATTAATTCTTTGAGTCAACTAAATTACATTTACTTCTTGGCATGTAGTTAAAATTAAAGTGTAAAATAGAACAATTTAAAAAAGCTCACTAGACTAGGATAGGCATGGATACAAGTGTAGTTATAGTGATGGAAATAAGTGTTGAGGAATGAAAAATAATAAAGATAGATAACTAAATATTCAAATTATACCCATGATTTCATTATAATTTACCAATTTGTTTCTCTTCCCAATTTATAATATAATTTAAAAAAATGTGATTTCACCATCATTGAAACACAATGTATGATGTGATTATTTCACATTAACTTATCTTTATAAATCATATTTGTAATTTCATAAGGACAAGGAACACAATCAATTAAAAATGTATATTCCATGCATTTTCAACTCATTTACAATAAATGCAATGTGCTAACTGAAACTTTTCAACTACCACATAGTGCAACTCTACATTGCACCACCTATCAAGAAGAAATTTCCTAAGCATATACCCATCGCTTAATTTAAAATTTGAAAAAAATATTAAAAATAGCAAAATATAATGCACTTTTGTTAGGAACCCATACTACCCTTCTTTTTAGTTTATGAGTATATTAGTTGTTATGGACACATATGTTTTGTAAGTCATCCCATGAGCATTTTGTTTTATCCCACATTCATGAGAAGTAATAGTGTCTTAGATTAGACTTATTATATAAGTAAGTGTTGAAGCTAATGAATGCATCCATGAATTTATTTTATTGAGCTTGCTCATAGGAGGTTACCCCCTTGAAGTGGCATGTGATAAATATAATCCCTTTGATTTTTTTGCTAATTATATAAATCTATTATTTCAAGAATTTTCATTAAATAAATGTGTTATTTCATGTATTTTCATTAATTTTTGTAGGATGATCCTCTCATCTAGTATCAAATCACTTTGTAGGGCCAATTTTTTTCTCTTATAAGTGTTTTTTTGTTTTGCAGCATAATTAATTTAAGTATTTTTCTATATCACAATAATCTATTTTGGATCAAGGTAAATACCTATCCACATAAATATGGGAAGTGTTTGCACATAACCCCTAAAACTCATTTTGAGAAGTTACATAGGAACCCCAAAGTAGTTGGCCAATTGAGAGGACCTACTAGTAAAATGGGTAATGGCCCCATCTTGATTGACTAGTTCCCACCTGTGAAGAAAACCAAGAGCTATCATTTAGGGTTAAATCCATGGCCAAAATTTTTTTGGAGAGTGATACTCACTTAGACAGCATAGGTGGATAGAGAGATATCTTTAAAACCTTAAGAAGACATGAAAACTTGGGGCCTGTTTCTATCAGTTTCAGAATATTACCAATAGAGTATTAGAAAACTCGCCATATTAGATCTTCGCATATTACCAGTAGAGTATCAAAAAAGTGCCATATCAGATCTTCACTTATTACTAGTAGAGTATCAGAAGACTTTCCATACCTTTTTTACACACCTAAAATCACTAGCTTCATTACAGTCGACTAATATTCCTATTAGTCAATACTAATTCCACTTAACCCATTTTATCTCATTAATTTATCCTATTTCTAGCCATATATCTAATATCCCCTTTCCATTATCCTATATTCACTAACCTTATTTCATCCCATTCTCTCATTAATTATTCTAAATATCCCATTATCCTAATCTAATCATATTTATCTATTATATGAAAATTTAAAATTCCCATAACCCCACCTAGCTACCTACTAACCTACACCCTAGCCTTTCCTACATCCTTGTCTCTAATCCTCACCTAATCCCCCATATAAACCCCACCTAATTTTCTATTATCTCTAAGTTAATGGAGAAGCCTCTAAAATTTGAGACTTCCCTCCAAGTCTCTAAAAACCTCTAGTTCTAGAGGTTTCCCAAGGAATTTTATATTCCTTGGATAATTTTTAACTATGGATCTCATCTCTCCAAATTCAAATAACAAACCTTGATTTTCCCTCCTAAAATCTATATAATCAACCTCTCCCTCCACCCTCAAACCAACTAGCATAATTATAGAAAATATAAGCCAAAATCAATCTAGCATTCTCATAAACAATCCATGTCAAACTAGCAAAATCCTTCAATCATGTCATCACTACATCAAATCTGAGTCTAATATGCAAGCACGAATATTAGAATGAAGCTACAGGGAGGTAAGGTGATGGTAAGGATTTTCTTATTATTCTAACTACCTTTCTTATTCATTCTTATTAGTGTGTTAAAATGTTAGGTTTTAAAAATGTATACACCTAAAATCACTTGTTTCATTACAATCAACTAATATTCCTATTAGTTGACACTAATTCCACTTAACCTATTTTATCACGTTAATTTATCTTATTTCTAGCCATATATCTAATATCCCCTTTCCATTATCCTATATTCACTAACCTTATTTCATCCCATTCCCTCATTAACTATTCTAAATATCCCATTATCCTAATCTAATCCTATTTATCTATTATATGGAAATTTAAAATTCTCATAACCCCACCTACCCACCTACTAACCTACACACTAGCCTTTCCTACATTCCTATGTCTCTAATCCTCACCTAATCCCCCATCTAACCCCTACCTAATCCTCTATTATCTCTAAGATAATGGAGAAGCCTCTAGAATTGGAAACTTCCCTCCAAGTCTCTATAAACCTCTATTTCTAGAGGTTTCTCAAGGAATTTAATGTTCCTTGGATAATTTCTAACCATGGATCTCATCTCTTCAAATTCAAATAACAACCCCTAATTTTCCCTTCTAAAATATATATATAATCAACTTCTCCCTGCACCCTCAAACCAAATAGAAGAATTATATAAAATCCATGCCAAAATCAATCTAGCATTCTCATAAACAATCCATGTCAAACTAGCAAAATCCTTTAATCACGCCATCACTATGTCAAATCTGAGTCTAATATGCAAGCATAAATCCTAGAATGAAGATATAGGGAGGTAAGGTGATGGTAAAGAGTTTATTATTATGCTGACCACCTTTCTTATTCATTCTTATTATTGTGTTTAAAATTTTGGGTTTTTAATATTAAAATTTAATAGCATAGATTTGATCCAAAATTTTGAGCATACAAATGGTGACCACAATGGGACAAGATGATTCTCTTGACTAAGATTTTTGACACTTTAAGTATGTTTGTTTAATATTTAAAGGTCAAATTTGAATCAAGATTAGTGGATCCATATTTTCAAAATTTTCATCTGTAATGATCATCAGTTTTTTTTAGTTCTCATACGTGTGTATATAATAGCATATGCAAATGTGTTTCTCTTATTTCTTATGTTACTATTAAAATAGTTATATGTTTCTTTGTTCTTGTATTTAGGATGCAAGTGTATATACTCTTAAAATCTTTGAGATATTTTAATTCTATATACATATTTCTTACTTGTAAATGTGTGTGTGTGTGTGTGTGTGTGTGTGTGTGTGTGTGTGTGTGTGTGTGTGTGTGTGTGTGTGTGTGTGTGTGTGTGTGTGTGTGTGTGTGTGTGTGTGTGTGTGTGTGTGTGTGTGTGTGTGTGTGTGTGTGTGTGTGTGTGTGTTTGTGTGTGTGTGTGTGTATTTTCCTTTTGCTATCAAATTACATACTACACAATACAAGACAAGAAAGTGATTCTGGACGTCAAATCTTTTGGTTTTGTGTATCTTTTATCTTTTACTTCTTTGTAGGGGATTTTACACCTTTATCTAGTTTTTAAGATTTCCCTAAGCAATAGGATTTGAGTCCAAGCTACACATGTTTAAATCCTCAAATATCCATAAATCACCACCTTTTTATCTTGGAACATGGGAGGTTTTTGACTGTAAGTTACCGCATTTGTGAAGGGAGACCCGAAACCACTACAGTCATCTTATTCTCATCTTTCTTACTGATGGACTTTTTTTCTGATATGAAAAAATAAAAAAATGAAAAAGAGAGACTTTTATCACTATAAATGATCAACAAGCAAGTTTATTTTAGATTTCCAACCACCTCTATTGACACTTTTAGTTATACCATTATACATACTCTTTATATTAGAGAAATCTCTTGTTTGCGATACCTATTACAATTTTGACTGCTTGTTGAAAAATTATTTTCGAAAATTAGGGTTTAGAGTCAAATTTTATGGAATTAGCTCTTTGTGAATTTTGGGTGTGTAAGGACTAAGCAAACTAGAATTGCATTTCATTTTTGTTATTGAATTCAGGTAGTGTGTATTGATTATTTGGCCATACCATGTTTTTGAATCTACATCCTCTGTGTGATACCAAGTTGTTCTAATTACATTGCAATCAATGTTGTTAGATCTCAAACTATGATACATTTGTTTTCTTCAAGACATTTTATCTTTTCCTCGAGACTTTAAATCTATTTGAAACTTCCAGAACCAACATACGAACCACCTGGATGCTTGTAAATTGACAGTCATTGGATCATCACATAACCTCTATTCAACCATATATATATATATATATATATATATATATATATATATATATATATATATATTATAGTTTCTTTTGCAAAATTATTTTGGGTTATACATAGTATGCAATAAGTTTTGGCTTTAGAAGGTTTAAATGGCATCCATGAAAAATCTTGTGAGCAATGTGACTATTATCGATAGACATTTAGCCTAGTTTCATAATCATTTATTTTAGTTTTTATTAATAATTAATTATATATCATTTAGTCTAGTTTCATTAATAGTTAATTAAATAATTATTTTGTCTATTTTTTATTAATAATTAATCTTTATCATGGTTATGTAAATTTTAATAAATAGAAACATTTTTATATCTATATATAATACTTAAACAATATATTTAGTGTTATTTCTTTTTTTAACTATTTTACAAGTAGAGGTAAAGTTTTCTAACTTGTAGATAACACGATTGTCAAAGGAAAATCATTAAAACTACTAGTGTTTTTGTCTTATAAGTTGCCTCTTTTTGAGTGCCACCAAAACTGCTAACCCATGTGCTTGAAGGACGTTAGTCAAAGATCCATTTGGCACTCTTGGAATCATTTTTGTCTTGTATATATCATTTTTAATCATCTTATTATGTGTATATATCTTTGTTTCGAAACATCATTTCATATATATACTTGTGTGTGTGTGTGTAAATAATCACGTATTGTGTTATTCACACATAGATAATTAAATCAGTTAATTAATTGTATCACATGTTTCCCCTATTTGTTAACCCCTCCCCCTAAGTTAGCATGTGATGTGGAATTAACATTCATGCATGATTTTAGTATATAGGGGTTAATATTGTGGATTTCATCACTGCACCCTAACCAAACTCCATGTTCTGACAGAGTATAATAATCAAGGATAATTGTCGTTAGGCTAAGCAGTTGACCCCATATATGTCATCCGTGAAGGGGAAGAGTTAACTCTCTAAACTAGTCATTAGATAGCACCCTACATAGACTTGGGTCCCAATGTACCTTCATGTATATTGGGGATGCCTTTAGAGAGCCTATACAGCCTAATATAAGACCTTTCAACCATAACAGGTGTTCCACTATATGCATCAGTATCATCACTGAAGTAGCCATCAAGTGTAAGTAGGGTTGAGAGGGTTCGGTCAATTCTATAACTGGTCACCGGCCTATAACCTTGCATGTGTAATTTTTGGATGGTGTGTGTATCAGGTTACACACCCATCAATTTACTAGTCACAAGTTGTGGCTTGATTATTTAGGTGTGTGTTATGCTAAACTCATACTATTTGTGAGTCGAGTCAGCCTTTCACCTAAACCTACATACCAATCTAGGTCATTTGCACATATCATCTTGTATATCTTTACCACATCTCTATCCCATCATCTTTTGTATATATCTTAGTCATAATCCTTGTCATCCTATCATTGTACATATTTTCTTTAACCTATATTTTCTAGTCATACCTATGTATCATGAGTCATAACCCTATCTTACCTTATACACATCATCTTATACACCCCATCACATATTTCAATCATATATTATGTATCCTATCCTCTCCTCTTGTACATAAGTTATTCTCTTATACATCTTATATCTCATCATCTCATATAACATAACTTATTCTCTTGTATATCCTTAACCTATTTTCCTCTTGTACATATCAACCTATCATCTTGCATATCTTTGACATCATCCATTTATCCTATCCCCTCTCATCTTATCTTCATCCCATCTTAGCCTATACATCCTCCCTTCATCCCTCAATCATTATCTTATGCATCTTCAGCAACATACCATTCTGTGTATTATCTTTGTATATCCTTTTACCATTGTCTTATCTCATCCGCTATCTTAGTCTAGTCATATCCCACTCATCATTATCACAAATCCTAGTCACACCTTGTCACCCATATCTTTTCCTAATCCCATTACATCCTTAAATTCTAATCATCATCTTATTTCATTATCCCATTACCTACATTTCATCTTACATATACTTATCCCATTATCTTTTTATATATATCACTTTGGACCCATATTGTATATAATTATCACATCATTATTTTGTACATATATTTGTCTTAATCTCCTCCTAATCTAACCATCATCCTATCTCTCACATACATCCTAATCATCATATTGTATATCCTTGTCTCCCCCCCTTATATATATATATATATATATATATATATATATATATATATATATATATATATATATATATATATATATATATATATATATATATATATATATATATATATATATATATATATATATATATCTTGATCTCTTTTTTACATCCCACTAGTCCTATCCCATCCTATTCCCACCTATCATTCTCCCATCACTCACCTATCTTAATCATCATATTGTCCATCCTTATCTCACTATCACCTTACAAATATCATCCATTTATACTTTACCCCATCTACCATTTTATCTTAAACATATTCACCCATACCTTGATCACCAATATCTTGTACATCTTTATCTCATTATTCTCTTGCCTATATCTTTTCATCTGTGCATCCTCATCATCATCCCCTTGTGTGTGTGTGTGTGTGCATGCGTGCGTGCGTGCGCGTGTGTGTGTGTGTGTGATCTTTTTGTACATCTTTTTACATATCTCATACTATCTTATCTTCATCTCATCTTAGTCATACCCAATCATCTTGTATATATTTTTCACCCTTTTCTTGTATATCATTTTTATTATCCCATCTCTTATCTTAAATTATTCACACCTTGTCATAAGATCACTTCATCCATAATCAATCACACCTCACTTTGACTTTGCCTTATCCATCAATCACACCATAGTCTTAAGCATTCCTATATCATTTTATTGACACCACCCCCTTACATATTTGATCATAACCCATCATCTATCATAATCTCATCTTATCTCACCATCCACATTCTATCCTAAGTCCATCTCATCCACAGTCCTAATCATCATACCATCTTGTCTCATTATCCCATCACCTTGTATATACTTATTTTACCTTCTTATACATAATTTACTCTCTTGTGCATCCTTTTGATCACATCTTAACACTAGACCCATACATTATTAGTAATCCCCTAATCACATCCTAATCATACCTCATCATCCACATCTTGTCTGAAATCCATATCCAATCACTTGTCTTGACCTGGCCATAATCACCCATCTAGTCATTACCTCATCTTATCCTAGTTAGCTTCTAGGTCACATACAGATCTAAACCATCCACCTTTCATTACCCCTTTATAATTTCATCATCATACTTATCCTTATTTCATTGTCTTAACCACCTATATCACATAATCACCTACCATCCCATCTTGAGCAAATTAGTCCAAAATTTTTGAGCTAGTCCCATCATCCACATCATCTTATCATCCTAATCCACTATCATTCATCCTTTGGTCATATTTCATACCCTAGTCAATATCCTATTAGCATATTGTCACTTTATTGATATCAATCTAGAAACCCATAAACTATCAATCTCTCTAGTCTAATCATTTTGCCTTATTCATAACTAGTACCCATCATCTCATCCTCTTGCTAGTTTGAATTTAGGCACCCATCAAAATCCCTCAATCCTTTTGCTAGGTTGATAACGAGACATCTCTAATAGATTATTCATACCTATTGCACTATCGATCTAAAATTTGATCATAATCTTTAATCCATTAGTCTATTTCATCTTCATCATCATCCATCCTACTAACTCGATCCTTTGGCCTTACTTTGTTTAAATAATCTTTAGTCTACCTTTGTATCATCATCCATCTTTTTCCATGGATTTGGACCTAATTATCATGAATTGATACATCTTGGCCCATAAAGATGAAGTCTTTATAAGAGTATTAGAGATGGGCACCAACCTACCTTTTAGCCTTGATCCCATTCATCCCGAACCAACATCCCATCCATAATCCCCTAGCTTGTCAAAACCAGTATCAACATTCCTTGATGTCGTCACCCTAATCAATCAACACATCAGAGAGAACAAATATAAATTCTTCTTGTAGCTATGGAATATGGGTACCCATTTTCTTGATGATTTTGATCTCACAAGCCCAAAATCGCCTCCTAAATAAATCAACCATCAACCCTTATCCTCATCCCATTCCATTCCACCACCTTTTAAAAACCCCTTAGCCCTAGTCTGTACTTGTCCATAATCAACTCCTCCATCTACCAATCATAGTCTGTCATCACTCCCTAATCTTACTAGTAAAATTAAACCCAACTTGTCACCCTCATCATCCCCCAATTGCATGACACCCCTATCATTTATTTCTAAATCCAATACTCTAGTCCAACAAGTGCCCCATCCTTTATCACCCACTATCATGAACCTTGACCCCACTTTCATATACCAATACATAGTTGCCAATAAGGATGAGATCCTCTTGAAGTTTATTTCAATATGTACCCCACTTCCTAAAGGCATTAATCCCCTTTCACTCATTGCACCCTCAAAACAAACCCATATATGTTAGTCCCCTTCTAATCCCTCATCCACTAGCCATAGCCAACCATCCACCCCTTATGTTAGGACCTGGGCTCATAAAGCTCTGACACCAATTGTCAAAATTAAGAGCACACTTGATTACCTTTGTATAAGCAACTAAACATAAAATTTAACCAGAAGTAATAAGTAACTAGAAATCAGAAATAGCACAGAATATGAGAGACAATACACAATTGTATTCAACTCATCCAGAAGGAAATACAATAAAGAGATCACACTCTTCCCACACCTCTTGGGCATACCAATAATCTTCCCTCAAGAGTTCTCTCTCTCAATTACAAACACAATCAACTCAATAACTGATTTGGTGTTTCAACCAGTCAGTATCAATACTGCCAATACCACTGAGTATACACACATACTCCAAGTCTGAGTACACCATGTACTCCAAGTAGATCTCACATGATCTTGCTACCTGCTGTGTTGCAAATCTCCTTTGACCTTACTACCCCATAGATCTCCTTTGACCTTACACACACACACACACCTGCAGATCAACTGACCTTACTTACTCATGTAGATCTTCTACCTGATCTTGCACACCTGTAGATCAACCTGATCTTACATACCATGTAGATCTCTCCCTGATCTTGCACACATGTAGATCAACTTGGTCTTGCACACCTGTTGACCTAGATTTTACACTCAAGAAGAATCCTTTTGATTCTACAAAACCCTTCTGATTCTCCAAATTACAATACAACCCCATGGGTCTATTATATAGATCCCATACAAATAATAATTAGACTTTCCAATTTCAATAATTAGAAACATAGACTCAAGACTAAAATTAGTCTTTTACATGCAAACTAATTGTCCATCTAAAATTAGACTAGTTTTAGAGACGCATTCAAACGCATGCACACACAGGTTGCTGACGTCGGTGCCTATTTGACCGATGTCAGCCGACCCATGACCGATGTCAGTTACTGCAAACACTAAAGATGACCAACATCAGTTGATCAGACCAATGTCGGTTGCTCTATAACTCAGTAACCTCCTCCATTTGCATCAGTGAAGCTTTTAGCTCCATAACCTAATAATCTCCCACTTGGAGATAAATAGTTGCACCTATACTTGTACCTATACATCATCTAATTTTGTCTCTTGTCTTGTATCCCTCTTCAAGCTCAATCTTGAAGACCAACCACCACACATCCTGTGGTGCTCTGCCTGTCATCCAAGTAACCTACCATATCCAAATCTGCATACCCATGTAGAGAAGTCCCTAACCCTACATAGCATGAATCCTTATTGTTGGTCCCTCTCAGATACCTGAGAATCCACTGAACTGCTTTTCAGTGCTCCTTTCCTAGATTGGCCTTAAACTTGCTAATAACTCGCCCGACATCATTGACTCTGGTTTGCACATGACCGATGTTGGTTCTTTCCTATTCGATGTTGATTCTCACCTAACCGACATCGGTAACTATGTTTTCCTATGAGTGATGACTTTTACCCGTGAGCTCACTTTGGATCATAACCCTGTCCAAACTACCCTGCTCAGAATTATTCAATCCCTTCTGTTGATCTCTGTCCATCATCTCCTCCATGATAACCAAGGATTTCTAGTTCTTAAGTTTGTCAAAGACATCAGACATCCTCTTAAGAACATGCATCTCCTTCTCACTCATGTGACCAAGCCTAAAGAGCCACATCTTTACAACAGAAGGAGAATCAATAATACAAGTAGGCAGATAAAGAGTACCTACTTTCTTGCCACATGCTAATTCAAGTGCATCCACTGTGAGAGTTACTGTGCATCCCTCATCACCCAACTTTCCTATATAAATTAGCCTCCTCTTCAGGACTGAGACCTGCATGACATCCTTCAACACCCATGTGTTGCCCGTCTATAATTTTAGCTGCACTTCCCCTTTGCCAACAATTTGACAAGGCTCACCAACCCCTAAATAAATCTTTCCAAAGTCTCCAAGGACATTAACATGGAAAAATACTCTATTTCAGGTTGCATGGAAAGAGGCAATAGAATATATAATCCAAGATTCTACTTTATCCAAGGAACATTCAAGAACATCCTGTGCAACAATACCTACAACATCTGCTTCTTCATTTCCTTCATGCTGATCTTCTACCAACCAACAATTTTTCTTTACCTGCTCTTTCTTTCTATAATTCCGTAATTGATCATTCTTGCTTTTGAGTTCCTCCATTCTTAGCTTACTTTCTTCTACCATTTCTATACTCCCACTCAATCAGAAACCCCTGAGAGTGACCTTTAATCAAACAAACACTAACATGCTCCACTGCTTGTTAGTTGAACCTCGCTCTGAGAACCTTCAACCTAGCTCTAATACCACTTGTTAGTGGTATCACTTAGTGAACCAACAACCTAGCTCTGATACCAATTTGTTAGGACCTGGGCTCACAAAGCTCTGACACCAATTGTCAAAATTAAGAGCACACTTGATTACCTTTGTATAAGCAACTAAACACAAAATTTAACCAGAAGTAATAAGTAACTAGAAATCAAAAATAGCATAGAATATGAGAGACAATACACAATTGTATTCAACTCATCCAGAATGAAATATAATAAAGAGATCACACTTTTTTGACACGTCTTGGGCATACCAGTAATCTTCTCTCAAGAGTTCTCTCTCTCAATTACAAACACAATCAACTCAATAACTGAGTTGGTGTTTCAACCAGTTAGTATCAATACTACTAGTATCGCCGAGTATACACACATACTCCAAGTCTGAGTACACCATGTACTCTAAGTAGATCTCACCTGATCTTACTACCTATTGTGTTGCAGATCTCTTTTGACCTTGCTACCCCACAGATCTCCTTTGACCTTGCACACACACACACCTATAGATCAATTGACCTTACTCATGTAGATCTTCTACCTGATCTTGCACACCTGTAGATCAACCTGATCTTACATACCATGTAGATCTCTCCCTAATCTTGCACACCTATAGATCAACCTGGTCTTGCACACCTGCTAACCTAGATCTTACACTCAGGAAAAATCCTTCTGATTATCCAAATTACAATACAGCCCTATGGGTCTATTATATAGATCCTATACAAATAATAATTAGACTTTCCAGTTACAATAATTAGAAATGTAGACTCAAGACTAAAATTATTTTTTTACATGCAAACTAACTGTCTGTCTAAAATTAGACCAGTTCTAGAGATGCATGCAAACGCATGCACACACAGGTTGCCAATGTCGGTGCTTGTCTGACTGATGTCAGCCAACCCATGATCGACATTGATTATTGTGAACACTAAAGATGACTGACATCGGTTGATCAGACCGATGTCGGTTACTCTGCAACTCAGCAACCTCCTCTATTTGCATCAGTGAAGCTTTTAGCTCCACAACCTAACACCTTCCTCTACTAGTAAATGGAATTCAATTTTGGCCACTCAACCATCCACCAAGTCACAACAAACTCCATCTGATCTAAAATCTAATGCTTCCACACCTAAGATTAAAGTGGGTCCTTATACTCCCCTTCCTATATCTTTATAAGCCCTTTTCTAAAAAGTAGTCACCACCAACATGATGGTCTATCCACCCATCCAACATCTTGATCCCACCAAGCCTAAGCCTTATTGGTATAAAACAAATTGATATTGTGTATATCATCAAACTTGGGGGCATTCAATTAAATGATTTCAAAAAAATTGACATTATGTCCAAGGCCTCATCAATAGTGGTGACATAATAATTGAGGATGAATCAAATAAAAAATATCCCTGGGTGAAAAAGAAGAGGAATGTCAAGATTCTATTCCCTATCATGATCAAACCCTTCCTCTTCGAAGCCAAGGTCAAGACATCCTATCCATCCTCCATTATCCTCTCATCTCTAACCACCAATCCATTCAAAACAAGTATATTCCCCATAAGCCTAGTCCTCACGTATCCCAGTATTCTTTCATGGACCTGTCTTTGCTTCATCCATTATTCATCCATCATCTCCCTCTCACCCATCACATCAAATACCCCCCATTGAGAGGACAATCACTCCTTTAATCATAGTATTACATCATATATATCAAAGTCAACATTTGAGCAAGAACAAGATTTATCTACATTTGGATCATGTTTTTCACTAACATCTACATCAAATTCCTCATCAGAATCATCATCCCTTATCGATATTACAATAGATGGTGATAATGTATACTCTTTTGAAGATCCCAATCAAGATTATGGCATCATAATTGAATTATTGAATACTTTATCTATTGAATATTTTTAGAGTGGATCTGATCCTACTTTGGATACATGTCTTAATCATCCTTTTGATATTCTTGGGGAAACTTTCTCTAATATTAAGGCTATGGATCCTAGTGATCTTTATGAGGAATATGCTACCCATTATCCAATTAATCCATCACCTAACATTCACCATCCACCTCACCTCCATAATTCCCATATCCCACTCTAGGAAGTAAATGAACAAGAACATGCATCATTAGATTCCCCTCTACATTAAATATCATGTGCCATAAATACAATAGTCCAAGACAATATTCCTAAAGTCATAAATCATAATCAAATCATCTTTGATCCCATAAATCAAATTCAATAAAATTCAAATCATTGACCTAAAAAAAATGTCTTCCCTTAGTGAAGCCCAAAATATAGCACTAGGGGCATATCAAAGTTAAAAAAATCATATATAAAGTCAAAAGTTGATCTCCTCTAGTGAATCCCAAAATTAGGCACTAGGGGGAAGTCAATATCAAATCCAACCAAAAAATAAAGTTAAAAATCATACGATCGACCATACTCTTAATGTTTGGTTGAAAGAAGTAGAAAATCAAAAAGTCTTGGATCCCTTACTCTCATGGCACCAATCTCAAGAATCTCCTCCACCATATCTAATGGTGTATGCAACTATTGAACCCCATTTTCACTCCCCATCTTGTCATATCATTTGTGATCACATCCCTCTTTCCAATCTTATATCTCATCATCATGATCGTGACATCTTCCCATCCATTTTACATCTCCATCCTTAGGTAGCATTGTCCCTCATAGGGGTTATGAAGATACCTAGTCAAAATGTCTGTAGGATGCTAAATTAAGAATAAATAAAGGTCACAATCACATGGTCCTAGCATTATCTTTCCCAAAAACTAGTGTTGGATAAATAATCCATCAAATTTCCATGTCTTACATCTCACCCATCATCTAATAAATCAACATTCCCAATAAAAAGTTAAAAATCAAAAAAAAAATCATTCGTCCAATGGTGAAAACCAATCTTTTGGTGCCTTCGGCAAGTACCATGATGAAAACCAATTTCTAGTGTCATGGTAAAATAATCTATTATCTGCATTGTTCCTCAACACTTGGGGGAAAATCCATCCATTTCATATCCTCATAAATTCATCCCACTTATCACATCCCTTGTCCACCTTTTCTATATCACTCATCATCTTATCCCTTGATCCATTATTCCTATCCATCTTTTGCCATCATATCATGCATCATATCTTTTCTTCCCTCCCATCTTGACCGTAGTAAGGAAATGGAAGGTGTCTTGCTCATTTTCCCAAACCATCTTGGTATATCCTCTAATGGACACTCAGGAAAATAACATTTTGGTTCTTTTACGATATGGTAATTGGTTAACCCTAGTCCATTAATCTTTGGTCCCCATCATTGACATCCTTTGTCATCCCATCCATCATCCATCTATCCTCATCCTAGTTTCTATACTTGGTAGTCCCTTTGCTGGTAACCCCATTTGTATAGTGTATATACATATCCCAAAAATCCCTAAAATTTGAAAAAATTCAAAAAACCCTAAAGATCATAAAATTTTGAAAAAACCAAAAAATAGTCCATGGTGACTTATCTTATCCCCAATCCCCTAGTCACATCCATCTTCATCCGTCTCTTGTCTTCCTATCTATCCCATCTTTGGATACCACATTTAGTCTTGGAACCCAATCTAAGTGGTCACTCATCATTTCATCATCCTTTTGGCTAAGTATTATTGGCACACATCACCTTGTCAAATATTTTAATTTGTCACCCATCACTTCCTATCAAGTCCTTTTTATATCTAGAACCCATCCAATTACCCTTTGCTAGTATGGAATGTACTTGATCCCATCACTATCCTTATAATTACCTCTTCATGTCTAACACCCATCCAATCACTTTTGATAGCATGAAAGGTATTTGATCCCATCATCTCCTAGTCTCCTTGCTAGATTAGATCCTTACAAGGCCTTGTTTATTGGTAATCCTTGGTCATCACTTGTTTAATCATCTTTCTTAGCAATTTTTTGATATGATTGCAATACCAAATTAGTATTCAAAGACCTTATCACATCATCCATCCTTCTATCCTAAACTAGGGGCAACATATTAGTTTAATCTTAATCATGATCACCCTATCCAAATCCAAGTCCATCCTAAGTCCACAATCACATCATGATCATCCAACCCATCATCCAATCACCCATCTTATCATTAGACAAGACATTATGACACTGCATGTAGATACTTGCATGTGTGGTACTTGTTTTTTATATTTATCTTGTTCGTATGTCATGTACATATCTTGTTTATCTCATGTTTGTCATGTCTATTTTTGTCCATTAGGAAATGAATAAGGTTGTTATGAGGACACCACAAGTTCCCTCAAAGATGCATAGTTTTCTATTTTCCCATGTAATTTGGCACAATGCCTTCTTGGTCATGTTTATATCATGGGACATACTGCCAAGTTACATATTTAATGGATTATTTAGACTATGATGAGTTTTATGATATTTTTTATGGCTTGATCATCTCATCATCCTTCTTCCCATTACTAATCTAATCCTCATTACTCATCTAACTAAAATCCCATATTTTTATCCTTAACATCTTGCTCTCACCATCTAAATTGTATCTTATCATTAATAATATCATTCTTTAATCCCTAATCCTCATCATCATCATCACTAGTTAGAACTACATCAACCTGAGACCTTTTTAGACTATGTAGGCAGCACTTGGCCATGTTTTTGTGCCCAAAGATAGCTCAGCCACTATATCTATTATCCATCCTCATCCAAATCCTTTTGGTCACTTGATCATATTAATTTTTCTCTATCATCACCTACATTATAACAATCAATTTAGCTCTGAGTTATACCTGTCACTCATCTAATCAAATAATGTCTTATCATATCCTACAACTCTCCTTTGCATATGTCCTTACTTGGGATATGTCTAAATCTTGAAACCTATTAATCCTATCATCTTGTTGCAGTTGATTCCCCCTTGGGATGTGTCTACTACTATGACACCCATCATCTCTATTCCATGTGCATATGTCCTTGTCAAGGGCATGATTATCAAGTTACAGCTCATTTCTCACATCAAATCACTCATATTCTTCATCTTTTAACCCACATCTGACATCCCATCCCTTCATCTATCCATCTCATCCCACCTGTTGTTTCTTCTTTTGAGTGGCCATCTGGCTCATTCTTCCTCATATGTCCCCTTGAGGGGGCATCATATCCCCTAACATTAATTACTAACATTCATCCACGACATGGTTTTTCTTTTAAAGACCATTACTTCATCTAATCATAATGCCCTTTCAAATAAGGTCAAAATGTATACACCTAAAATCACTCACTCCATTATAATTGACTAATATTCCTATTAGTTGACACTAATTCCACTTAACCCATTTTATCCTACTAATTTATCTTATTTCTAGCCATATATCTAATATCCCCTTTCAATTATCCTACATTCACTAACCTTATTTCATCCCATTACCTCATTAATTATTCTAAATATCCCATTATCCTAATCTAATCCTATTTATCTATTATATGAAAATTTAAAATTCCCATAACCCCACCTACTCAACTACTAACCAACACCCTAGCCTTTCCTACATCCTTATGTCTCTAATCCTCACCTAATCCCCCATCTAACCCACACCTAAACCTCCATTATCTCTAAGATAATGGAGAAGCCTCTAGAATTGGAGACTTCCTTCCAGGTCTCTAGAAAACTCTATTTTTAGAAGTTTCCCAAGTAATTTAATACTCCTTGGATAATTTCTAACCATGGATCTCATCTCTCCAAATTCAAATAAAAACCCTTGATTTTCCCTCCTAAAATATATATAAGAAACCTCTCCCTCCACCCTCAAACCAACTAGAATAATTGTCTAAAATCCATGCCAAAATCAATCTAGCATTCTCATAAAAAATCCATGTCAAACTAGCAAAATCCTTCAATCATGTCATCACTACATCAAATATGAGTCTAATATGCAAGCATGAATCCTAGAATGAATATATAGAGAGGTAAAGTGATGGTAAGGAGTTTCTTATTATGCTAACTACCTTTCCTATTCATTCTTATTAGTGTGTTTAAAATTTTGTGTTTTTGATATTAAAATTTAATATCATAGATTTAATCTAAAATTTTGAGCATACACCAATTTCAGCATATTACCAACAGAGTATCAAAAAATTGTCATTTCAGATCTACACATTACCAGTAGAGTATCAGAAGACTTGTCATATCAATTTTAGAATATTCTCAGTAGAGTAAAAAAATCATTTTTTGTCATATTTCTCCATTTTTAGCCCCGTTGATCCTCAAACTTTATTTGGACACTTGAAATTCCATTCTCCACATTTTCTTCCTTGAAGTCCCATATCCTGATTTGACTCATAATTCACACAAATCTCAGTTTTCCCTTTTTTGGGGTTTTGCCATAACTTCTATTTTTATCCATTTACCTTGAAAATTTTCCACAATGTTCATCTCCCTTTTTTGCTCCTTTGTCCCTCTTTGATAAATTTTCCAGTTTTTTCATTTTCATTTTTAAAATTACCCTTTCCTTCATCAATCATTCTCCTACTATGCAAAAAATTAGTAAAAATACCTTTACCCCTTCTAATTTTACCCAAATTAAAAACTTTACTTAATAAACATGTCTTAACTCTAGTTTTCCTACCCATTGCAAAAACAAATCTCTTATTCTGGCCATGGTAGTAACCTAAATAGGAGCAAAAAACATGGAGTATGAGATTGCTTATGTCAAGACCCAAATAAAAGATCTTGATGAAAAGTTTCTTTGCCTCAATCTGTAGTATACCATCTTGAACAATAGATGGCATCTAGAGTCCTCTTCAGACACTGGGTTTTCTTCTTCTAACAATTTTCATGGGTCAAAGCTTGATTTTTCTCAATTTAATGGTGTAGATCTGACTAGATGGATCTATTAGGCAGAACAATATTTTAGTCTGCATAATACTTTTGATGTCATCGAATTCCCACTTACATATTTTCACTTAGAACATGAAGCCTTTCATTGGTATCATTCATATATCAAGGCTCATGATGATCCAATATGGACCAATTTTTGCACCCTCATTTTACAATGATTTGGCCCTAGTGCTTTTGATTACTTCACTAGATCACTCACTAAACTTCACCAAATAGGAACCATGAGAGAATATCAAATAGAATTTAAAAAAATGGACAAACACATAGATGGATTATCTAATGAATTCTTCAAGAGTTGCTTTATCAGTGGATTGAAGGATGCAATTCGATCTAAGATCAAAATGTTCCAGCCCAACACAATGACGAAATCCCTAGGGTTAGATAAGTTGACAGAAGACAAGATCATAGCTCAAAAATGATTCAAATCCAATTTTTCTCCATTCATAAATATAATTCCACAATGATCTCAGCTAATGCCAACCCCCAAAACTACTCCTATCAAGCATTTGACTGAAGTAGAGATGTGAGTGCATAGAGAAAAAGGACTATGTTATAATTTTGATGACATATTCACTTGGAGATATTGATGTGTCGAGCAAAATATCTACCTACTAGATGTGGGATTATGGTATTATTATGATGACAAATTCACTTGGGGACATTGATGTGTTGAGCAAAAGCTCTACTTACTAGATGTGGACTCTCCACCTGAAATTGAAATTTGAGAAGATGCTCAGGATACAACAGATGATCTAAAAGAAGCTCAATCGATTGTGAAACCTAATTTTCAAGAAGACCAATTAGAGATCTCTCTCATGCCTTAGCAAGATTTACCACCCCACAAACCATATATATTAGGGGTTACTTTAAGAAGATCCTTCTCACAATACTCATTGATTTTGGTAGCACTCATAACTTCATTGACCCTTGGATCACCAAACAGGTTGATTATTTTGTCCATCCTTTCTCTAACTTTGAAGGCATGATTACCAATGGGGGCACATTATCTTGAAAAGGGAAGTGTCATAATGTGTGTGTCTCTATTGGATATTATAACTTATACTCTAACATGTTTGCCTTGCCCTTAGGTAGATGTGATGTTGTTCTAGAAGCCCAATGGTTATGCACACTTGGACCCATCTTATGGGTTTTTTTGAACTTTGGATGTAGTTTATAGATAATGGGCAACAACACACATTAAAAAGCTTACACCCAAGGTCTCTCAGCATCATAAGTTCACATCACATGAAAAAACTTCTTAAAAATAATTCAAATGACATCATTTCCTAGATCCATTCCATTTAAATACAATCATCAATGGTCTCCAATACTCCTTCTGATTTACAAACCATTTTGCATAGGTATGCATGTGTCTTTTCCAAACCAATGGGTTTTCCACCTTTACGGCTAGAGGACCACCATATTTAGCTCCTTTCTAGAAGCTTCCTCCCAACATTAGGCCTTACCATTACCATTTTAGCAAAAGACCAAAATTGAGATGCTCATTCAAGACTTATTGAAGAAAGGCATTATTCACCCCAATACCAACCTATATGATTCCCAAATTCTCCTTGTCTAGAAAAAAATGGTTCATGACACCTCTACATTGACTTTCAAGTATTTAATCAAATCATAATCAAGGATAAGTTCCTGATCCCTTTTATTGATGAGCTTCATGGTGCTCATTTTTCCTCCAAGTTAGATCTTCACTCTAGATATCACCATAACTAACTTCATGAAGATGATATCCCTAAGATAAATTTTCACACACATGATGGCTACTATGAATTTTTGGGCATGCCCTTTGGCCTCAATAATGTTCCTTCAACATTCCAAGCATTGATGAATAAAATATTTTAGCCCTACTTATATAAATTCATTATGGTCTTCTTCGATGATATCTTTATATATAGTAAAACATGGTTTGAGCATCTCCAAGATCTGGTGCTTGCACTACAACTTCTATCTAATCATCGTATCTATGTAAAATAGTCCAAATGTGATTTTGGCTAGGAGGAAGTGGAGTATCTTGGGTATATTATATTTAACCCAAGGGGTTTGGGTGGATCCCAAAGAAAAAATTCATGACAAATTAGCCTCATCCTCAGACACTCAAGAGCCTCCATGGTTTTCTAGGGATGATTAGATACTATCACAAGTTAGTCAAGGATTATGGGAATATTTTAGCTCTGCTAATAGCTATGTTGAAAAAGTATTATTTAACATGGACATAAGTCTTTGAGTGTGCATTTAAATAATTGAAACATGATATGTGTAATACACTTATTCTAGCAATGCCATATTTTACCAAGACCTTCACTATTGAGAGTGATAATTGCAAAAATAGACTTAGTGTTGTTCTCCTCCAAGAAGGATGCCCCATTGTGTTCACTATTAAAACCCTTTTTGGCAAGAATTTAGTATTCTCTACTTATGAGAATGAAATGATGTCCATTTTACATGTAGTACAAAAGTGGTGCCATACCTACTGGGGAATCATTTTTGCATCAAAACTGATCACCAAAATCTAAAATATTTCCTAGAACAATGGGTCTCTAACCCATCACAATAGAAATATGGACTGGCCGTCACACCAAAAGTCTCGGGATGATTTGGGTCCTCTTCCAAACCCATATGACCAGTCACTGGCGATCATCGAGGCACAATTCCCTAGAACACGTGGTCACCAACCGCTCGGACGGACCTACGTCACTCTTTCGATAGGGGCCCCACCAGGGACATCACAGCCCACCACACTCCATAGGTCTCGACCTCGAGACCCCAGCTCTGATACCAAATTTAGAATCTTCTGATTCCTCATCCTCATAATAGGCCCACCTCACCCGATTTGCTTTGCCCTTAGGTCTCAAAGGACAATCATGATTAGCATCATATGGACCTTTGTAGTAGAAACAAAGCTTCTTCCTGTGTAGATCATTAAGAGCTTATTATTGATATTGATTCTTGTTAAGAAATTATTCTATGAAGACTGAACCAAGGGTTCCATGATTCCATTTGCATTGAAGAACGTCAACTCTTCATTGTGTGCGATTCAGAGGTTGTGAAAGATCAGCCGATCTATTGCCAAATTGAGAGATAACTTCATACAAAAGCTATCATAGGGGTTTACAAGTTTGAGAGATAACTTCACACAGAAGCTATCACAAGGGTTTACAGGTATTTTCATTATTTTGGGTTTTTTATTCAAGAATTATCCAGATATAGATCTTTGTATTAGCCCATAATTCTAAAGATCAGGATCAAGCATACAGGTTGTGCGATATCAGCGACCGTACAACTTCCATATAGATCCGTGAAAATCTGTACGCATCTACAAAAAGTTCAGGGACCGACATCGGTGAATAGGGACCTACAGAGACCAACATCGGTCGACATATTACCGACATCGACAAGTTAACGACTACAGGTCGACCGATGATGGTAGTATAACCGACTTCGGCGACTGTGTTTTTTACACAGCAGGCCGAGATGTACCAGATTCAGACCAGTTTGTGGAATATTCAGGCTATTAAGGCCGTACTTCCAATATTCTTTGTATACTTGACATAGGATCTCTATTGTAAGCTTATGAGCAAATAAATAAGAATTTATACTGTGATTTATTTATCTATTTGAAGATATTTTGCAGAAATTCAGATAAGCAATTCAGAGCTTTTGTTTTGATATTCGAAGGGATATTACAGTGGAGGTTAGAAAACTCATGGGTAATGACTATGAGATCACTTAAAAGAAGGGTAAGGATAATATTATGGTTGATGCTCTATCTTGCACAT
Source organism: Torreya grandis (assembly GCA_037957365.1). Taxonomy (NCBI): domain Eukaryota; kingdom Viridiplantae; phylum Streptophyta; class Pinopsida; order Cupressales; family Taxaceae; genus Torreya; species Torreya grandis. Next base: position 3,711,183 of record JARHVA010000501.1, read on the forward strand.
TTGTAGACCAATCTTCCCTTTTAGTTATATCCATGCCTATTTTGAATTGGTTGGACATTGTATAGTAGGGGTATATCAATGACTCCTCATTATCTCAAATCATTCAATAGTTGGCCACTAACCCCTCTATCATACTACATGATTCTTTGGATGGTGCTTTTTTGCAATACAAGGGTCATATGGTACTTCCCTAGAACATATATCTTTAATAGGTTGTATTCTATTAACTCCATACTTATCCATCCAATAGTACTTAGAGTTTCTCAAAACTTATGAGCAAGCATGATGTAACTTCTTTTAAAAGGGAATAAAAAGTCAATTAATTAAATGGTGGTTAAATGTGATACCTACCAATGCAACAAGGGTGAAACAACACTCATTCTTGGGTTGCTCTAACCCTTGCCCATCCCTACCAAGATTTGGATAGATATTTATATGGATTTCATTGAGGGGATCCTTAAATATATAGAGAAAATAGTGATCTTAGTTGTGGTTGATTACCTCTTTAAATATAGTCATTTTTTACCCTCGACCATCCCTATACTACCTCCACAGTCGGACAATTTTTCTTGGACCAGATTTTCCATCTTCATGGCATTCCTTCTTCCATTATCTCAAATTGTGGTACAACCTTCACCAACCATAATTAGATAAAACTATTTCAATGCACCAATACCCAACTAAAGATGAGTTTTAGGTATCATCTACAAATGGATGGCTAGATTAAAATTATCAACAAATTTTGGGAAAATTTCCTTCATTGCTTCACCTCAGAACAATAACATCAATGGAAAAAGTGGTTCGCTCTCACTAAATGGTGGTATAATACTTCCTACCACACTTTAACTAAAATGACTCCATATGAAGTAGTCTATGGTCAAGCACCACCAATGTTCCTTCCATACACCCTCAGTAGTTTACCAGTTCAAATGGTCAACATGATTCTCTAAACCTAGGATCAGATCCTTATTACCTTATGAGACAATCTTCATATGGCACAAAATAGAATGAAACAACAAGCTGATCAGCACTATTAAAATGCAATTTTCAAGTAGATGATATGGTTTTTCTTCACCTACATCCATAAAAATAATACTCCCTAAAACTCAAAGGGCATCATAAGCTAGCTCCCAAGTTCTATGGGCCATATAAGGTTCTCCAGAAGATTGGGTTAGTTGATTATAACTTGGAGCTCCCACCTTCTTCCCAAGTTCACCCACTATTTCATGTCTCTTATCTAAAGAAAGTTCTTGGCATAAACATCAAAGTGCAAACTATTTTACTAGAACTTGATAATAAAGGATCCATCCTTCTTGAATAGGTGCATATGACAACTTCGCTCCCATTCCATCATAGAGGTATTAATTCAATGGCATATAATGCAACTAAAGGTTGCAAGATGGGAACCACTCTTTCAGATTCAGTATCAATTCTCACATCTGAAGCTTTGAGGATAAAGCTTTTTCTAAGAGGGAGGGCATGTTAGGAACCTGTGCTACCCTTCTTTTTTACTTTATGAATATATTAATTACTATGGATGCATATGCCTTTTAAATCATCCCGTGAGAATTTTTTTTTTCCCACATTCATGAGAAGTAGTAGTTGCTTAGATTAGACTTAGTATATAAGTGTTGAGGCCAGTGAAGGCAACCATGAATTTATTGTACTAACCTTTCTCAAGGGAGGTTTCCCCCTTTAAGTGGCCTATGATCAATATAATCCCTTTAGTGTTCTTGTTAATTATATAAATCTATTATTTCAAGAATTTTCATTAAATAAATATGTTATTTCATGTATTTTCATTAATTTATTATAGGAGGATCCTCTCAACTTCAATTAAGGGTCACTATCAAAAACATTACTACCTACATTAACATAAATTTCACATAAAGACTACATAAATGACAAACCTACTACCATCTTCATACTTCAAGGATTCTCTATTGAATCCATATTTACACTTAGTCTACACAAAGACATTATAGATGTTAACATAAAAAACTATAAAAAGGTATTGGAAAACATCACTTACCCATCTCAAACCCCCCACTTTTTTAATATTCCAAATTATATATATATATATATATATATATATATATATATATATATATATATATATATATATATATATATATATATATATATATATATATATATATATATAACACATACATACACACACACACACACACACACACACCAAACTTATACTTAAAATTTCTTTCATTTTGCAGGGTGCTTTTAAATGCCTCTTCTATGTGCCACATTTTCTACACACACACACACCAAACTAATAATTATAATTTCTTTCATTTTGCAGGCTGCTTTTAAATGCCTCATCTATGTGCCACATTTTCAGCACTTGCTTTTCAATGAAACATTATACCGCCTAATACAATTGTCTTTCGATAAAATTTGATACAACCTTAGAAGTATTATGATAAAATATCAATAATGTAAATATTTCACTCATTACTATGTATATGCTACTTTTATTGAAACATCTATTTAATTTCTACATATTTTCTTTTTTAATCTTCTTTCTCAATATTATTACACTATTCTTAAAACTTTATTATTTATATGTTTCAATTACTTTATGAATTTAATTAACATTTTATTTTATTACACATCTTCCCAATTATCAAAATAATTTTCAATACAAATAGTTATCAAAAAATACTTAACCATAAACAATTTTGAATACAAAGGCGGGAACTAACCACTACATGACCCTTGTTTATAGGATGTGGATTATTGAAGATATGTAAGTTTGAAGACTAAGTTTAGGTAAGGTTTTTAATCGTATTAAATTAGTATATATGTATTAAATATATTTATTTGAAAAAAATTGAGATGTATTGTGGTTTTGACTATTAAAGTGTTATACATTGATTTAATATTCTATCATTTTTTTTTTAACTTTATATTCATGAATGATAAATGGTTTCAATCTAGTTATTCCACTATATCGAGCTCGAAAAATATTGTTTAGCATAACAAACAAATTCCAAACTCTATTGTATAGTCAAAATATCATGATTTTTTAATCATTTTATCCAAGTAATAATGAAATTCAAATGGATATCAAATTTAAAACTAACAAGCTATAATAACAGTTGCCCCAAGTTATGTTAGAATGAATGTACTTTTTTATTTCATAAATGTGTTTTTGTAAAGCAAAATAGTGCAAATTGATAATTTTACCTCACTTAAAACCCATGGCCATTGACCCAATGTCACCTCTTGTGCATGAAGTGTTAAAATACAATAATCTCATATTTATAGTGGAGGTGGCAATGGAAAATGAGGTCGTGTGTTCCTTCATACCACACAACAATGAACCATGTAAGGAGGAGCCATTTCATTCCATAGTGAGCTTGACCAATGGTGAAGTGGTGGGGAAGGGAAAGGTCATAAAAAAGATGCAAGTGGTGAAATATTTCAAGGTGAGTTGGGTGGTGATGGTAAGGGGAAATGATAGGGTATTTCAATAATATCATACACAAGAGGGCCCATATCATGCCTCAGACATGAATTCATGATAGTTGTTGGATTTACATGACCGACACCTATTGTAAATGGGTTCAAAGCTTACAATGTGGTAGCATCTTTGATTGGCCATTTTTTATTTTCAAGTGTAGACAAGGATGTCATGAGAGGTGATTTTATTGTAGCAAGGATCCAAGTCTAATGTGCAGCTCAAATTAACACTATAATTTTGTTGACATGGGGACAACACATCAAGGTCCCTAGTCTATCTTTTAGCTTCCATTCATCCGCACTACTAATATATAAAAATTGGATTAATTACATCAGGTAGAAGAGAATACATAAATTTTGTACTTGAACCCTATCAGGCATAAGATCATATATAAATGCCAACTTGAACCTTAGAATAAAAGCCAGCCATAATTGGATCTTGTCTTTTTAATCATCTTATTTACTCTTATATTATATTTATTAATTAATTATATAGTGTATGTTATATAATATATAATATTATATTAAATAACTATATACTATAATATATAATAACATATTTTTAATATTTATTATTAATACATATATTTAATAGTATATATATTGATAATATATAATACTACTAAATATAATATAACATAAACTACCTTTAATAAATATAAAAATATTATTAAGTAAATATTCCATATTTTTATATATTATTATAAATCCTTAAAAACTATAGGAATAAGGCTTAAAACATGTAGACTAAGGTTTTACATATTTTTTTAATGTTATATTAAAAAGTATACTATTGAAATAACGCACATTGATTGGTGAAAACCAAACACATTGACTTGCCCAAAACATGAGACCTATAATACCCTCTTGGACTAATAATTTTATAATAACCCCTTTTTATAAATTGAAATGGCTAATGAATCTACCTTTATGACTGAGGATAAACACTTTTGAATGGAACTATGAACTGGGAAAATGCTTTTGACAAGAGCTATGAATTAGTTTTGGAACACAACTAGGGGCCCAGTCCCCAAAATACTAAAACCACACAAACATAAATAATAATCCAAGCCAAAATAGATTGAAACTATAAGGAAAACCCTAACCACATGAAATAACACCCAAGCATATGAAGAAATAAAGATAAAAAATATAGTAGCAACATCACTACTTGATAGCCAAAGAGCAACAAAAGGTCAACAAACCTACCAAACATAGTATAAAATATTAAGGGAGAAGTAAATACACTAATAACAAATGCATCCAATGTAAATGAAAAATTATAATCATTAAATGAAACTAATATTTCCCCTCATCATAAAAGGAGGTCCCCCATCCTCCATTGGGAGTCATCTTTCCTCTGCCTCCTATCTCAACCTTTCAATTTTTTATTTTCACCCTTTCTTCTCAGATTTTGATCCCAAATTATATTTTGGTCTCTCAAACTTAGGTCAAGAATGGGAGGAGTCTTTCTCAATAGTTTATAAATAATTTTAAACCACAACAAGAACAATTACATCCTTCAAAATATCCACCTATCAAGGGAAGATCGCAAAGTATTTAGGTGAGGAGTGAGGAGGGGAAGAAGTAGGGTGATGGAAGAAATTTCCAAGATTATTCCACATGAAATATTGATCAAGGGACCCTTCCTTATTATTATACACCAAATGATAATGAGACTGGGTAGGCCAAAGGGCCTTAGAAGGATGCCCATCTACATGATGCCCTAGGAGATTATAATGGAAACATATGAAAGGAAGATCTTCATAATTAAGAAACTAAGTCCATGTGCCCCTAGAGGAGATTAGTTTAACCAAATGGAATAGAGGCTTGGAAATATTTAAGATAGTACACAATCTCTTATAAATATGCAACCTAAATATTTTTTATCTAGTTTCTTAAAAGACCCCACTCTATTGACCAATAGTTTGATGTGATGCTCTTTTCTCATGATTAGTGGAAGATTATATAACCTGAGCCAAAGAGGAACATTTGATATACTCATCTTTGCTAGATCAAAAATTTAAGAGCAATGGTAGAATAATAAATTATGGTTTCCAAATGATGAAGGACCAGATGACTAAACAAATTTCATGTTATAAAAACAACATAAGACCACTTGAAATAAACCATGACTGAGCAATGAATATAAAGGGACAACAACATAATTTCAAGTAGTCAAGGCCTGAGCAGAGAGATATTATATCATAAAAATGTCCACAAGCATTTACCAAACAAATATTTACTATCAAAATCAAGATCCATTTCCTAAATTGTAGGGTTTTAAATAACCAACTTTAGAGGTTCTTAGAGAAAAGCACATACACATCCCTGATGAGGAGAGTAGGTGAGGGAGATACTAGAGTAGGGGTGTGATAGAAAGGATCACCACCTCTCAAATAAATAGGTTGATGAAGATTAGGAAACACAAGCATGAAAATCAAGGTGAGATCAACAACAAAATACCCAAAGGAGAATGAAAACTTATAAAACTTCTTGTATTCATGGAAAGGGTTATCAACATTCTTGTAATTAATGTAGATCTAACACTTCTTTAAGGATGTCGCATCTAGACCATCGAGAGAAATGATTCCTAGATGATTTTTGGGTTGAGGATGAGTTATATTGAGAGCATTGGATCTTCTATTGGGGTCATAGGTCTACTATGCACCTACGTTAGTTGTAAAAAGGCCTATGTTTAACCTATCTACTCATGCACTATTGTCATTAACATTACCTACCATTTAAAATTCACCATGGGAGTCTAAAAAGCTCATTATATGTGAAGATATAATGGGGTAATTTGTATAGGAGGAAGATCTAACATTAATAACAACATTTATCTTATGAAAATAAAGGGACAATGATGGAATTCCAAGTAGTCAAGGCCAGATCAAAGAGATATTCTATCAAAATAAATGTCCACACACATTTACCAAACAAATATTTACTATCATAATCAATATCCATCTCCTAAATTTTAGGGTTATAAATAACCAACTTTAGAGTGTTCTTAGAGAAAAGCACATACACATCCCTAATAAGGAGAGCAGGCAAGGGAGATATTGGAGTAGTGGTGTGATAGAAAGGATCACGATCTCTCAAATAAATAGGTCAATGAAGCTTAGAAAACACAAGCATGAAAACCAAGGTTGGATCAACAAGCAAATACCCATAATAGAATGAAAAAAAACTCCTTATATTCATGGAAAGGGTTATCAACATTCTTGTAATTAATGTAGATCCAACACTTCTCTAAGGATGCCACATCTAAAACGCTAAGAGAGATGATTCCTAGATGAATGTTGGGTTGAGGATGAGTTAAATCAAGATAATTATATCTTTTATTGGGGTCACAAGACTACTATGTACCTACATTAGCTACAAAAAATCCTAGGTTTAACCTATCTACTCATGCATCAATGTCATTAACATTGCCTACCATTTAAAACTCACCATGGGAGTCTAACAAGCTCATTGTATGTGAAGAGATAATGGGGTATTTTGGATTGGAGGAAGATTTGACACCAACAACAACATTTATCTTAGCAACTAAAATGATGAAAACACTCTTTCCAACTCCTTCAACTTTATAAGGTTCAAAAGCCTCTTCGTAGCCATGTCACTTTGCCAGTCATAGTATTGGAAAATGTCTCAACTTTATTGCATGCATATTTGAGAATTGATTCTTAAGTATAAGCTTTATCCTTTAGATTTGATAAATTATAATCCAAATCATCCTATTCCTTAATATATTTAAACTTTTGATCAAATGCAAAATCCCTAGATGTAATGAAATCATGTAGATGATTGTTAGGGATTGGGCAAGCCAAAATTTTAAATTTGAATTTTGATTTCCCTCTCATTTTCCTATTTATGACCATTAATAAATCTAACTTTACAAAATGAAACATAATATATAATAAAACCCCACTAATCAAATTCTATAAAAATATTACAACAATGATTAAGGGTCAACAATAAGTTAAAACATTGATGGATAAAACCTCAAAGGGGCCACAAAAGGGCCAATGATGTGCCAAATATATATTAAAAGGATTTTATTTACCTTCAACAATGGGTTATGATAAAAAATAATGTCAAAAACTCATAAAACAATTATTTACGAAGAAAAATAATATTGAAACCCAAACATTATTCAATTTTAAACTAATAATTACATAAGGGAGGTCTAATACAAACATTGATAGAGTGAGATAAATGAAGACCATATTAATAAATAGAAAGTTCTAACCAATGAATGTAACCATTGCTCTTTTTTTCCTTAATATGGATGTGTGCTCCATCTTGAATTCTTTCATATTAGTCAAAAGAGAAAAGACCTGGTAAAATATGAAGGTCTTGTAGGGATTACACTCTTGATATTACAGTAAAAGTTGGGCCTTGACATTCAATAATACTAATATCAATTGTTGACTTGTCCAGTGTTAATTTTTGTGACTTATGTATTGTTAGAGCCCAAAACATTTTCAATATAAATTATTTAACATTATGATATAAATCAATAGTATTTATATTAATATATAATATTCTATATTCTCTTTAATAAAATAATATTAGATTCTATATTCTCTTTAATAAATTGGGCTCACAGGACTACTATGTATATAATATTATTGATGTGGGTTTTATGCACACTCCATAAATCTTATGAGGTAGCCTCTAATGTTCTAGGATTGGGAAAATATATAACTACAAGGCACAAGTTGTAGGGTATTTGATTTTATAACATCTTATTAGTGGATTAATAATGAGAAATATAGATTGTTTAAAATGGATGGGTCATTGTGGGTGAACCTAAATGTACTTGAAATGGGTGGGAAATGATGTTTTCAACTAAGGTGGGAAAGACTTCTTTAAAAAAATCAAAAATAGGGAAAGGAGGGGTAAAAAAGAGGCATGTGGACCACACAAGATGAAAACCTTTCAAAACCAACACTCGAACTAAGGTAGGACAATAAATTAGGAGACCAATATTTGTTGTAAGTTTTTATAGCACACCAACAATCAAACACATTAAGGAGTCAAAGGGAACCAAAACATAGTAAACATAAACATACATAACCAAAGGTTATTGTATTTGTCATATTACTATTGCACATCTACAAGGGGAGATTATAATCAGCATACAAAAGGCATACAAATTAGTTATAGCTTAAAGTGAATTACTATATCAAAAAGATAACTCATGCAAACATAAAGAACCAAGTTACCATAATGATAACACTTCTTACATAGTCCACTGAATTAGAGAAGAAACAAGATTTCCACATCAAGATCCTATTATCAGAACTTCTTAGAATTTCCTTTTAATCTCAATATCCAAAATTCTCCTCCTTTTGGAAAAGTATAATACAAGTATATCTAGGCTTGGGATGGGGAAGGCCTCATCTATCAAGCACGATCTAAATTTACATGTTCAAAAATAACATTGTATCTTAATCTCATACAGAACATGCTTGCACATTATTGATTACTCAAAGTAGATCCTTCAATTATAAATACAATGTACACATACAACATATATATGGAACCAAAGTTCTAATTTAACAAAAACATGCAAGTACATATTTATATTTATCATAGTGATGATGTGGCACTACTAGCTGAAGAAGATGGTAGAGTAATAGTTAGAGAAACTAGAGTTGTCATTGTTGTTCCTTGTGGGATTAAAACTAGGCCCATGAGAGTTTAAAAAATTATAAATCCTAAAAAATTGGGAACCATGAGTTGATGTGGCAACACTAATAGCTAGTTGTGTACTTGTTTTTTACCTAAAAATTGTCTCCTTAGCCTTAATTTATTTAAATAAAGTGTGGGACACATCAAAATCCTTATTAATAATGCAAAAATCAAGTAAATAAGGCTTGAAAATCTTGATGGTTTCAACTATCAATCTTGAATGTTTTATTTTTAAACACCTAAACTTGGCTCCCAACGTTTTCTGCCTTGGTTATTCTATCTTTCAAAAGACTTATTAGTTTTAAGACTTCATCATTGGTTTTATAAGTTATACCCTCCATTTCCTCCTTAAATTTGTTTATTTTTATTTTAAGGATGTTATCATAATTTGGAATATTGACCAATTTACCTACAAGAGTGATCACATCGATAACCCTCATGTCATTAAAAATCCCCAAAGCTTGGTTCGCATGATTTATAAAATGTACTAACAAGGCCTTCATCTAATTGTGTCTTGTAAGGGAAACATCTCTCTTAGTAATAACATAGTTTAGGGCTAGGCCTTATCCTGACTAGACATCAAGTTTAATTGGTTGAATGCATTGGTTTTAGAGCATTGAATCAAGAAATTTAGTATTTTTTCTAATTCTTTAAACCAGTGCCATAACTTAAGCACCTTATTTCTCTATGTTTATATTTCTATCTTGGAAACCTAAATATATGATACATCTATGTGGCTTCACTTTGCACACTCACAAAAATTTCTAGAGGAGCCTGAATAGTTTGCATCTACTATAATCTTTGATACTCTTCATCCTTACTCTGATATATCTTCTTCATGTCTTCACTAGTAGTGCCCACAAAATCAAATAAGTCTTCATTTTATTCATTAGGATCATTGGGATCCCTCTTATCTTTCTTTGATAAGGGAAATATATTTTCACTTTTTTCAAATTCCATCTCCTCCCTAGTTATGAAATTCATTGCCTTCCTCTTCCTTACCCACTTGATGGTTCCACCCTTCTTAAAAAATTTGGGTAGAGACTGTAGGTAATTATGTAAAAGTATATTTTGTCTCTCTTCCCTCATATTTTGCATTTCTTTTACCCATTGGGGAATGATAAATTCCCATATTTCTTCATCTAGAATTGGGTCTTCAGATATGGAAAGTGGAGGAGTCATAGGAGGGGGTGTTGTATCTAGTGGTGTCAATGATACACTTATTTGTATTGGGAACTAGAGAGCTGGATGAACAATTTTAATCTCATGGGGAAGGTTACCTTATTGGAGTTACCTCAACCACATACAAAGTTAAACCTAGGGTCCTATTTCTAGTCATTATGACTAATTATAGGGGTAAATTCTTTAGTATGGGAAACTCTAACTGAGTTGACTATTTCTCAAGAATTTGTGGCACTTTGGGGTCAAAAAAAAAATAGTAACTAGACTCTTAAAATGGATTTCCCTCTTAGAATCCTTTATTAGCTTGGAGGAATAAAGAATAGATAAATCAATAAAACTAGATATAAGAATAGATGAAGGTAAATCTGTAACTAGAACCTTTATACTAGAAATAGATAAAATAAGGGAAGAAACTACCTCATTAATGTTTTGTCTCTATTCTCTTTTGAGAATTTATTGATCCAAAGTGTTAGTTGGGGTTTCTTCTTGTTGTTGACCTCCCAAATTCATGGCTTTAACTTTTTCTAACTCTGACTCTTCGTCATCTGGGGGCACCTCCTCATTTATTTTTGGTTCTAACCCCTTCATTATTTCTTCATCATATTATTCATCATCATATTGATACTCAACTAAATATACAACTTTCTCAATCTCTTCTTCCTTTAATTTCATTACTTATTCTTCTAGGTTTTCTTCTATGGTGGGAAGACCAAGTAATGCTCTCTCTTCTAATTGCTTACCCTTGGAGGAAGTGGGAAGATATTTAGGTTTCCTCCGGTAAGTGAATATAAGAGGATTGAAATATGAGGGAGAGGGTGAAACAACTGTAAGAACTATAGTGGGGGAAAGCATTACTAAATGTGGTGGTGAATAAATAGTTGGTGGAATAACAGTGGTAGAAATAAGGGTGATCAGATTTGGCATGGTAGGTAGTGCTTGAGAGGAGTTATCCTCAATGATATTCATGGATGGAGGTGAACTTACCAAATATGCTTGAATATATAAAAAATATGCTTGAAAGAATTCAAGGATACTAATCTAAATAGATGTTGTGAGAGGTGACAGAGGTATCATCATAAAAGTGTTCTTCCTCTTTCCATCTATAGGAGGTGTGGACTTATCCTTGGTTTTTGTCATTCCTAAAACTAGAAAAATTTCAACTGAAGATGTGGAGGGTAGCTAAGGACCAGGGAGGCCCTTTAAATTTTATTTCCTTATTTGAGGATCAGACTTCCTCTAGTTGCTTAACTCTTCTTGTAAATATATGTTTTCCTCTACAAGAGAGGGAGATTATCTTGATTTATTGAATCTCATGACTGGGTTGGAGGCCACTTATGGCTTCATATACTTTTTATTTATTATTTTGTAACCTTGAGATCATATTGGAAGGATTAAACCCATATCATAGACATTGGCTTATTTTTCATCTTCATCTATACCTCAGTGTCATTTGATGCATTCAAAAAAAATATCATCATGATCATATTTTTGGTGACCATATGAAATGTTCACTTTCTTCTTGTCCTTAAGGTATTACAGGTATGCTCTTATCTTCTTCCTAAGGTCCCATTCCCTAAATGGTGACACCTTAAAATTCTAATAAGTTCTAGCTTTACCAACTTGGTTAAAATGTGGAATAATCACAAACTACAGTTGCCTAATGCTCAAAGGGGTTTTAAAGTAATATGCCAGATGCTTTTGGCCTAGCTCCTCATCAATGTTTTTGTATATTTGGGAGTCTCTTTCCTCTATAATTTTATCTAGGATATGGTGTGGTAGCCATAATGGAGATCCTTTTGTTCCCTCTATTTTGATGACCATGATGTTGGGGTAAACCCAGTAATCCCCTATTTACTAACACTTCTTATTAGGTTTTTAAACAACCTAGGCATCTGGGTGACATAAATTACCTTATACATTTGAGGATATATTTCATCACATATCCTTTGAATTTCATTCTTTAAAATGTATAAAAACATGAAAGAGTAATCTTCATAGATTCTATTACCCAGATACTCTATTAAGGGCTGACATAGTTACCCATGGGTCTTGTAAACTATGCTTAATACCACATCCAATAAGTAAGATATCATGTAAAAATTACCATCAGTTGGCCTTTGATCATGATAGAATATTTGTGTCTTTAGCCTAATGTTTGTGACCTCTCTCAGGGCAACAATCTTGTTAGAATTTAAGAGGATGTCAATCAGTGGGACCCACTCGACCTACACATACATTGTGCTCGAAAAACCATATAAGCACCATGGATATCTTAATTTTTGGTCTAAATTTGAAAATACAATTGGATGAAATCCATTCCTTTTAATTTTTCTTTGACGTTTTACCAGCCATTTTTTAAGTTTTCTTTCCACAATGTTATGCTTGAGCCAAACCTTGGTCGAGACTCAGTTATATATGGTCTTAGGGGATAAAATTCTAAGATATATATCAAATGCCCTACCCAAAATATATGCAACTATGCTTTTGCATTTTCTAATCTGAAATCAATCCCTATAAAAGTTTCCATTAAGAAATGAATTTCTAAGTAGGTTTATACAAGGCATTACCTCTGATTTTTTCACTACATGGTGTAGACCTTATACTTTAATGGGTATCAAGTCATCAATTTACTACTCATCTATAAATATCTAATCTAGCACTGAGTAAGGTGCCATATCTTCCATAGTATCCCAAATCACCAAGTAATGAAGGAATTTGAAGTCGAGGGCCCTTTTCTCAAATATAGTATCCATGTATTTGATCCCCCTAGTAAATGAATATATGGAAGGGGATAGAAGATGCACTTACTTTGAAGAGGAGTCAATAATATGTGTTTAAATGTTGTAATTCTTTTTGTAAATTACCTAGGTCACTCTTGGAATCTTATTAATAAAACTAGGGCTTTTTAGATGTTTGAGGGCTCAAAGTTGTAAAGCTTGATCAAGAGAGTAATGGTGAAATGACTATCCTTTTTTTAAATTTTACATATATTACTCAAAAAAAATGAGATTTAAATATGTTCATGTGTTATCAATGTGAATAACTATATTTTGATTTAGTTCCCATTTCAGTTACCATTTCAATTTGAATGTGCCAATCACATTTGGTAGGTTAACTTGCCAAATTGGAAACAATTCATTAACTTTATATGCCCAGTTACCTAGTTTAAGATAATTATCCCTTCTTTGTTTACCAGATCATTTTCTTTGTTATCAAATTACTTTATGCATACCATAGCCATGCATCCTATGGATTGTGACACTTGTCTAATCCCCACTTGTTCAAACCTTTAGACTTATAATATTGCTTTATATGTTTTGGGGCCACGAGTTAACACGATTAAGCCACGTAGAAGAATCTCCTACCTATAGAGGTTAAAGAATTTAGAGTTGTGGTTATTTGTATATTTGAACTATGTATGTTGTGGAAGGCTCTAGGTGAATGGAATGTAGACATGTAGTATGTTCTCAGAGACCTAAAAGCTTGGAGGTTTGAAGCCATTAGACTGTGTTAATCCTTCTAGGATTATGGTTGATGACAATATGCCAAATATCAACCACTCAGACTATGGAAGCTCAGACCCATTAATTGATTGAAATTTTTGTAAAGCCTCCATATTTTTAGGTTCATGAAAATGTACCATGTGGCATTTTTTTGGATCTTGAAGACTCAAGTCACTTTGAATTTTCATAAATTTTTTATGGCTCCATGTAATGTTGTAATGCCACCTATCTCAATCCCAGATAATAAATAAAAGACCTGATCATGGGTGATTAATAAGTCCCTATCGAGAGTCCAAAAATCATAAAGTAATAAGAATACTAGGATAAATAATATTATATAAGTTAGTCATAAATCAAAATTCCTATTTTTTAAATGAACTTATAAATACCCAAGGTTTAAAATATTTCAAATAATCATTCAAGCTTTGATCTTCATAATTCAAACTTATATAAATTTGGACTTTTGAAAATAACCTTAGACTTTTAAATGAATGAACTCATATTATAGACTTCTAAAGTCTAAGAGATCCTAAATAAGGATTTCCACCACTAGTGGATCCCTATTTTAAATCTTAAAATGGGATGTGTGTGTTAGGGGAAAACAAATGGTGACTCACAGTTTTGAGATCCCAAAATTTTATCAATGCATCAAGATAAAACATCAGTTTCACAAAGACAATAAGTAAACCAAAATTTAAAATACATTCCTACTTCCTCAAGCAACATACTAGCCCTTTCCATTCCTTGGATTTGTATGTATGATCTAGTGAAATCAATACTTACTAGTTATGAAAAGTTTTGACAAAGACCTGAATAACCAATGGAAGTTTCATTTTGACTTGATTTAGTAACTAAATAGTATGGAAATCCTGGAAATTACTCTGTTACTAGCCAGGCATCCATATCCTTGATATAGATACCTCTGAGTCCACTCAAAGCCTTGCTTTACAGTTAGCCAGACATTCATAACCCTAGAGGAGATTACTTGAATCACCCATATTTTATCAATTTGCATGAATTTATTTTTACAAAAATAGAAAAGGGTTGGGAACCACCATTGGTTGGGTGTAAGTATAAGAAAATTTATTTTGTCAATATGTCCCTGCCAGTGTATATCCAATTCTATGTTTATGATCTCTCATCCAAGTTTGAGCATGAAATAGTGCCTTTAATATTTTGAAATAGAAATTATTTATAAAATTTCCATGAGTTTATCAAAGTAAACCCTATAATTCCAAAAAATCCATTACTCCCAAATCAGAACCTAATTTTAATCATAATACATATCTTAACTCTAAAAAATCTTGTACCATCAGAGTAGATCCCTATGCATACCAATCTTGCAACTTAATATTTTTCCCCCTTGTTTTTGGAATATGATTTTATATTTTAATTATAGTAAATTGGGGATTCTATTCTACAATTTAGAAAACTAACCTATAAATCATAATAATTAATCTACTGAAAGCAAAAATTTAGGAAACTAGAAATCTAATCTAGAAAATAGGAAATTTAATCTAGAAAATTGGAAAATAGAAATCTAATCTAAAGTAGGAAATATAATTTAAAAATAAGTAAACCTAATCTATAAAGTAGGAAATATAATTTAATCCTAGTCTAAATTTCTATTTATTTTTTACTCAGATACATCTCCAGTTTGAGCAGCCATGAAGTAGTGCTTTAAAAACTATCCATTGACTCAAAAGATGAGGTCATTACCTTAGAGGTCTTTCAACTAAAAGGCATTATTACCTAGGATTTATGATATATAATATGATACAATCCAAAAAGGAGTGAACTTATCATGTTGTCCCTTCTATTCATGTACTTTATCCCATAAAATTACTAGGTTTGAAATCCTAAAGGCATTGATCTTGGATCTTTTATAAAACCACCATTTAATAATATCATGATTTTTACTGAAGTTGTGAAGTGCTTTAGTTATTTCATCCTCCATCTCAACTATCTCAATTATCTTAGATTATATTATCTCATCTTCTTTTATGTATTCTTACATGAATTGGTACACTAGTATCTTGAGAATTATAGGGAAGACTATTTGTAGTCCATAAACTAGTAAAAAAGGTGAATCCTTGAGAGCTTATTTGTGTCTAGTTTTGTCTACCCATAGTATATATTTAAATAAGATAATCCATTTTATTAGTTTATCTTATGCAAATTTCTTAATGGCATCCATCAAATTCTTATTGGTGGATTTGGCCACTCTATTTCCCTACAAGTAATAGTTCAAGGAGAACTTGAAAGTGCTCTGATTATTGTGATCCCACTCAATGAATTCAGTAGACTTGAATATTAGACACTTATCACAAACCATGGAAATTGGAGTACTAAACTTGGTCTCTATATTCTCTTCCAAAAACTTGATAACATTGATTACTCTAAAATTCTTAGTTGCCACAGCTTTTGTCCACTAGTGTAGTAGTCAATAGTTGCTAGGAAAAACTTGCATCTTACTAAATAAGTTAGGTTTTTCACCCTAATAAATTCAAGGCCCCATTGGGAAAATTGGCATCCTTATAATACTTGGTGTAGAGGCATGGCAACATTCATTACGTTCTTTCCAAATACCTCAAAACTCTGACATGTCCTAGCATGACTATTCACATCCTTGAATATTGTGGGCCAATAGTATCCCATCCTCAAAATTCTAAGGGCTATAGTATTTTGAGAGGGATTCCCATTGCCAATATTATGATCTAAGTTATCCAGGATGCCCTTAGCCTCTCCTTCTAAAATCCATCTCAGATATATGCCTTCATAATTATTTCTATGCAATTTTCCTTTATTTATTATGTAATGGGCAAATTTGAGCCTAAGGGCTCTCTTATATTCTCTACTTAATTCAAGAGGACATGTACTTATAAGTAAGTAGTGAATGAACTATGAGTACCATTCTCCACCAGATATTTGAGCTTTTATTGATTTTCTCAATGTGTAAACATGGATTAGATTTAATCATCAATTGAATGATTCCCTAAACTCTTACCATTTTAAATGGTTTGATCTCAAGGTCAAACTATTAAATTTTGGCCATACACTTTTTCTCTTATTTTCCCCAACTCATTCTGGCCAAGTGTGAGTTTGACAGCTAGGTCAGGGATGATGGTGTATGTTTTATTTCATAGAATATAGTTCTTAATGTTTTTATAGTTTTGATCAAGGCATATATATGTTTGTCTATCATGGATTATTTCAACTTTGTATCCATCAAATTAGTTCTCATGAAGGTAATGGGAAGTTCATTTTCTTCCACCTTTTATGTAATTACTTCAGCAACAATATGTTCTAAGGCAAAGAAATAAAGATAAAAATCTTTATTGAAATTTGGACTAATCAGAATTGGGATGAGAGAGATTGTGTTCTTGATATACATGAAGTCTTTCTTATATTTTATTGTCTACTTGATCTTGGCATATTATTTTATCATAGCATTTAATGGCTTAACAATCTCTACAAAACTAGAAATAAATTTCCTTACAAATTTAATATTTCCAAAGAAAGATTGTAGATCTTTATTGTTGTTAGGTGGGGTCAATGTATAAATGGCTTGAACTCATTTTGGATCAATGGAGATCATGTCTATGGTGATGATATGACCCATGTGTTTTCCTTTAGATACTCCAAAGATGTTCTTCTTTGGATTGAGAGAGACATCATATCTTATGCATTTATCAAATACCTTTTACAGATGTTCTAAATGATAAATATTTATTTCAAAAACATAATTAGTTCATCCATGTAGATGATGATACAGTTCCCCACCAATATCTAAAAGGCAAAATCCATTGCTTTTTATAAGGTGTCTTCTGCATTCATTAGGTTGAATGGAATCCTTTTATATGTAAAATTTCTGTATTTGGTTATGAAGTCATTTTTCATCCTATCTTCTACTTCAATTAGTACTTGATTTTAGCCCAAGAATATATCCAAGAAAGACATCATCTCAGATCCACTTACCATCTAGAATACCTCTTTTAAAGAGGTTAGAGGGTAATTATCTTTCCTTAAGGCTCTATTCAAGTTTCTAAAATCAACACAAAGTCTAATTTATCTATTCTTTTTTCTAATTAGTACTAGATTGGCTACCCAGGTCAAATGTTTTATTAAGAAAACAATTCTAGCATCCAATAGTTTTTTTACTTTAGTCTATATAAATGTTCCCAAGATTGGATTCACTAACCTCTATCTTTGCATGAAAGGTTTGTGCTCTAGTTTCAGGGGGATGGTATGTGTGATCACCCTAGATTCAAATACCTTCATGTCATCATATCACCATGCAATGACATACTTATACCCTGAAAGCAATATTTTCAACCTTTATATTTTCATTTTATATGCAACTCAAGCCTACATTCATAAATTAGTGATTTTGGTTACTCTCCATATTTATTTAATGAAATATGGCTCTATTGTTTTGAGTTGTTTTTACTTTTGAGCCTGAGGATTTGTATCAAAATCCCATTCCAAGTAGACCATGCCTAGAGAGATGTGATTCTCCTTAAGTTACAAAATTCCATCTTCTTCCATGTCCTCAATTCACATTGACTCAAAATTTCCTTCATTTATTATCTAGGCTTCAAAAACTCCATAATTATTCATGGACTGCACAATTTTTTAATCATATTTAAAAACTTGGAAGTTGTCTACATTGTCTAGGATAGAAGGGTAAGGAACTAGGTCCACTAATAATTTATGTATTTTAGACTCTTGGAGTGGTGCCAAATTGGCAACTAAAGATGTTAATGAGTATTTTATATGTTTTTTTCCCTTGGGATGGATTTGATGTTAAATGCTTCAAAGGACTCAATTAGGTCCCATGATTAGTGCTTGTATATATTTAAATAAGTGAGTTTTCACTGGCATTTATTTTTGATCTGATTCATAACCAATTTAAAATCATTAGATATTTGTAGTTGTTTAAAATTATGCTTTAGTGCAAACTCTAGACCTAGAATTAGAGCTTTGTATTAATAAAGGTTGTTGGTGTCAGGAAACTACAACCTGTATGAAGCTAGGTATTGCTTGTATTTTAGGTCTTTGAGGTCCATGCCAACATCAAAACCTTGCTTTGATTGGGCACCATTGAAATGAAGGGTCCACAATTGAGAAGGACCTTCATATTATTTTTTATGAAGTTCCTTCTTAGTGGTAAAATTATACACACCTACATATGAAGAGACAAAATCTAATCTCATTTTTTGAGTTGTATTCAATAATCAAGTACCTCATATTTATCCCTTGAAATACCCTAATCTAGTTTACTACTCCTTTCTAGGGTAAACACATGAAATAAATTAGTGGCCATGTACCCATTCAATGTCTTTAACCAATCTCAACTCAGTAATAGAACTTAATCTTTTAGAATGTCCACAACCAAAATATCTATGGTATGTTGCACATGTCATTCAAATGTCAATTGAATGTGCATGTTTATTAATTCATCAACACATGAGACTAAATAATTATCCAATTATAGGACCAATCTCTTTGACTTATCTAGAGTTAAAACCAACTTCTGGCAGATAGCTATCAACATCACATTGGTTGAGGCTTCAAAGTCTACCTAGCAGTTATGTACATTTTTTTCAAACATTCAAATAGTTAGTATAAAAGGTGGCACTTTGGGATTATCTTTAAATACCATCATGTTAGCATGGATAAATTTAGATTTGTCAAATGTCTTTCCTATTAGAGCCTTAAGAAATAACACTCTTTATTCAGTTATTTGGGTTAACTTGTGGAGGCTAATGTTAGCCTTGATCTTATTCATATCCTCAACAATGTTATACCCTCTTTTAACTTGGTGTTATGAATTTTACAATTGGTCTTTCTCCTTAGGAGGATATAGATTGTCATTGGAATTAGATCAAGAAGAGCAGTAGTGTTGTTGTTAAGAGGTGTTGAATTAGTCACATGCTTCTTTTTCTTAAGATTTTAATTGTTCCTTACCTGGTGGTTGTACTGTTGGAAGGCATGAATCTCATTAGTATTATCTTTAGGATTATTATCATATTCCACTGGGAAAGGGAAGTCATAAGTCTCTTAGACCATAAATTAATTGGTATGGCTTGAGGCATTAGATGAAGATGGAGTTAAATGATTAGCAAAATTCTCTTGTCTATCCTTCTCCTTCTAAAATATCTCAAAAGTAGTGAAATTTTTGATACAGTCTAATTTACCATGATGTGTTGTGTTGTAAACCTTGCAAAAATTAGGAAGGGTTTATTTTATGATATTGACCTCTAGCATCCTATTGGTTGGCCCTTGTTGTTCTTGATTATTTCCATACCTATTAAAAGGCTTATTATATCTCTAAAACTCAAAGCTCTAGTTAGTGTTATGGCCTCTAGTGTTCCCCATATACTTTTACATGTTTAGGAATTCACTACTCAATTTTTAAATAAATTTTTGGATAAATTCCAATTTTATTGTTTTAGAATCAAAATTGGTACCCTATTCCAAATTAGTATTAACTAGGATCAAGGACTGATTCAAGTTTTACTAGCTAGGGGAAGAATTATTCAAGAAGCCAAGGTGTTGATTGGGTGGAACCTGAGTTAAAGGGAATTGGTTACACCTGATTCTAAATTTGGGCTATATTATTATGGTTTACATTTAAAATTGAACTAAAATCTAAGAAAATAGGACCAAGGTTGAGTGGGGCCAAAGATTGTAGTTTAGGGTTTAATTATTTATCTATGTTGATAGCCTCGACATAAGCCAAAGGTAGTGTGTCAATACCGATAGCTCTACACAAGATAATAATAGTTAAAGGATCTAAGTCCTTTTTATACATCTCGAGGGACAATTCCTCATTAGGTGTGTAGGCAACCTTCAATCTACTATACATCTTCTAAAATATAGCTTTGAAGGCATGAATTGGTTCATTAAGTTATCACCTCATATTAGCAAAGTGTTAGTAAATAACACTTGCACTAGTGGCATGACCAAATTATTCCCAAAAAGTGTTTTGAAACTTTTCCCAAGAAGTAAGGGAACCTTCTAAGATATTTAGAAACTATTCGTAAGCCATGTCTTATAACGTGAAAGGGAAATTTTGGCAAGTCACATCTTCATGTGTTATATTCAAGATTCCCAAAGCAATTTTAAAAGACTCAATATGTTCTTATGCAGTCCTTCCTCTTGAAAGAGGAAAAGAAGGTAGTTATTTCTCTAGTTTTTTGGGCAAGTCATGGACAATGTCAACAACATTGATAGCCAAAATAGTTAGCTAGGTTAGACCCTAAGATAGAATCTAGAGTTGAGATTGGCTGAATATTGGGCCATCAATATTATTAGAAAATGAAGTTATCTTCCTAGAGAGAATGATTGATCCCTTGGTTCTCTCCTAAATCCTTTATCATACCTAATTTTTCTATGTATTTTCAAAGGTGGGAATAGTAAATTAGTGTCTAAGGTTGACCTTGTTAGTCTCTTGGGCACTTTTATTGTAACTTAAATGATATTTTCAAAGAAAATAGAGGTAGAGGTTCAAGCCCTCCTTATAACACTAAAAGTAAACTCCTTTTGATTTAGGTTTTATGCACACCCTATAAATATTATGAGGTAGCCTCTAACATTTTAGGATCAGTGAAAGATATCACTCTAATGCACAAGTTTCAAGGTATTTGGTTTTATAACAACCTATCAGTGGAATAGTGGTGAGTGATACATATTGTTTACCATGGTTGGGTGGGCTATGGGTGAGTGTAGATATACTTGAAATGGGTGGGAAAATGATGTTTTTAACTAAGTTGGGAAGGACTTATAAAAAAACATGAAAAGAGGGAAAGGAGGGGTGGAAAATAGGCATGTGAACCACATAAGATTAGAACCTTTCAATATTAGCACTTGAACTAAGGTAAGATAAGAAATCATAAAACTGATATTTATTGTAAGATATTGTAGCACACCAACAATCAAACATAGTGAAGAGTCAAAGGGAACCATAACATAGTAAACTTTAACTTGCAAAACTAAAGGTTGCAGTGTTCGTTAGTTTTTTATATACACATATACAAGGGGGATAATTAATTAGCATACAAAATTCATTCAAATAGACTATAACTTAAAGTGAATAACTATATTAAAAATTTTGATTATGCACAAACAAAGAACTAAGATATCAGAATGATAACACTTCTTCAACAGTCTACAGAATTGGAGAAGAATCAAGATTTACACATCAAGATCATATTAAAATAACTTCTGAGAATTTCTTATTAATCTCAATATCCAAAATTCTCCTCCTTTTATAAAATTATAATACAAGTATATATAGGATTAGGATGGTTAAGGCTTCTTCTCTCAAGCATAGTCTAAATTTATATGTTCAAAAATAACACCATATGTCATTCTCATGTAGAGCATGCATGTACATCATTGATTACACAAATAGATCCTTTAATTATAAATACAATGTACACATGCAATGTATATATGGAACCAAAGTTCAAACTTAACAAAAATATACAAGCACATATATATATTTATCATAATGTTGATGTGGCACACTAGCTGAAGAAACCCAAATGCCATTCAAAGTATCATACAACTCTATGGCTGCACTTTACACACTCAACAATTTCTAGAGGAACCTAAATATTTTGCATCTATCACAATATTTGATATTATTCCTCCTTTATCTAATACATATCCTTTATGGATTTACTATCAATGTCCATAAAAGCAAATAAATCTTCATTGGGACCATTGGGACCATTGGGATCCCTCTTACCTTTCTTTGATAAAGGAAATAGATTTTATCTTTATTTAAATTTTGTCACTTCCCTGGTATTGAGGTTCACCACCTTCCTCTTCTTTACCCACTAGATGGTTCCACCTTTTTTATCAAACTAGGTAGAGACTATAGGTAATTTTGTAACAACCAGATTTTGTCTCTCATCCCTCATATTTTGCATTTATTTTACCCATTGAGGAATAATAAGTTCCCCTATTTATTCATCTAGATTTGGGTCTTCAAATATGGAAGGTGGAAGATTCATAAGAGGGGGTGTTATAGCTGGTGGTGATAATGATTCACTTATTTGTATTAGGAACTGGAGAGGTGGATGAACAATTATATCCCATGGGGAAGGTTCCCTTATTAGAGTTGCCTTGGCCACATATAAAGTTAAACCTAGGGTCCTCTCTATAGTCATTATGACTAATTATAGGGGTGACATCTATGGTATGGGTAACTCTAGTTGAGTTGACTATTTCTCAGGAATTAGTGGCATTTTAAGGTAAAAACTAAAATAGTAACTAGACTCTTAAAATGGACTGCCTTCTCAAGAGTATTTATTAGCTTGGACAAATAAATAATAGGTGAATCAATAGAAATAGATATAAGAATAGCTAGAGGTAAATCTGTAGCTCAAACCTATGTAACATAAATAGATTAAATGAGGGAAGAAACTACCTCATTAATGTTTTGTCTCTATTTCCTTTGTGTGGATTTCTTGATCCAAAGTGTCAGCTGGGGTTTCTTCTTGTTGACCTCCCAAACTCATGGCTTTAAATTTTTCTAAGTCTAACTCTTCATCATCTAGGGATGCCTCCTCATTTATTTTTCATTCCAACCCCTTCATTATTTATTCATCTTGTTCCTCTTCATCATCTAGATACTCAATAAAATATATCACTTGCTTAGACTCTTCTTTCTCTATTTCCATTACTTATTCTTCTTCCAAGTTTCTTTTATGGTGGGAAGACCATATGATGGTATCTCTTCTAATTTCTTGCCCTTAGAGGAAGTGGGAAGATATTTAGGTTTCCTATGGTAAGTGAATACAAGGGGAATGGAATATGAGGGAGAGCATGAAAAAACTAAGGGAGATACAATGGGGGAAAACATTACTACATGTGGTGGTGAAGAAATGGTCAGTGATACAATAGTGGTGGAAATAAGGGTGATCAGAGATGATTGAGGGGATGTATCCTCGGTTATGGTTATGGATGGAGGTTAACTTACTAGATATTCCTTAACAAATAAGAAAAAATCTTGTAAAAATTCATGGAGACTAACTTAAGTGGATGTTATGAGAGGTGACAGAGGTGTTATCACAAAAGTGTTTTTCCTCTATCCATCTCTAGAAGGTGTGGACTTATCCTTGATTGTTGTCATTATTAAAACTAGAGAAATGCCATTTGAAGATGTGGAGGGTATCTAAGGACCAGGGAAGCCCTTTAAATTTTCTTTTTGTATTTGAAAATTAGACTCCCTCTAGCTACTTGACTCTCTTCTTATAAATATATTTGTTCCTCTATAAGAGAGGGAAGTTGTTCTTGATTTCTTAACTATTGTTACTAGGTTGGAGGCCATTGATGGCTCCATACCCTTTGTGATAATTATTTTATATCCCTAATATCATATTGGAAATATTAATCCCATATCATAGACACTAGCTTATTTTTCATCTTCATCTATAACTTAGTGTCGTTTGATGCATTCAAAAAAAATCATCATGATCATATTTTTGGTGACCATATGAAATATTCAAATTCTTTTTGTTCTTAAGGTTTTGGAGTTATGCTCTTATCTTCTTCTTAGGATCCCATTCTCTGAATGGTGCCACCTTCAAAGTGTAATAATTTTTAGCCTTGCCAACTTTGTTGAAATGTGTCCTAATCACATATTGAAGTTACCTAATGCTCACACAGGTTTTAAATTAATAGGTCAGATGTTTCTGGCCTAACTCCTCTTCAATTTTGTTGTATATTTGGGAGGATGTTTCCTACTCTATAATTTTATATAGGATAGGGTTCAGAAGTAATAGTGGAGATGTTTTGTGCCCTCTATTCTGATGACCATGATGTCAGGGTAAAACTAGTAATCCCCCCATTCGCTAAGGCTTATTGTTAGGTTTTTGGATAACATTGCCATAAATTATCTGATACACCTAAGGATATATTTCATCACATATCCTTTAATTTCAATCTTGAATCTGTATATAAACATGAAAGAGTAATTTTCACATATTCTCTTACCCAGGTACTCTATTGAGGCTTCCATAGTTACCCTGGGTCTTGTGAATTATGCGTAATACTATGTCAAGTAAGTAGGACATCATGTAAAATTACCATCAACTATACTTTGATCAATATAGAACATTTATATCTTCAGCTTAATGTTTATGACCTCTTCCAGGGTAACTATCTTATCAAAAGTTAAGAGGATGTCAAGCAATGGGACCCACTCAACCTACACATTTATTGTGCTTAGAAAAACATATCACCAATTTAATTATCTAGCCTTTTACCAACCATTATTTAAACTTTCCTTTGATGATGTTATGATTGAGCCAAACCTTGGTTGATACTTGGTTATATACAGTCTCAGGGTCTAGAAGTATGATATATCTCTTAAATTCCCTACTTGATATATATACATTTATGCCTTTACCTTTTCTAATATGCAAGGAATCCCCATAAAATGTTATTATTAAGGCATAGATGTATATATATCAAGTACTAATATGTAAGTAATCCCCATAAAATGTTATGGTTAAGGCATAGATGTATATATATCAAGTACTAATATAAATTTTTAAGTAGCTTTATGCAAGGTGTTACCCCTAGTTTTATAATTGCCTAGTGTTGACCTTGTGCTTTAATGGGTATAATGTCATTAATGTACTAATTTACATCTAGAGATATCTAATCTAACACTAAGTAATGCACCATATCTTCCACACTATCTCAAATCACTGAGTAATGAAGTAAATAGAAGTCAAGGGCACTTTTCTTGGATACAATATCCATGTATTTAATCTCCCTAGTGAATAAATATGCAGAAGGGGCTGAATGACACCCCTATTTTAAAAGGGAGACCATTGTATATGTTTAGATGTTGTAACTTTTTTTATAAATCACCTGGGTCACTCTTTGAAGCTTATTAAAAAACTAGGGATTTTTGGATGTTCTAGGCTCGAAGTTACAATGCTTGATCAAAAGAGGAATGGTGAAATGAATCCACTTCATTTGAATTTTGCATATATTGCTTGAAAATATGAGATTTTAAAGCATTCATGTGTTATCAAGGCAAATAATTGTATTTTAATTTAGTTCCCATTTCAATTCGAATGTGTTAGTCACCTTTGATAGGTTTACATTACTTGGCAAATTGACAATAATTTGTTATCTTTATATGCCCAATCACCTAATTTGAGATAGTTTTACCTTCCTCATTTACTGGCTCTTTTGCTTTGTTTTCAACCTATTTTATGCATATCATAGCCATGCATCCTCTTGATTGTGACACTCATCCATTCCTCGCTTGTTCAAGCCTTTAGATTTATAACATTGCTTTGTATGTTCCAAGGCCATGAGTTGACATGATTGAGCCATGTGGAATAATCTTGGACCTGTGGGGGTTTAGGAATTTAGATATATTATCCTTTGTATATTTAAACTTTGTATTTCCTAGAAGGATCCAGGTGAATGGAATGCAGACATGTGGTGTGTTCTTGGATACCTAGAAACTCAGAGGTTTGGAGCCATTAGACTACAAGAACTCAGCACCACTAGACCATGTTAATCCTTTTGGGGTTATGATTGATGACAATATGCCAAAATTAGACCACTCAAAACTACATAAGATCAAAACCATTAGTTGATTGACAATTTTTTAAATCATCTATATTTTTGGGTTCACAAAAAATACACCACATGGCATGTTTGCAGAGCTCGAAGACTCGGGTCACTTAGAATTTTATTTGAACTTTGATGGCTTCATGTAATGCCACATGTCTCAATCCCTCACAATAAAGGGAAGGTCCAATCACTAATGATTAATAAGTCCTTGTTGATTTCCCTATGATCATAAAATAATAGGAACATTAGGATGAAGAATATTAGATATGTTAGTCCATGAAACAAAGTGCCTATTTTTTAAAAGAACTTATGAAAACCCTAGTTTTAAAATATTTCAAATAATCATTCAATATTTGATTTTCATAACTTAAACTTTTGAAAGTAACCTTAGATTTTTGAATGAATGATTTCATATTAGAAACTTCTAAGGTCTAAGTGATCCCAAATAAGGATTTCCACCACTAATGGGTCCCTATTTTAAATCTTAAAATGGGGTGTGTGTTAGGGCACAACAAATATGATGTGTGTGTGTGCATATAATTAACAAGATATAATATAATATAATATATACATATATATTATTAATATGATATAAATTAATATATAATAATAATAAATATTATTTAATAATATTTATAGTATTACATTATACATATTAACAATACCATATATTATAATATTATATATATATAATAGTATAGTATAGTAAATATTCTATAATAATATATTATATTTGTATATTATTATATTAAATAGTATAATTATAATATATATTAATATTAATATATATTACATATTATTATATATATATAATATATATATATATATAGTAAATTATATATTATAGTAATTATTAGTCTATTAATATTATATTTCAATGACAAGATTTTTGTCTAATATGATCAACAGTGATTTTATCTTTTTTTGTCATCTAACATGCATCCACAATGTGTAATTACTCTCCCCAACACCATTATTCACCATATACTTCACAATTCCCTTCAACCATTTTCTCATAATGCTTTAATTCTCAACAAAAAAATTAAGTGTCTCCTCTAGCCAATTCATCATATTCAAGTATCCCCATATGTTTGGTTTTGAATCTGTGATCAACAACTTCTTTAGGTCATGAACAACATAAAAAACCCTTAGCACAACCACCATAAGATCAACATATCGATCTATTTTCCCACTGATGTTGAATAAAACCTTATTATGCTTCCTCATGGGACTGACCACTACTTCCAACTTTAGCAATCCCTTATTCACATCTTCCATTCCTAGCCCTATTTCTCCAACATTAGCCAAATTATTTGACCTCTCCAAACGTTTTTACAATTAATTCATCATTTCCAAAAACAATTTGATATCACATTCTCCATTATCAATCTTCATGATCACCCATGATGTGTGTCTTATTTGTGGGTATTCCTCAAGTCTCACCATTCTAGAAAGTTAAACAACATTGTTCATTTTAATGTCAAAATGATCCATAATGTGTATTTATTTAATGAATTACATCTTTCATGGTGTAATCATGCATACCCTACACAAAAAATTATTTTGAAAGGAATTTCTCAAACACTTTGACCTAATGAAACACTTGAATATACACTGGCCTTGATAATATGTGGTTGAAACAATATATCGAAGAAACACCTATTTTCATTGAGATGACACTTGTTTTCAATTATGTATTAAGTAATTTAAATAGTTTGATGGAAACTAAAAATTGCATTGACATATTTAATATGTCACTAAACTTTTCATGTGTATCTAGTTGAGCTTCTTTGAGTTCATCACTTGAAATACCTTGTTATCACCCTCACCATCACCCCTAACTCACCTAAAAATCTTTCATTGCTTTCATGTTTTTTATGGATTTTCCATTTCCCACTACTTCACCATTGCTCATGGTCATTATGAAATAGAAGGTCTCCTCCTAACATTACTTATTGCCATAACGTAGGAAGGAACACACTGTAAACCATGAGTACAAGAAGGGTTAATTTTTCTTGTTAGTATTCAAAATATTAAAAAAATAATGAAAAATAACCCCTTGATCATGTTTCCTCAATTTGGGAAAGGTCTATGAAGCAAATAAAAAACAAAAAGCGTAAACAAGTAGAGTTATACATTCCTTATGGACTCTCCTTCAAAGCCAACTCACATACATGATTATCTATATAAAACTCAAATTCTTTAGCAATATCATGGTGAAATAGCCATCAACATCTCCCCAAACATTATTGTAATGGCTTATGGATCAGTTGAAAGAAGATAGGTGAAGCTTTTGGAGGATTTTCTATAGAGTTTCTTTGCACAATAAATCTTAATTCTGGTATATGGTGGCCTTTGTATTTATAGATTTTCTAGAATGAATATGGCCTTAGGATCAAGATCAAGATGAGTGGCGATAATTAGATTCAATTTTAGAGGCAAATGCATTTATTATTTTATAAAGAGGTTGCATTAAATGAGGCAAGGCTTATCTTAACCTGATATTTATTTTCATCAGTGCCTAGAGTTTGATAACTTTTTGATGATAGTATGGATGATGTCATGGTTTAGATATTTGTTGAGTTTTGAATATGAAATAATTAGTTATTATCCAATTTCCATAGATTTTTCATTTAGCTAATTGATTTTACTAAATTAATCCTAATCAACTCTTGCATGTTTTATGCAATCTTGAAATTCAAATATTCATTCCAGTTAATTTCTCTAGAATGCTTCCTGTAAAATAATAATTTAATTCACATTAAATTAAATGAAGTTAATAATTGGTTATGATTCATTTCCTCGATTATTTATGCATGATATCGAGCATTTTAATGGCATTTTTCTAGTTTGTGCATTATTACAAGAAGTCATTCTGACTCATAGTTTTGATATGGAAGTGGTGAAAATTAGATGTCTACATTTTACCTCTATTTAAAAGGGCATGACAAGACATTTAGACAATGCAATGACTTTTAAAATAGTTAAAAAGTCATTTAAAATGATCACAATTAGGAGATTATTTCTTTCCCTCTTTTGTTGAAACAAATAATTTAGATTTTTTAACAAATTATTTACATAATAATAACAACAACAACAATAATAATAATAATAATAGTATTATTAATTTATATGTTTTTTTATTTTGTTTATGAATTTGTATGATTTATTATGTAAGATTTTTTTTTTATCATTTATAGTTAGTAAAATTATGTATGATAATTATTAAGCCCATAAAAATGACATGATGCCCATCCCAGCTAGGGCATAAAAAATAATTATGATGAACATGCCTTTAAACAAAACAAAATGACACATATTTTAGTAGAAGAGGCTAAAAATGGATTAATTAAAAGAAAATAAGATGAAAAATGGACAAAGGAGTCAAAAAGAAGCCTCTTGGGAAGAAGAATGAAGCACAGCAAGGGCACAATGGAAATTTTTAAAATTTAAGCTATAAAATTACCCCCTAGGGGATGAAAAATATTCATTTTCACCCTTTCCCAATTGATATATAAATCTCTAGTTTTGTGCTTAAGAGGAGTGAATAAAATGGCTCACATCCCACACCATATACATCTTGGCAAGCGAGTGCAAGAGTACCAATGACCAGCAGGGAGCAGGGCATCAATAAGTATAATTTTCATTGGTAAATTTTGTCATTAATTACATTTATTATGCTTATTAAAATCATGAAATGGTAAACTCACCATTTTCAAACATATGAAAACAATGAGATTACTCATGTAAACAGTGATATAATTGATCAAACGGTGAGGTTATGGCTAATTCAGTAATATAATAAAAAGAATTAGAAATTGCCAAAATGGAGGGCTTGAATTTTCATATGAAAAATGACCTCAATGATGAAAATGTTAATAAATCGATGAAAATGCATTTTTGACTAGAAAATGCATAAATAGTGAAATTGCTACTAATAACATAAATGACCTACTAAATGGTGAACTTATCAAATAAATAATGAGGACAAAAATTAGTTTAGAGAAAATAATGGGAACTACCTGCTAAAGGATTGGAATGCCCTACCAAACGGTGAGACTATAGATAAAATGTCAAGATGGGTTCTCTCAAGGAGGTCAAGGGGGGAGGGTATCCCCTGATGCCAATCGGACATATTAGGGGAGGAGGCCCCCTTCCCCTCCCCTTTCATATATATCTTATCCCATATATATATATGGAGTAGTGAATATTATCTTATCTTGAGCCCCCCTCTCTATAGGGTTAGGTCTATCGAGATGTGTCCCATATATATAGAGGGAGGGCCATCTATAAATATATATATATAGAGAGAGAGAGAGAGAGTCAGCCAATTCTATTTAGGGGCCCTCAGCTGGTGGATAGTAAGAGAAGAGAAAGGGCCAGCTTGAAGAATCCCCCAAAGGCAAACTAAGGTAAGTATAAGAATAAAATTTAAGCAGGCTAGAAGAATAAAATACTAAGTCTAAAAGTAGAATAAAGTGGTAAGATGGATCAACTTAGTATAAAATATATAGATTAATGAAGTGATTTTTACATGCCTTGGACTATATATTATCTTGGGATCCTATCTATATATGTGGGAATAGAATAGTTGAGAATATTGAATCAAATGTGAATATACAGGAGTGAGTGGAGGTCATCATAACATCTAAGCAATATTTGTGAGTGTTATACCACCTTGGTATCATGACCGAGGACCTAGTGGCATTCTTAAAGATAGTGGTGTTACTTCACATGGCATGGATGCCAGTCATTAGAGTCGATAGGGATTAGTTGTTAGCATTAGTTTAGTATAAACACTTTGAGACATTGACTTTCCATTTATTGACAGGCAAGGTTATGGTAAATTTGGAGGATGTATGGAGGATTCTATGACTTTCTATTCGAGGACAAAGGATTCAATGGATGTGGCACGATAGGCTAGCCATGTTAGAGGACTTGATAGGCATCACATATATTATGATTGAGGGTGGGGCCATTTATATTTATGACCTATAGGATATAGCATTTCCCCCAGATGTCATCCTTGTAGGGAGTGGTAATGGAGCAGAAATAGTTTCAGCAAGATAAGGATAGGTATTAACTCTTCCACCACTAGTATAGCCATCTATGCTCAGTGAGGTAGTGATTTTGATGGTTATTATCAGTGGCTTCTTGTTTCTTGACAAAAGTGAGTGCTTTTTCTAGATTGGTTTGATAGGAGTGGTATAATATATGTGGGACTCAACCACATACTTTATATGGGGCCCCATAGTATTGGCTCAATTATACCATGATCTACATATGATAGCCTACCATAGTGGCTAGAGCTTTGGGAATAGCACATTGCCATAGGTTTGGGGATAGGATCACATAGTGATTAAGTGGTTAGCTAGCCATTGGATGTAATAAGGGGCCTAGTACCCACTAACATTGGGATAGTACAAGATAGGGGCTAGTCTTCGAGACCACTAAAGAGATTTGTATTATTATCCCCTAGATGAGATGGTGGATATGGACTTAATATGGTGTGCCTATATGGTCATATAATTTGGATGAGTGGAAGATGAATTTATTACCTGATATATGCTTAAACTTGTTATATCATAGGGTGACATGACTTTATAATGGAGTGTATAGGTCAGATCAGGTTTAGTGATAGTTTAGATTATAGTAGGAGGTACCTAAGGGACCACACTTAATTGCTTATGTTAACTGAGATATGAGGTAGTAGGTTCCACCTCTTCCAAGAATAGAGGTGATTGGGAGCTACCTATTAGTTCAACCAATAGCTTCGGTATATGTAGGAGATGTGGTATATATTAGCATTATAGATGCCTATACAGCATGGTGGACATGTTTTAGGTCCACATGGCTAAATCATCCCTAGCCTCAGTAGTCAGGACAACATCAAAGTAGGGTTAGATAGAGGTAGGGTCTAGTATATGGGCCTTTATATGGTTAGTTACAGGGACATACATAAGTACAATCACAAGCATAAGCATAAGTATGGGTCTTAGTACATCAAGTTATACCACATGTTCCCCCATAATAGGTTTCATAAGTTCCTGTGCAATATATTGCATAATAGACAATTTTGATCCTCATGCAGTGTGTTAGACATAAGGTTGTTTAGGTCCTAGGTGTATAATTAGCACCCCTAATGATATATTTGATATCATAGATAGAGGATAATTAGTATGGAGATGGAGACGGAGGACATGGTCCTCCTCTAAACATAGAGATGATAGAGGTATCAGTTAGTGTCTCTAGGAGGGTACAAATGAGGCAAGCACCTTAGGGACCACCAAGCTAGTGGAGAATCAAGTCTTTATAGATAAATTTCAATGATAGATTACTACTATATTAACAAAGATTACAAGTCGTAAGTGGGATGTACATGGATACTGGTTGAGTTGGCTATAGCCTAGGGGAGACCATGAGGCTACATGGTATTATTATAACCCATGACATAGATATTTCAACATTGAGAGGGAAGGTTGATCAAATGAAAAGCCTTCAAGGATAACTCATAATGTGAGATGTCAGGCTTGAAATAACCATCATTGAGTGGGACATGGCATACATAGAGCAATATAGAACCCAGGCTGATGTTTAAAGGATTTTTAAGGAGAAAGATGAGGCATGATAGATTGTGTCTAATCAGGGCATGGATAGATCATTATTTGATGTGATCTAGGCCAAATATGATGCTCTATGGGTGAAAGATGAAGCCCTACAGGTGAAGGATGAGGTGACATACTATCAGAGCCTATACAAGTTAGTTGTGTCATTAGAGGGTAGGGATCCTTAATTCAAAGAGCAAACATGTAGCCAAAGGACCAGTCAACCTCTATATATTGTCATACTACAACTTTAGAAAGATCAGTAGCCCAACCTACGCCTCAGTAGAGAGTTATGGGACCACCACCATTGTGATCACTAATGTCAGGTACAAGGCAAAGTTTTTACCAAAGTCCTCCTAGAGATGGATAAATTTAGAGTTGCTCTACATTTTTTAGATGTATGAGATGTATATATACTCTTGTGATGTATAAAACTTTGATTTTGAAATATTTATGACATTCATTTCTTGTCATTTATTTTGTACATGGATTCTAATATTCTTTCTATACATGATGTGACTTTTGTTCTACTGAGATGTTAGATGTGGATTATTTGAGCAGAATATGGATGTTGATGTTTATTTATTTGCCATGATTTTGTTATCTTTCTTACTAGTTGATATTGCATTTATGTTTGTCTTGTGGATGTAACTTACAGTATGGATAGATTGTATATGCTTATTTAAGAGAAGTACATCCTTAATTACCATAGAGATAGGCATGTTTATTTAGATTTTTTCATGTGATTTAATAATGGAAAATGAGCTGACATTTTTATCATGCATCAAATAGATAGATTGTGTTCGAAGAGATGCTTACAACATGACATTGGTATGTAAAACTTGAGCACCTAGATTTTAATTTTGCAAATGATAATATGCATCATAAGTATAAATAACCTATAATAACATTATAGGACTAGTTTAGATGAAAATATTTATACCTTAAGATCATGAGAGAACATCAAGACCTAGTGTAAAACATAATGCATTTGAAAAAAAGACACATAAAAAATATTTTAAATACAACTCTAAACAGCTTAAGGCCAAGATATGAACAATCAAGACTTAAGTATAAAATAAGTTGTATTAAACACAAACAAACAATAAAACAAGAAAAAAATAAACATGCAATCAATTAGATAAATAAAACACACAAAAACAGAATGTAATAAAATAAAAACCCAACCACGTAATTAATAATTATGCATGTGTGTTTAATAAATTATTATGCTTGGATACTTTTCCCTTAATCTAAGGGGATAATGGATAGGCTACAGAAATAGGGGAGTATAAGAATAAGGAAGGCGTAACTGAGTTATCCTCGAGTGCCCCATGAAAATGGATGATGCCTACATATTCCATATGGACCTCAGGCCAAATATAGTCTCTTAGGATGTGGGATAGAAGAAAAGTCATGATAAGTAAGAGATTTGATTGTAGAGGAAGAATAGGAAAGGTATACTCATAAAATGGTTAGAGCCTTAGAGAGTGGAAAAAAATGGTGAGAGCGTAAAGGTGATCATAAAATGGTGAGAGCATAAGACAATGGTTGCTTTTAAAATGACGAGAGTGTAATACAATGGTAAATAAAAAGGGAATGAAGAATGGTTGAGATGACCTTAGATGTCCCATACATCCAAGTTCTTCCTACATAATCCATGTGGACATCAGACTAATGTATTTCTCCAAAAAATGGAGTATAACTAAGGAATGGTAATGATGAGTAGAAATGATTGGGACTAGAGAAGAGTTTCCATACCAAGAAGATTTATGGCTTTATATCTCTTGTAGAGATCATAAATCACTTTTCTTGAATTTTTTATTTTTAGGATGTTATAGTTTTTTAATGTTTTTGGGCTTTTTGGAATAAGGAAAGTAAGTTTATATTCAAAAATGTACAAATAACCATTTAGAAAAGGAGAAATAAACTTAGGTAGGGGATCAAAACAACATTTAAATTGATTACAATGGTACCCACCAAAAACCAACAACAAACCTAAGGTAAAGGGAAATAATATGCATAAAAAAAGAGAAATGGCACACAATGGGGGAATAATATAGGAAGAAGTGATTAGAGGACATTTCAAAGAACTATCAAGTAGGTAAAACACAATGTTGATTAACCTTGATACACTTGTCTGTAAAGAGATTGTTGATGTTGATCAATCTGGAGTGCCTTCAAAAATGTTATTTGAATCTGCATGTAACACATGTTGGTTGTAATAAAGATCACGATGGTAATAGAGAATACAAGGAAGCATAATAATGGTCTAAGGAATGGTAAACAAAGTGAAATGATGAATGGAAAAATGGATGTCCCCAAACAAATACCCTCATATATAATGGTTACATTTAGTTAAGCATAGAAAAACTTTAGATGCAAAATGTTCATAGACTTTAAGCTCTTGTCCATCTGGTGTATCCAACCTATATTCCACAAAACCATAATTTATATTAATAACATAAGAACCCAACCAATTGGACTCAAACTTGCCTTTTTTATGTTCAATGTTATTGCTATTTTGATTTTCCTTTTAACACTAAATTACCAACTTAAAATTCTTTAGGAAGAATACATTTCTTATATTTTTGGCATAGTCAATTTTAATAAGCTCTCAAATGGTCCAATGAAGCTAACCTTTTCTCATCCAAGAGATCTATCTCTTGTAGTCTAGCGACTTTATACTCTTCATCATCATTGATATTCTGCAAATAAATTCACATAGAGGGTAACACGATCTCTATAGGGATAATGGCCTCATAACAAAAAACTAAAGAGCATGGTGTGGCTCTTATAGTCATACAAGTATTGGTATGATAAGCCCATAAGTCTAGGAATAATTATAAGTGCAAATCATGACCAATGTCATTAATGATCTTCTTAAGAATCTTAATAGTCATTTTATTTGATGTCTCAACTTGGATATTACCTTGAGGAAAATAGGGTGTGGACCTTTTATGCTTAATACTAAATTGGGTATAGAGGGTTTTGACATCTTTATTTTTGAATGATCTACCATTATAAGATATAATAGAGAATGGAGTGTCATAGTGGTAGATGAGTTGATAAAAAGTAAACTTGGAAATATGCTTATCAGTTATGTAAGTGAGGGCAATAGCCTCTATCCACTTAGTAAAATATTTTGTAGTGGTGAGGATATGCTTGTGGCCATCAGAGGAAGTGGGGTTTATTTTACCTATGAGATCGAGTCCCCATGTTGAATATGGCCATGACATAGTGATTGATTGGATAAATTGGGAAGGAGCATGGATCAAATCATTATATCATTAATAGGAAATGCACTTTTTGACATATTGATAAGTATCTATCTCCATCATTAGCAAATAATACCTAGTTCGAAGGAGTTTATTGGAAATCACCATGTTATTAGTGTTGGCCCCATAAATTCCTTTGTGTACGTGCTTGAGCACTAATTTGGATTCTCCTAAAGTTAAACAAGGAAGCATTGTTCCATTGTAGCCTCTATAATAAATTGTGTTACCAAGTAGGGTATAACAAGTAGCATTATGAATGAAGGCCTTGTGTTGGTTTCATGATAGGTTTGCAAGAAGAATTTGGTCTTGGAGATAGGTGTATATGTCTTAGTACTAAGGGACATTGGGACCAACAATATCACATACTATCTCAAAATATGGTTATACATGAGCTAGATGAATAAGGTTCTCAATAATAAATTAATACTTTTTGACATTGTTGGCTATGGATATCATGAACCCAATGGTTTCCATTACATCTATTGATCTATTGTTGACCCTTACTATCTGCTCAAATTGAATAGTCTCAAAATGTTGTTTAAAGTTGTCGACCATACTATTATAAGGTATAAGCTTCTCATATCTAGTTTAGTATTGGTTTGTAACCTAATTGATGATTAATTAAAAATCCCCATATACCATCAACTACTAAATATTCCATTTTATGGTGAGATAGAGTCCTATAATGAGTGATTCATACTCGAACATATTGTTGGTGTAATGAAATCTAATGTTGAACACCTTGAGAATGAGATCCCATTGTGGTGTGATGAACAAAATATCGATTCCAAATGTGTGAGATGTGAATGAGACATCAAAGTCTAATTTCCATTATTTGGATGTAAAAGTCATTTCCTCTAGGGTTAATATTGACTCATCTAGGAAATCAAAGATAAGGGGCTTGGTATCTAATAAAGGAGCTTTAACAAGCTAATATGCAAGGACTTTCCCCTTAATGGCCTTCTAATTTAGATACTCAACCTCAAACTTGCTTAGCATCATTACCCTTTTGGTCATGGGACTTGTTAGTTTTGCCTTGGATAATAAATACTTAAGGGAATCAATTTTGACTATAACAATGGTTAACATGTAGTGATGTAGCTTTTGGTAAGTGAACACCATTGTAAAACAAGCCTTTTCAATTGGTGAATAATAATTTTCATAAGCTACAAATGTCTATCTCAAGTAGTAAATTATGTAATCTTTACCTTGTTTATCATGTTGAGGTAAAAGTGCCTCCAGTGCATGTTTTATTGATGATATG
The DNA here is from genome assembly GCA_037957365.1 of Torreya grandis. Classification (NCBI taxonomy): domain Eukaryota; kingdom Viridiplantae; phylum Streptophyta; class Pinopsida; order Cupressales; family Taxaceae; genus Torreya; species Torreya grandis. Next base: position 3,748,816 of record JARHVA010000501.1, read on the forward strand.
TAAAAGAAAATTGGTCTTCTTGGTGTAAATGGGGTAAATACTAGTGGATTGGCTAAATAAGTCTTCAATTATTCAAAACCTTGATGATAGCCTATATCCCACTAAAATATGACACCTTTCTTCAAAAGGTGAGTAAAAGGATGACATATATCTGCCAACTATAAAATGAACTACTGAATAGACTGACCTTGCCCTGCAAGCTATGAAGCTACTTTAAATTAGAGGGAGGAGGGATTTCAATAATAACTATAACCTTAGTGGGATCAAATTTTATACCTCTATGTGGTACAATAAACCTCAACAATTTTTCAAAAGTGATGCCAAAGATGCACTTTTGAGGATTGAGGCATACCTTATATTTGTGAAGTCTCTCAAAGATTCTTCATACAAAATAAGGGTGTCATGCACATGTTTTTGATTTAGCTAGGATGTCATCCACATAGTCCTCAACAATATCATGCATCATAGTATGGAAGATGATAGTCATGGCACGTTGGTAAGTTGCACTGACATTCTTCAAGCCAAATGATATGACTTAAGAAAAAAATGTCCCCCATGGAGTGGTGAACATTGTTTTGTGCTAGTCTTTAGGTGTAATATTTATCTGATTATATCCTAAGAAGCCATCCATAAGGGATATCATCTTATATCCTATCATTAATTTGACTATCATGTCTATTTTTGGCAATGGGAGGTAATCCTTAGGGCATGCTTTGTTTATATCTCTGAAATCAATACACAAGTGAATTCCCTATGGTTTCTTGATTATTAGAATAATGTTTGAGATCTATTTTGAGTAATATAATGGTCTAATAAAACCTACTCCTAATAGTTTTTATCTCTTTCTTAACCAAGATATTAATACGTAGATGCATTTTTTGTAGCTTCTGCTTGATAGGTTTAACATTTGGATACACAACAAGCTGTTGCACCACCAAACATGGGTTTAAACCTATCATGTCTTGATAGGACCATGATAAGATGTAAATGAAGTCCTTCAAGATAACAATAATTAATTCACATTCCTTAGTAGTGAGAGATGTGCCTTATTGAATCATTTTCAAGATCATCATAAGTGTTAATGTTCATTTTTGTGGTATATTCTACAAGGAGTGTAGAACCATCTTTAATAATAGTTGGTAATGAAGGAAATTGATCTTATTTAGTTTCTTATGATCCATAAGGCTCATCCATGTAAGAAGAATCAGAATTAGCCATGTTTGATGATGGCCAATTAATATTTTTTTCTAGAAAACCTTGAACCAATTACACAAAGATTATCTATTCCTTTAGACTGATGTCAGAACCAACTATAATACTAGGACTTAGAGGACACTGAGCTTCCTAAGAAGGTAAGCAAACCTCCCCATCCAAAATTTCCTAAAATAGGTTTTCACCCATGGACTTGTCTTTTTCTTTACTTTTTCCCTAATCCAAATGTGCTTTAAAGAGGTTTTCACTAGAAGATTTTAGGGTTTTACTTTTTTCATGACCAAGGAAGTTCACCCACTCTCCAAAGTAGGTAGTATGGTCTAATGTAAAGTCAAAACCCTATTTATGATCACTAAATAGTAACTCATCTCTAATACCCATGAATTCGACAATAGACTCTTCATTTTGAAACTCACCTAATGGTATGATAGAAGCTTGTTAGTCCCAATTGATTAGGTTAAGATAATAGAGAGAAAGGGGAGAATGGGTTGCGATGGTAAGAATGACATTGGTATTAAATATATTAGTATTAACTAGCTCATCATATGTGTTATAATGGGATGTAGTGTCATTATCATAAGTCGGTCAATAAATTGGTATCACTCTCAAAATCCATGAGGTCATCTTAGGTAGTGTGAATCCAAGATGTAGATTTCCTATATGTTTTGCCATAAGGATGGGTTCAAGAATGCCTTGTGATTTCCCCCAAACCATTTCCTTTATAGTCTTAATTTTCCATGATTATATTAGGAATGGGGTATTTAGTTCTTTAAAAGCATTCAGTAAAACCATCACCATATAACTAAGATCCTTTAGAATTGGTAGGTTGATTTTGGTTTGGTGACATTCTTTTACAAAAACAAATAACTGTTTCTAAATGGAATTGGTTTTCTTTTACCATATCATGTTGGGCTTACTAGGGGTTGCGATAGGTTTAGGTCTTCCATAGGATTTAGGAGAATTAGGAAGTTTATCAATGTGGAAAGCATCCTAGATGTTTGATCTGGTGATACCTACATTTTCAATGGTAAAATGAGATGAAATTGCTAAATGAGGTAGATTAAAAGTAGTAGACACGAGTTCATTAGGACCAATGTAATTATATTTTGGAGACTTGGGAACTATTTATTTATTCTTATTTCCTAAAAATTTAGTGTTATGACAATAATTATAGTTTTCATACCCGGCCTCTAGTTCTTGCAATATTGGTATGGTTATAAATCGCTAAAAATAGTGACCTCTCATCTAGAATGAGGGAATTTGATACACTAGTTTAATGTGGAAGGGACTAATCATACTTCATGGATCCAAGGACAACTAATAATTATATTATAGGGCATCTCTATATCAATTACATGGCAAAGGGTGTCATGGGTGATAAGCCCAATAATGATAGGCAAACAAATGGTACCTAAAGATTCTTATTTTGTATTATTGTAAGCTTTGATTGTGATGGTATTTGGCTACATATGTATTATTGTATATCCAAAACACTAGATCAACTTCAACAAAACTAAATTTAACCCTAAACCATTATCTATGAGAACTTGCTTGACTTTGTGGCAAGAAATGATGGCTTCAATATACAAAGGATTATTGTCTAGGGGACTAAGGGATGACATATCACTTTGATCAAATGTAAGTTGTTGCCTTAGGGGAAAATACCCCACAAGTGCTTGACATTGGGTAGGATCAATGTCATTGGGTCCCTTAGACTATTGGATAAGGTCATTCAATATTATTTTATGAACTTCTGGCGTACGTAAGTTATCCATGTTGAAAATTTGTGTAGTCATTTTACTCAATTGTTCATCGACATTATATTGCCTCTCAGTAGAAAGACAAGATGGTTTGGATTTAGGAGCTGAATGGTCTTGAATGGTATTGGTATCATCAAAAGGTAAAGGAACTTTGAGGGTGTCTCTTAGATGTCTAGTTATGATTACGTAATTTTGACTTGGGAGGGAGTTACTTGAATTGGAAGAATTAGGTGGAGGTCCAAGAATAGTAATTTGTGAAGGTCGAGGCACCATTAAGTAACTTCAAATTGGTATTAAATTACCTATAAACAAAGATGGTGGTCCCAAAATAGAAGGGATATAAATTTGATGAGTGTTGGATGATGTACAAAGAATAACCTTAATAGTAGTGATGTGGTTACTTGTAACATGCCCTACGACATTATTATAATCATATAGGACATTATGATAATCTATTTGGTTAACACGGGTATCATGACCTTCATTACTATTAGCTTGGTTCTAATTTTTACCTTGCACTTGATTCTTATTACAACCCTGACCTTGATTCTAATTATTCTTTTGCTATTGATTGTTGTGCTTTACGAAATGATCTTTGTACATCCCCATATTTTAGTTAGTATTGGGAGATCTTTTCTTCAACTCAAATTCTCCATTTTCAAGAAAATCTTGGATGATATGATTTAGTTGCACACATATATATAGATTTCATGGTTGAATACATGATGGTAATCATAGTACTTATTCTCTCAATACCACTCTGGATTGGGTTGACCCTCCAAAAAGAGTTTTGGAATTGACCAAATAATCATATTAGCTATAACTAATTTTTTAAACACTACCTCAATGGGCTCCCCTGTGTTATTAAAAACTCTATTTTGGAACTGTCCTCTTCATGGGGAGCTCTTTGTATGGTGAGTGATTGATTTTGTGGGGTATTTATAGCAGGTAATGGTTGTACCATTTACACGAGTCTTGATTCTATGACCCCATTACCAACCATGCTTTTATTTTTATTGAAGGCCTTAAGTTTTTAAGTCAAATACTCAACAAGAGCATTTTCAATTTGCACCCCCTTGTCAATGGTCTCCTCAAATGTGTTTGCATAATGAAGTCTTAGATTATGAGCAACCTCAACATGTAGGTTATATATAAAAATACCCAATTATTATTTATCTAATAAATTGTGTGAAAAATAAATAGTTAGGGCTCTCCACCTTTGTAAAAATGCCAAGAATATTTTTCCTCCCCACTATTTAGCATTACACAGATTAAATATTGTTAATTCATGCTCTATGTTGTAGGTGAATTGATTGACAAACTTTTTTGATAGGTCATCAAAATTGGTTAACAACCCCTTTGGTAGTTTGAGAATCCACACCAAGGATTGTCCACCCAAACTACATGGAAAAAAATGAAGCAAATATATGTTGTTGTAAGCTACTTCTTGACATGCAACAAAGAATCCTTGTAAATTCTCTCTTGGATCACCTTTCCCTTTATATTTGTCAAACTTTGGTAGTTTGAAATGAGGTGGGAAAGGTGTTTGGAAAATACTCAGGTCAAAAGGATAGTGGCATATTTCATCAAATTTATACTTCTTAGTTTGGTTACCTACTTGAAGTCCTGAGACTATTTCCTTCATTGTGTTCCACTCTTGGATATTGGAAGCATTTTATGATAAAAGGAATTTATTTTGTTGGGTATTTATAGACTGATGGGTTTGGTTGAAATTAACATAAGTAGGGATGGATCTCATTTGTGTGGTTTTGTTAGGGACATTCACCCTATAACCTAAATTTTGAGTTTGATAAGGGACTTATTATTAGTTTAGATTTGAATGGGAACATGTAAGGCACTATTGATTCTGAGGAATCTACTATTGTGAATTAAAGGGGATATGTTGTTGAAAATTAAAGGAAATATGTTGTTGATTCAAAGGAATCTATTATTATTTTACAATAGTAAATTGTTGTTGTAAATTAGAAGAGGTAGGCAATGTGTGTTGTGAGCTACTCACCATTTGTTATGGTGGTAGAGTGTTTGTAACTTCCTATTGTGGATTGTTAGGTACTTGTTGTGCACTAAAAATGACTCATTGGTGATAAAAAAAGGTGTGTTCCATGTCAAGTGCAACTTGTTTTGAATCATTCATTGGAATGGTCTATTCAAAAGGAGCCAACTAATCTATATAGATGTAGAATTGGCTAAGGTTTGTTGTGGTTATTCAAGTGATTGATTTTGGTCTATAAATGTGGCATTATTGAATGAAGTTAAAGCTTGAGAAGTTGTTAAATCAACTACAAGTTGATTACCATATCATTGACTAATGTGTTGTATTTTAGAAGTAATAATTTGGCCATGTTGAGATAGGTCAACAAGTTGCCCCTTCCTTTTTCTAGATGATGAAATAACTAGTTTTGAACTTTGGGTAAGAGTTTGACTTTGGTTAATAGTTAATGTTTGAGGTGATTCCTATACACGAACAAGGCTACGTAATTTATATATGGGTAAGTTAGGTGGGAGCTTAGTTCTAGATTATAGTAGTCTTAGAAGTGCCTCATATTTATCTTTTGAGGTTTGATGTTTGAATTTGCCTTGATTAGATCCTGCAATGGGAGGAAGGTCTTAAAAAAAGTTGGGTGATGTTCCCCATCCTCATTGTTTTAGGAATTCCTAAGGTATCTATAAGGATCATAGAAGTTTTCTTCTTGGAAACTAGGATCGTAAGAGGCCCCACTATGAGTGTACCTAGACATGCCTAAAATGGTACTTGAATTTGAGAAATGTTTTGACCTTACTTCGTCCTTGACTCTACTTTTAGGATTGGAATTGGAATAAGATTGAATGGTCTTAGATTTTAGAATTGGATTAACACAAGAAAACCAAATTTTGAATCCAAAATGAAATAAATAACATAACAATGCCAAAAGAGACAAGAGTTTGTTTCAATTGGAAGGTGTAATGTTGTAAAAATGGATAAGGATGGTTTGGAAAAGTGAGTAGCATAACACCTCAGTGTGCAAATACTTGAAGATGTGTTTGTAGACATTAAACTTTTAGAACTTGATGTGCTTTATTTTGGATGTGGTTTTGAACATAAAATAAGTTTTTCACAAAAATACTCAATTAATCACAAACATACCTTAAAAACTTGATGGACCCCAAATTTTGAGTAAGTATTTTGGATTTTGGCACAAAACCAACACAATGCGAGAGGAACATGGCACATGAAGACCATGACACAAAACTAGCATGGCACAAGAAGACCATGGTGTGGAACTAGAATGATGTAGGAAGACCATGGCATAGAACCAATGGGGCATGAGGGGACAACACAGAAGATAACAGTACAAGAATACCCAATCAAAGATGGAATATAACTATGAAGAACCTAAGAAGATAGGACTCGATATAATATTGAAAGACTTGGGGAGTGCATGGGAAGTAGGAAATGGTTAAGCAATATTTATCAAGGATATACTAGACTTGAATCATCACATGAATATCACACCAACCCACACAAAGGACATTTGGCATCAAGGATCTAGTATCAAATGAGAATATAATGGGCATGAATGCCTGGGTCTTTAGGAGAAAACAAGTGAATGACTACCATGAATTTTAGTCTGCTAAATATTGTTGGATAGTCACCTAATTATCATTAATAATGTAACTACTTGGTCAAGGGAAAACAAGTATAAATACCTCTTTGTATATACGTGTAAGGGGACTAAATGTTGGTATTATATAATGAATCTTTATGGTAATACATAATTATGAAAGTTATAATCAATTTTGTTGTTATGCTTCAGTTAATTGATAGTTAAAACATTAACAATGGGTTTGAATTAAGTAATATGTGGTTTATAATTCATTGTGAGATTTATAGAATATGCATTGTATGAGTTTGTGTAATCAATACTTTAAACTTCATGACACTTATCTTCATGTTCTTATTTGTTTGATTTGATGAGAAAAGGTCCACAGTCATATGTTTCCTTTTTTGTGTAATCTCCATTTATATATATGAATAAACTCAAATTTAGGACAAGTATTCCTATGCAACATAACCCACATGAACAAGTTTCTTATTGTGTGCTTCGGGTGAGCATGCAAGAGCTAAGTATTGATTGAAAAACTAGTGTGTAAGATTGTTGGGACTAGAAACTTCAACACCATAAGGACAACACAATATAAAATTTCCCAACATTTTGGTTATGTTGCTAGGACCCATTGCACTTGTTACATATTAATGGAAAATACTTAAACATTTATCCCTTGAAAGTATTAAACAATGGATTACCAAGGTTGAGGATAATTTTGTTATTTCCTATCTTGAACCAAGAGTTTATGTCTATGCATGGGTAGAACAACATATCTACAACTCATTATATAAAACCTTCTTTGTTGAAGTCCTTGTTCATTTGCATGTTTGTCTCTCTACCTATGCTCAAAATCGGTCATAGAATTTTGGAAGGAGGTAAACTTGTAATATAGAATGTTGAAGGGATTTGGCATGACTAAGAACACTATGGGCATGGGCTATTAATATCTAATGGAGAGGAGTATTGAATAGCTATATCTTGGAATATGCTATAACCACATACTCTTATCCTAAAGAAGCCAAGTTCTAGTTTCTTTGAGAACCATGTGGTGGGTACATTAGCCACTTTTCACCAAAATTAAAGAAGTGCTTAATGATTTTGGACTCAAAACTCTGCTTATGAAAAGCTAAATCCATCCTTGTATGAACTACATAGTTGGGAAGGGAATGCAAAGGTGTTGGTAAAGAATTTTTGGTCTAAAATGGTAGCCAATTAGTAATCATTGTGAAAGCATAAATATGATGAAGCTTAATAGAGGATCATAGGTGAAGGTAGAGTAGGAAGGTAATGAGATAACTCAGGAAGTGTTGTTAGAATCCATAGGGAAGAAAAAATGCACAAGAAAGACTCAATCATTTTTGAACCAAGACCAATGCCAATTTTATCATATGAGGGAGAAACTACTTGGACATAAGAGACTAAAGAACCACATTTAAACCAACCAAAATCCCCAACCATAGTGCACGATCATGTTTTTGAACCAAATGATTTTATTATACATAAATGACATACATATAGTATAGAGTCATAAACTGATCCTATAAGAGAAATTATAGGTGAGCCAATTTTAACTTGGTGAATTAACACTTTCTTTTCCTCTTCAAGGGAATTTCATGGCCCAACTTGGTATGCATGGTGGACCTGACATTCATAATGAGAAGAGTACTGGTCCAAGTATTATTAATCAACCTGCTACCATACCCAACATCATGGGTGTTTCTTTTAGAGGCACTAGAGGTGGACTAGAAGGCAACACATGAGGAAGTGGTGGACTTTCATCTTCAGGAATAGGACCTAGGGGTTATCAATAGCCATCGTCTCAAGTACCACAGCTGTCGATGGTGTATTATGAAATGACGCTTCATTTACCTAAATTTTGGGGCATGGAAAATGATGTGGAGCATGTTCATAAGTGTGAACTAATTTCGAAGGTGCATTATATAACTTCTTCTAAGTGAAAGGTCATATAATTTTTAACCACACTTATGGAAAGAGTACACAAGTGTTATAGGAATTTTGACCCTTAATAAGCAATAATTGACTATGATCAACTCAAGATGACATTTCTTTATGAATTTGATACTCTTGAATTTGAGCAATAAAGTATTACTACGTTAATAGGATATAAAATAAGAGATCACTCAAAGTGTATGAGAGTATGATGCACGATTCAAAACACTCTTGTTAAATCTTTTATTCAAGATTAATGCTACTCAACATGCCTAATGGTTTGTGGGAGGATTTTTACTTCTATTTTGATGAACACTATCTTAAATGACCTTTACCATCCCACATGAAGCCTTAAAAGCTACCCTCCACATTTAAGTTGTTGGTATCATTAATACCAAAATCAATTCTTTTATAAAAGCTCAAATAACTTCAATGGCATAATAATTAAAGAAGCTAACTGTAAATAATACATAGGACACTCGTAATAGTCTTTGTTGTATTGATTATGAGTCTGAAGGTCATAATATAAATAACTACCCTCATAAAAATATCCATGTCGTATTAAATAAGTCATGTGAAATTTGCCACAAAGAACATGATATAAGCTCTTGTCCTCTCTTACAATAGGCTACACATTCTAAATTATCTGAATATTTCAAGATATGTGATGCTTACACCCATGACATAAATAATTATTATGTAATTAGTGATATATATGAGGCATGTGTGCATGGTACATGTCAAAACTTTATCTCTAAAAATTAAGATAATGGTGGATATCATAGGTGAGGTTGAGGATAGGGATGAGAAGGTGGTCATTTTCTACCAAGAACATGTTATAAGTGTGGATCTTCGAATCATTATCAACAAGATTGTCTAGTCTATCCAACATGTGCTTTTTGTAAGAAGAAGCATCAATTGGAAGAATGTCCTGACTTGTACACAATAATCACTAAAGAAAGAAATGAAAAAGGTGTTGGTATGATTCACATTAAGAAACCTCACTAGCGAATGCACTCTAGCACCCCAACAATCTAATAGGTTAATATAACTATACGTAGTGGAGGACTATCTTAGTCTACATTTATTCTAACTATTGAGAAGATACAATGCTAAGAGCCTCGTGTAATGAAGTATCCTAATTCCCAGTAATAAAAAGATGTGCTCTAAGATATTATGATGTTGGTATGGGAACTACAAGGGAAAATTCAATTTCTTAAGGACTAGAAAGTCACCCAATGTGTTGATTTAAAAAAAGCCATGAAACCTCAAAATGTGGTGTGAGATGATTTTCAAGAACTTTGAAAGCATATGTTACATGAAGACATTGTCCTACAATTGATTAATTGGCTAAAAAATCAAGTACCAACACCAATTGTTGCTCAACTTCAATTGCTTAGGCCAATTGAATATCATTGATTGAATCATGCCTAGTGATAAGATATTCATGTTCCTCCTAATCCTCAAGAGGACAAGGAAATATTGGTGAATGCTACCATTGATAGTTGGGTGATTTAGGATATCTTAGTCAACATTGGTACTGAGGTTAACATCCTCACAAAGGATGCATGGTGAAAAATGGATAACCCAGTATTACAACTATCACCTCACATGTTGTTTATGGTTAATAAAACCCATGCTCTACCAATTGGTGTTCTTAAGAATACAACTATCGATATTGTTGGGGTACCTTTCAAAGATGATTTGAAAGTTCTCGAGTTGGTTGAAGATGATGATTTTTTAGCTCTATTGAGTCAAACTTGGTGCTATGAAAATAACATGGACTTAAGTTTCAAAAAGTGCTACATTAGTTTTAAAAATACTGATCAACACATAGTTATTCTATTAGATCAAGCACATGGACCCCCATATGTAGAACCTATTAGCACGGATGAAGATATTAATCACATCTATAACGTCACAACCAAAGATTGTGAGCATCATGATCCTACTCATGATGGCATCCTTTGATAGATGGACACTCAGTCCCTTTCTAATACTATAATTAATGCTTGTAATTATTGGGCCATGGTGACTATGACCTCACTAAAAGAGTGTGTGATGCCATTGGCAATTATGAGAACATTCTACACTAGTACCACAAGTACCATAGATTTATTCACCTTATTACCAAATAAATCATGAGAGGATCGGTTATGAATGCACCATTAGAGATACTTGATGAAGCTCCTCAGTTTCATGGTCAAATGGAAGTCCACAACTTCATCCAACAACTTGAAGACTTTTATGAATCTGATGTTGATCGTATGTGTTCATCGGTTCACCTTTTTATTGGCATAGCCATGAGGTGGTGGTGAACTCATAAAGAGCAACTTTTTCATTAGGATCAAGTGCACTCTATTTTGCATCACTTGTTTCATCATGACAATCACGTCTAGGGTACAATCAGCTATAGTGGAGTACAAGAACCAAAACCACACATAGAAGCTTATGAATTCATGTGAAGGGCTAAATAATCCCTCTTTCCATAGTACCTATGGGTACGTACTTTTTATAGTGCCATATGTACATGATCTAGAGCATGATATGTTCATGAAGAATGACATTTGGGTACCCATTTTTGGCATGTGTTGGATGATAACATGAACTCAGCATTGTCTTATTCCTCTCCAAGGATGGATTTGCACCTCACTCTCCAAGCCATGCACAAATTAGTTATTGGTGACCTTAGTCCCATCAAAGATTAGTTGTGACATATACATGATGTCCTAGAAGAAGGTTTGGTTCTCTTTAATGATCCATCTGAGCAGTCCATCCCCATGCCAAAACCTGTCTTTAATTAGGAACACCATGAAGAGATTCATCAAGGGAAGCATAAGCTAGTGTTTCATGTTGATGATAGGATAAATTAAAGCCTAGATTTATCCCCAAATTTCATATAAGAGAAAATAAGAAATGAATTAAAAAAATAAATAGAAAATAAACATAAACATGCATAAAATATGAGACCCCAGATTTAACATGGTTCACCCAAGATGGGCTACATCCACCAAACTTGTTTAATATATTATTTTTAGCAATACAAGGGAGAAACAAATCTTGTAACAAACCCTGTTACACCTCTCTACCTTGTATACCTCCTCTTTGTGTGTTCCCTATCTAATTTTACATCTTAGCCATGTATCAATAAATTTTAGGGAAAAAAACACCTAAACATAACCTCTATCGTCAGATCTGGAAACCTTTAATCAATCACCTAGATTGACTATGAAATTACAATTTTATAAGGCAATTTTAATAAGATTTTCACTTTAGGGGTGTTTCCCTCAAACCCTCTTACAAGCCCCCATGCCATCGAGGATACTAAGAATGGGATCCAATAACCCAACTAAAATAACATCAAAATTTTAACCTTTGAACATTCTTAAAATAGCAAGTGAATGAAGAGAAATATAGCTTATCTTAGAACTATGTTGATCTGATTGAGATGAAGATTGATATTAACTATACAGAACTGGGATAGAATCAAGAACCTAGATTTGGCTTTCATTTTTTGATTGGATAGGAGCACCAAAAATAGGGCACTTTAGGTTCTAACACTATAGTCTTGTTCCTACTTCTATTTCCAAACTAGTCACAGAGGTCTAAGCTTTTTGAGTTCTATTTTTTACTCCTATATGACCCTACCTATGAAATTTTGAATCTTAACTCTCAATAGAGGTCCTTGTATAGCTTATTTATCTTTAATCCCAGGTCTCTAATAAATTTAAATAGGACTGAGAAAAAGGGGGGTTAGTGTGTGTAAGATGCATTGGACATGCTTCACACCCCATGTGTGGGCATGTTGCCTACATACCAATACTCTGAAGAGGGATCAAGCCATATGTAGTTCTCCCTTTGAAAGTGCTTGGTGTAATGTATGATATGAAAATGCAAAAAATGCTAAAATTGGGTGTTCTTGAAGTGGCTAGGGGTTGGTGTAAGGATTTTGATAAGCTTTTAAGTGTATTGACTAGTTGTATGTAGAGAATAGGGAAGATTGATTAAATAGTCTTATTTGTATTCTTGCTTGCTTAATGATATTTACCAACCCTTTCCAAATGATCTTTAAATGGGATTTTATAGGGATCTATTGGTCATGGGTTAAATGCAATCATGCAAGTCTGACAAAAAGAGGGATAAGAATTAGAAGGAAACAATTGTTTGGGCTCAAAATGGATTTGGACAATAGCACCAAAAAGGGGACACCCTAAGGTCTAGCACTATAATCCAAGTTGGGAACTATTATCTTAAGGGTACAGGACCTAGGGGGATGGAAAGAGCATGGAAAATGGGTCCCCATTAAGCTGGAATGAGGTCTTGAAATCCTATGGATGACTAAGAATCAACAAAAAGGTTCCTATGAGGGTCATGAGAGCAAGCAAGAGGGAACTATAGGTTGGGTGTCCTTAGCCACACCCAAGTTACCAATTTTTGCATTTTATATGACTACATTTCCCCCCCCCCCCTTTATTCTAATGATGTAGAAAAGAAAAATACTAGGATAAAAAAAATAAAAAGCGTATCTGAACTTACCTGTAAGGGTGAAGCTCATAAAGCTATTATGATGTTGGGTGTGCATAAAGAGACCATGTTTTGAAGTGTGAATTTGCAAGAGAAAACAAAGAGTAGATCAGTTCTTACTAGATATGTTATATTTAAAATAAAAATGTACAAAATTGGGTAAGAGAGAGAAGAAGAGAAAAGAACAAATACACCTCATCAAGTACATGAACCAATACAAAACCTATTGTGATGTTGAGTAATGTTGGATGATGTTGTTCCAAGAGTAAAATCACAAACAAAGCTAAGTGCTCAATTCCTCGAGAGTGTCTCAAGAATGCAAAGGCTAGCCCTTTGGCTCCATCACCGCCCACTAAGTGAAGCTAGGTGATCATGCATGTGCTAATCAATGTCTGGACTATGTGTCCAATCCCTCTAAATAGGTGGCTCAAGAATACAAAGGCTAGCTAGTCCTTTGGCTCCATCATTGCCTCATGAAATGAAGATATGAATATGATATCGGTATGAAGTGTATGTCAAATGAGATGGCTCTTTCAGCCCATTAATGCTTTATAATCTAAAAAATTTGGCATGGATACCTGAATATATGCTAAAAACTAGACCACTCTTAACAACTCTAAAAGATGGAGATTACGCTTGTATGAAAGCCACTCCAAAACTGGAATCTAGGCTTATGTGGAAACCACTCGAGAACTCAAGAAAGTGAAGATTTAGCTTATATGAAAGCCACTCCAAAATGATGTCAATGATCTATAGATGAAATAAGGCATGTAACTACTAAGAATGCTTGGGTAATACTAAACTCGAAAAGAAAAGAAACAAATGTGTCATGCACATTGCCCCTAATCACTAGTGTTTAAAACATAGATTCTGATGTGGAAGAATATCAACTATCATATCTAAAACTAGAAGTGAGAGCTGTCATGTCGCACATGATGCCCCTTGTATCTGGACTCTCTGAGTAAAAGTGTATTGAAAACTGTTGATCTTGAATTGCTCTAAATGTGTAAAATTGGAGATGAACCTATTTTTTTGCCTACTTTTAAAAAAATTGTTTTTTCTACTATTTGGATAGGACTGCCAAAAATAAGACACCCTGGTGTCTGATGTTGTTGTCCATGTTTGGTGTTATTTTTTTGTTGAAATTGAAAACTATGTTGGAATTGTCATTGTTTTCCTGGTCTGTTCTACCTTGTTTAACCTCTGATTATTGTTTTGAGTTGTTTTAGAAGATGGATTATGACTGTAAGGAGTTTTGATATCTATGACAAAACCCTTGTTTATTTTCTCTTCTTTTGATGGTATGAATGAAGACCCTGCAATGATTGCCCTCAGAAGAAATAGCCTTGCAAGTGTGTTAAGCTACAAAGATATATGATATAATAATGATGTTTGACAAGATATCTCAAGATATAGCATGATTTGTATTAAGAGATTGCTAGATTAATAGGGGTATGCCTAGATAGAGATAACAATGTAAAAGCATGTACAATGTACTAATCCAGAACCGGAAGTGTTAGTTGTTAGTTATTAGTTGGCATGGAGGGATGGAACATTATTTCCATCATGGCATCCAAAAAGGAAAGAAAATGCATGATGTAGATCATGGCATTACAAATAATCTAAATCAAACAAGAAACAAACACAAAAATCTATAAGCAAGAAGCATGTAAGTGTGGCCAAGGGGCCAAACAAACAAGGGACATGGGCACATGTCATTCAAACTAAAAAGTAAGCATATAAGGCATATTCAAATACCACATACTCATACATTTGAAACAAGAAAAATTGGTGTGAAAGCCACAATCACATGGAAAAGTATGGGTAAGGGACATTGGCAAATGTTCAAAGACACACACATGAATAGAAGCAATGGACATTGGTAAATGTCTTAAGTCACATACAAGAAATAAGTAGGAATCAAAAATGCAATTACATCAAGTTACACTAAGCAAGAAGATGAAGCATGTAAAGACTATAAAATACAATCACATCTAACTAATCAAAGCAAGAGTGAAAGCATGCAAGAGATGTTAGTACAAGACTAGGTATATGCTAAAAAATACACAAGTATTATATACTAGTGAGTGTTGCTAAGATAATCTGTGTAAGCTAGTAAATAATGTACATCTACATGATAACTAAAGTATGTGGTGTAGGAATGACATAACCTGGATGGTTTAGTCATGTATAAAATTCTCCTAGGGGGAAGATATATCAATGTGTGTCTCAAATGTAGAAGTAGGATGCCCCCTCAATGGGTAGAGTGAAGCAATCAAGTAGATGGAAGTCACTACACACACTCAAATAAGATCAAGTGAAGCATGGTAATATAGATAAATTGACAAATAATAACATGGAACAACAAATGTAAATCTACCATAGAAGTAGTGTTGTAATACATGGAAGATGCATACAGTCAAGATATTTTTGTGTTTTTGAAATATTTGAATGTTTTTTAATTTTAAAATTTTGTATTATTTCAAATTTTTGAAATGTTATATTATTTTTGTATTTTGATAATATGAGCTATGTATAATTAATCATAAAAAGACTATGTGCAACAAATATTGAGAAACCATGTACAAGTAAGTAGAAGAAACTATGTATAAGCATATGCATAAAGTAATCTATACATAATGAAAGAAAAGACTAGGCTGGAGGGGGTAAAGGGTCCAAAGATAGAACTTGCTAGGGATGGAGATGGAGGAAGGGATCATGACCATCATCAAATGCCTCAAGTTCATCATCATATGCTACAAATGTTGTGTTCATGGTGTCATATTGTCTAAGGCAAACTAAAGGTTGCTCTAGTGGTGGAGATGTTGATTCACGCCGGGTTCACCAAATGATTTAACCTTTTATGAATAATTGTTGTATTTATTCCTATTTAGTTAAAAGTTTGAGTAATGTAAATTAATCAATAATTATGCCATAATTAACCTACTAATTTGTTAATTATGATTGTTGTTTAAACTTTTTTAAAATAGCAAGTGAATGGAGAGAAATATAACTTAGCTTAGAACTATGTTGATCCGATTGAGATGAAGGTTGATATTGATTGTATAGAATTGGGATAGTATCAAGAACCTAGATCTAAATTTCATTTTTTAATTGGATAGGAGTGTCAAAAATAGGACACATCAGGGTCTAGCACTACAGTCCTATTCTTATTTTTGTTTTCCAAAGTAGTCACAAAGATTTGAGCTTTATGGGTTCTATTCGCTACTCCTATATGACCTTGCCTATGAAATTTTGAATCTTAAATCTCAATAGATCTCCTTGTAGAGATGATTTATCTTTGATCCTAGGTCTCTGATAAACTTGAATATGACTTTGAGAAAAAAGGGGCATTAGTGTGTGTAAGATGCACTAGACGTGCTTCATACCCCATGTGTAGGCACGCTACCTATATACCAATAATTTAAAGAGGGATCAAGACATATGTAGTTCTCCATTTCAAAGTGCTTGGTTGAATTTATGATATGAAAATGCAAGAAATGCTAAAATTGGGTGTGCTTAGGGGTTGGCGTAAGGATTTTGATAAGATTGTAAGTGTATTGGCTGGCTATATGTAGAGAATAGGGAAGATTGTTTGAATAGCCTTGCTTGTATTCTTGCTCATTTAATGATATTTTCTAACCCTTTCCAAATGATCTTTGAATGGGATTTTATAGGGATCTATTGGTCATGGGCTAAATGCAATCGTGTAAAGCTAACAAGAAGAGGGATAAGAATCAAAAGGAAATGATCGTTTAAGCTTAAAATGGACTTGGACAATAGCACTGAAAAAGGGACATCCTAGGGTCCAACGCTATAGTCCAAATTATGTGCTATTATCTTGAGGGTATGAGACCTAGGGGGATGGAAAGAACATGGAAAATAGGTCTCAGCTAAGATGAAATGAGGTATTGAAAGCCTATGGATGACTGGGAATCAGCAAAAATGTGTTTGAGAGGATCATGGGAGTAAGCAAGATGGAACTATAGGTTGGGTGTCCTTAGCCACACTCAAGTTACCAATTTTTGCATTTTATATGACTATACTATACATACCATGAATCTTTAAAATATTTGGTTAATAAACCTGTGTTACATAGTTGCATCTACCACTAGATTGTATTGTTTTAAGAATTCTAATTCTATATCATGGTCAAACTAGGAAAGATTAATTTTGATCATGACCATCTCTCCTAAATTAATTTTGGAGAACCAGTAAGTGCCATTTAGGATGGTCTACCTAATATATAGTTGTTCTATGTCACACATGTTCCCAAGGAGTTAGAAGATATTTTATCTTTCTTAACTATTAGCACAATGCTAGATTGTCTGAATCCACAGGCTGAAAAGCAACTAGCCATCCATACCACACCATTCCATCTCATTGAAGGGGACCTCTACAAGCTTGGACTCAATGAAATCCTTTGATGATGTGCTATGAAACATAAGTGCCCTAAATTACTCCAAGAAGTTCATGAAGGCATTACTAGCAGACACTATGTTAGTGAGGATACTACACGTAAAGTATTGTTAGCTAGACTATGGTGTCCTACCCCTTATCAAGATGCCAAATTATATATTAACCAGTGTGATATTTTCTAGTGCATGGGGAAATCAAATCACCAGGATGCCATGCCTTTACATCCTATTTTATCTCAAAAACCATTTGAGAAATGGGCCATTGATTTTGTTAGCCCCATCAACCTAGCAAGATGATGTATAGGTTCCATCTATATCATAATAAAAAATAATTATCTCACATGTTGGCTTGAGGCCATGCCAACAAGGGATTAAACTGCTAGAACTATTGTACACTTCATATGGGAACATATAATAACCCATTTTGGCTATCCATTAAGTTTAACTAGTGGTCACAATACACATCTCCTCAATGAAACTATTTGCATCTTACTTGCTGAGTTCATGATTTTCCACCACAAAATAAAATCATATCATCCCTAGGCCAATGACACTATTGTGGCAGTCAATAAAATTTTAGGCACAACAGTTACAAATATTTGTAATATTAGTCATATTAATTAGGATGATGGGGTGTCTACAATACTTTGGGCTTATTAAACAACCTATAAGATCCTTAACAAGAGTGCACCTTTCAATCTCATGTTCAAAGTAGAATCAATCTTTTTGGTTGAATTCTTAATACCATATCTTCACAATGCATGCATTAGACAATTAGATGAGTAGTCATCATTGAAATCACATTTGGATGCTTTATTGCAGTTGGATGAGGCTCTTTTTCTTATTCATTGGAGTCAATATGTCAAAAAACACAGATAAAAGACATGATATGATTGCCATATTAAACATAAGACATTTAATCTTGGAATGAAAGTATTGCTATATGAATATAAGTTTGCATGGCATTCTAGGAAATTCCATGTTTACTAGGATGGTATTTTTATTATTCATATCATTCGCCCTACCAGTGTTTATCATTTATAAAGATTAGATGGCCAGTTTTTTCCTTGACACTACAATGGTAACCAGCTAAGGTCATATTTTTTTTCTTAGAGTTTAGTTTTATTTGTAACAATAAGCATATGCCATTAGTTTAGGATTTCTTATCTTCAATAAAAGTGTTGCTTTATCCATGCACAACTATCTTTTCTTTTACACTCTTTTTATAATTTTACCCTTGTGAATTTGTGGAGGACCACGATGCACATTTAGTATGGGGTAAGAAGTGTTACATGTATTAAGAAAAGGCCCATGTGTTGGGTAATATAAGGATGCATATGTAAGTTAAAAAGTCTTAGGATAAAGATTCTTGCCAATAGTATGAATATTCAAAGGGTTTAACAAATTTTTTCCACTTTGAAAAAAAGCACGGGATAAGGCATGACATTAATATAAAGGGAGAGGTGGTTACAATAAGTGTGCCAACATCATGTCATGATGATACCATTAAATACATTTATGATGACAAGTGATAGTTGAAGAAAGGAGGTCATTAAAATGTATTCATTGTGAGAAGTGATGATCGAAGAGAGGGGGGTAGTAAATTCAAGTCACCCCCTCTAACCTATAAAAATGATTCAAGGGCTCATTTTAATCTTTACCTTTATTTTAGTTTGAGTTTTGATATAGCCATAAAGTGAACTGAGTCCAAATGATTCCAAAATAAGTTTAGATCATCAAATTCCCATTTGTTGGCTATTATAAAGGATCTTAACTGAGTAATCAAGCAAAAATTAGCAAATCTTGAAAAAGAAAATTGGTAGTTACAAGTTGCAAAAGTAGACATCTACTATTAATGGGTGTTGAAGCAGGAAAAGTCAAGTCACTTCCACCACAAACATGTATTCCTTTGGGAATGTTGGATGATCATACGTCAACCTTCAGGCTCCATGAAGGGTGATGTGGCCTAAGAAGAAGGCACAAAGAAGTGATTTATTACCAACCATTCTAGAGGAAGAAGCACCACATGTTGGGGGGTAAGTAGTATTGATCAGAGATGAAACACATGAGGAATAGAGGCAACATGCATAAGGTGAAAGATTTGGAATGGTGTGCTAGACAAAGAAGGCACAAATACCTCCACCCCCACCATTGATGATAGAAGAGATGCACTACCCAAAAATGGTTACACATAGAAATTTGGGTATCAAAAGTACCCTCTTATACCATATTTGACTATAACCACCACCAACTAGGAAATGAGGTTGAATTGTAGAATGACTATCAAGTTGAGCACCAAAACAATAAGAATTAATTGGTTTATGACCTAAAAATCTTCAATGCCTTGGACTTTGCAGGATTATTCTAGTTATTGAACCTTCCGTATTTTGGAAAACTAATGGAAGCATTAAAGTTTCTACTTTTGGACATCCATGAGGACTATATCTATTTTGTTGGGTACAACATGAATATTATACCTAAAATAATAATCAAGGTGTCAAGATTACAATGCTATGGTGTGGACATATAATTTGATTTGGAGGAGTCAGAGGAGATAGAAAAGACAATGGTGCTTGAGTACCAGAAGCAGGGCCATGTCATGCTTATTAAAAACTTGTAAGACCCTACCCTCTGAGTATTAGTGTATGTCATCATGACCAAGATTGATGGCATTGATCATTTGAAATAAGTGGACATGACTTACCTATACATTTCCCATCAGGTAATCAAGGGGATAAAGTATAATCAGGCAATGCATTTTGCCAATAAAATCATACTAAATGCTAAGAAGACCCATCAAATATCGGGCCATAGGTTCCAATGGGGGGTATTTCTTTTATTGATGGTATTTGTGAAATCAATGTACCTGATTACACATATGGTGAGCTAAAGTGGGCATACCCAATATATCACAGTCCCCCATAGTGTTACAAGGTGTTCACATGCCCCTGTCATATCACCTTGACATTCAAAATCAAGATGAAATCATGGTATGATGGCATGAAGGAGGCCTTTGGAAATAAATGGCATATTCCTAAGGACTTGCCCATCTAGGTTGGTGAGCAAGCTCAAATTTTCATAAAACAACATTTTTCTTTGGCTTATATCAAAATGGCCCCCTCTGGATAACTTTTAGCTTGGTTGAACCTACCATTTACCTTCATAGCATGGTACTTCATTAATTTAGTGAACCACATATATGATGCACAACCCATCACCCTGAAAGTTGATTAAATTGACTTAGAGATTCACACTTTCCAAAAGATGTATGGTTACCCTAGAAAGAAGCCATACAAGGAAAAACATGAGATCGAGAAAATTGACATTAAGGTTAAGCAGACCATGGTCAAAGAAACTATTCATAATTTATTTTATATACTATGGCCCAAACATAAATCTTCAAGAGGCATAAAGCATACAAAATAAAAGCTTCCACCTATACAATCTCTTGACAAGAAGAAGTAGGTCAAGCATGATGCGAACACAAGTTCATGTTCAAAACCACCAAAATGGCAAAGGAATACCTAGGCATTGCCACCAAAATTTTCACCACCTAGGGCTTTTCCACTAAGGGCATCACCACTAAGGGCTTCTCAACAAAATACACCAGAGACATAACTTGAGGGTTCAACACCATTATCCTCAACCAAACCATTAGAGGAAGAGCTTATATATCAAAGGGAAAAACTAGAGGAGTCTAAATTAGAAAAGACACCCTCCTCGATGCAAGACGAGGAGGCCACTCTTGATGAAGTGCAATTAAACATTAAGAATCCACTTGGAGAAGAGGGGTATGGTTTTGACGAAGAAAAATATGAGTGACATGGACATCGATAACACTTCTTTGGCCTTAGATGTGGATGTTGAATTCCTTGAGTGGGATCCCCTTATAGGGAAGGAGCCAACTGACTCTGAAGTTCAACCACCTTTAGCTGATCCACCCACCAACTTACATGCTCAACATCACATATGCATTCTAAATAAGATGCTTTATTTGTGGTCCTATTTCCATCCACAAGATGCAACTATCGATACCAAGCATCAGGTGTCCTTTTTCTTAGATAAATGCAACTAAGAATGCCATTTTGAAATTCTTTTGGATAGCCTAGTTTTATATTCTCAAGCATCAATGCTACCCACTCCAATTTAGGTTGATCCCAAGAAGATCTCTCCCTTATAATCTAGTGCTGTATTTTCAAAAATGGCCTTTGAAGTCATGTGATAGAATATACTTTCAGATTTTGATGTATACGAAGTTAAGAAGAAAATGGCCAGGTGGTAGCATTGTATAATAAGGAAGTCATCACTAAGAAGGGGCTTGAAGAGGAAGTGGCCACACTGAAACAACAAATAGAAGAAGCCACAATGGCCAAAGTAAAAACTTTAAATTTAGGTAAAACTATTTTGAGTCAAGAATTGACATTAACAGATAGGGTCCCTTTAGAGGGAGAAGCTATTGATAAGTTAGAAACCTTGGTAAATCTTTGTTAAAGTAATGTAAGGAACAACCTATGCCTAGGAATGAATCACTATGGGTAGCTGAGTAGTTTACAGAAGTAGTAGAAGTCTGTAAATTCACCCTTGAAAGAGTTGGGGAAGTGATCCCCATCTTGGATGGGATTTTTAAAAATTTGGTGCGGCTTAACAAAATTTTAGAGGCTCGGTTGAGAGTAAAGGAGTCTCATTGGCAATAACTAGTGGATGTTTCCTTTTTAATAAAAGACCATAATGAGCACGCTAAGGCATTTAAAGATGTCAAGACTATAGAGGAAATAATAAACATGCATTGGTAACAACTAAATTCTAGTTTTTTAGCTCTCCGAGGACAAGTTATAATTGAAGTCACTACACTTGAATAGGTTCAAAAGGATGTTAATACATCCCTCGACCAATTGGTTAATAAGGAAAGTGAGTGTTTCGATCAAATTGAGGAGATGAAAAAGTTGCAGGTGATGATCAAAGAAATAATGTACAAATTGCTTGACACCCTATCATATTGGGATGGTGTTCAAAATCAAATTGAACAAATTGGGCTTGAATTTTTAGTTGAGGCCGAGATCGGGACTTAGTCTAGGATGAACTAATAGCATAGTGTGGGGTGATGTTGGACCCCAAATTTTGACTAAGTATTTTGGCTTTGAGCACAAAACTAATACGGTGTGAGAGGAACATGGCATAGGAAGACCATGGCATAAAACTAGCATGGTGTCGGAAGACCATGGTGCAGAACTAGCATGATGTAGGAAGATCATGGTGTAAAACCAGTGGGGTGCGAGAGGACAACAATTTGGAAGATAACAACATGAGAAGATCCAATCAAAGATGGAACATAACTACAGAGAACATGAGAGCATAGGACTTAATACAACAAAAAAAGACTTTGGGAGCACTTAAGAAGTCGAAAATGATTAAGGAGTGATTCTCAAGGACAAACTAAATTTTAATCATCACACGAGTTTCACACCAACCTGTACAAAGAGGGACATTTGGCATCAAGGATATAGCATCAAACAAGAATATAAGGAGTGCAAAATCCTGTGTCCTTAGGAGAAAATAAGTGAATGACTACCATGACTCTCAATCTACTAAAGATCGTTGGACAATCACCTAATTATCATTAATAATGTAACTACTTAGTCAGGGAAAAACAAGTATAAATACCCCTTTGTAGAGATGTGTAAGGGGCTCGAATGTTGGTATTATGTAATGAACCTTTATGGTAATACATAATTACAAAAGTCACAATCAGTTACAGTGTTATGCTTTAGTTAATTGATAGTTAAAACATTAACAATGGGTTTTCATTAAGTAATATGTGGTTTATAATTCGCTATGAGATTTATAGAATTTGATTGTATGAGTTTGTGTAATCCATACGTTAAACTTCATGGAACTTATCTTCATGTTCTTATTTATTTACATTAATGAGACCAGGTCCACGGTCATATGTTTCCTTTTTATGTAATCTCCATTTAAATATATGAATAAATTCAAATTTATGGCAAGTGTTACTGCACAACATAACCTGCGGGAAGAGGTTTCTTATTGCGTGCTTCGGGTGAGCATGTAAGAGCTAAGTCTTGCATGAAAATCCAACATGTAAACTTGTTGGGACTAGATACTTCAGCACCATACATAAAACATGATAGAAAATTCCCCAACAAAATTGACATATGATTATAGTATAATCATTGATCCTTTTGATATTCTTGCCTTTGAGAGTTTTTAAAAGTTTAAGAGCTCGTTAAGTAATTAAAAGTAATTATGGTGGTGTTTTAATTACATCCCTCTCTCAAAGGTTTGTATGAAAATAAAATCTTTGGAGGCTAATATACCCATGCATCAATGATAACTCTATGGAAAAAATGGTTTATATTCTAAGTTTTTATTTGGCTCTTTAGATGGTCCTTGAAGGATACAAATATGTCAAGTGGACGTCAAGGATCAATGGGCCATTTGCTAAGGGGTCTAGTCCATTTGTGACTACTTCATCTGTAAGATCTCAATGAAGTGCAATCGATTGAGCCAAGTTTTGAGGGACATTCCAACCAAGATACTATTGATATAGCCTCAATTTACCCTTTAGAATAATGAGGTTGGTATGAATGTTAGTTAATGACATCCCAATCACCACACCTTAAAAACTAGGAGGAAGGTGATGAAGTCCACCTTATGCAGGAAAAAATGATAGGACATGTTTGTTTCTAATTCTTAGGACCCCATGAATGGGCAAGAGAAGAGCATACTCCAAATGATCCTTTAGGCAGACAAGAAAGTAAGTAAACGATGTGTTTTTTGGTCACCTAGGCTTCCTAAAGGGGGAAATGGGAGAGCATAGACATAATGGTTTATGAAAATAAGAAGGAAATCAAAAATACCTTAAATAAATGATGAAATACAAGTTATCTTAGAAGTACTAAATAAAAGTGTTTGTTCTTTGTTAAGTACTAAAAAGAAAGATGAATGAAATTTGCCTTGTTAATTGTGTAAAACAAACTTTTAAAATATCAAAACCTAAAATAAAAATGATTAAGCATTCAAATAATGATTTTGGATATCAAATGAAGTCAAAATTTGTAGTTTTTAGACGTCAAGAAAATTCAAATAGAGCAATCTCATAGTTTTATAGGATGATCTCACTAATTAACAAGATGACCTCATTATTCTACAGTGGGTTAAAGATACAGTTTTGGTGACCTTGCCAATTAGTAGGATGATCTCATCATTTTACAGGACTAGTTCATCATTTTAATAAATGGAGCCATAGAAAACACAATTACCTTTACATGACCTTGTTGATTTGCAGGTCAACCTCATTGATTTACAAGTTGATCCTTCTGATTTCAAGAAAGCACAGTAAATCTAGTAACACAACCTTAATGATAAGTAGGTCAAACTTGCCAATTTATAGGTTGAACTCACTGATACACAAGTCAATCTCACCAATTACAAGAATATGCAGTAAATCTAATAACATAACCTCACCGATTAGTAGGTCAACATTGTTGATATGCAGGTCAAACTCACTGATACACAGGTCGGTCTCATTGATGCTTAGGTTGATCTCACTAACCTTTTTAAACACAATGAGAACATAAAGATTAATAAAATATAATCCCATCAATCTATAGGTCAAACTTGTCATTTTCAGGAGTGATCTCACCTATCAGTAAGGCAATCTCATCGATAAATAAAATATGGAACACAAAAAAATCAAGGAGAAAAGGAAAAATTAGAGTTAAATAATGGCCTAATTTAAGAATTAGAATACTAAAAAGGTCTAGAAAAATATTTATGGGGTATGCGGTCCCATTGGGCGTGCCAAATGTAAACCACATGTACAAGAAGGGGTATTTTCTCTTATTAGTATTCAAAAAATTAAAAAAATCATGAAACATAACTCCTCAAGCATGGCTCCTTGATTTAGGCAAGGTCAATGAAGAAAATAAAAAACAACAAATATAAATAAGTAAATTTATACATTCCTCGTGGACTCTGCTTCAAAGTAAACTCACATACATGATTATGCCTAGATAGAGAGCTCAAAGTATTTAGCAATGTCATGGTGTAAGAGCCATCAAAATCTTCCCAAGAACTATTAGTGTAGACACCTAAAACTAGCCACCAATGGCTAAAGATTTCTTGAGCACAAGTCAAGCAAGCCAAATGAATAAATCTCTTGGAGCATTCAATGAATGTCAGAAAGGTTGTTTTTCTTGCATTTTAGTTGTGCTTTGTCAATTAGTTTTCTTCACCATGTTCCTCCCTTTGATTTGGGCAAGATAGTGTTATGCATGTTAGTGTGTTCTTTTCATTTTGATCGAGATTTCATTGTGAAGCTAACATATGATTGAACCACCCTTCTTGGATTCCTTGGTCATAATTAGAATGGTTTGTGGATCAATTGGAAGAAGATAGGTGAAGCTTTTGGAGGATTTATGCAAAGTTCCTTCTTACAATAAAATGTAATTTTGGTCTATGCTAGCCCTTATATTTATAGGTTTTCTAGATTGATTGTGGCCTTGGGATCAAGATCAAGATGAGTGGCTACAATTTAATTCAATTCAATTTTGGAGGCAAATACATTTATTATTTTGGAAAGAGGTTGCATTAATAAGGCATGGCTTACCTTAATCCTGATATTTGTTTCTATTAATGCCTAAAGTTTAACAACTTTCTAATGATGTCATGGATGACATCATGGTTTAGATATTTATTGAATTTTGAATATGACATAATCAGTTATTAGCCAATTTCCATGGATTTTTCATTTAGTTAATTGATTTGATTTTCTTAGCTAATTAATCCTAATCAAATCTTGGGTGTTTTATGCAATCTTGAAATTTGAATATTCATTCTAGTTAATTACCTCAAAGTGCTACTTACAAAGCAATAATTTGACTCGCACTAATTTAAACAAATTTAATAGTTGGTTATGGTTTATTACACCAATTAGGGATGTATCAATACATTTTAGAAATTGCACGTGATGTGTGCAAATGAATTAAATATTTTAATGGTATTTTGTCTAGTTTGTATGTTATTACAAAAAGTCATTATAACTCATAATTTTGACATAAAAATTATGAAAATTGGATATCTACACACATCATGCCATTTTACATTGTTACCTACACCAAAAATATCAAATTATTACTACTTAACACTATGTACACATAAAGATACCAACACAAATGGGAAAGCTTAAGCAATTCCCTGAAACCACAGAGAACAAAGATAGGGTGGCAATGGTGACTTAGATCTAGGCAAAGAATGGTGTGATGGTAAGGATATTGGCAGGGTCATCAGTTGGGCTCGAAGAAACACTGCTTGTAGTAGGAATAGGGGAGAACAATAACATGGTAACAAACTCATCTCCTACGATGGTAAAGGAAGTAGCTTCAATGATAAAGTCCACAACTTTTGTGGTGGCAAAGGATGTAGATTTTGCGATGGAAGGGGATAAGGGTGTTCCATTCCTCTTAGCAACACATCGATCCCTTGAAAAGGTTTTGAAATGAAATATAGGGGATAAACATCCCTCGTATGTGACAATTACGGCTAAGGAGAAGCAGAATGAGCCCATGACACCTTCTAAATCATACCCCTCTATCTCTTTTGAAGGAGAGTAACTTCAAACACTACTTGATAGTGAACAAGATCTATCAAATAGTGGGTTGATCCATTGTTTCTCCAACTTGTGAACTTTACTTGTAGATCTGAATGGCTAGTTGAATGATATCTAGCTATCACTAATGGATGGTAACCTACACATTTTTCCCTATGCAAAAGGATTTTTCATTGTTCTCTTTGATTTAGAAGTGGATAAGAAATTTCTATTTCAATGACCTATCTGGTATTGAAACTAGTGTGTTTTGGCTTGCAAACTATGGTTTTCTTCATTTTACCCTCATTCTAAGGCCTTCAACGTCAGAGCGATTTGGGTAAGACTGCCCTTTGTACCCTTATAATTTTGGACTCTTTTTTGTTTCAAAGTTATTGGTGATTCTTTGGTCAAATTCTTATATACGGATCCCAAGGTTATTCACCACACAACCATTGCTCGGATTTTAGTTAATCTAGATGTTTCCATAGATCTTCCTGAGTGCATGGATTTGAAGGTTCAAAGTAGAACTTGGAAGCAATCTCTCGACTTTGAGACATTATCTTTTTGTTGTAGAAATTGCTATCAAACAAGTCATCTTGCTTCTTCATGTAATTTTTCCAAGCGTACTACCAATATTCCCTAGTGAAAGGAAGCTTTACCTGAACATTTCATGGTTTGTGAGCGTACAAAGTGTGATTCAGAGGAACCAGATGAAGATATGGGTTTGGCCCAAAATGAAGTTGAACAAGCACCACAAATTCCTCATCCCTTGGGGATGGAAAATAAAGATCACCAAATTGGAGGTGAAGATTTAAATATGGATTCATTGGTGCAGTTACCATTGAATGATTCATAAGCTTTACTGGATATGTCTATTCCTTTCCTTCTAGATGATGGGGGGAAGTGGATCACAGTAGGTAACAAAAAGAATGATAGACGGAGGAAGGATTTAACATCTCTTAATATGACCCTCAGATCGTAAGGGAAAATAAGTTTTGAAGGGTTGCGATACATCTTTGTTTTGTGCAACTTTTGTGGAAGTTATTGTTGATTTGTTGTTCTTGTAGTGTTGGTTTTTGTTGGTTGATTTTCTACAAACATTTTTGTTATATCTGGTTTTGAAGACCATGTTTTTCGGTTATATTGTAAAGGATAGAGTCCCCATTTCCAAAAAATTCATTTTACCTTTAATAAAAACACTATGTACAACTACCAATTTACACTTTTTTCCTTTAGAAAACCCCACTTTGACAAACTAAAAAATTACATTCCTTTTGATGTAACTTGCACCTTTGAGACAAATGCTAGTCATATCTAATGTAACTAGATATTCTACCCATTGAATATTTTGTGTTTGAATTCCTAGGAGCCCAAGTTAGGTTATTTCACTCAATTTTCTAGTGGGGGTGGGAGTTTCAAGTTCACAATCATCATGAGGGGAGGTGACTATTTCCATATTATTGATATTTTCCTTGATAAGGTAACGTGCATTGGTTCATTATTAGTACATGTTGTGTAGATAACTATAGGAATTGTTTCAACCAATTAATTTGCATTAGACAATGTGCAACTAATAAGAATATATTATTTTTTCATATTCTTAACTTTTGATATTAGCTTTGCAATATCTATGTTATAAAAAATAGAAAATAAATTATTATTTTTTTTTCTTGGATAAACTCAAGCGATGTGACTAATTACTCAAAGAAACTCGATATTTTTTATGGCCTGGAAAAAAAATTGTATAATGAAGGAAAAAGAATAGGGACATTACAAAAATAATTTTTGATAGTACATATGGTCGCTATGGAATTAATTAGGCACAATAAATTGCTGATGGTGTCTTCACAAGCATAGGGTAAATCCCTCCAATGGTAGGACTAATAATATTTAACGGACATATATTCACATTTTTTTTTGCATCAAAGGGCCATGCTTTTGAGTAAATCCCTAGTCTAAAAATAAGACATCCAAGGTAAGTTTGGAGCATTGTGACTTAAATAATATATCCGTATGTAAATTACGCATGACTCTTGCATTATGCTTTTATCACATTAATAATTTAATAAATTATTGCTAAAATGAAACATTACATGATAAAAACTCTTCTTTTCTAAGTGATTATAGATTCCAACCTCTACATAGATTCCGTTCAAAAACATTGCATATCGAGTTCAATTTTACTACAATTTTACTCCCCTAAAAACTAGAGGTAATTTCTACACTTAAAAAGAAAGAGATAAAAAACTCACGTTTATTTAAATAGATGTCCACTTTCAAAAAAACTTAATTATCTATAAAATAGTTTGAACTGAGAAATTAAAAATGAACTTCCTTAAAACACATTTATAGTGAAATATTTACATATTTAAGACATATATCCTCTCTAACTATGTCTAAAACAAAATTTGAATAAAGAAATTAATGTTAAACTTCCTTATGCATCCTCTATTGTCAAACAATCTTTTTAAAGCATAAAAAATTTCTCAATTTTAATTTTTTTAAAGGATTTCTTTCTTTAACAAAATTAACAAAGAGATTTTTCTCTCATTAAATCCAATTACTCCTATAAAATCTAAAGATTAATTTAAGTCTAAAAACTTTACCCACCCAAACTTCCAAAATGCATATCTAAAACATATATCGCCTCTACTAAATAATCAATGTAAATAATAAAAAAATTCCTAATTTGAGAAAGAAATATATTATTTTTTCTTATAAAAGTTTTATAAATATATCATTGATAGTGAGCCCAATTTTGGTAATAAATTGAGTGACTACCACTTGGGCACTATTGCACTATGTGTGATTAACCTTGTGTTCCTTCCAACTATCATATGTCCCTGTGATAATATTAGCTCATTTTCATTTTAATAATACACTTTCATTAATGCTCAAGTGCTTAAATTTTAAACATGCCCTACCTCCCTTGATGAAATCTTCTTTTTATTTTTCTAAAATTTAATATAACATATATTAATATAATTTATATAATAATATATTGTATTATTTATATATAATATTATATTAAATTATACATAAAATATATTATAAATATATAAAAATATATAATATATTATAATTATAAATTATATTATATATTTTATAATATAATATGTATAATATAGAAATATTATATTATTATTTTATATATTATAATTATTATTTTCATGTATATTATTAATATTTTTCATATAAAATTAATTATTAACTTTAAATATATAATATAAATATTATTAATATATTATAAAATTAGATAAACAATTGTGATTTTGTAATTATGTTTCAATTGTTTGTGCTTTATTTTCTTGCAATGTCCACGTACATATGAACAAGTTGAGTCTATTAATAAACAATTGTCTTTTTTATTATTCTTTAGATTATAAAGTTTGTTATCTTTGTGTTGTTTGACATTTGCTAATTTTACTTAAGGTTTGTATTTATTTAATTTCCAACATAAATTCAAAATTATCAAGTTTTTCCATTCGTTTTTTACATTTGATTTTTGTTAAAAAAATTCTCCACATTCTATTACTTAAGAATTGCACTCTCCACTTCAAATATTATATAGTAAGTTCTTTTTTATTAATTAGGTAGTATGAATAATTTATCTTATATTTCACGATGTATTTAAAATAGCATTCTAGCTAAATTCAGTATTTATGAAAGCGAAAAAAAAATCATCTTTAAACTGTTTTTTATGTTATATTGTTGAAACGACGAGTAAATTTGATGACCATGTGATTGTGTTATGAGAATATTAATTATTGGATCACATTTCTTCTTTGTTGTTAGTGAATTCAATTCTCTTATTGCAAGAGATTTCAAATTGTTTTGTGCTCTCCCTGCACATATCTAAATCAAAAGAATCCATATCTTTGTCATTATTGTTTTCTCGCTACCATCTTTCTCCATAACTTATGCATTAACAACAATTTTCAAACTTAGTCATTTTTAATTGTCCTTGTGGGTTCATGGAATTAATCTCTATGACTGTAATCAAAATCTTAACACTAATAAACTCTAAAATATTCCTCTTAATAGCATGTCCTAAATAAACATTATGATACTTGTCTAATATATTTTCATTGGTAAAATATCAAATAAAATTTCAAATAAAATATTATCATGAAAATTTTCTTATGCCTTTTATATTATTTATGTGATTTGGCTTGCTTAAAGCCCCTTTTTCTCCTAGTTTGTTCATTTTGAATTCTTTGCAAAGTTTGTAGAGAATTTATGTTTAAGCACAAGAAAAATTGTTTCTTAGTTCAATGTTATCAAATAAGTAGTGCAAAGTGTTCTCAATAGTAGTTAAAGATTTATTATTCCAAAAAATAAGAGAGAGATGGGAAAACTTCACTTAAAGGTCTTGGCTAAAGACCGATAAACTTTCCAAACAACATTCTTTTAGAAAAAAACTTGGAACCTTTTTCACAAAACAAGATTAAAGAGACTTAGCCTTGGTTCGTCCAATGATAATGAAATATAAAACTTGAAATACATTGAGTTCAAAATTTAAATCAACCGAAGAGTTGCTTTATGTAAACCTTAACAACATAGCCTTTTCTCCGCTCTAACATCATACCACCTAGACCTCCAATAACTATAACGCTTTTGCCACAAGTTTGACTTCATTTTCCCTTGTATTAATATTTATGTACCCTTAAAATAAGGAACAATATGAATTTGGATGATGAAATGGTGATTTTTGAGATGAGTTTGATTTTGCCATTACTTTACGAGACAATTCTTCAAATTGAAAAATAATATATTATCTTGTCTACCAACATTAATATTTGTTTATTTATTTTTTCCTTAAATATAAATAAATAAATAAATAAAAAACTTATCAATACTTCTTGATTTAATTGAGGAAGTTGTTGACTCAAAAAAAATCTATCAAGAATTATTTTTTATTGATAACAAAATCTAACACCATAAAAAAGTGAAACCTGAATCACAACTTAAAATCAATACATAAAACAATAATTAACCCCAAAAAAACAAAAATAAATTTTAAAATTATTAATTTAATTCTAAAATATATTTTAAAAATAATAATAAAATACAATGTCATGCCACCCGAAAGGTACAAATCACCCTAAAAGCAATAAGGTGTATGAATATAAAAAAACGTTTGACACATATATGGGGCAGTTTAAGTACCTTCATACACCACATATTCATGTTTGGGTGGATCAATACAATTTTAAATCACACGACCTTTGCAATGGAAATGACAATTCCAATAAATCTGATACTTCCTCAGACTTCAAACTGCAAAATTTGATAAATTAATCTCTACGACTTTCAAATGTTTTCTCAAATGCCCATGAAAATTTCACTTTAATGTTAGGTATACAATCGTTTTATAAAACTGCATAGTCTTACGTCCTTCCAGACTGTATTAAAGCTCTTCGATCTTGTATTCTATGTGTTTACGAGGCTACATTGAATTCCTTCCGAGGCCGAATGAAACTCCCAACAACCAATGGTGAGTTACTGTTCTGTGTTAGCAGTTTTAATTGCAGTTCAGTGAAGTGGGTAGGTGTCAAATACGAGTTTTAATCATTACTGTAGTTTTTTCTAGCCCTGAAAAGATCGGAAACGCAAGCGGATGCAATATAGTTTTGTTTCTCCGTGTCTGTTTCTGTTCAAAATTTGGTGGGCACCATTAAAATTGTAATTTTAGGGGTGGGTTGGAGGACAAATTATTCAAATTGCATTTTTCAGACTGGGTTATGTGAAATCTCAGTGCAAGGACAAATCGCTTAGGTGGGCGGGGCTTAAAATTCAGTTTTTAGGTTTTTAATGGTGCCTTTTAATATATTTTCTGTAAGAAAGGTCAGGAGCCGAGTTGGGTGCATTCTAGTCCGTAGCCTGGGTCTGCCTACGGTGTATTTGGAGCAAGATATGGTGTGTTTTGAGTGTTGTATTAGTTGGACGTCATAATGTAGATTTCAGGTTTCGGAAAAAAAGGCTAAGACCTGAATTTGGTACAGTTTATAGTTTTTGCCTGTCGGCTGAAATTGCTTGTGGTGTTTTTGAATCAAAATATGCTGTGTTTGAACATGTTATTATCTCCTCTTTAATATAGAGTGTTGATGTTACTCCTGGTGTTTTTCTTTTTCTTTTTCTGTTAAAAGGGCAAAGAGCTCTATTGGCTGCAGTTGTAGCATAGAATAACCTGTGGTGAAATTGAAGCAAGATGTATTATGTTTGAATAGGACAATAAATCCTCATCAATATAGTGTTTTGAGGTTTCTTATGGGTTTCTTTTTATTTTCCTGTGAAAAGGGCCAAGAGCTGAATTGAGTGCAGTTTAATCTGTAACATGGGATTTCCTGTGGTCTATTTGAACCAAGATATGGTATGTTTGGATATTTGTGATTTTTTTTACTAGAGAATAATGAGGTTTCTTGTGGTGTTTTATTTTTTGTTTTCCTGTGAAATGGGCAAAGAGCTGAATTGGGTGCAGTCTAAACTGTAGCCTAGGATTGCCTGTGGTAAAATTGAAACAAGATGTGCTATGTTTGAATATGGTTCAGTTTCTCTTCAATATAGAGTTTTGAGGTTTCTTATGTTGTTTTTCTTTTTGATTTCTTGCAAAAATGGTCAAGAGCAGATTTGGGTGCAGTCTAATCTGTAGCCTGGGATCGTAGTTGAAGCATGATGGTGCTATGTTTGAACATGGTATAAGACTGTTAGCTCATTTTCAATGGAAACATGCCACTGCAGCTTTGCCCCTATTTCAGTTTTACTACCTCCCAAGAGTGGTGTTCTCCAACAGGCCTCTCTTGCATTCAGGAACTATGGCAGCGGCAGTTCTATTAGAGCACAGTCATGTGTAAACGGAAGAGTGTGTTTTCGGCTTTTTCACCGGCCTGACCTTGCCCTATTCTTAAAATTAAGATTGGGACTGGATCACCGGCTCCAATTTCCTCCATTGCTTGGTGGTCCTAGTAGAACTTGTGTATCAGAGAGGAGGAGATTGTACAGAGAGACTGCCAACAGGTCGCCTTCCCACAATGCTGTTGGTGCAGATGCAGAACAACTCAATGGAGAAGACTCTCAAGCGGTATGTATGGCCATATTTTTTGCCCATTTACTCCTCAGTATTACATTTTGATTTTTTGTGTAACTATGATTAAAATGACAGAAACACTGTGCTGTTTTTATAATTCAAAGGTTCAAACATATACAGCCTACAGTGTCATTCTAAAATCTTGGAACTATCTAAACAATATTGGGTATTATGGTTTTCTTCACAGGTCAGATTTGTTTGTAAAAAGGGATCTTGATGCTATTTTTTACTGCTGGAATTTCATTTCCTTTTGAAAGAAACAAGCGGCTATAAAAGGATATTGGCCCAATTTGACTAAGGGAGATTTTATGCAGACTGGTATGATAGAATAAATCAGAGTACTAGCATAGAATCCAATCCCATACAAACCTGTCTATGACGTGTTTTTGCCAATAGGTGGCTCTTTTAATGTTTTTGATCCACTTGTTATAACCTTTATTTGCTCCATTGGGCCCCTTCCTGGGCTATTGGGACATTTCCTTGGACCTCTCAGTGTCATTTTGCATGTTTTGTGCGAAAGTTGAGCTATGTTCCTTTTTAAGGTTCATGTGCAACATATGGGATCTGTCACGCACCTGGCTGTGCCTAGAAATACTTGGTGCACATACTTTTTCTCCTCCGAATCAAGCGCATGCCTCCAAGACAGAACACATGATTTTCATCTTTGGCCCACTCAAGACGGAACACAGGATCTTCATCTTTGGCCCACTCAGGCGTGTCTCAGTGTCATTAGACTACGAGGTTGATTGAAAACAATACTGTCTCGTGTCATCATTTAGGTATTGTTGTATTTTATTTAGTGATGGGCACTCCCCTTCCTCCTTGTACTTGTGTTATGTATAGAAACTGATCCATGCACACATATTTGATTGATCATCTCCTCCATCCCTTCAACACAAGGGGAAAAGGGCTGGAGTAAAAAAAATTTTATGTAATTTCAAACTTTAAGAATTACGCTGGTAGTTACTTAAAGAATCAGCTAAACTGTGCAGAATAGCATTAACAGATTTTTGCACCAAATGGAAAAACTCAGACAAGAAAGTAATCTGAATTTATCTCTATGTCACACATACCGAGTAATATACAACATGTTAAAAGAAATCCCAATGCTGTTTCTATAAATTTCTTATTGTTTTGTTTCTTTTGATCAAATAAATCTTATTTTTTAATCTCATGATAAATTCTTGGTTCTATTAATAGAGTGCTTAGTGAATGCCAAGGAAGTCCTAATTCCTAATTGGTTTTAAAAGATGAACAATCTTGTCAACAAGTTTCATTCTTTTATTTTTGCAAGCAATTTTTATTTATAATTACATATAACATGCCTTTTTTTTTTGGTAACATAAATGATGTCGATATTGGTTTTTGCGATGATATCGATTGTAAAAGGAGTTAACGGTTGTATGCAATGACCTGTTAATGCAACGTTTTAGACATTTTTGTTATGTAGGATGTTCAAGGGAATGGTCAAATCAAAGTGAGCACGGAGCCAGAGAATGCACAGAACTATGAACTGGAAAGACAAAATCAAAGGAGTCAATTGCAAAAGCGGATTATTTTTGGATTGGCCATTGGTGTTGGTGTGGGTGGTGTTGTATTAGCTGGGGGTTGGATTTTTACAGTTGGAATGGCTTTGGCAATCCTGGTTGGCACTCGAGAATATTTTGAATTAGTTAGAAGCCATGGAATTGCTGGAGGCATGACACCACCTCCTCGATACGTATCTAGGGTTTGTTCTGCAATTTGTGCAGTCATGCCTTTGATGACGCTGTATGTCCTATGCCCTCATCTTCTTATTCGCCGTGTGTTTTACATTAGTGTATATTATCATTTTATGTCATCCACTCGAGACTCATAGAAATTTTAATCAAATTGGAAATGTAAAAATAGAAATTTTAATGAAATTGGAAATGTAAAAATAGAAATTTTAATCAAATTGGAAATGTAAAAATAGAAATTTAGGATGCATTTCAGTGAGAGGAGCTTAACATTTTTCATTATAGGAGCGAGGGATAATATGCAGCTAGTACCCACAAGAGCCTGTTGATCGTAGACATCAGACCAGAAGACTCTCACACAAAACAATCACTCAAAAACAAAATATAACATTTATTGAGCTAGTCAACTATCATAATGCCAAATGGCAGGAAACAAAACTCAAGCATATTATTTTGAATTTGTTATTGCATCCATTAGTTGATTAACTATTTTCGATATTTGTCATTGTTGCATAAGTGAATGTGGATGTCTGAGTGTTGAAGCATGATATGTGGCAGGTACTTTGGAGGTCGCATGGGAGTGGTTGTCACATCATCTGCTTTCTTTCTAGCAACTGTTCTCTTGCTGCAGAGAGGGAGTCCTCGGTTTGCACAGCTTAGCAGTATAATATTTGGGCTATTTTACTGTGGATATCTTCCGTGTTTTTGGGTCAAGCTCCGATGTGGTCTGGCAGTTCCTGCATTGAACACAAGTTTGTTTTCTCTTTCTTCTTCTGATAACTTTTTTTTTATGAAAATTAATTTGACAACCATTGGGAAATAAAAGGACTGAATAAATCAAGTAACTTGGGAGAAGTAAGATAGAAGTTACAAGGGATTGAACAATTGACAGAACTATTATGCACATCTATTCAGTTAACTTGTAACTCTAAACAAATGAAATCGGATATAATCTACTTCTTCAAAATAAGTTATTTTCATTCATTTTCATCTCTGCTTTATTCCTCCTAAGGAATGAAATAAAACAGTTACAAAGATTTAAATAGATACATTAGTTCCCGTCTAAAATGTTTTTTTAAAAATCTGATTGGTGTCAGTACTCTTCCTCATCTATTGAAATTTTGGCAGAAAAAAATTACCATGACAAAAGGAGTGGTACCTTATGCACTTAACCCTCATCAGTCTTCTCTCACAAGTTAAAACCTTAATTACTTGGTGAATATTAATGGTTGAAACTAAACCACAATGGTCGGAGACAACACTAACATAATTGTAAATCTGCAAAGGATGGACTCGTGCCTTTTCTGGGAAGGATAAGTACAACTTCGTAAAACGAAAATTTCTGTTTATAATATAATTAATGGCAATTAAAGATCCATTTGAGAGTTATCTGAAGCCTGAATACCATACACTAAAGTCTGGAATATTGAAAAAATGTTATGAGAGTATCTGTCTCGTACAGTGGCTTTTAATAAACTTGTTAGGAAGAGTTAATGTTGTGGCATATATCCCAGTTATTATCACCGGTAGCATCGAGGCTAGGAATGCCCTTTGTGGAGGTGCACATGGCTGAAGTTTAAATGACATAGTAAGAGATCTGTACTAATGGATGATGCACTAAAATTCTCCTATGTAAAACCTCATTCTTATAAGTTGAGTGTTATAGATCAACACAATTGCACCTGTACTGCCAACATTCAATGCCAGTGACCAAGCATCTGCACCCCCAAGCAGGGAAAATTTGAAGGAATGAGGTTTATTTTACAAGTATCTAATTTTAGGCGAACCTTTTTAGATGGAAAAATAGAAAGTGTATGTATGTTAGGAAAATTCTAAAGAAAAACATAAAATTCACTACTAATACATGTATATTTTGGACATTTTATAGTAAATTATTGTGAATATTTTTAATTTTTTTAACTGATTGACTAATCTAAAATTTGGAAAGTTAGTAAAAAATTAGCCAATTGAAAAACAATAGCCCATAAAAAATGCCCTGCCACCAAGATTCAAGGCCAATGACTAAGCACGTGCACATACTCCCAATTGGAGCTAGAACCTAGTAAACAGAGCACAAAAATTCAAGCCCAATGATTGAGCACATACACACACCCAGTTGGTGTTAGAACCTAGTAAACATAGCACAAAAACTTGCCAAGACTTTGTCTTTCCCCAAGAATTGTTTACAGGTTTACCAAAGACAAGTATTCTACCAGGTTTTCCCAAACAAGTTCAGGATAATAAGAATGGAAATAAGAAAGTATTAGCCAGTAAACATAGCACAAAAACTTGTCAAGACTTTTGTATTACCCCAAGAATTGTTTACAGCATTTACCAAAAACAAGTATTCTACCAGGTTTTCCCAAACAAGTTCAGGATAATAAGGATGGAAATAAGAAAGCATTAGCCTTGTTATGGTTAAGCTTGCAATATTTGAATATTTATTATCTTTTTGCCAAGGAATCGAGGATGTGATAAATGCAAGGGAACTTTGCATGTTATTAAAAGAGTGTTTTGGGTGTTATTTCGAACGGGATGACAAGCATGACTCCGATTCTGATTCTGATTTTGAGGACCCATCTTCTTGTCATGATGATCTTGTGGATTGTGAAGACTTGATCAAAGACCCTATTAGTGATTCTTCCTTTGATGTGGTGAAGGATACTTTTGAAGGTGATGATTGTTCTTCAAATTTGGTTGTTCCTTTGGTTGAGATCATGGAGGACTTAGTGACCATTCATGAGGTTTGTGATGAGGCTATTTTAGATTTAGAATGTTCAATTGAGGGTACATCTTCTCACATTATCGAGCATTCTATGGATTATGAGAACTTTATATCACATGGATCTACCTTTGCTCCTTTCGTGAGTGTGGACGACTCTTATGGAGATTGTGTTAGCACTTGTGATCCTATTATTCCTTTTCTATATGCAATATGGAGGATTGTGATGCTATATGTGAGGATATTCATGATGAAACCTACATTTTAGTTCCTTCTATTTGTGCAGAAGACATTACTTTTGTGGGTGAAGTGGACATTGCACTATATTCTTCCTTGTTTGACATCATTTTGATGGCTTCTTCCGCGGATTTTGTGGGAAAATTTGGAGTGGATGATCCTATTTTGGTCGAGGGAGAATGCTTGAACGTCTCTTCTTATGTGGAGGATGTTGCATCTATGGACCCTTTCTTAGATAGGTGGGCCGACAGTAGGGGGCGTGTTACAACCCCTCAAGTTGTACTTAGAAAATTCAGTAATTTTTTTTTATAAACCAATTAATAGTAACTTCACATTCATTCCACGGAAATAAACAATACAACATATCTAAAGTATAACTAAGAACAATAATACTTCTAATTTAAATATTGTATACAATATTATTCGTATACATCTCTAAGGAAAGTAAATATCACAAGACACAACGATGACTGGTCTCACAATGCAACTGCTGTTCAAATATACAAATACATAATACAATTACATTTTTTCAGGCATACAACGTGATACAATAAACAGATACCAAGCTCTTTGGAGCTCGAGTCAATCCAACTCATGTATCGCTAATAATCACAAGTGTGGTCCTTAGGTAGTATTGCAGTGGTGAGAGAGAGCATCATCCGAGCGCTTTTCCACACCAACCACGAACCAACAATCATTTACACAATCCTCTATTCAGAGAATGGTCCTCCCTTCACAGATAGGCAGATAAAATGGTGCGAGAATCTAGTGAGACGTGCTAATACCCCATGTGCTTGTAAAATTTACTACTACATGATTTGTACCATAAAGAAAATACATTTCAAACATGACATCGCACAACATACAAATCAAACATATGAAATGACAATGTCCATTTAACATTACTTTGGCCAAAATTTTTAAATAACATACGATCATCTTGATTGGTCAATTTCATCACACACCACTTGAACGGATTACCCTACATTGGTGGTGTTACCTAGGCTAGTGGAATCCGTCTCACTACCTATTAACATCATCAATGCCAACCTTAATATACATAACATAATATATAACTCAAAAACTCAAACAGATTTCATTCTCCTAGCAATAATATCACAACACATGCTATATATAAGAATAAGCAAAACATACTTTTATTTCATAAAGTTATACAAAAAGTAATGGCTATAGTTCATACCATTCGGGTATGTTTCACATTAAATTGCAGATTCCCAACTACTTCCATGAGAATCAAACAACTAAACCTCATGATATTCCATAATATCTTAGTCTAGAGATCTAAAACATAACTATTAGATTTCTCACAATTAGCCATACTAAGTAGTCTTAATTATAAAGTAGCATACAAGTTTAATCAACAAAAACATATAACAAAACAAGTCATACAAATGCATATAATTCTATCCTGACATTCGTTTACACTATCAAGATCATATGCACACATAAATGATATCCTACCACATGCTACAATACATATTATTCAAGTAACAACCAATACATATAAATTTATTTAGGTGTGGATCAAATACAGTATGTACCATCTGAGTATTTTTCGTACTGTAGAACTCTATGACATCTCATAATATCATAGGTCATTGTCCTTGAGCATCCGACTCAAACAATCAATCTTACATCCAATATTAATATTAAATCAAGTATGGGATTATACCATCCGAGTATACCCTAGATTAAACTACAAAATTAGCAATCATAACTAACATAATCTCTAGGCACTCATCACAATGCATTATTTTTATGCTATAAAAGTCTAAACACTTGCACATATTAATATTCTTACAAAATATATACTGCATACAAATTTTCATCATTACAAGATGCTGCAAAAACGACCCAGCCAACATATAACATTTATATGTTTACAAAAATACTATTAGGCCCTACAAGCGTTTTAAGCAAAGCCAAAGGTTTCATATCTTAAAAGATAGGCAAACAAGAACATATTATACCATCCGGGTATATCTTAGGTTTAGACTGCAAAAACTACACTCTATAGTAGATACAAGTATTTAGCACAAACAACAATAACAAGTCCACCAGCTTTATAGAATGCTCATGCAATCATTCAAATTAATAACAGAGAGTCAGATATCTTATAAACTTGTTATGCTCCTTCATTCAGTAACTTTATCTGATTCAAAAAGGTTGTACCAAAAAGGTGATAATTACTGGTTCTATAACTAGATAACAACCTATTGTGCAAAGATATACGCATATGTCCCAAAGTACCTTTACAAGTTAGACACTTGGTTTGAACAGATTGATTACTAATGTTAAAGGACTGCCTGTGTACAAATCCCTTGTTTCTCAAGTTAAAATTGACATCAAAATACTTATATGACTTATCTCTACATGATCTAAAACATAAACCACCTGATTATAACGTCATGCAGTTCATTCTTGAATATATTATTGTTTTATAACAAGAATATGGTCCTATTGCCACAGCCATAATTTACTATACTTCATATACATATATACTCAATAAATAAAAAAATATCTTCAATGATATAACCAATACTATTAGCTTTATTATGATCTAGAATATCACGTCGGCTCAATTTATCGCTTTCCATAAGCATTAAAAGATATCTATATATTTCAATAACCCATAAAATCAACTACTCTAGTTATGAACTTGTTGAATAATATGATTGATTTCAATTCCCTGAAAATCAACTATTAGTTGAAGATATATATATTTGTGTTCCATAAATTTATATACATCTCTTTTAATATATATAACTCAACTTCTTTAAATATCTTTACTCAATTTTTGTACTATATTTGACTCGGCGCTTCATATTAAGACTGGCTTTTATACAAATGGCTCAGCCAACAATTAATTAATATGCAATAGTTTCAATGCAGCATT
Organism: Torreya grandis; assembly: GCA_037957365.1. Classification (NCBI taxonomy): domain Eukaryota; kingdom Viridiplantae; phylum Streptophyta; class Pinopsida; order Cupressales; family Taxaceae; genus Torreya; species Torreya grandis. The sequence goes on from JARHVA010000501.1 coordinate 3,790,576, forward strand.
ATAATATATTGACTTGGTATTTTAGTAACATACACTAAACGTTTATTTCAAATTGGGAGATTTGATAATAGAACTCAATGCTTAAAATAGTGCTTAGCGCCTCTATTAAAAATCTTCAGCATTTTATTAAATAACTTGGTGTTTTGAGTGAAAACACAACATTCCACTTAAAGACTTGGTGCTATATTATGGTTGGGTGCTTTAATTCAACTTGGCATTGACTCTACTAATTTCATTAAGATTCAGCTTTTCCATACATATACTTTGGCGTTTCAATTACAGCTTCAACGTTTGTGTTTTAATACAAATTCAGTTATTTTATATAATATACAGTGCTTCAAACTCAGCATTTTAAATCCAATAACCCAGGGATACATTTAAAGAACTCAGCTATTTAAACCCAGCATTCTCAAATTCCTGATTTGGCGTCTCATGAGTAACCTGTTTTTTTTTTAATCTAAATGCTTCGTTCCGTATAAAATTCAGCTAATAAACAACATTTGATTCATTTACTAAGGCCATATATAATTATCTCAGCGCAACATGTAACTGATTCAACATTTAATAAATGACAATAGCTTTATTTGAACACAGGGATTTCATTTACACTCAGCGATTCATATTTACTCATTAACTTCTTCAAAAGCACAACAATTTCATTAAATACCTAGCGTACCATCATATACATAGCTAGGTTTTATTTATATATTGTGTTCTTTTTATTATAAAAGGCTGCCCAACTCATTTAGATATGCGCTTATATTTATACGGCTTAGCTTGATTATATACACAACACTATTTGCCTCATCATTCTATTTATTTGAACTCAGCTAATTTAACATATATACTCAACTAATTCAATTATTTTCCCAGCCAATTCAGTGATATTCACAGCTGATCGATTTTATTCATTGTTAATATAATTATATTCACAGCCAATATAACTATGCAAGGGTGTTTCAATATTTAAACTTATCTTTTTTATATAAACCCAACGCTATTATTTAAAACTCAGTGCCTTTATAATATATACACACAACAATATAAATACATGATATTTCATAATATATACAATGTTTCCATTAAAATCATCAGAATTCATGTTATTGTTGGCATTTTAATTATATAAATACAACGCTTTTATTTAAACCTCAGTATACAAATTGCTATGTATAAATTATTTAATTGTAGTACCTGCCTCGATCATAGCTTCCAGATAGAACAATATGATCTGGATTCACCTCCTTGCTTCTCTTCTTCTCGTCCAACTTCCGCACTGTGTGTCTCCTCTTTAAATCGCTGCACCTCCCTTAATTTATAAAGCCTCTCACCTCACTAACTGCCAAAATCTTTGCATGCCATTCATGGTAGAATGACGAGTTATCCTTAGTTGTAAGCTTTGTTCTCCATAACAAACTCGCAGTCCAAAAATAATTGTCCAAGCCAAAAATATTCATTCCAAGATTAGCTCCTATTTAACCTCCAAATTACTTACCTTAAAACTATTGAAAAATGAGAGAGCTGAATGCAAATACAAGTAGTGTACAGAAAATTTTAATCTCACAAATAATAATATTATGCTCCATTATTTCCTATTACATTGTCAAACAACACTATACAAATATATAGGAGAATATGTCCTATAATCTAGGAAACCTACTACCCATAATATATCTCAAGAATATCTCACAATCTCCTATAATAGCTCATAAGTATTATATTGTTGTTACTAACAATATATACAACAAACAACATACTTAAAATATAATAACAAATTATATTCTAACGTAATATATTTGTAGTACTGTTTATCATAGTACAACCACTCATGTAAATAGCTATTCCTAACATTTTCTCCATAGTTTTTACATGGTACAATATATCTCGTTCTCTGATTGTAGCATGCCACCTCCATGAGCTCATGATTTTCTCTACATACATGTGCCATTGCACATCTCTTCTTTCACTCATTTGCAATTGGTTTTCCAGGTTCACCAATAACCTTACAAAATGGTTTTCACAGTTTCACCAATAATCTTACCAAATGGTTTTTTCAGGTTCACCACTAACCTTACAAAATGGTTTTCTCAAGTTTACCACTAACCTTTCATCATGATTGCTAAAATGCTTTTTAGATCAACATTCTTCAATGTAAATATACAAAAGGGGTTACATGGGAATATCATTCACAAGTGAACAGGTACAACTGTTCTTATTTTTCACACGTGCTAAAAAACAAATGTAACTATCACACTACAAAAAAAAAATTGAAATCCACACAATTCAAAACAAAATGTCATAACATTTTACATGACCCCGTCGCTTGTGACTGACGAGAGGACGCTGCATGCCCTCCAACTGATGAAGTTGCTTACTCAACGGATATTTCGATGGAGCTCATTTGCATGAATTTTTCGAGGAGAAATCCCCCCATAATGCGGACATTGCATACAAGCGAAAATGCATCCGTGAGGTAAATTTTTTTATTTTTACAATTTTGACTTTATATGACAACATGACTCGATGATGACCCAAAAAAGACATAGAAAAACAAATGGACCCTATTAAAACTTTAAGACTTTTAATAATAAAAGGGACTATAATTATGACATCCTATTTTGATAATAAAGACTTATTTTGAAATTTATTTGACACATGGATATTACTAAACACAAAAAATGATGTCTTTTTAATATTGACTCAAACCTAAGAGAAAGATTACTAACATGTTTCGCGTTATATAAAGCTACAAACTATATAAAATAAATAGACTTTTTAAAAAACACATACCAAAAAAACAAAACTTTAAATGAACAAAAGGCATGACTTGTATAACCTTGGCTGAAGCAATAGACGGAAGACAAAAAACAAATATGCATGACTCTGACTGCGTGTATTTGGCCATTGAACAACTAGTTTTTGAGACGTCTCAATGCATAGTTTGCAGCGAGTGATGAGTTGGCGCCAAAGGGGTGTGGCAGATCTATTTACGTCTTTATTGAATGTCGATGTCTTCAATGCAATTGTAGTTGACAGGTAGTGTTGTACGGCGATGACAAAACTTGTTTGCATCCAAGTTGGGGTTGACACAACTTGCCAAATAAAATCCTCAAAGAATTGCATGCAAGCCAAAGTTGAGCTTGTAGCACAATGTAAAACCGCAGCCAAGTCTCTCAAAGGAAAGACAAATCACATTGAGCTACTGGTGTCTTACAAAAGACAACAAATAGATAATGGCAATGCACAGGAAGATGACACGATCTCACAATGGTGGAGGAGATCTGATTGCTTCGCTTAAGCAGGCCATACAAACATTCAACGTAGCAAACCGATCTGATCTGGATGTGTCTGGACAACGCACAAAGGCATATGAGGAGCACAAATTCCTTCGTCCCACACACAAAATTGATTTGTGATCCAAAATTTCAACACAACAGACCCAAAGAAGACGTCAAAAGCTTGTATGCAGAAGTCCACCAAGACGCGATGCTAATGCAGAATTGAATTTATCTATAGGTCTAACATTGGTGTTGCCTTAGATAAAGCCACATGCTTTTGCTCCACAATGCGCAACAGGCAATTGAGGGATATCGAAACAATATATATATATATATATATATATATATATATATATATATATATATACCCCTATAAACGGAAGTTTATTGAAGAAAATATTATTCTATCAATGCAATGATATATATATATATATATATATATACACCCCTATAAACGAAATATTATTGAGCTTTTGCTCCACGATGCGCAACAGGCAATTGAGGGATATTGAAACAATATATATATATATATATATATATATATATATATATATATATATATATATATATCATTGCATTGATAGAATAATATTTTCTTCAATAAACTTCCGTTTATAGGGGCGAGGAAAAGTATGACAGCCCCTTACAAAACTTTTACGCATCCATCATGGAAAGGATCTGGCGTTGCTCTGATACCACTATTATGAGTTAGCCAAACACAAATACAAGGAGTGCACATAAAATTTTAATCTCACAAATAATAATATTATGCTCTATTATTTCCATTGACATTGTCAAACAACACTATACAGATATGAAGGAGATTATATCCTATAATCTAGGAAATCTACTACCAGTAATATATCCCAAGAATATCTCACAATCTCCTATAATAGCTCGTAGGTATTATATTGTTGTTACCAACAATATATACAACAAACAACATATTTAAAATATAATAATAAATTATATTCTAACGTAATATATCCATAGTACTATTTATCATAGTACAACCACTCATGTATGTAGCTATTCCTAACAAAAACCAGGTTAACTCACCTTAACTCATTTCTAAACTATCCATTTTAAAACAAGGTCATCGAAGGATTTTATGCAACCATTATAATGCTAAGTAATCAAGTCAACTCGATTAATCGTAAGATAAATCATTTAGTGAATAGATTCAATTTAGAATATTTTACATATATTTTTAGCATAACTAATATGTTAAATGTTATTAATCAATAATTGTCAAAACAATAATCAAACAACTTGAGATTATAATAAATCATTCTTTTTGACTAATTAAATGTAACATTACTTACTTTCCTCATTTCTCATTAGAAGATGCATTAAATAATGCAATTTAATAGAACACATAAAGCATCTTACAAACACATACATCATTATAAACAATAAAATATTTTCTAATACTATAGGATAATAAATTCATTCTTTTTAATGTACACTGGAATATAATTTATGCAAACTTCTCTAGCATCAACAAACATAATACTAGCAAACCAGATCAATGCAAAGTATTAACAAGTCAATCTACGATGGTGTGTGAATTTGGGTTACTAGCAATTTCCACTGGTATTTCTCTCAATCATTCCATTTACCCGATCCTCTCCGATGATGCTTTCCCTCGTCAAGCTTTGAGGGTAAGACCTATCTTGCATCTACCTCGCAACAAGTAGTTAGTTAGTCTAAGTCATCACCAATGATGCAAAAACTAACAAATACATATTCATAATGTATAAAATATAACATACAATTGTCACAACATGTACTCTAATCATTAAAATCACTGTTATATACTAGTATATGTCAAAATGCTCAAATCAAAGCAATTATAATTAGTTAATAACCATATTAATCCACGGATTAATTATAGGGTGAAATCGAGATGTGACAGGCTGGAAGGGGATTCTCATATGCCTTTAGTAGTACCTCTTCTTTATAAAGTTGGGCTACTTGGTGGTAGGCATGATGAGACTTTTTTTTTATCAAAGTGAAAATCATATTATTGATCATAATGGGCATCAATTTTATTTTTAAGTTTGTCTCTTGTGATTCATTTGAGACATTCGGCGATTTGGTTGAGGCCTTTTATAGTAATCCCATATTGATCATGATGTATGCATGGCTTATGGTGATGGTCTTAGTTTGGTTCTTGCATCACTTCACACCATAGTGTTGAGACTTGGACTTGGCAAAGACTCGTTCGACAAGCCTATTTTTGCCTCAAACTCGGACTCAGCAAAAAAACTCGGCCAAGACTCGGCAAATTTTAAAAAATCATTGAAAATAGTGAATTTTAAGAGGAAAAACTATTAAAATACATTCCATATCAAATCCACTTAAAACTAGTCAAAATGTTAGGAAATGAGAAAAATAAAAGAGAAGTGTTCATGTAATTTATGGTTACCTCTTTTAGATGCACACTTGAATCAGCTCCAAGCGTCCAACAATACATAGCCACACACAATCTGCAATGCACACACTTTGACTTGAAGCTTTGGATCAGCGAATGCACTTAAAAACAACCAATCACTTGAAGCTTCAGCGTCCGAGGCTCCAACAATACACTCACTTGTTGCTAAACCAACCTTTGCACACTAGCAATCAGCCCCTTTGAAGCAAAAAAAACAAATCTGAATGATTCAATCACAATGGTGTGTGAATCTTGAAAGTGAAGAAAATGAAAAATGGAATGGGCTTGTGAAAACAAAGTTAGAATGAGTGAATGGTTGTTTGAGGATGTTCGAATGCGTTTTAGGCATAGTTCGCATACTCTTACTCGGAGAGTACTCGTCCAACCCCCAAAAGTTTACTCGGCGATTAATAGACAACCACTCGCCATTAATTGGCAAATTAAAAAAATAGTTAAATTTATTAAAAAATCATAAATTTTATAGAAAGTATAATTACAAAATGTATCAAATGAGTCTATAAAATGTTGGGGAAGTGTTTTCTATTAGATTTTAATACAAATAGAGTACAAAATCGCATAATCATGCGAATACATTAACAAACTGATACTTATAAATTTATGATAATTGTCATTGAAAATCATCATCATATATTGTGTATGGATGAAAATTACAAATTACAAGAATCTACAATTTCCTCTTCCCCATTCTAGTGAAACATACACAAGCTTGAGAGAGTCTAGGCCTCACACTCTATTGTGCCTCCTCTTTTTGCCTAGAATGCTGCGTTTGTGGCTTTACCTTGGTACTAGATGGCAATGACTCCTCCCCTACCTCATGTTCGACAACATCTACAATGATGTCATCCAATGATTTCAATCCAATCTCTCCTGCTTCCTCTAATATAAGAGGAACTCCTTTAGTTGTTTCTGGAACGCAAGGTGTCTATCATACCTACATCCCTTCATGCGACCTTCATACCTCCTAATACGGTAATACCTATGATGTCGTATTGAAATCTTAAAACCTTGATATATGGCCAAGTTTGAAATCCTGAAATCTAAGTGTGAAATATGATAGGATCCTCCAAAACCTAGAATTTGTGTTATAGCTCCTAGAGGTCTAAAACCACTCCCAAACATCCTGAAAGTATATATATAAAATATAACTTAAAGTATAAGAAACTAGTTGTACATATATAAATGTTTATTTTATATATATACTATCACCTTAAATGCTGTGTGATGGAAGTGTGGGGGGGATGCGTATTTAAAAAGGAAAAAAATTGGTGTTTTGGACACGTTTTGACAGACTTGAGTTTTTCTGCAGACTTGACGAGTCTTGTGACGGGACTCGTGAGTCTGGGCACTGAGGCCTCATCGAGTTTATCTGCAGACTCAAAGAGTCCTGGGACAGGACTCGCGAGTCTGGGCACTGAGGCCTTGTCGAGTTTTTCTGCAGACTCCACGAGCCCTGTGACGGGACTCACGAGTTTTCCCAGTCTGGGCAGACTCGCAAGTCCTGTCACAGGGCTCGTTGAGTCTGTAGAAAAACTCGACGAGGCCTCGGTTTGATGGACTTGGGCTCAGAACCGCAAGTCCTCGCCAAGACTCTCTGAGTCTCAACACTATGGTCAAGACACAGAATATTCCCACTCCAATAGCTTCTTATTGGATTCTGAAGTGTTCAGTTTTCCTATGTTCGTAACCGAGTCGTTTTGCATGTTTGATGTCACTGAAAATTGATGGACAAGTTTAAAACTTTAAAGTTGGTTATGAAGTTTACAAATTAATTTTGATAGAGAACTCAGAAAACTACTCTGCCAATTGTGTTTACAATTGTATCTATGAACACAGATTTAAAAGCCTTGCAATAACACAGAACTTTTGCTAGTCTATTCTATTCTACTGATATCTTCTCTTTCATTTCAACAAGATAATTAAAATATGATGTATTATGAGTAAGAGTGGCCAAGTTAAAGGATTCAGTTTTTCTCCAAGAGGGCATTGTGAGGATATATGGTCCCATTTTGTAATAAACATGGTTGGACAATGAATGAACATATCATCAAATTTACATAGGGATCAAACTCTTAGATGTTATTTCTAGAAACTGACACTCATGTTAATCATGGTTATCATTTCATAAAACAGGGAAATAGGAGAGGATTAAGGGACATTCATGGTTGTCGAGGAGGGCACAAATGCTCTCTATTAAGGGGTGTTTAAGATATCCCAGGCTATATGAAGGTAGTGAACCAACTTTTCTTACTTGTTTTGGTATGAGATGTGGCGTTGATTACAGAGTCTGCATTGTTCAACAAGGAATATGTTGTTTGTGAGGATATTGCATTATTTACAAAACAAGTTAAGGGTAACTAATGTGAATGTAATTGTTTTTGGCAAGGAATATCATTCTAATTTTCTAATGATTTACTTTTAATTGACAAACTAGCATTAAGAGGATTCTTGAAAAATCAGTTATACAAGAATTTTTATACAACTTTGGAAAATGCAATATTTGAGTTCTTACAAATGGTTCTGGAAGTTATAAATAATGCAGGAGTGCAAGAAATCTTGGCATTAAAGGAGCAAGCATTATTTAATGATAGGAAGGAAAGTTTTTCAGTATGAAGTATAAGAGGGCAAGTGAACTTCCCCAACAACTGCATGTACATAAGAAGAAAAATATGTTAAAGCAGAACCAACCTACAACCACGCCTTCAAGCAATCAATTGCAATCAACACCATCTTCAGACATGCATAAGCTGAATGATTTAGGAAGAGGTACTGACCTTTGAGTTGCAAATTTGCAGAGTGAGAGCTTCTACTGCCCAGTGAAACAAGACATACTACCAAGTTCATTACTTACCAAAGACTCGAGAATTGGGAATAGAACAGCTCTGAGAGAACTAGTAGTTATTGATAAATGAGTAAATTGTAAGCTTCCCATGGAAAACAGATAGAAAAGGTGGAAAGGTACAAGATTAGGTACTAGAGCAAATTGAAAAGGTGGAAAGATAGAAAAGGAAGCTGAAGAGACGGTTGAAACTCGTATGCCAACTAGCTGGATAGGCAATTTATTGATATTGCAATCACTGTATGCTAGTTATATGGAATGGAGAATATGCCATTAAATCTTGGAAATGTAGAAATTGTTAGGAATGACAAGACTCAAGATTCTGAAAAAGAAGAAAAATGATATGGAACAGCTCAGTATGTCAGTAAGGCTGCCGGACATTGGTGCAACACTTCCAGATTTCTATCTGATGATTAAAGAGTCAAATGATCAATAGCAACGTGTGGCTAGGGTTGGAGTGGTTCTAGCCAATATTGAAGGGGTGGAAGATCCCCAGGGGAGAGGGCAGGACATGCCAGTGAATAAATTTAACAAGAGGTCATTGCAACACACAATTTGGATTTGAAAAGGCACACAGTCAATATTGGAGGAGTAAAGAATGTTAAAATTGAAAATCCTTGTACTCACATTAAGTATAATCGTAATGAAAATAAATCAATAATTAATTATGGATATGATTTGGGGATTCAACTGCGTAGTTTCAAGTCAACCTATGTCGACCCGTATTTCACGAGTAGTGTTTTACGAGAACCCCTCTCTCATGAGTATGAATAGTCCACTCAACACTCATTGCATCTAGGTGATGCTCACAGGGATGAAGCACCGGGACTTCCTGGGAGGTCACCCATCCCAGTACTACTCTGGCTCAAGCGTGCTTAATTATGGAGTATGCTCTACAATCAATAATTATTATTAAGTCTAAAGTAGTTGCGTATTCTCAAAATTTTGAAAAAATGAGTGTCTAGGCAACTGGAACAAAGGCTTCAAAATATTGAAATGCAGATTTGAGTGACTACAGTGTAGATCTTGCTCTGCACCCAGTCATACAGGCATGGTAATGGCTCAGAAGTTGATGGCAAACAGAAAGGAGAAAGGACGGTTGCAAGTTGCAACTCAGGATGTAGTTGGTTTGCAATCCCTCATGGAGCTAAAATTTGTAGAGCTGATTGCTACCAGCCTTCATGTTGAATACTGGCAGTTGGCTTGTAAGACAAGATGACAGGAAGAAGGTCCAGTATGCACATTAGTGGGGAAATGGATCCGATGAACTTATTAGTAAACAGAAATACATTCCCAAGACTGCTGTTTCTTGTGATGGTGTTTAACGTATTTTAAAGAGCTAATGTAAAGGAAAATTACAACTACATAATTGTTAATTATTTGACTGGAAACTGGTTAGCTGTTCCAGAAAAAGGAAAGAAATATGAAGAAAGTTATTTTATTCAGATTAGAACCACCAAGATGGACCTCTTTGATCTGCTATTTTGGCAGTTTATGAGTCGAGTTTAGAGCAGCCCTTAGATACTTTGTTCATCACCAAAGAGAAGGATTGTTGCACTATTGACTTTTCTAATTTCTAGGTACCGTCTATGATTATCATTTTGTGCAAAGTGTTTGCATTGTTTTATGATACTGATTTACGAAGATTCTAGATGTGTCCACAGACCCATGCATGCTAATTAGGACACATTATATGCTAGTGTAAAGCTTGCAGGTATATCAGTGTCAGGTTGCAGTGGGATGTAATATCTAAGATCTCGGTTCTGCTGTTAGAAATGTAGTATGAAACTAGCTGTGATGTTTGCTCAGTGCGGTGCTTAAGGGGATTAACATGGTGAACTTGTGGTATTTAGATGATTGATGATTTGTTTCGTATAATTTTTTATTTTATCTCTTCTGCTTTCTCTCTTTTTGAGTGTCATGTTTTGGAAAAATTTTGCTTAGACCCTCTTCTTTGGGATTAAATGCTCTGCACCAATTTCTTTCGTGTTATGGAATTTTTGGCAATTGCTGTCGAGGGGAATGAGCTTAAGTGGTAAAAGCAAATGAGCTTTCAAATCGAAGCCTGAGGTTCGAACCCCAGGAAACCTGATAAAGTGTTGAAATTGATAAAATGCTACATCCAACATGCTGGGTACAGCGTAGGTTGATGGACAGGGCTGGGTGCAAGTCTTGGTTGACTTTGACACAAGAGACAACCCTCGGTTGTGGCATGTAAGCCAAAGTTTGCCCCCAAAAGGGGAATTTGCCAAAAAATCACAAAAACAAAAAAAGATAATTGATTGTTGCCACTTGAAAAAACCTTTGTTCCATCATCTTTTTTATGGCTAAATGGTATCTTATCGAGTTGAGGTTAGAATCCAACTTCTTGTGTTGAAGCTTGAGGACTGTTTCCTTGGATGGTTTTGATGAACATTGTTTTGCATCACGGGGCATTCACCCCTTTCATATCTCATTGATGGTTCTACTGGTATCAAAAACTCCCAAGGTAATGGCATTCACCCCTTGCTTCATGAACATGAGACCCTGCCATACCGTAGTTAGAAATTAACCCAGAGATTTTATTGGGTTTTTTCACTGCTTGTCATATTCTTCATAAATTATATCCTTCTTTTGCTATACTTTAGTAATCACTTGACCTTTTTGTCATTTTTTTTAATGCAATAGAACCTGGTTGACCTGATAGAGTTTGATGAAAGCATTTAGTTTTATCGCTTTTATCCTTTTTGTGATTACTATATGCGTGTTTGAAAGGAAATAAAAAAGGAATAAAAGCATTAAAGGTAATTGCATTATCTCCAGGGATTATCAAACATTCAGCAGCCTTTTGGCTTTTGCACAGATATGAAACTGTAAAGTAGTTGCAATGTGTTTTAGCATTATTTTAATTTTTTATGAATTTGTAAAAGGACAGAAAATTAAAGTTCTGAACTTCCTAATGATGTCGTGCAGAAATAGGAGCATTATGGCCTGTACTGCTTGGCGGTCAAGCACAATGGACTGTGGGTCTTGTGGCGACATTGATGTCTTTCTGCAGTATCATTGCAGCAGATACAGGAGCATTCCTTGGCGGAAAGGTAGTCTCAACTCTGCAGATAGTTCTTCCATGGATTTGTTTTTTCTGGGAAAATAGGAACTTATATTAATATTGGGCTTGAAACCTGAAAATCATTATGTACCAACTTACCATTGAATGCACCAGAGAGTAGATTGTACTACAAACCCTGAGGCATAATAGAACATGTTCCAATTACAAAAATATAGAAGAAAAACAGGGCGGATGCTCCACAAAGACCGGGAAAGTAAACAGTTTATAACAGGAAATAAGATTGTTAGGTGGCTCCATTTTCCTAGACATGCATATTAGTTAGGCATCCCAGTATAGAGCAGTCATCAAACACAGTAAAGCATCATTAATATCTTGCTGAGGTGAAGCCATGTCCGTAGCAATTGGAATCAGAGTTTGGTAGCATCCAGTAAGCTGGAGACTAGCAAGTTCGTGCTGCAGACTCTCCAGTTGTTCGTCAACCCTTTCTAGTTGACCCTCTACCATGGTACTGTGGCTGTTGATCTTACTAGTAAGGCTTCATATCTCTTGAATCAGTGAAATCAGAACCTCCTCAAAGGCAGAAATTTGTTTTCAGTCCTAAACTTGAGGACTGTAACAGGAGGATGGTCCTCGTCTTTCACCACATTCTCCTTTCTGCTGAGCCTGTCACTCACGGGCTTTATGAAATAGATTTTCAAATAAAAGCCTCATTCTTGAGGATTAACATTGTTTAGATAATTATTACTATCTAAACACGAGAGCTCATCGGTACAAATTAGATTGTTGACAAATAGAGAATAAAACAGGGTATCTACATTATGTTTTATTATTGGGGTCATTTTATTGATAGATTACTTAATGTCAATACTTGTGTATGTCCAAAAAGACAAGCTGACCAATGGTACATACTACATAGAAATTACAGATTAAATGGCTAGTTGAAAATATTACCTAGTAGCAGAACATGTCACAACATTACCTAGTAGCAGAACATGTCACTGATGTGATTCTATTTATACACCTTACAGTCACTACTGATATCATTAAATACAATTGACATCGATACTGAGGGCTCTTCTGAGTCCTAAGCACTTGGGATCTGAAAGAATTGGAGTGATTTGAGTGGTCAATTATTTGTTTGATACCAAAGATCCTCTACTGTGTAAAACTATCTATGTTATCATCCGTATGGACATCAATATCATCATTATTTGAGAGCCACAGACAAAAGTTTGTTGGTTATCATCCATATGGACATTACTATCATCATTATTTGAGAGCCACAGCCAACAGTGTGTTGGTTATCACCCGTATGTACTATGGACATCACTATCATCATTATTTGAGAGCCACAGCCAAGAGTGTGTTGAGTGGAAGATCTTTTGGAATAACACCATTAAGTTTATTAGTATTCTTTTTATTTCGTCTTTCATTTTTAGCATGTTAGCTAGTAGTTGCTTGAATTTGCTATCTCTATGACAAACAATCACATTTTCAACCTGATAGAAAGCCAGACAAGATATTTATGGAAACATATTTGGTCTATATGATTTACGCATTTTAAGAAGTTTGGGCATGGATGCAATATGTCATAAGATGTACTTAATGAATTTTATTGTCAGTGTCTTTTAAGGGTTTGATAAGTGCTAAAAATGCCTTCTTGGAGAATTCCTGGTGCCAGATATAACAGGAATTTGTCACAATTTGTTCTTGCACCAGAAATGTTTGGTATACTTATTTGAGGAACATTTAGCCAGTTTTGGTGTTTGAGGATGTTAAATCTGAAAATGCAAGGGAGAGTAACAGATCAGTTATGTCCAATGTAAAAAAACTTGAAAGCATCACCTTTTTGGCAGTCTACTAGTTTTGCATTATGTTTGGATACAAATGCCTCATGATTATAGAAGTGTTCAGCTTGGGACTTAAATGATTGAGAATTTTCTTGAGAAGCAAGCTTTTCTTGTAAATATAGAAGTGTTCACCAAAGCCTTGCGATCTCTTCTATTCAGAGCATCTGCTAACCTCCGGACATAAGAATGGGGATGGTTTGGCCAAGGATTAAGTGTGAAGCCGGTTCTTTGCAGAGAGAATCAAAATTAAGCTCTTTGAAGGTTTACTATTTGTTGTTTCTATGAAGGTATGTTTTCAAGTAGTTTTTCTGCAACAGATTGATTGTAGTGTTGGGTTTTATTTTGATATGTCTATCAAGGAGTTGATTAATTCGTAAATCATAGGAAGCTTAGGATCACATTTCTTATTGGTTAACCTTTGGACAACTGTGTGAAATTCATATTTTTAGTCTGCAATTTGACAAAATAAAAAAGAGATGCAAGGTCTTAAGGTAAGAAGGTGTGAATATTAAGAAGGCCAGTGGTTCCAATAGAGGATGCTATGATTACTTGTGTCGATGTTCAAACCTTAGTGTTTAATTGTCAAGGGAAGATCTCTTGTTGTCCTTGATGACCATGATGAGGTTGTAGCAACAGATTGAGAAGCAGCGCCAACAGGAGGGAAGGACATTTAGAGAATCCTTTGCTATATGCACGTTCTCATTGAGCTTAAGGATACGGATGAATTTTAGGGATGCTGCATGCATGCAACCATCAAGTTAGGGTGGAAATCTTGATTTGATCATGTTTGTTTCTGTTTCTTAGAACCTACTAATAATCTAGTTGTATCGAGATCCATGTTTCAGGTTACGTAGTGTTTGACAGAAAAACATTGCTTAAACATCTTGTTAAATAAGAAAATTTCAATACATTCAATTGAAAATAGAATTGATTCTTATGGACTGGATTGGATGGTTTTCCACTTTTTCTTATTCCAGACTTTTGGTCGAACTCCACTTACTAGCGTGAGTCCCAAGAAGACCTGGGAAGGAGCATTTGCAGGGTTTAGTGCTTCTCTTGCAGTCACGATTGTACTTTCAAAAATATTCAGTTGGCCTACATCATTCTTAAGGTACATCCTTTTTTTTTAATTTCAATTCTTACACTGCATATTTCCAACCTAGAGCTTGAAGTTGAAGGAAACAAGCATACAAATGCTCATGAAGAAATGCAGTGTAAGTTGCATCTTATGTCCTTCAATGGAGGGAATTATTTCTAATTACTCAGTGACTGGTTCAATAGATTATTGGTGTTCATTGAAAACGAAATAAATAGAATAATTAAATACATTTTCATGTTTTATTGTAAAATAATAGACCTCTAAATGTGGGAATTACATTTTGCACGGAAGAATATATTGGTGTTCAATGTTTTGCAGATTACGAGCCTTCTTTATTCTTGTAAAGCACTGTATGAATTTGTCTCACTTGTTATGGAAACCTGGTGTTCTTGTGATGAAAAATGACAAGGGCTCTCTGATATGCGAGCATGCATGCTAGTATTAGTCCTATTGATTGGCACGAAATGGGTTGTAGACAATCTACAATTGTTTTATTTGCTACCATCTCACTTTGTAGGTTCCCATTCAATCTGATGACTGCATTGATAATTATTCAGATTTATTTAATAAGAAGGTTTATCTCTGGAGGAAGTCTTTTCTTTTTATTCTATCTAAAGATCAGGGCTGATGACCTGCAAGACATTTATTTATTGCAAGCGAGACAGAAGATTATGATAGGATGTAGCTCATGAAGTAGGATTGCCTTTTGGCCATAGAGATGTTATGTATGAGATTATGAAAATTAATAAGCTATAGTTTTTTTGGATATTTCTAAGTTACAACCAAGATTTCATTACACAGGTATTTCCAAAAGCTTGTTTGTAACTATATATGGCCCATGTGTGGAGCGGAAATATTCTATTTATAAGTTTCTTGCATTACCTTGATGTTGAAGCTAGTATTTATATGTATTGGATATCTGATGTCTAGAAATGTGATAGCTATAATACATTTATAATATTGTTCCATTGAAGCAGTTTAATTCAGGACTAGAGATTTACCTTTCCTTGTATTGATGTCAGTAAATATTGAACCGGATATTATGTTACTGTTCTAATTGTTTGTATAACTGTTTAAAGCAGTGCTTTCGCATTTGCATTGCTGAATTTCATGGGATCCCTTTTTGGGGACCTTGTTGAGTCAATGATCAAGCGTGATGCAGGTGTTAAGGACTCTGGACGGCTCATACCTGGACACGGTGAGGTTTTCCTTTATGCTAGGTTACTTGCATTAAACTTGATATTATTTGATAGCAGTGATAATTTGGGAGTCCTTTTAAAGACAAGTTTGTGTATCATCTGAGAGAAAATAGTAATTCATACCTCATCTGAAACTATTTAGCTCATCTTTTTCAGCCTCTGTCTCATTTTATGTATGTTAGGAATGTTTACATGTTGAAGCTGACAGATAAATTCTAACAAGATTGAAAATAATGATGAGCTAGTTTCATTAAATGGAGATTTTTCTAGATTTGATGTTGTGCCTTATAGATCAAATTAGACAGAAAGTAGATAAGGTATAGGGTTCCACATCATTTGCTTCCTGATGGAATACAAAAATAAATTTTGATGCTATCATAAGTACATCACATCCATGACCACTGAATGCATTATTATGCAACCTTCCCTTGCATTCCGCATCATGTGCTTCTTGATGGATTACAATTATTTTTGGATACTATCATATAAATGCATTATTATGCAACTTTCCCATGCTGCCATGTGTTCTGCGTCATGTGCTTCCTGATGGAATACAAAAAGAAATTTGGATAATATCATAAGTACATCGCATCTGTGACCACTGAAGGCATTATTATTCAACATTCCCATGCAATGTGCATTGCACGCTATCAACTTCTACACTAATGGCTCTCTGTCCCTGGGCCCCCCTCTCCACAAACTAGTGTTTGAGAAGTCTGTCTATATTGATGATATATTTAGATATTAGTAAGATGGGGCTAGGAACTTTGTTATGTAGACCTGAGGTGTTAATCCTGTAAACATAAAATTTCTGATATTTTAAAATTTAAATATATTAAGGCTTTTATGCATGTGCAGTGTATTCGTCATATTATCTTGATCCTGCAATCTTCGGGTACATTTTCTACATTATGGTGCCCTGTATCTCCTATATTTCTTACACCCATTAATCATGTTTCATATGTTAGGATGTATTCATTTAGAGTTAAAAGGTTGGTTCAAGAGGTTTTAACTTATGTACTGATCAACTAAGGAAAAGGGTCAGTAAGCTGCATTTACAGCCTACTTAATTAGGGGATTTCACGAGTGCCCATTATTAACACCTCTCAAGAGAGAAGTGTTCAATTTAGAAATACGTACAAGATAATATAATGAAGTTTAGGGGATTTCACGAGTGCCCATTATTAACACCTCTCAAGAGAGAAGTGTTCAATTTAGAAATACGTACAAGATAATATAATGAAGTCCAGAAAAATATACACTTGGAGGAGTGTTTGTAAAAGTTTGAGATGCTTCAATAGTTTATGGTGCGGTGAGAAAAATTGTTGGTTTGGAAGCTGCTCTACTCAAATTACAGGAATAGAGCCAATACTTTAGTGATTGTTTTTCAGGTGGATCTGTAGTGTGTGAAACATTTTCTTTTCTTTTCGCTTGCACAGAACCTAGCATATCTAGGTTCTGTTGTGTACCACGGATACATCCTTGGGGCTTGGGCCCTGTACATTCACTGAATGTTGCAGAATGTTTTACTTAATTTGAAAATTTTGTCTTATTTAGAAAGTGTAAACTCTTACCTCTTCTGTTGATTTGCTCAGGTGGCTTGCTTGATCGAGTTGATAGCTACCTGTTCACGGGTGCTCTTGTTTACTCATTTGTAAAAATTGGCTTGCCACTTTATGGAGTTTGAAACTGTTGGAAGGTTGCCATGATGTGAAAATGATAGCCATTCTACAAATGATTTTGTAATTGTGATCAGTCTGAATAGCCTATGTTTTATTGAGGCATTGAATATGGTCCAAAACAAATAGTTGTGAATCAGTATGGCCACTGAGAGTTGATTATCCTCTTAAGTGCAGAATTTGTACTAGATCATGTTTTTCTTGTGTAGTAAGATTAATAACTCCACTTTTTCATTATGCAGCATTGATTAGCAAGAGAAATATGTATATTCAACCTTTCCAATGCAAAATTGATTTATTTGGAATTATGTACTGGCAGCAGTTCACAGAAAACCTGTCCTTTCCAGTGGGGTAATGTTGCTTCCCACCTTTCTAATGAAATTGACACAATAAATTACAAAGTAATTTTACTTGGGCTTAGTCTTGAAATAAAGACTGTAAAATTGCCCCCTTTTAATGGTACCAGAGGTTTCAATGCTTCTCGCCTATGTATCTCACCAACAATTTATTCATATATTTATGGTGTTTTCAGATTTATTTTCTAATGGAATACACTATTTCCCCATTATTTGGTCTGTAATTGGCTTCTTGCCTATCCTCATTCTTGTATCAATGATGATCACATGATACTTGAAACAAATCCTTGTCTTCAAATTCTGGTTTGAATTTTGTTTGTCCATTAACGTATGTTTGAGTTGGTGCAAAGTGTGCTTGTAGAGCCTTGATTCGGTAAACAATAGTTGTGATATAACCAGCACTTTGTGGCAAGAATTTGGAAGAAATATTTTCCTATTTTTTTTGAAAATAAATAAATAATGACTAGTTAATTAAAACTTGAATAGAAAAGAATGACATTTTGTGTAGTAGTGAGGCATGAGAACAAAGAAAAATCATTAACGGAGGAAAAAGAATAATTGATAATAAAATTATCTTTTAAAATTGAAATATCATTATCATTTTCACCATCTTTAACATAGATTATATTGGTCATTAATTTCATGTGCTCCTAAAATAATTGTGCCAAAAGAGCCAATTGAATGTGTTTAATTTTACAAGCTTGTGTATTTTCATATATGGTGTCATCCTTTGTTCTCTAAAAATTCACATAATATTTTATATCACATTTTTTGTAGTGGACATAATACAATAATCAATATCACCTTTTTCATATCTTGATTTTTCTTTGAGCAATAAATTTGTAATGCACACAGTGTGCCCACCAGATAGTGTGTAAATTTTTGGATGAAATAATTGTTAATGTTAATTATAATCATCATTTGACCATTTTAGCAAACAATATGAGCATGTAAGATTTATGTTTTAACATGCAAAGTGTTTCTTATGTGCACAGGACCATAAACCACCAATATGTCACCCATAAACACTTGTGTAGGTTTTTGTGCACATAGTTAAAGTATGGTGCATGGAACATTTGAGGTTAAGACGATGCTATATAGGGAAAATGTTTTTTCAAATTAAAAAATATAGGGGGTAATTTTTTTTTGCTAGTGTCTATAAATAATTTGAATCTTGTTTTGAGAAAAAAAATCGCTTTGATATCTAGTTTGGTGGATATTTTGTCTCTTGATCATCACTACAATTATGAAAGTAAAGATTATAGAATTTTCAACCAAGAAACAAACAATTACAATAAGATGTTTGAATCCTATTTATTTTTAGGAAAAAAACAAAATAGTAGAAAAATATGTTTAACAGTGTATTGAATGGGTGCCCACTTGACTAAGGTTTCTCTATGATGGTGATTCATGTATAACATATCCATCAGCATATGTTCACTATTGATATCATCATTATCCATGGGGCAAGAGGTTACAAATCTTTGCAATAAAATCTTATCATAAGTATTGTGTATATTTTAACTACCACAACAAAATAAGAATATATGTATTATTGTCCATAAATAATCATAACGTAGTTATGGGACTGCAATAAAAGCAAGTTTTGAATAAGAGGTTGCAAAAAATAAGTATCAAAGACTAAACATATGTTCACTATAACAATTTACATTAGTAACTATAATTGATTTATTGCTCTGGATAAAAAGTAAGTTTCAGATAAGAGCTTACAAGAATAAAGCACCAAAGCCAAATCATATACACACTATAATGATAGTTCTCCATGTTTAGCTAGCATTATAGCTTATCTAAGATGGGTATTCTCATGAGGCATTGACACTATTTTACTAAATGCAATGAAGGGATATCCAAATCGATAAATTAATTTTACATCATATCCACAACATGTGTCAAAATTAAATGAGTGAAAACATTACAATAAAAGTAAAGAATTTTCAAACGAAAGAATTATGATTAAAATGATGCCATGGCAAGAAAAAGAAAAAAATCACATAAATACAATTAAAACAAGGAAAAAGAACGTATATACATCCATCAAAACATAAGAAATCATAAATTCATTACTTCTATTATTCTGAACATTTCATGGAGGATCTTCCGTTGTGAATATATTGAACTTGAGTGATTTAGTTTTCCAATAAAATGCTTATAGATGTAAGCAACAAACAATGCTATATAAATTCATGGAGGATGAATTGAATAAGTTGTCACTACTACTTGCATCATACACTGTCAATGAGTCCACATGATTTCCACACAAATGCTCACAGTGACAAAATTCCTCACATATTTGGTGCAGATTGGAAAATGTGATATTAGGGATATGCCAAAAGGTGGGTTATTGCATATATTGATAGAAGGGTAGAGACATTATTAATTAATACGCTGAATAATAAGAGGAGCATAAACACATTGGATTCAATAGAGAAATATAAACATAAAATGGAAATCTATAAGCAGACAAAGAAAAAGAATAAATAAACTTACAAATCAATTTTGATTGTTGTCCTTCTGAAAAGAAAGAAAAATGCAGGATGATCAGTCCAATATGCATGTATTTAAAGTGTTCAAAAAAAGGATTGGCCATAATCTAACTAGATATGATCAATGTTTCATTTAAATGCACTTTGTTTTTTAATACAATTTTGGAAATTATGACTTCCAGATGTTCATTAAGAAGATTTTCAATTTTGTTGTATTTATGTATATATATATTGAAGTGTCCAAAAATGATTATGATAATTTGTAGAGATATATTTGTGATCAAGAACACACATGATAATCTATAATTTTACATGTGGACAAACATAGATAGTTATTATTGTCAACATTTACCCATGAATGAATACAATTGCCAATGACTCCTCAACATTGGTATTATCAAATTATTTTGTTCTAAAAATGGGTATATGGTGTTTGGTACATATCATGATCCCATGCACACGAAATGAGAAAATACAATGAAAACTGGATAGTACATCATTTGTCATAAGAGATGACATGTGAGTTCATTGCAAGCAATGTCAGGGAAACCCTAGAACAACAAACATGCTCCTATCCCCCCTTAGTCAGAATCTTGCTCTACCAATTAGAACACATGTGATTACTTCTTGTATTAGCAACTAAACACGGAATTATACCAGAATCAATAAGTAACTAGAAATATGAAACAACACAGGAATTAAGAGACAATACACAATTGTATTATATACATAGAAGAATATACAATAAGGAAGATGCCACTTCTTCCTCCACCTCAAAGGTTCGCCACACCTCAAGACCTTCTTCCCTCTCTCTCTCGGTCCCAACAATCAACTCCAATACAGAATTGATGTTCACCTCTCCAACCAGTCAGTAACACGCTGCCAGTTCACCAAGTACACAACCGTACTCCAAGTAGATCTCCTGCTCTCTGCTGCTACCTGCAAATCACTAGACCTTACTCACCATGTAGATATCTCTACACCCCTGAAGAACCCTTGTCCTTGCCTCACCAAGTCCTTATGATTCTTCAACCAGTACTCCAGTGGATCAGCTCCTTGACCTTGCAGACCTTGCAACTCTCCCTGATCATACACACTCAGCACCCTTTGGAACTAGGAGGAGCTACACTAGCTCTCTCTAAAAGCTCTCTGGCTTTCTAGCACACTTTTACAATACAATCATGAGTCCATATATAGATCTCATCCAAACAATAATTAGACAATAATACAATAATTAAATCCGCAGCTCTCAGTCTAAGAATAGCTCTAAACATGCAAACACTTGGTTCGTCAACCAACTGCCCATAATGTACTCGCAGCTTGAACACACAGGCGATCGACGTCGGTCCCTGTCTGCCTGGGGGTGCCGACGCCGGCCGATCCATGACCGACGTCGGTTGCCTTCCTGCCTCCTTCCTGCCGTCGTCGGTTGTCCTGACCGACGCCGATGTCTGTGACACTCCGCAACTCTTCCTGCAACCTCCATAACTTCTCATGTCTGCATCCTGGTGAAGCTTTTAGCTCCACACCCTAACAATCTCCCACTTGGAGATAAACAGCTGCACCTGTACCTGTATCTGTAGCCCGTCTAATCTGTTTCTTGGCTTGTATCCCTCTTCAAGATCAATCCTGAAGACCAACCACCACACAACCTGTGATGTTATACCTGTCATTCAAGTAACCTGCCACATCCGAACCTACACATCCATGTAGTGAAGAACTTGACCCTGCATAACAAGAATCCCTGCTGCTAGTCCCACTGAACTGCCCTCCAGTACTCCTTCCCTGAATTGGCTCCATACTTTTCGACAACCCCCACTGAATTGGGAAAACTCAGGGCTACAATAGACCTCATGTGATTTCGAACCCTGTTTCAAGCTAAGCTTGAACTGTCCAGCCATTGGTGTGCTTTCTGATTCTGCATCCTGCGTAATGAACCTCGCCAACACCGTCTTCACATCAGCTCCCACTGGAGATAAAATCTCCATGACTCTTATGCCAAAGAATTTCGCTGCTCTAAATTCTCCATGACACACCTCTGAACTAACCTTACCTTTTAGCTCAGCAAATCCCTGTATGTACAAAACCTGCTAGCAAACCATCCACATACAGTAACTGGATAATTTCGCGACTCATCATCCACCTGGTAAGAATAAAAACAACACAATAGTTACACTGACATTGACTGAAGCCATGCTTAGTCATCCACCTGTCAAAACCTGTACTACTGTCCTGCAGCTTCTTCAAGACCATATGCCTTGGCCTTCTGTCTCATGTATCCATCCATTCTCTTCTTTAAAACGGGAATCCATTCTCTCTCAGTGCTTTCTTCCAGCTGACAACTCTACCAACAAATACCTGTTTGGTTCTTCTCCAAGGACTCACTCCTCATCCATGCCAAGCTCCCACTGTATCTGGACTCTACCTGCATTGCTTCTTCACATCCTCCTGGTTCTTGACCATCAGTAAGCAATATAAAGAAGGTGAACAACGAATATGAGGTTCACTTACCCTTTCTGACCTCCACATGAGCGTTTGAGACTTGTTGTCCGCCCAATATCCGTTCCAGTGACCGATCACGGCCATCTCCCAGTCTGCTCCCGACCGATGTCGGTTCCCTGCACTGACCCTGACTGCCGACGTCGTCTCCCTGGCCGACGCCGGTGTCCTCTCTGCCGACGTCGGTTCCCTCAGGACCAACGTCGGTCTCCCTGTTGCCGACGTCGGTTACTGTGTGACCGACGCCGGTACCTGTGTCCGTCTGTAAGTGACAACTTTTTACCCGCGAGCTCTCCATGGATCAAAGTCCTAATCAAATCAACCTTGCTCTGCTCAGAATAAATCAGTTCTCTCACCTGATCTCTGTCCGTCATCTCCTCCATGAACACCAAGGCTTTCCAGTTCTTTAGCTTGTCAAAAAAGTCTGTCTTCCGCTTCAGAACCTGCATTCTCCTTTTACATATGTAACCAAGCCTACAAGGCCACATCTCTGTAACAGAAGGTGAATCAGTAATATAAGTAGATAGGTAAAGGATACCTACTTTCTTACCACCATCTAATTCAAGTGTATCCGCTGTGAGAGTTACAATACATCTCCCATCACCAAAATTTTCTGAAGAAATTAGACTCATCTTCAAGACTGGTACCTGCATGACTTCCTTCAACCACTGTGTGTCGTCCATCTGCAATTTCAGCTTTACTTCCCCTTTGTCAATAATCTGACAAGGCTCTCCAGCTCCTAAACCTGGGGCTGCATGGAAAGAGGCAACATAATCTATTATCCAAAATTCAACTTTATCCAAGAAACCTCCCAAAGCATCCTGTGCAACAACACCTGCAACATCTGCATCTTCAGTTCCTTCATGCTGATCTGCTACCAACCAACAATATATTTTTTCTCTGCTCTTTCTTTCCATCAATCAGACCATTCGTGCTATTCAGTTTCTCCATTCGTAGCTTACTTCCTTCTGCCATTGCTATACTCCCACTCAATCAGAAACCCCTGTGAGCAACCTGTAATCAAAAAACACTACCAGATCTGAAACCCTCTGATACCACGTGTCAGTGGTATCAAGCTATGAGCCAACAACCTGGCTCTGATACCACGTGTCAGGGAAACCCCAGAACAACAAACATGCTCCTATCCCCCCTTAGTCAGGATCTTGCTCTACCAATTAGAACACATGTGATTACTTCTTGTATTAGCAACTAAACACGGAATTATACTAGAATCAATAAGTAACTAGAAATATGAAACAACACAGGAATTAAGAGACAATACACAATTGTATTATATACATAGAAGAATATACAATAAGGAAGATGCCACTTCTTCCTCCACCTCAAAGGTTCGCCACACCTCAAGACCTTCTTCCCTCTCTCTCTTGGTCCCAAAAATCAACTCCAATACAGAATTGATGTTCACCTCTCCAACCAGTCAGTAACACGCTGCCAGTTCACCAAGTACACAACCGTACTCCAAGTAGATCTCCTGCTCTCTGCTGCTACCTGCAAATCACTAGACCTTACTCACCATGTAGATATCTCTACACCCCTGAAGAACCCTTGTCCTTGCCTCACCAAGTCCTTATGATTCTTCAATCAGTACTCCAGTGGATCAGCTCCTTGACTTTGCAGACCTTGCAACTCTCCCTGATCATACACACTCAGCACCCTTTGGAACTAGGAGGAGCTACACTAGCTCTCTCTAAAAGCTCTCTGGCTTTCTAGCACACTTTTACAATACAATCATGAGTCCATATATAGATCTCATCCAAACAATAATTAGACAATAATACAATAATTAAATCCGCAGCTCTCAGTCTAAGAATAGCTCTAAACATGCAAACACTTGGTTCGTCAACCAACTGCCCGTAACATACTCGCAGCTCGAACCACAGGTGACCGACGTCGGTCCCTGGCTGCCTGGGGGTGCCGACGCCGGCCGATCCATGACCGACGTCGGTTGCCTTCCTGTCTCCCTCCTGCTGTCGTCGGTTGTCCTGACCGACGCCGGTGTCTGTGACACTTCGCAACGCTTCCTGCAACCTCCATAACTTCTCCTGTTTGCATCCTGGTGAAGCTTTTAACTCCACAACCTAACAAGCAAAGTATCTCTGATTACATTATGTCATGATCATGGATAATGTTCTCTATGTGGATTTTAAAACTAGAAGCATATTCAATGAAAAAATAAAAATGTATGAGGAATATATATAGAGGGAAAACAAGTTTATAGTTGTCATTATGCTTCTGATTCAAAATGAGACATTTCAACAACAATATTTTCTTTTATTTTGAAAAATTTCACTATCAAAGGATGTAACAAATACAAGTTTTGTATAGTCCTAACATGAGAAAGAGTAGTTTGAGCCAATCCATGGTTGGTTATTCCAATAGGAATAAATGCAAATCCATCCATTGCAAGTCATTGGGCTCTATAAATTGTACACGTACAAGCAAGCTTTGCAAGAAACTATTTTAAAATTGTTTAAGTACTTTTGTATGGTTGTCTTCACAAAGGTCTATCCACCTGAATAATAATGTGCATAATCTAGTTGAATGTTATTTGTGTACAAATGAGCATAATTTGTAATCTAGTGATGGTCAACATTAGCATCATTGAATTTCACCCACAAGATATCATTTTTTTCTATTGACATGTAGGCTTTCAAAGTTCTGTAAAAGCCATTCACCGACCATTTTGGATATCAAAGTTACCAACAAAGAGCTCAACCAACATAACATATTTTAATATTATTTTGTCTATAAGTGTGATTTTAAGCACATAATCACTTGTCTCATCATATACTGCATTTTTTGCATTGATTGAGTTGACAAAAAATTGTTTTCCAACAGTAAGTGCAAACATTTTGGTATTGTGATTCTTAACATTAGAATTTTTATAAAAAATATATGCAAATGCAAGATCATTTGGTGGTGGCTGAAAAATATTTGTTGTTGAGGTATGATATTGTTTTAGTACCTATTCAAATTATTTAAGAATTGATACAAACATGATCTTTTGTTGCATAGTTTGATTCAATTGGTAAAGTTTCACATGATCTTTTAAAAACTCATATGGAATTAGTTGTTTTGAAATTTTAGGCCTTTAAAATATAATACAATTAGTAATAAGTTTTGTTTGATAAACTCACCACAAAAAATCATGTCAATGTTTTAAAAATATAAAATTGGTATTTATTTTATTTCTCGTAGACATTTTTCAGTATAATACAATAGTTGTCCATTGACAAGGGAATTTCATCTATAATGACAATGTACAATTATTTATAGTATTTTAAAACATGTCAACGTGTTCAACACTTTGTAGAATAATCTAAAATATGTCAAAAGGCAAGAAAAATATGAGTGAAGTGTTATGCCACTTGAATTGTAAGCAACATTGCTTGTGAATGTTACAATCAAACCCTTTCTTTTGAGGGAGTCGCTATTAGTTGAGTTGTTATAGATACAAACCAAATTTTCAAATATCAATTTTACAGTGAAGGTTTTCCTTATACCAGCACCAGCTATCAATAAAATGTACAATGGACTCGTAATGTTGTAATTTTTGTAAAATGCAATGTTTTCAACGCTTTCTTGTTATTTTTTGTTCAACATTTTCATTTGCCCAAAATATGTTACATTTTTTGTTGAGAGTGGAATTTTACCTATTTCAAAAGGTATTATTTTGTTTTTATATGTTATCAAACTATGTAAATGAATATTAAGATGTATACCATATTTTTTATATGAAACTTCTTGACTTTCTAAGGTCACTAATGTTACAACAGATGAGAGGATATATTATTCAAATTCACAAACAACTTCTTGCATATCACCCTACTTTGGGTTTATTTCATAAGGAAATCTAAATTTGTTTTGTGTTACAGTTTTGTGATGGAATGTATATACTTTTTTTCCATGTTAAGGAACCATTTTTTATGTTATCTTTAGTTTGATGAAATGGAACTTATAGAAAAATCCTTTTTCTGTAATAATTATCATTATCTATATGTTTATTGTAATTGAAAAAGCATATGACATGTGGTTTCATCTTGTATTTTTTTCTATTTTTTTATATGTATAAAAAAATTCAGCAAGGTAAATGCTATAAAATTTTGTTGGACGTACAATATAATAGTTTATAATAGATAAGCACATATTGTTTTTAGAATTTTTGGGTTCTTGATATAGAAAAACTGGATGCTTGAGAATGAATGCACGTTCTTCGCAAGTGGAAGTGTTTATGAATATACATTTTATTGAGCTATCATATAATGGAATAGCTAGAACAATATGTGCAACTTGCTATTTATACATTTGTTGAGAGTTTATCATCTCATTTCCTAGTTTGTGTATCATTTGATGAACATCAAGATGTGATGCTTGGTGGTCTACACATATCTTGTAAATACTTTTGTCATTTACCTATCAATTTTTTCCATGTACAAGCTATAATATTTTGCCATTGCATATGCATTAATAACAAACTTGGCATCTGTATTTAATTTTCATAGTGAAGGAATTTGTCTTGTAAAGCTATTGTTCCATACTTGTGATGGTTTCCTCTCTAAAAAAAATATTGGATGTTTTGGTGTTGTATGGATTATATGTGTGTATTTCGTTTCATCCATGTTTAGTTCATTGAGAAACATGTCAAATGAAAAATAACATTCATTTTTATTTTCAAGCATCAAGAAAATATGCTTTACATTTTTAAAAGCAAGTACATCATTCTCTTTATATGGTTCAAGTATTTTGATATGTTTAATTGGTCGGAGAGGAATTTTTTTTCTACATTTTATATGTTTCATTTTTTTGTAACTTTTTGTGTAGTGATATTCATAAATTTTGCAATGTTTGGAGCAAAGGATTTAGTATCACAAGTTATGTACCTGTGGACAAATAATTCAATGGCTGAATTTTTACTATTTCCATAGACCAGTTCATCCTTCATCCATATCAACCAATGAACATTGGCATTGCCTATGTTTTGAAACTCTACAATTTGGAAGAAGTAAAAAATATCGTTAAAAAATGATTTATTTTGACAAAGAAGTTGTTTTACTGCATTTAATATATGTTTATAGTAACGAGTGCAAGAAATCGAGTCATTTTATCACAATAAAATTGTCATCTTTGATATCATCATGTTGCATATTTCCCATAGCTGATGATTTCCTATGTTTTTCATAAGGTTGTGTCAATACATCTACGATAGGCACTGCTAACAATGCTTTGCACTTGAAAAGCTAGCAAAAAAGGTTGGAGGACCTAGTTAGCATATTATGGCAAATACATTTTCCTTAATTTGTTGCAATTAGTTAGGAAAGATATGTATTTTCTCAAAATCAATGTATCCAATATCATATCTTAATAGATGTTCCTAATTAGGTTTATATTTCACATCTTTTTCCAATATTTTTTAGCCTTTAAAATGTCTTTTTTTTATTCGAGCCCACATGCATCTGTAAACTTGCTTGATAATGATCTCAATTGATTTAAATAAATGGTCAGTATTGTGATAAGTGAACCTACATTTACAATTCAATAACTCCAATTGTGTAATTTTTTGATATAATTTTTTTTCATAGTTTTTTGGTCACGAGGTTCACTGAAGAACAAGGTGGGGAAGTTCATTTCCATTGAAAATTTGTCTTGGAAAATGTTAAATGGTTGTTGTCCTTCAGTTGGATAGATTTATATTATTTTTTCATGAAGTTCATGAATGCATGTTGGGTCTATGGACCCATGATTCAAAGTGTCCCCAATATCCTCGTCATTGGTATATATGTCTATAGAACTGATATCATGTGGATTTTTAAAGTTTTGAGTTTCATCATACACATCATGAAGGAGATGATCTTACTCTTGGTTTAGCTGCCCATTTACCATATAATACAATATTCATTTGTAAAATGAATCTAAAGATTTTAGTTTAACCTAATTTTCATTAATGAAAATCAATACTAAATCTAATAGGATAGAATAATGTATAATAATTCAAATATCAAGATATGGTATTCAAACATATATTTGAATGTAAAATATTGAAAATGATTGCAATGATTTAACAAGTGGCATATGTTAAATATAATAAGTATAACAAAGGACAAGTAATTAGATTTTATGGGTGACTATCTTACTTCTACTACATTTTGTCAATCTGGGTCAATATCATCAGTTGATACTGACCTCTGCTAGTCAATACTGAACTATGTGTAAATGAGGAACTGTGGTCATACAATCACCTTCACCTATCTATGTGTGTTCTATATGTATGATCCCAAACCTTTATGATATGCATGACTCCAAAAATTAGTCTCCTTCACCTTAAAACCCTAGTTGTGCTTGTGAGGGTTAGAAACCTACAAAAATAATGAAATTATAATGGGTTGAGCTGACCATAATCACCCTCTTTTGGTGATTTACCACTTCCTATATATCTGATACTCTAAGTGTTGAAATCAAACCACCCATTATTCTCCCACCTAGTGTGATTATGTACTTATGCTCCTTTGTTATATTTGTATGTAGCTAATGATTTAGTTTTGATACTTGACAATGCTTGTTTTGACTTGACTTTAGTGTGTTTCACACTTGGCTTATGATTTCTCCTAGTGATAGGTTTGAAATTTTGGAAGAATAGGAAAGATTTTTTCAATGTGCCATAATGTATATATGTGTACTAGATAAGTTCTAAGTCCCTTTTGACTGAGAACTTGATTTTTTTATATATAAGTCCAATTTAGTGATTTCAAATTCCATAGACATGCTAAGAAAAGGGTCAAACCCTAGGGAAGTATTTTACTTTTTAAAATATTTATTAATGGTAGTGGTTTAGCTCTGACCATATAAAGTAAGTATCGACTAACGATACTAATTGAATTTGGCAGAACTAACTTGTGTACAAGCAAACTAAACTGAGAGTCTAAAGATGTTTGTGAATAATATTTAATAGGTTTGAAATAGACAACGAGGTTTCTTTAGGTGTGTAGCATCAAAAATGAAGGTTCAACTCATACGATAGTATTAAAGTGTGAAAGAATGGAAAATTAGGACCATGTTTATGCGTTCAAGTCATGCATGGTAAATGTGTGTCAAGCTTATAATTGTTAAGTGCCAAAGACCATTTTTTAGTATTTACAAATTTTCCCTTTTTAATATAGTAATTAAATTGCCAGCGTAAAAGGATAATATATACTTGAGTGTGTACAACACACTCTATAATTGGTACGAAGCTTCAATTTTATAGGTCACTCACAAACAAAAACTACAATCATGTGTAGTCAATGTCCATAGATTGATAATTTTAATCTAGAACTATTTTTTGAAATTTTTTAAAGAACACAGATAAGATCACCCTATGTGTTGTTGAAAACAATGTTTTCTTTGTATATTATTGGAGATGATGCTTCCTTGTTGAAGCATTGAACAAACTTATGCTTCCTTGTTGAAGCACATAGAGAGTTGGGGCGATTGTGCTCCAAATTTGTGTAACTATGCAAGCTCTTGGGATGGGAAGACAAGGTGTCCCAACCCTCATGAATGTGGGGATTAGTATGTAATTTACTAACCCAAATAACTATGTAAGTAAAGAGAGAAACATATATCTAGGTTTGATCAAATAAACTAAATCAACCACTGTATATGGATTATAGATTCAATTGTATATTTTTTCTAAAGTTTGCTCAAGTTCACTCAGGTTCGCTCCATGTAAACAAAAATGCATGATCGAAAGGGAATGAAAAATGTTCATTCCCCCATCATGAGCGCAATTTTGATTATGTATTTTTTATCAAGTTTGATTAATGTAGAAAATAAAATGAATGAACAACATTCATGCCCCCACCATGACTGTGGATTTGATAAGTGTGAAGTGGAATGACAGTCATTTTCCATTCAACTATAAATTATGTTTTTGTGTATGTGCATGAACTAGTATCATGCTTCATGATTTTGAAGGTGTGTATATGTGCCAACTAATATAGAATCTTATGCATCTATATGATGAATTTGAGAACATGTATCTCAAATGTATGTGTAGGTGGAAACCTGTAATTCATGTTCCTATAAACTATGTGTATATACCCATACATAAGCACCTAAGTGTGTATGAATTTATACTCAGGTATCTACAAATTAAATGCATATGCATGGAATATGCCCTTGTAATTTTTAATAATGTGCCAATCCTTGTCATGTGACTGAACCATCTAATATTTAAACCATTCTAAATATTTAAAATATATACTCTAAACTATTTTCTATTCATGAGGGATTATGTCTCTATGACAAGACCATTGTAATGCCCCATTTTGAGATGAGGAATGTGTCATATAAGTCACTCATCTTAAAATAATATTTAATTATATCATGTCATGTATAAATATAACATCATGTAATATTATATGAACATGTGAAGAACATGTCATCATAGTAATGTATATTTCAATTCAAGGCACATGTGTAACATATGTAATACAGGGCATGTAAGTGTCATGTCTAGATATATGTATCAATGAAGCATGCATTAGTAAGATCAGTGAATAAGACTACAACATAAAAATGCATGATATAGATCACGACATCACTCAATGTCAATGAAATTAGCAACTGAAAGTGTTAGTGTCACACATAAGGCCAAGGGTTATATACAAAGGACATAAATATGTTGCAACAAAAAAGGCCAAAGGAAACACATGAGGGAACATAAATATGTTGCAAACAAGGTACATCAATGATGTTACACCAAACAATACCAAGGGCCACACACTAAGGACATAAATATGTCACAAATAAATCAAAAGGGCCACACAAAATGATGAGTACAAAGTATTATATCACATAAGAAAGTAATAAAATCAATTAAGGATAAAAAAAGGGACTAGTATACACAATCCATATGTATCAATGCCACTCTTAGTGCAATAGAATATCCATGTAGCATTGTGTAATATATGAGTAACTAACAAGGCATGTGTAATAAATATATGTAGCTAAACATGGTAGAAAAGGTCATAGAAACATATAACCTATAATAGTGAAACCTTTGGAACAAGATGCCCCCAATATCCGTATGACCACTGGGTAAATGAAAGTCCAACATTTGTACGTCCATGTCTAAATTGTATGTCCTACATCATGCTCATATACTGTGAAATGCATGTGTATATAGAAATAATATTCCATCTACCAAACATGTGAGAAATAACATATGTAAATAGTGTAATCTAGTAATCATGTGATGCTTAGGTACTAATTTTGGATTTTTTTTAATTTTGATTGTTTTTGTATTTTTTAATTATTTTATTTTTTATATTTGATATTTGAAAAGTGTTAACCAATGATCCTATTAAAGGGAATATCATGTGAAGTGTTTGTATCTAATAGTGTAAGGTCCCTATGTTGTGGATGAAAGGTATCAATTGTGGGTGTGTCAAAATTTGATACTAAGGTGTGGAGCTAAAAGCTTCAACTGTTTGCAGACACAAGGAAGGATGCTGAAGAACCAGAGCCACCGGCGTCGGTAGTATGACTGACATCGGTCAGATGCAGTGGAGAAGGAGACCGGTGACGGCAGATAGTTGGCCGACGTCAGCATCACCAGACAAGCAGGGACCGACGTCGGTCGCCTGTGTATTTCCAGAACTGCTGTTAATAAACAGTCAGTTAAGTGAAGCGAGTGTTTGCATGTCAAATGACTAATTATAGTCACGAGCTACGTGTCTAATTATTGTAACTAGAGTTCTATTTTTGTAAGCATGGGATCCTATTTAAAGACCCATAAGGCATGTATTGTAATAATTTAAAAAAAAAAAAAAAGGCAAGTAAAAGCATTGAAGCAAGCAAGGTCAAGGAGATCTACAGGTGTAAGGTCAAGGTGATCAGCTGAAGCATTCAAGGAGGGATAATAACTCAGGCTTTAGAGTTGTTGTGTTGAGCAAGAGAGAGAGGGAAGAAGGTCTTGAGGTGTGGCAAGCCTTTGAGGTGGAGGAAGAAGTGGCATCTTCCTTATTATATTTTCTTCTAGTAATATTTAATACAAGAGTGTGTATTGTCTCTCAAATTCTTTGCTGTCTCAAGTTTCTAGTTACTTTATCATTTTGGTATAATTCCATGTTTAATTGCTTATAAGAAAGTAATCAATTGTGCTTCCGTTGGATAAGGGGTCACCTAACAGTTAGTATCAGAGCATATTGATTGTTGTAGGTGTTTCTTCTCCTGACAAGTGGTATCAGAGCTACGATTTGCAGGAAGCAGGTTATTGTTTTTTGATTACAGGTCATTCACAGGGTTTTTTGATTGAGTGGGAGTTCAGCAATGGCAGAAGAAAGTAGGCTACGAATGGAGAAGTTTAACGACAAGAATTATCAACATTGGAGGATGCAGATTGAGGACTATCTGTATCAGAAGGATTTGTACTTACCGTTGGGTGGGGTTGCATGCAAGCCCATAGATATGAAGGATGAAGAATGGAACGTTCTTGATCGGAAGGCTCTCAGTTCCATAAGGTTGAGCCTTGCATCATCTGTGATTTTCAGCTTATCACAGTGCAAGACAATGGAAGAGTTGATAAAGTCCTTGGTGAATTTATACGAAAAGCCCTCGGCTTCTAATAAGGTATATATTATGAAGCAGCTATTTACTTTGCAAATGCAGGAAGGTGGATCAGTACATACTCATCTCAGTGATTTCCATGGTTTGGTAAACCAACTAGCTTCAGTCAATATTGTTTTTGATGATGAGGTAAAGGCTCTCTTGATTTTATGTTCTTTGCCTGAAAGTTGGGACGGTTTGGTTATGGCAGTAAGTAATTTTGCATCTGCTTCTAAAATCTTAAAAGTTGATGATGTTGTGAGTGTGATCTTGAATGAGGAAATACGCAAGAGAAGCACAGGTGAATCATCAGGGAATGCTCTAAGTGCAGAAAGCAGGGGATGGCAAAGGGAGAAGGTTGAGCAAGGGAAATCAAGGTCGAGAAGGAGATCCGAGTCCAAAGGTATTACCTACTGGTTTTGTGGAAAGAAAAGACATACGAAGAAGGAGTGTTGGTTGAGAGACAAAGAGAACCAACATGCAGGTATGGAAGAAGCAAAGGATGCAAATATTGTGATGCAGGACGCTCTCATACTTTCTTCGAATAGTCAGGTAGGATCATGGATTTTAGATTCTGGTTCATCTTTTCATGCATCCCCAAATAGAGATTTGTTCTATGAGTATGAACAGGGAGACTTTGGAGTGCTCTATTTAGGGGATGGTACGCCTTGTCAGATAGTTGGCAAAGGGAAAGTGCAACTAAGATTGTAGATTGACAACACATGGGTGTTGAAAGAGGTCATGCATGTTCCAATTCTGAAGCAGAGTCTGATTTTTGTAGGAAGGTTGGGAGATGAGGGATGCACAATAACCCTCACAGCAGATTCTTGGAAGGTTACCAAGGGAACACTTGTTCTAGCAAGAGGTAAGAAAGTAGATACTCTTTATTTGTCTACTTGTATTACTGATTCTACTTCTGGCATCGATTCGAAGATGTGGCCTAATAGGCTTGGTCACATGAATAAGAAGGGAATGGAAGTTCTTGATTCAAAAGGTATGTGTTCAAATTTGGAAAGCATAGATAGAGTTCATTGCAGAAAGAGGAAATTTGATGCTTTTGATAGGAACAAAGAAGCCTTGGTGTTTATGGAGGAGATGAAGGACAGAGATCAGTCACAGGGGTTGAATAAATTTGAGCAGGGTAGCATGGATAGAGGTTTGATCCAAGAAGAGCTCGCGGATGAAAATTTCATCACTTACAGGAACACACAGACACTGATGTCGATCACTTGGCACCGACGTCAGTCATCCAGATACCGACATCGGTCATGTGCAGACCAGCAGGGTCAATAGGTCGGGCAGGAGAAGTCTGACGTCGGTCATAAGGACAAACGTCGGCAGGAGGGACACTGGCATCGGCCAGAGAAATGATGTCGGTAGTAAGGGTCAGTGCAGGGAACTGACATCGATCGGGAGCAGACTGGGAGATGGCCGATATCAATCACTGGAATGAATGTTGGGTGAATTAATAAGTCTCAAACACCCATGTGGAGGTTAGGGAAGGTATGTGAATCTCATATTCGTTGTTCACCTTCTTTATATTGCTTACTGATAGTCATGAACTAGGAAGATGGAAGAAGCAATGCAGGTAGAATCCAGAAACAGTGGGAGCTTGGCATGGATGAGGAGTGTGAGTTCTTGGAGAACCAAACAGGTATTTGTTGGTAGTGTTGTCAGCTGGAAGAAAGCACTAGATAGAGGGATGGATTCCCATATTAGAGAAGAGAGTGGATGGACACATGAGACAAAAGGCTATGGTATATGGTCTTGTTTAGGCTGCAAGCAATGGAGGTTTGGCCATTGTATTTTATCTTTACTAGGTTGGATAATATTAGCTACATTATCTTGTTACTGTATTGTGTTACTTGTTGCAGGCTTTCATATACAGGGAGTTTTCTGAGCTAAGGGTAGAGTTGGTTCAGAAGTATGTCATGGAGAATTTGGGAGCAGCAAAATTCTTGTGGCATAAGATACAGGTATTGCATCACAGGTTTGCGTGGTGGTTGGTCTTCAAGAGTGACATTGAAGAGGGATACAGAGCCTAAAGAACAAACTAGATGGTGTACAGGTATAGGTACAAGTTGCAACTGTTTATCTCCAAGTGGGAGATTGTTAAGGTGTGGAGCTAAAAGCTTTAACTGTTTGCAGACACAAGGAAAGATGCTGAAGAACCAGAGCCACCGGCATTGGCAGTATGACCGACGTCGGTTAGATGCAATGGAGAAGGAGACCGGCGATGACAGATAGTCAGCCGACGTCGGCAGCACCAGACAAGCAGGGACCGGCGTCGGTCACCTGTGTATTTCCAGAACTGCTATTGACGAACAGTCAGTTAAGTGAAGCGAGTGTTTGCATGTCAAACGACTAATTATAGTCATGAGCTGCGTGTCTAATTATTGTAACTAGAGTTCTATTTTTGTAAGCATGGGATCCTATTTAAAGACCCATAAGGCATGTGTTGTAATAATAATAATAATAAAAAAAGAAGGCAAGTAAAAGCATTGAAGCAAGCAAGGTCAAGGAGATCTACAAGTGTAAGGTCAAGGCGATCAGCTGAAGCATTCAAGAAGGGATAATAACTCAGGCTTTAGAGTTGTTGTGTTGAGCAAGAGAGAGAGGGAAGAAGGTCTTGAGGTGTGGCAAGCCTTTGAGGTGGAGGAAGAAGTGGCATCTTCCTTATTGTATTTTCTTCTATTAATATTTAATACAAGAGTGTGTATTGTCTCTCAAATTCTTTGTTGTCTCAAGTTTCTAGTTACTTTATCATTCTAGTATAATTCCGTGTTTAATTGATTATAAGAAAGTAATCAATTGTGCTTCCGTTGGATAAGGGGTCACCTAACAGTTAGTATCAGAGCATATTGATTGTTGTAGTTGTTTCTTCTCCTGACAGTAATCATGTGATGCTTAGGTACTAATTTTGGATTTTTTTTAATTTTGATTGTTTTTGTATTTTTTAATTATTTTATTTTTTATATTTGATATTTGAAAAGTGTTAACCAATGATCCTATTAAAGGGAATATCATGTGAAGTGTTTGTATCTAATAGTGTAAGGTCCCTATGTTGTGGATGAAAGGTATCAATTGTGGGTGTGTCAAAATTTGATACAAAGTCATATAGTGTACCTGTTGACCAAATATATCTTTTAGGTCAAATTGGGAACCCTATAGGTAAAAACTTGAGTTTAAGTGTTTTAGGGGGTTTAATATTTAGTAATAAGGTACATCATAGGTCATTTAATGTTATTCAATGTTATATTAGCCTTGGTCATTAATTTTATTAGCCAACATGTCCTTTTGAGTCATTTTAGGGGTTAAAATTGAGCATTTAATGAGTTGCACAAATTTTTTAGGAAGTATGAAGGTTTGAAAAGATTATGTCACATCTCATGTGTCCCAATATGTTTTCATCAACTGGCATAACTAAAAGGTGGCAAGTTCTTCAGAAAAAGGGCAAATTTCTTGAAGGAAAAGGTGAGTTTAGCACTTGTACAGCTCATGGGGAAGTGTGCCACATGGGAGAAGATAATGGTATGTCCCTTTAACTTAATTCAAGCTCATTTTCACAGTTGAAGTGCTCTAAAAGTTCCATTTTGTCCCAAAACTATTCTACTCTTTTTTCACCCTTTTTGGCAAGTAAAAGTAGTCTCCAAGTTTATATTTGGTACAACCAACAGAGAATTTTTTAAATCAAACACCTTGGGAAGGTTAAATTAAAATGAGATACCTTAATTTTAATATAAATATTTTGAATAATGGTGGCTTGTGCTTCATGAACCATCCTCATGAAGTTGATTGTACTTTCCTACTTAGTGTTTCATGCACCCTATAAGTTTTGCTCCATTTTTGGAAAGTTCATACAAACCAGTTATTGAGGATGATTCCAGATGATTTTGGATCCCTCACCTCATTATTTCCATACTTAATTTCATGATTGGTAAATATATTATGGGCTAATTAGTTCAGTTTACAAGTTGATGTTCCAAGAGAGATGATAGTCAAATTCACTACTTGTAGAAGGTTGTATTCTCTACAAGGGATTCACATGAGTAGAATATGGTGTTTTACATGTTTCAATGCCATATATACTACCTAATTTCATGTTTAGTCTTATGACTCCAATGTTTTGATCAAACACCTAGTCTTGTCACACTCACTATCAACTTCTACCTGTTCTCAGTTACAACCATGTTTTTGAACTCTGATCATGCTTATAAATGAGTAAAGGAGACTAAAAAAGGTGATTTTAATGTTCTTGTGGTATGATAAGTCATGTTAGATACCTCAAGTAGCATAACATACCTTGATATCATTCATGTATAGTATATATAGTTAAGCAACCATTAAAGTACACACCTATAGAGCCTTTTGATGACATCATTCTATGATGGGAACTTTTGTAGTGTTTTCAAGCTCTTGGAGGTGTGGACAATGCATTTGAAGTATTTGATATGAACATAAAATTCATGAGAGTTATAAATCAATGCATATTGTCCACATCCTGCCCATTGCCTATATATACTGAAAATCAACATTTATAGGGGATCTAACAGAGAGCAAAATAACCATTTTAAGGTATTGAAATTGATCATGGAACCTTATTGGAGGTCCTAGTGTTTATGCCACTTCGTGACAGACCTATTTTCAAGGTTAAATCATCAATATAGGTTGTAAACAATACTAAAAGTTCAAATGACAGTGTTCAAGCCTTCTTTCCCCAAAAGATGAAAATAGAGTTCATAGGGGTTTTGATGACATTTTGTAACAGGGGTATAAAGATTGTTGTTTCATCCTAATGTGTTTGATTTTAAGCCTATAGTATAATATGGTTGTTAGGAACCTTAGATTTTCCCATTTATACATTGAAAACAATCAATGTTATCTACAGTTGGGAGTCAAAAGAGACCCTTTTTCACCTAAGGTTGAAATTGAGCCTTGCCCCATAGTGAAATGTTTCTAAATGATTGGAAGGATTAATTTTCACTTGAAGTATCATCAAAGAGGCTCATAGTATATGTCTTATAACCCTATACATATACCTACAAGTGTTTACTTTAAGAAATGTGTACCTACAGTAAAACAAATAGACAATGGGTTGGTAGGTGATGTCTAAGTGATGTTTTAGGGAATCTAAAGTGATTGGATGTATAAAAATGTGTTTTTTGACCTGAAGGATCCAAGGAGAGTCTTAATAAAAAATAATCAAATTCCAATTGAGCTATTATCACCTATAGGAATAAAAAAGGCAGGCTTTTAATAGTAAGGATAGAGAGAGCCTAGTTGGATGAATTCCAAGTGTGTATGAAGAGTATATGTAGGTTGGAGTGATGAAGTCAACCTAAAATATTTAAATAAATATCCTTATCACATTTATAAACCCTTGTAATTGATAAAATGCCTATACATAACCCTTATGACCCTAGGTACACCTACAACTATTATAAATGACTATGTTGACAGTGAGCAGTATGAGGTGATGTTTATAAGTGTTGGTGTGATTCAAACATCAAGGAATGAGTATAATAATGGTTAAATGACTATGGATTCTTAAATTAAGGTTAAAACCATTGTATTGAATGCCTAGTTCATACAAAACTCTACCTACAGGGGTATTTCAAAGTGGAAACATAGTTAGACAGGAAACCTAGTTTTGACTGAGCAAGGTGTATAGAAAGGAGAATGGAGATTTGGAGTGACAAGATACATTGAGATAACATTGAAAAAAATATATATAAATATCATGGAAATATAATTATGTAATAAAAGTATAGATAATCCATTTTAAATGCAATACACAGTCCACTTTGGAATTTTTTGCACACAGTCCTTGTGCATAAAAACCAATCTTAGAACTTGAAGCTTTGGATGGTCAAATGACCTGAAAAGGGGATAGGTATTTATGTATATGGTATATAATAATTTAATAATAACCTAATATACTTATATTTCTTGATAAAATAAGGGAATTACCCCCTATTTTGTCTCAGATAGGGGGTACTTCCCCTCATGCATATATTGGCAGTTTTGGGGATAAATTGATGAGTGATGGACCAGGTGATGTTTAAACCTCTTTATTAGTTGTGTGGAGATGTAACACACCTAAAAAATAATGGAAAAAACCTCATAGAGAGATGAAAATAAAAAAAGAGGTTTAAACCTCTTAAGGTTACAGACAGGCTCATGAGGCAAGGGTATGCCTAAAGGCCAAATGGAAGGGCACTCTCACTTAAAACCTTGGAATATAATTATAAATAATTCAAATATGTACATGGAAGAATAAAATATGTGTTTAATCTAGTGAAATATAAATAAAACCAATAATAAATTCTAAATCACCAAGGGTTGTAGACAAGCCATTGAGCATGAATAGACCTAAGTCCAAATGGAGAATCATTTTCATTTCTATCATAAGATGAGAATTATAAAATATTGAGACATTTTTTTTAGGTAATATAAGCTATTTTAAAGCTATTGGATGTAGTTAAAATGATGAAGAATCCATTTTTAGACTCAAGACAATCTCAAACCTGTACAAATGGTGAAAATTAGCTCAATAAGAGAGGTTCAAATGCTCATATATTTCATGAGGAATTTCATGGAAGATAAATAAGTTAAAATGTGTTAGAAGGGTCCTTGAAAACTATTTAGTGATATTTATTTTCAAGTTAAAAATTAGGTTTTTATGAACAATGCTTAAGAGTGAAAACATACCTAAAACCCTCCAAAACCCTTGATAAGGACCCTATTAGAGAAATGAATTTAGATAGATATCATAACAGTATATTTTGATCATAAAAGTTGTTGGAACTTTTAGAGGAATAACTCAAACTGCTGCCCATGCTTTTGAGCTATATGGACTTGTACGTATGAGGTGAAAAATAGGGTTTTTCTGACTATTTTATGCATTGTGCAGGTTCTAAGAGGTTCCAATAGATAAAACAAACTTTGAGGGACTCAAGATAAATATCCATGTAAATTTCATGCCCTGAAATAAATCTTAAGTGCCTCAACTAGGTGCTTCATCTTAGCCAATCAAAACTGACATATTGGACAAGCTAGTGAGAAGGGTAGAAACTTCATGTGGGGTGATTTTAAGGTGTGCCTGATGCTTATAAGGCCATGAAGGGTCTTAAAACTTGTCATACACTTCCTCCCATGGATTTTCATGAGAAAATGATGACTTTTTGGAAGCCAAGTGTGCAAAGAGCATGAAGGAGGAGTTTTCTTGACAATATATGATGATATCTCATTTTGGGATGATTCTAGAGGATCAAGATTGAAACCAATGCATAAAAATCCATGGATAAAAGACTTACCTTTAATTCCAATTATTTGAACTATTCCTAGTTAGTTATGAGGTGTTCAAGAATCTCAAATCATGAAGACAATTTTTTTGAGCCAAAATGAGGAGTTTCATGCCACTTTGCAAGACTTTGATGACTTGGATAGCTACTTATACTTCCTAACCTTGCATTGTTCATCCTATATCCTCTTATCATGCACAAGTAACTAATTTTATCAGCTTGACAAATATCCTTATGACACTTGGACTTCTCTCTTTTCCTCTCTCTCTCTCAAGTTCTATAAGAACTAGTCGCTTTGGCCATTGTAACTTATGCTCCACTTGAGTATGATGAAGCTCTACTAATTTTCATACCATTAGATCAATAAGACTATTGATTTTTACCTCTTCATGACTATTCATAAGTGTGTTTTAAGTGTGTTTTGCTTAGTGAAGACTATGCTTTCCTCAGCATGTTATCTCATTCTTTCACTCTCTTTGTAGTTGGAAAGATTATTCTTGCATGGCATGTGATGTGTTCTAAGGAATTTCAAGGATTGAGTGATTTAGTATTTTCATTAGTGCCATTCAAGGCCTCTTATCTAATCCTCCTAGCTTTGCACATTCATCCATAACCTCATAATGTAACATTGATGTGAGAGATGTAGATTGGAGAAGTGTATGTTCAGTTTGTCCATTGATTTCATATGTAACATGTAGCTGGTTGGAATTCATCATCTTATTTGGTGTATCACCTCCATTATAATAGTTTTCTTTCAGTTATCTCTCTCTTTTTCCCCCCTAAAGTTTGAGTGTAGTTGCAATCTAAAGTGGTACATCAAGGGAGCTAGCCCTATCTAGAGATCACCTCATACTTAGGCTACCCAAAATCCTAGAGGTGTTTCCATTATGCCACTTGGATGAGGAAATCTTAGGAATCTCCTCAAAAAGTGTAAATCCAAGTCACAATAGTTTTTGGCATGCCTAGTGGGACTCTTGATCCAAGAAGTTGAGAGATTTTTGGTGTTGTCTCTCAATAATTAGCCTTGGGAGGTATTTATCAAAGCATTAATGGTGAATTAAAAGATATATAAGCTGGTCAAGAATCCCAAAGTATCCTTTGAAGATTTTTGGTAACATTTTCCTTTGTGTTCTTGCTTTCAATGAAGTTTCATGGCTAATTTTTGTGTTGAACACTATTTTACACAAGTTGGTGAGACTTTTCAAGCTTGTGTCATTCCCTATCAATATGAACAAGTTATTAATCAACATTATCATGAAGTGTACCAAAATTTTCATGAAGTGTAATAGTATTATAGCCATCCTTCTCAATGTCATGTTCCTCCTAGTCAGCCTAGTCACTTCTCAAGTCCATCCATTTCCACCTTCAAACAAACACTTTTGGGATATGATAGGTACATGTTGGAGCTTAATACTCTAATAAGATGTGGTAAAGATGTTCCTAAGCATATTATTCATAAGGTGAGAGATGCATTAGATTTGGCCAAAAGAGAATGGGTACCTATTGAGAGAGCCAATTGGCAAAGGCTCACAAGTGAGATGCTTGATGTGAGTGGCCTTGTTTTTTCCTTAGAGGATAGGCTAGGAGTTCATGAAAGGCAACCTTACCAAACCTATCAGCCTTCATATCCACTTCCCCAAGTTTCCTATCAACCATATTTGATCCCTACTCCTAATCCCAATCAAGGATATCAAATTCATCCTTTTCCTAATCAGTTACAAGAGAGAGTTCAAAGGAGAAACCTTGTTTTTGAAGTGAATATTGATATACAAATTAATTTAGCTAATATGCATATGCAACAGTCCATGTTGGAAGTAAAGGAAGTGAATTTCAAGCCCTCATTTTCCTCTCCCATTGCATCCCCATCTCAAGGAATGACCTCTAGATATGAGATTCCAAGTTGGAGACAAGGTGGATAATCCAAGCCTAAGGAGATTCCGATTTCCTTGAACACTTCACCCACTTCTCAAATTGCATCACCACATCAAGAAAATAATTCTAATATTAACATCCTAATTTGGAGTAAGATAGTGGAATCACAGGGAAAGAAAGGGGATAGAAGCATTGTTAAGAAGTGTGAAGTTGAAAATGGAGTTGATCCTTTGCAAGTCCCTCCCACCCTTCCTCAAGAGACCTCTTGTCTTCCATGTAAACCCTTGTGTACTCCTATTTCTCATGAAGACTCTTATGAACTTCAAGAAAGACTTCTATAAGAGAACCTAGACAAGAAAATTAAGGAGTTAGAGTCAAGAATGAAGTTGCTATGT
Source organism: Torreya grandis (assembly GCA_037957365.1). Lineage (NCBI taxonomy): Eukaryota > Viridiplantae > Streptophyta > Pinopsida > Cupressales > Taxaceae > Torreya > Torreya grandis. The sequence goes on from JARHVA010000501.1 coordinate 3,833,559, forward strand.
CAAGGTGTGATAAAAGGTTTAGACCCAAAAGAAGATCTTATGCCTAAACACACCCCATATAACCTCTTTTAAGAGAGCTATCAAGATAAATTAGATGTGAATGAATTTATTGTCAAGTGGAAGGAATAAAACCAAGTTGTTTTATCCCAAGCTCTACCTTTGATTCCCTAAGAGCTTCCAAAATAATCCCCTACATTCCATTTCCAATATGATTTTGAGTTCTCTGTGCCACCTCCACCAACTAGTTCATATTTTCCTCACCCCATCACCCTTTGCCTTGATGGACCTATGGTATGGGAACCTAAAGAGGAATATTTGGTTTAAAAAAAATTAGAACTCTTGCTTGAATAAATCCTAGTTCCTTGGCAGCCTCATTGGACTAAGTGACATGACTTAAAAATGCCTAGTCTTGAAATCACAAAGGAGATTGAAGATGTTGAAACCCTTGAGAATAAAGATCAGATTATGATAGCTGAGAAAAAAATTGAAAGACTTCGAGAGGTCCTAAGTGTTGAATAATATGTGAGCCCTTATTTTGAGTCTTCTTGTTTGGTTGATAGTGAAGAATGTTTTTGTTGTGTTGAAGAGGAAATCTTGGATAAAGTCCTTTTGGATTCTAAAGAAGAGGATGAAGGAGCTTATCTTGTTGATCCCCTTCATGATGCTGATCAAAAAGAGGATGAAGGAATTTCTCTTGTTGTTCCCCTTCATTATGCTTATCAAAAAGAGGATGAGGACTTGTGGTAGAAGTTTGAAAATATTTTCAATGAGTTTGAGTCTCTCAAGGGGTCTACTACTTCTCTAGAGCTGATTACAAGTGATTATGAGCAAGATGACATTGTCCAACATGTCATATATGAGAAAGAACAAGTTATTAATCATCCTTTGGATGAATTGTTTGATGTTATTGGAGTAGGTTATACTCCTATTCAAGGAGGCTATGATCTGGTCAAAGATGGAGAAGGCAACTTTGGCACTCAAGTAAGTATCCAAAGTAAAAACATCCTTTCAAATCTATCCTTTCAAGAAGCATATGCATTTGATGATTACATGTTTAAATTCATAAATATAGGATATCATCCTCTCAATAAATTGGGAAATACACATCAACTCTTGAAGGATGGAATGAGATCCTATTGGCCTCAATCTTCTAAGGACTAAGAAACCAATCCTCTTGAAGCCATACCTACAAAGGAGATACAAATTGACTATGAAATGAAGAGTGGGGAAAAATATGAAGTATTTGAACATGTTAAAGAGGAATATATCTACATTGGAGACCTATTTGAAGATGATCCACTTAATATTTGGTCAAGTGAAGTGCCAAGGAATAGGTCTGATCTACAAAGCATCCAATCCAAGGAGAAACATGTTTGGCACTATGATTCCTCTCATGAAGAAGGTGATTCAAGAAATTTTTATTTTGATCCTAGAAAGGAGGTATGCTTAGTTTCTAATTATGTATAATAGGTTGTTTTCTTATTCCCCTAAGTGCCTTGAGCACAAGTGTGTGTTTCTTTTTAGTGTGTTTGCTTTGTTGGTGTCTATCCTTTATTTGTGTGTTTGAGGTAATTAGTTTTCTTGTCTTGATCAAAGCCTATGGTCAAAGTCCTATTGCTATGTCTCAAACTTCAAATGACTCCCTAAGCCCAATGGACTAATAAGGCTACTAGTATAGTTAGCATAGTAGGGATGCTACCCCTATGAGTCACTAATTTGTTGACCAAATTTGACTTTTGGGTCAAATTGGGACCCATATAGGTAAAAACTTGAGTTTTAAGTGTTTTATGGGGTTTAATATTTGGTCATAAGGTATATAATAGGTCATTTAATGTCATTCAATGTTATATTATCCTTGGTCATTAATTTTATTAGCCAACATATCCTTTTAAGTCATTTTACAGGTTAAAATTTAACATTTAATGAGTTTTATAGATTTCTTGGGAAGTGTGAATATTTTGAAAGATGATGTCACATCCCATGTGTCCCAAGAGGTCTTAATCAATTGACATAACTGAAAGGTGGTAGGTTATTTCAAAGAAAGGGTAGTTTTCTTGAAGGAAAAGGTGAGTTTGGCACTTGTATGGCTCATGGGGAAGGATGAGTATAAGATGGATGTTAGGAACCTTAGATTTACCCATTTATACACTAAAAATAGTCAGTGTTATCTACATTTGGGAGTCAAAAGAGACCCTTTTTTCACCTAAGGTTGAAATTGAGCCTTGACCCATAGTGAAATGTTTATAAATGAATGGAAGTATTAATTTTGACCTGAAGCATCATTAAAGAGGTGCATAATCTATGTCTTAGATCCCTATATATACCTATAGGTGTCTACTTCAATAAATGTGTACCTATAGTAGAACAAATAGATAGTGGGCTGGTAGGTGATGTCTAAGTGATGTTTTAGGGAATCCAAAGTGATTGGATATATAACATGTGTTTTGTGACCTCAAGGCTCCAAAGAGAGTATTCAAACAACATAATCAAATTCTAACTAATCTATTATCACCTATAGGAATAAAAAAGGTAGGATTTTAATAGTAAGGATAGAGAGAGCCTAGTTGGGTGAATTCCAAGTGTGTATGAAGAGTATAGGTAGGTTGGAGTGATGAAGTGAACCTAAAAAATTTCCATAAAGATCCTTATCAACTTTATAAACCATTGTAAATGATAAAAGGTCTATATATAACCCTTATGACCCTAAGTACGCCTACAACCATTATAAATGACTGTGTTGGTAGTGAGTAGTATGAGGTGATGTTTCTAAGTGTTGGTGTGATTAAAACATCAAGGAATGAGTATCATCATGGTTAAATGAATATGGATGATTAAATTAAGGTTAAAAAAATTGTATTGAAGTTATATTTCATACAAAACTCTACCTACATGGGTATTTCCAAGTGGAAACACAGTCAAACATGAAACCCAATTTTGACTGAGCAAGGTGTATAGAAAGGAGCATGGAGAATTGGAGTGACAAGAGAAATTAAGATAAAATTAACAAAAATATATATAAAAATCATGACACTATCATGGTGGAATAAAATCAAAGATAATCCATTTTAAATGCAATACACATTCCACTTTGGAATTTCCTGCACACAATCCTTGTGCATAGAAACTACTCTTAGAACTTGAAGATTTAGATGGTCAAATGACCTTAATATGGGCTAGGTATTTGTGTATAGGGTATATAATACTTGAATAATATCCTAATATACTCATATTTCTTGAGAAAATATGGAAATTACCCCTATTTTATCTTAGATAGGGTGTGCTTCCCCTCATGCATACACTGACAATTTTGGGGAGAAATTGATGAGTGATGGACCAGGTGATTTTTAAGCATATCAAGGAGTTGTATGGAGATGGAACACACCTTAAAAATCATGGAAAAAACCTCATAGAGAGATGAAAATGAACAAATAGGTCTAAACCTCTTAAGGTTGCAGACAAGCTCATGAGGCAAGGGTATGCCTAGAGGCCAAATGGACGGGCACTCTCACTTGAAACCTTGATAGAGCATTATAAATAATTTGGGTATGTCCATGGAATCATAAAATAGGTGTTTAATCTGGTGAAATAGAAATAAAACTATCATGAAGGTCTAAATCACCAAGGGTTGCAGGCAAGCCATTGAGCATGGATAGACCTAAGTCCAAATGGAGAACCATTTTCATTTCTATCATAAGATGAGAATTCAAAACCATTGATACATGTTTATGAGGTAATATAAGATTTTTTTAATCTATTTTATGTAGGTAAAATGATTAAGAATCCATTTTTATACTCAAGACAATCTTAGACCTATACAAATGGTGAAAACTAGCTTGATAAGAGAGGTTCAAATGCTCATATATTTCATAAGGAATCGCATGGAAGCCAAATAAGTTTAGAGGTGTTAAAATGGTCCTTGAACACTATTTTAGTGAGATTTTTTTTCAAGTTAAATGTTAGGTTTCTATGAATAATTCTTAAGAGTGAAAATAGACCTAAAACCCTTCGAAACCCTTGACAAAGACCCAATTGGAGAAATGAAGTTAGATATATATTATAATTACATATTTTTCTCATGAAATTTGTTGGAAATTTTAGAGGACTCCCTAAATCTACTTCCCATGCTTTTTATTTGTATGGAATTGTACGGATGAGGTGTAAAACATGATTTTTTTTTTTAATATTTTATGCATTGTGTAGGTTCCAAAAGGTTTAAAGAGATGAAAAAATCTTTGGGGGAATATTAAGACTTAAGATAACTAAAATTTCAATTTCATGCCTTTTAATAACTACTAAGTGCCTCAACTAGGCACTTCATCTCAGTTAGTCAAAACTAGCATATTGGACAAGCTAGTGAGAAGGGTGGAAACTTCAAGTGGGGTGATTTTAATGTGTGCCTAATGATTTTAAGGAAATTGAGGGTATTTTAAATTATCATCCACTCCATCCCATGTATTTTCATGAGTAACTAATGCCTTTTTGGAAGCCAAGTGTGCAGGGTGCATGAAAGAGGAGTTTTCTTGACAGTAAATGATTATATCTCATTTTGGAAAGATTCTAGAGGACCAATACTACAACCAATGTATGGAGAGGCATGTTTGAAATCCTTACCATTCATTCTAATAATTATAACTATTCCTAGTCAGTTATGAGGCATTCAATAAGCTCAAATCATGAAGGCAACTTTTTTGAGCCAAAATGAGGAGTTTCGTGCCACTTTGCAAGAGTTTGATGACTTGGATAGCCACTTATACTTATTGACCTTGCATGGTTCATTCTATATCCTCTTATTATGTAAAATTAACTAATTTTTTCACCTTGACAAGTGTCCTTATGACTCTTTGACTTCTCTCTTCTCCTCTCTCTCTCCAGTTCTATAAGAACTAGCCATTTTGGCCATTGTAACTTATGTTCCACTTGAGTATGGTGAATCCATACTCATTTTCATACCATTTGTTTAATAATACTACTGGTTGTTACCTCTTCATGACTATTCATATGTATGTTTTACTTGGATGATGAATTTCTCTTAGTGAAGAGTATGGATTCATTAGCATGTTGTCTCATTTTTTCACTCTATTTGTAGTTGGAAAGCTTCTTCTTGCATGGCATGTGAAGTATTCTAGGGAATGTCAAGGATTGAGTTAGTATTTTCACTAGTTCCATTCAAGGCCTCTTTTCTAGTCCTCCTAGCTTTGCACATTCATCCATAACCTCATAATTTAACATTGATGCGAGAAAATGTAGATTGGAAAAGTGTATGTTCAATTTATCCCTTGATTTCATGTGTAACATGCAGCTAGTTGGAAGTCATCATCTTATTTGTTGTATCACCTCCCTTAGAATAGTTTGATTTTAGTTTCTATCTCCCTTTTCGCCCTAAATTTTAGGTGTAGTTGCAATCCAAAGTGGTACATCAAGGGAACTAGCCTTATCTAGAGATTCACCTCATCCTTAGGCTACCCACAAGCCTAGAGGTGTTTCCATTATGCCACTTAGATGAGGAGAGATTAGGCATCTCCTTAGACGGTGAAAATCTAAGTGATAATAGTACCATAACTATCATGATCATTGCTCATACAATTTGGTGTATGATGATTAACTCTAGATGGTTGAGGACTCTATGGGGTCCATTGTATAATAAGAGAATTTATAAATTATTGTATTTGTTATAGAATAAGATAAACTATCTACGGTGATAACTAAATATTTAATTTAAGATATGGTAGTCATAATGGTCCTTGAGGAACTCTTTGACGGGATGAGAGCTAAATAGTTGGTTATCAAGTAGGCCCAACTATGTTCCTCTAAACTAAGTGTAAAGATAGATCCTATTTATGTGTAACAATTGACTTTGTAGAATGATCTTGGATATGTGTACCAACCATATTTGTATAATTATCATAAATAGGTGTATCAAAAATATATGTACAATGATCTTGAATAGGTTTAGCAACCTATCATGGTGGTTATAGGGGTGGAGGAAGATATATTATTGGTTGTAAAGGGTACTCATATTGTACACCTATAAGTGTGACTACCCTATTTTAGCATATATATTTTATACATCGATGCATTATATATGGTACTACATGAAGTTTATGTTAGGAATTAAGTTGTCTTAACCTTGACAAGTTAGAACACTATTCATGAGACACTATTCATGTGATGAGGTGGTAGTGGTGAGTTGGTAAGATTGTGCATGTGATGTGGCAAGTGATGGAGGTGGTGATGTAGGTTTTTATGTGGTTTTAGCATGGCCCATGGAGGAATCTACATGATGTAAGTGCATGTGAGTGGAAGTGGGGCGTACCACTCCACTAAAGAGACAAATTGTTATCCTTTGAGATGCACATGATTTCACTTTAGGTGAAAAATGACAAAAAGAGATATGGGTCACACCTCTTAATTGACCTCATGATTTTGAGTGAAGGATAAGTTTTGGAATATTATGACATGTGAAGGATCCACTTTTGCCCAAAGTAAAAAACTACAAGCATCTTACTAGTCCTCAATAATGTTACCACTAAAGGGTGGTACATTTTTGCCTTAGCTATGAAGTTTATTCATCATGTAATCTTCTTTGTAATTTATATAAATTATAACCATTCTCCTTTGTAATTTTATAAAGCTATTAATCTTGTATGAAGCTTGTGTGAAGCTAAAAATCTAGTAAGCTCATGGTTAAGCTTTGTAAGTTAGAGAGTTGTGTAAAGGAACTGAAGCTCTATTGAAATAGTTCTTCTCCTATGTGTATTATATTGGTGGTGCTCATGTGAAAAATTCTCTACAAGTGTGTTATAATCTTGGTGATTTGAATAATACATTTAGCTACTTTAGAGTGTGGGGTTTTTCTCCTAAAAAGGTTTTCCCCATGTAAATCACTTGGTATGGCATGTTGTTATTTGTAGTTGTGTGTTTATTTTAATTGTGTAACAAGTATTCAAAATATTTGCATATTATCCTCTTTTGTTTAGTGTAAGGAATTATTTTTATGGTCTCATATTCCTTTCAAGTGGTATCAAAGCTTGGCCAATTTTGGTTATAGTTATGGGTTTATTGGATTTTTTGAACTAATCCAGTTTGAGTGGGAGCTTGTGCAAGGAGATATTTGGATTTATTTGTTACAAGAGTTTTACTATGACAAGCACATTATGGATAATGGAGGTTGAAAAGTTTTTAGGCAATAATCTTGAGATGTGGATGCTGAATATGGAAGATCCATTGATTGACCATGATCTATGGGATGCCATTGATAAGAATGTCCAGAGACCTATAGATCCAGATGAAATATCTAAGTATGATGTGCTGGAATAAAAATACAAAGGTCTCATTAGATTATTCTTGGAATATTATATAGTGATTAATGTCCACAAAGAGACTACATCAAAGAAGTTATGTAAGAAACTAGTTGATATCTACCAAGTTAAGTCTCTTGTTAATAAGACTTTCTTGAGCAAGAAGTTGTATTATTTAAGAATGGATGAAGGTGGACAAATTACACAATACCTAGAATAATTTAATATGTTGGTGGCCCAACTAGTATCAGTTGATGTAAAAATGGATGAGGAAGAGAGATGTCAAATTTTACTTTATTCTTTTCCTGACTCATAGGATTCTCTTGTTATAGATATATGAAGTAATTATATAACCTTGAAAGTTGAAGATGTTGTAGGTTATTTGATTTCAAAATAAATGAGAAGGAAAGTTTCCATTAGTGCTAAATATGCCCTACATGTTCGAGGAAGATCTAAATAAAGAAGCATGAAGAATGAGAAGCATGAAAATTCTAAATCCAAGTTCAAGGGGAGATCTAAATATCTTATAAATCCCAAGGTGAGATGCTTGAATTGTAGCAAACATGGTCACTACCAATTGGATTGTAAAGAGGAAAAGAATAAAAAGAGGAAGTATGATTCTAATTCTGAGGATGTGAAGGAAGGTAGTGATGCTTTCATTATATCCTTGGTAGCCCATATAGGTAATGATGCATGGTTAATGGTTTTAGGTGCATCTTACCATATGACCTCTAATATAAATTGGTTTTCTAAGTATAAAGAGTTTGATGGAGGTAAGGTGTACTTGGGTGATGATTCTTTTCTAACCATTGTTGGTCATGGTAGAGTTAAAATTAGATTTCCATTGGAAGGATTAAACACTTTTATGGTGTGTTTCATATCCCTAGGCTAACTCATAATTTATTATCTGTGAGAAGACTAATAGATGTGGGTGTGCATGCTATTTTTTTGGAGTAGGTTGTAATATGGTTAGAGGTGAGCTAGTGATAGCTAAAGTTGTCATGATTAACACTTTATACAAACTTGATGCATGCACAGTTGAGTGTAATAGTAATATTATGAAGACTAAATCTATGACTACTCTATTAGATAAAGAGGTAATCATTATCTATGTGGATGGTTGTGGTTTATAGGTACCTAAGGGTGTTCATTCTATGGAGTTAAAATTATTTTCAAAGAAGACTATTTTACTTCACCTAAGACTTGGTCACATTGGGGGAAAAGGTCTTAGGACCTTGAAGATTAAAAACCTTGTTGAAGATTTGATTGACTAAAATATTGAATATGATTTTTTTGAGTATTATGCTTATGGTAAACAAAACCACATTCAGTTTTACTCAAGTTCTCATAAATCATGTGGTGTGTTGGATCTTATTCATTCTAATGTATTTGGTCTTGTTAATGTTGCTTTGATTTCAAAATCCACATATTATGTTTCATTTATTGATGATTATAGTATAATTACATGTGTTTATTTTATAAAGAGTAAACCTAAAGTTTTTAGTCATTTTAAATAATTTAAAATAATGGTTGAGTTGTAGACTAGAAAGAAAAATAAGTGTTTGAGGACTGATAATGGTGATGAGTTTTGCTCTAATGATTTTGATAGATCTGTAAATATTGTGGTATACATAGATAGAAGAAAACTCCATATTCACCTCATCAAAATGGAGCTATAGAAATAATGAACATGACAGTGATAAAGAAGGCTAGGAGTATGCTTAGTAGTGTTGGACTGGAATAAAGGTTTTAGGTTAAGCTATAACCACTACTTGCTCCCTGATCAATAGGTCTCCTACATTAAAACTTGTTGATAAAATGCCTATGGAGGCATGGTCTAGACATAAGCCTTCATTGAGAAATATTAGTGTTTTTAGTTGTAAGACATATGCACTTGTGCCAAAGGATAAGTAGACAAATTTGGAGAATAAGGCTATGAAATGTATCTTCATCAGTTGCAGTTATAGTGTGAAAGGGTACAAGCTTTGGGATAAAGTAGCATAGAAGGTAATTTATTCTAGAAAAATTATTTTTGTAGAAAATAATATTTATTTTATTACACTACATCCAAAGAAAATTGAAAATAACTATGTGATTCAACTTCCTCCTATGCCTGCTAAAGTTGAGTCGAGGCCACAAGAGAGACAAGAAGTCGAGGAGAGCTCATCAAGCTCTGAATCTTTTAAAGAGGATGTAGATAAAGAAGAACCTCTACCTTAACTTGTTTGAAGGTTTACAAGGCATAGACAACCACCACAAAGGTATTCTCTTAATGATTGAAGATGCATATTTGCTTTGAGTACTAACATTGATAAACTAAGATTTCTAGAAAAAACTTTGGGTATGAATGATGCAGATTCTTGGAAGGTTGCTATGGATGAAGAAATGGAAAATTTGAATAAGAATGATACATGGGACATTTTATCATTACCTAAAGGATGTAATCATGTTGGATGCAAAAGGGCATTTAATAAAAAGATTGGTTCAGATGGCATTGTTGAAAAGTACAAAGCTTAGTTGGCTACAAAAGGTTACTCTCAGGTTGAGGGTGTTGATTACGGTGAACTATTTTATCTTGTTTTTAAAATGAAATACATTATATTATTTCTTTATATTGCAACAACTGATGATTTAGAGATTGACCAAATAGATGTGAAGATTGCTTTCCTTCATGGTGATTTGGAGGAAGAGATTTATATGTCATAGCTAGAGCACTACATGGTGGAAGGTAAAATAAAATTGGTTTTCAAGTTAAATAAATCCTTGTATGGTCTCAAGAAGAGTGTTAGGATGTGGTACCATAAATTTGATATATATGTATTCAATTTCAGGTTTGATCAGTCTAAAGTTGATCATTGTGTTTATTATAAAATTGATGGTAATCATTAATTCTTGGTTATTTCCTTATACGTTAATGATATGTTATTTATTGGCAATGGGAAAGTTTTGATTTCAAAGATTAAATCCCAAATCTCAAAAAAATTTAACATGAAAGATCTTAGTTCTACAAGACACATTATTGGGATGGAGATTAGGATAGATAGATAGAACAAAAAGCTATGGCTTGGTCAGAGTAACTATGTGAATTCCATATTATAGAGATTTAACATGCAAGATTGTAAACCATTGTGTGTTCTTATTTTATTGGAATGAATTTATCTACTGCACAATGTCTTACATCCCCATTAGAGATGGAATACATGATGAGAATTCCTTACCAAAGTGCACTTGGAATTCTATGTATGTTATGGTTTGTACTAGACTATACATTTCCCAAGTAGTACGAGTTCTTTTTCATTATATGTCTAATCCTAGTAGAATTAATTAGGATATAGGTAAAATGGTCTTCATATACTTGTGGGGTACCTCAGAATATTCTTTATGTTATCATGGTAACATGATTGAAGACAAACATCCTCTTGACATTCTTGGTTATATGGATTTAGATTGGGTAGGTGATGTTGATAGCAGAAGATCCACCAATGCTTATGTGTTTAATTTATTTGGTGGTGAAATAAGTTGGATGGGTAAGAAATAGGCTATGGTAACTTTATCCACTATAGAGGAAAAATATATGATAGTTACCCATTCCTATAAATAATCCATTTGTCTTAAGAAACTATGTTCAGATATTGGGTTGAAACAGGGTACAATGACACTTTATTGTGACAGTTAGAGTGTTATTTACCTAGAAAAGAACCTAAATTTTCATGCCAGGACCAAACATATGGATGTACAATATAATTTTTTAAGAGACATGGTCAAGGATGGTAGGGTGAAGATGATAAAGGTAGAGACTTTGATGAATGTTGTAGATTCATTAACTAAACCTGTGAGCACAAAGAAGTTTAGATGGTGTTCAGAGTCTATGGGCCTCTTGGCACTTAGCTATTAAGTTCATGTTGTAATGGTTCCTCTGGGTATTTCAAGGTATTTTACAAGTAGGATAATGTTTGGAATTGAGATGTTTCAACTTTGAAAAGTTGGGACACTATCCACAAGACACTATTCATGAGCTACTATTCACAATCACTATTCATGTGATGAGGTGGAAGTGGTGAGTTGGAAATGACTATGCATGTGATGTGGTAGATGATGCAGGTGGTGATTTAGGAGTTGATGTGGCTTTTGATGAGTTGGCATGGCCCACAAATGAATCTACATGATGTAAGTGCATGTGAGTGGAAGTGGGGCATACCACTCCACTAAAGAGACAAATTATTATCCTTTGAGATGTACATGATTTTTCTTTAGGTGAAAAATGACAAAAGGATATATGGGGCTCACCTCTTTGTTGGCCTCATGATTTTGAGTGAAGGACAAGTTTAGGAAGCATATGACATTTAAAGGATCCACTTTTGACCAAAGTAAAAGACTAGAAACATCTTAATATTCCTCAATAGTGTTGCCACTAAAGGGTGGCACATTTTTTCCTTGGATATGAAGTGTATTCATCATGTAATGTTATTTGTAATTTCTATAAATTAGAACTATTCTCATTTGTAATTTTATGAAACTATAAATATTGTATAAAGCTTGTGTGAAGCTAATAAGCTAGTAAGCTTGTGGTTAAGCTTTGTAAGCTAGAGAGTTATGCGAAGGCATTGAAGCTCTATTGAACCAGTTATTTTCTTATGTGTAGTATACTAGTGGTGATCCTATGAAGGATTTCTCTACAAGTTTGTTTTAATCTTGGTGATTTGAATAATGCATATATCTACTTTGGAGTGTGGGGTTTTATCCCAAAAGGGTTTTCCACACGTAAATCACTTGTTATGGTATGTTGTTATTTTCAGTTGTATGTGTTTTATTAAATTTTGTAAAAAGTGTTCAAATTATTTACATATTCTCCTCTATTGGTTAGTGTAATGAATTATTTTTTCAATCTCGTATTCGTTTCAGTTTATTCATCCAAGGGTGTCCTAACAATGTGCCAAAGACCCTGTTACTTTGTATAACTAATAATGGTGTGGCTAATATGGCAGAGCCTATATAAAGAGGTAATACTATGTGTCCCAAGGTATTATGTTTATATCCATAAAATCCATTAACTTATTTTGATGTATCTTATAAATCTTGTCATTTGTACCCAAGGGAGTGGAGAAGTGTCATCATGCAAACATTCTTACTTGAACCATTCTCAATCATGACACTATGTATGGGTTGTTCATCTATATAGGCTCATATGAAGAGTGCATTAAAATATGAATTTTCATTAGCTATTTTTTTCATCAATTGTGATCATTGGTGGTTGTGGTGAAGTATTTCTAAATGTATCAATACTAACATCAATTGGATGATTATATGTTGCTAGTGGAGAATGCATGTTGTATGCATAATGTACCTATAAAGTGTCCTTAGTTTATTTTGTTTCATGTTTAGGAAATAGATCATTAAATATATTCAAAATTTTATTTCCATTATGTTGTGGTATAGATCCTTCTGTAGGGGTGCCCAAATTGATAATGTTATATTCTATAAGATCATGCATCTTATGTCTCATTTTGAAACATTTGTTCATTGAATGTCCTGCAATATGATGCCAATTACGATATGTAATGCTATTATAGTTCCTTGGTATAGGAATATTTAGATTGAGCTCTTATGGAGGAAGGAGTGTGATAAGGTTGTACTCAAGTAAGTTGTTTAGTAATACATGAGGAGGGGATGGTAATATTGAAAACTACCTCTTTAGTAGAGTTGTCAATTGTAGCTAATTCATAGTTTGTGCAACTGCATTAATTATAATATCAACCTAACTATTTTTATCATTTTGTTTACTTTGAAACATTTTTGTTGAATTATTTGTAAGAGTGGATGTATACTTAAGTTTATTCAAAGCTAACAAATTTACTACTTTGTCCCTCACTTTATGGCATTGTTTGTCAAAGGTTTTGAATCTATAGAATATAATTGACTTTTGGAGTGGTGCAAGAAATATTTTTCTTGAATATATCTTGTAATTCATTGCCGTCTATAACATTGGTCATTTTGGATAGCATGGTCTTGATAAAAGTACATATTCATTGATTGATTCATTAGATCCTTGTTTGAGATTAGAAATATATACGTTGGATAGTGTATCATCAATGTTGATGGGAAATTGTACTAAGAATTAGTCTAGCAAGGATATGAATTCTCTTAGAGATTAGAGAGGGAGATCATAAAACCATTGTAGTGCATAGTGCTTAATACTTCTTGGAAATAGTTTGGTCAATAGTTTTTCATTATATGCATAGTCCAAACATGTTTCATGGGATTATCTAAGGTGATGCTTGGTATCATCTTTGCCTTGTATAATGGATGATTGGGATTTATAAAGATTGTTGGCAAAGGATAGGCTATTATCTCATGGGATAATGGGTTATGGAGTAAAGCATGTGAATCCATGGAATGACTAGATCTTGATGTACCATGCTCTAGTTATAACACCTTAGTGTGTAAAGCTATAAAATTATTATCAAGGGAACATGAAATAGGTGAGGTTGGTAATGGAACATACATAGTCATCATAGGATGGGAAAATGTTTCATGTGTAAGAATAGGTATGGATATCTATTAGAGTCCACGTGTTGACCTAAAACCTTGGTTGTATGTCATATAGGTCACTAAAGGTGTAGGTGTAGGGATAGTACATGTAGTAGAGGTGTAAACACATAATGTGGAGTTACTAATTTAAGAGGATTAGTTGATGATAATAAAGGGTTGTTATTGTTGTGTTTGAGATGTATCAATCTTAGCTTGGTTTGTGGCCTTAGAATCTAAGATCAATTAGACAATTATACCCATGTATTTAGGATATTGACAAAGTCGTTGATGAAAATTAGACAAGGATTTAAATTGGTTAGGATCTACCCTAATAAGTTGATTGGGATCAATCCTATCTAGGCCCTCATAATTATTTTGATTATAATATTCATTTTGATTATCTTGATTATTATGTTCTAATGGAGGCATATCAATATAATCTTTAGTTTGCACATATTCATGAATAATTTCATCATCAAAATAAAAAGAAACATTCATTGTATCCATTTTAGTTGAAGTAGAAGGAATCTGATTATGATCCATATGGGTCCCACTTAATATAGCTTGTGTCTTAGAGTTACAAGGGAACTAACCTTCTTGGATGGAATAGTATGAGATCTTATAAGTATGCAAAAGGCTAGGGCCATAGATGAAAATATTATTTATGTATGTAGATCAAAAAATAGATCTTGAAACCTTACAAAAAAAAATATGAAAATGAATTTTTGTATATGGAAACCAAAAATGAAATTTAAAACCCTAAGTAAAAATATGGAAACTTGGAAGGATTGTTTTATTAATGTGTAAAAGTTCAAAAATATGTTCTACCCTAATTTGGATAAATTTAATAAATACTAACCCTAATAGGATAGGACAATGTATAATAATTCAGATATTAATATTTGGCATTCAATCATACATCTGAATGTAAAACATTAAAATTGATTGTAATGATTCAATAAGTGGCATATGCTAAATATAGTAATTACAACAAAGGGAAGAGTACTTATATTTTATGGGTGACATTTGACTGTGACTATGTTCTTAAAATGGATATCAATTAAAATTAGAATTTGATTCATTCGATTTAGGAACTATACCTTTGTCTGTGTAGGGTCAATTTCATAGATCTGAGTTAATATCATTAGTCAATATTGAACTTTTCTAGTTAGTACTAACCTATGAAAAAATGAGGTATTATGATTGTACGGTCACCTTCTCCTACTTTATGTGTTTTATATGTGAAATCCTAAACCTTGATGATACGTGTGACTCCATAAATCAGTATCCTTCACCTTAAAACCCTAAGTGTACTTGTGAGGGATTAAAACATGCAAAAACTAAGAAACTATAATGGGTCGATCTTACCCAAATCATGCTCTTTAATGATCAATTATTTCCTATATATTTAATAATCTAAGGATGGAAATTAAACCACACATATTTTTCCTACCTAGTGTGATTTAGAAATTGTGTTTTGTTATATGTATGTAGATAATGATTTGGTTTTGACACTTGACAATGTTTTCTTTGACTCGGATTAAATGTGCTTTGGACTTGGTTTATGACTACTCATTGTGATAGGTTTGTAATTTTAGAAGGATGATGAAGATTTTTTCAATGTGCAATAATGTATAGATGTGTACCAAATAACTACCAAATCCCTTTTTAATGAGACCTTGATTTATTTATATATAGACCTATTAGGTAATTCATCATGCCACTGACATGATACGTACACAGGTTGACTCTAAAGAGAGATTTTGTTTTGAAAAATTATTATTGTTGGGAGCAGTTCAGTTCAAACCATATCAAGTCAATATCAATTGGTGATATTGACATAATCTAATAGAACCAACCTATGTACAAATAGACTAAACTGATCTTATGGAGATGTATGTGTAATATTTTTAAAAAGTTTAAAATAGACAGTGAGGTTCATGTAGGTGTGTAATAGCAGAACAAAAGGATCAACTCATAATATAACATGCAAGTGTGAGATAATGGTGGAGTAGGACTTGTTTATGCATTAAATTTATGCATGGTAAATGTGTGTCAAGCTTGTCATTATTAAGTACTAAAGACAAGATTTTAGTATCTAGAGGTTTATTAATAAAATGTACTTGTACATTTCCTTATTGGAAAGGATATATATTGCAACCATCATTTAAGCTCAAAATAAATAATTTTTGTTTGTTTTACAAACCATGAAAATGCTATTTGTATTATATCAAAATTTGTTGGGACATTAAGTATTATTAATTTCAATCTATGTATGAATGTTATATCATTTTTTTAAATTTCAATTATAGTGCAACCAACAAACATCTCTTCAAGATCAATTAGAATAATGACAGATGGAACATAGGATTCAATTCAATATAAATAGGAGATAAATTTTTTGGAAACATTTCATTTTTCAAAGAACCACAATAAGCACACTATTTATTTTGTTTGTTATTGTATTGATCATGGTCAAGTTTAAATATGTTTCCATCTCTTTCATTATAAAATTTATCATATTTAACTTGAAATGTATTTACATATAAATCAAACAAGAACGTATTGGTCTATCTTGTATTTTTTAATGAAGTTTTGGATGCAATGTTTAGAATTCAATTTGATCTCTTGATTAGTTTGGATTTAATTTTTTAAGAAGCAAAGGGAATCTATAAAAAAAACATCAAATTTCCTTCTTTTTCTAATAAAACAATATTAATATGTCAATTTGAATGATGTATTGGCATGTCCTCCATTCGATGGTTAATTTTATTATAGAGTGAATCAATTTTGATTTAAGTTGTGTTTTATCATGCATTGAGTATTTTAGATGGTGCGGGGATTTTTAAAAGGGTGTCATTGAAATTAACACTTATTGACCCAAACTATCAATAAAAATTTGAGGTAACAATGTTTCATAATGAATATGCCCTACACTTAATATTAAGCATATAAGATTAAAATTAGACTGAATTTATTACTATCTATAATATACTATAATAATACATCGTGGTTGTGATTTCTATAGGTGAATTTTAAAATTAAGTAGAATAGAAAACCATTGAAATCATAATTCAAATACTTAAATTGAAATTATCCAATAGGGCATGGTCATGTTGATAATATATCCTTTCCAAGTTGTTATGTTTCCTATGTTTCTTTAAACAAGATATTGCATTATTGTTTTTAGACATATATGCATTGTATAAATATTGTGTTTCATAATGCCTAATAAATTGAAGTTAAAAATATTCAATGCACAATTGGGAAATAGAATCGAATAAGTTGTCACCATAATATACATTGTTAATTGAAACTTTACTTAGGATTGCTAGTCCTAGGTCATGTAAAATGAGGATTAAATGAGATTCAAGGGCCATGCAAGGATGTAATAGATGAACATATATGATCACAAGATCATAAACACATTTTTTAAATCAATACAATGGTTCATAATGACCACAAAGAGCATTTATATCAATAAACAAGATACAATATTGAAGTGGATAAAATTTCTTGTTGAATTGAATAAAGTTATTCATCCTTGTCACTAACCATGGCCACATTGGTATATTCAACCATTATATGCAAAAATTGTCACCCATAAACTAACTTCATTTTCACTTGACCAAGAAGCTATAGAAAGTCTCATTCGTTGGAAATATGTTTCATTGTCTTGAACCTTATGCAAAGTGTGAAGTATGTTGAGATCCAATTTTAATTGAAGATAATTCAAAACATCAATATCCCATTTATGTAGTCAATTTAGGAAATGTTAAATGTTCATTCTAAATTTCAATAATAGTGTATCAAAAATGCATCAAAACAAAAATTATATCAAACAAATAATCGTCGATAATGAACTTGAACATAGGCTTTATGTAAAGATGATTTTAGAGAAGCACATTGTCAATGCTTTTTCATGTTCTTTTATGTGATCTATATTTCTCTACATTTATAGGGTGTATGATTGGTCTATTATTTCCTATTTTCCATATATATATATTTTTAGTTGGAAATATTTTTACATCCAATAAAAAAGGTACAAAATGGAAGTGAAATAAAAGATGGAAATTTTCAATACATATACTAAAAATAACATCCAACAATCAAACTAGTTGTGGATAGTTTGAAATAGGAAACGCCTTAAAATGACAAAGAAAACATGGGTTAGAAACTATCTTCCATATGATTAAAAATCACCAAAATAATAGGAGGAATGGCACACTTATATGGTAAGCAAAAAAATTATGGAAGGGGTGCAAACAAAAATCTAGGGCATTAAAATCAATAGTTAAGGCACAAACTGAGGCAAGTGATTCAGGAGAATAGTAGGCTAGGAGTAATGAGGAGTGGTTAGGTAAAGACCAAGAGTGGATGGAGGAGTGACAAGACTATGAATATCAATTTTGGTGTGGCTTCAAGAGCAAATTGAATCCCCTCGGGAAAGAATCCCATAATGGATGATCATCTCTCCAAGGGTATGGGTGCTTGCTCAGATCTCCCTTCTATCTAAATTCTAGGTTCAATAGAGGATATTATCCTTTATCTAGATAAAATTATCTTTATTACCTTTGATGGATTTTATTTTGAAGATACTCAAAAAACCCTAAAATCTAAGGTTTTAATATAAAAGTTTACAAGGAAGTGGCTCACCATAGGTGTAGTTGAAGCCTGGGTTTTGGCATATTAGAGCCTAGATTTTACCCTTAGATTTATTCCAAATGGGGTTTTATCATCATGTGTCTATTAGAGGAGAATAAACAGGAGATCTTTTAAGGTGACCCCTAGATGATGGAAGATTTATGTCAGGCACCTAAAACAACAAACATGCTCTGATACCACTTTATTGGAAATACGGAAGCACACAATTGATTACCAAGCAACTTAACATGCAGAATTATACCAAAAGTAATAAGTAACTAGAATTCAAAAATAACACAAAATATGAGAGACAATACCCAATTGTATTATATACTCTTTCAAAAAAGAATTAAAAATGAAGAGACGCCACACGCTTCCACACCTTACAGGCTTCCCACACCAAGTGCACAATAATTCACCTTCAAGAGCTCACTCTCTCTTACGGTCCCAACACACAACTCAAACACAGAGTTGGTGTTCACCTCCAACCAGTCAGTATCCACTACTGCCAGTACACTGAGTATACACACATACTCAACTGAGTACACAATGCACTCCAAGTAGATCTCCCATGAACTTGCAACAACCTGCAACTCAAATGATCTTACTTTGGAAGGATCTACCTTGCCTTCCTCTTTGCTCTCTCTTCGAGTATACACCATACTCCAAGTAGATCCTGCCTGATCTTGTTTCCTATTGTGTTGTTGTCACCTTTATCCTGCTGCCACCTACAAATCAACTGGATATGCACACCTGCAAACCTAGACCTTGCACACACATACACCTACAAATCAATGATCTTACTTACACATGTAGATCTCCTAACTTGGCCTTGCACTCCCGCTGACCAAGATCATACATACATGAAGAACCCTTCTGATTCTCCAAACCAGCACCCACACTTGGTATTGTGGCACTAAGAGGAACACACCTTGCTCTCTTCACTCTGAAGGAGCTAATTTTTTCTCTCTTACTCTCTATCACAATCTACAATACAGCCCATGAGTCTCTTAAATAGATCTCATGCAAACAATAATTAGACACCTACTTACAATAATTAGATCCGCAACTCAAGACTAAAATTATCCTTCTTACATGCAAACAACTAGTTCATTAACTGTCTATGAACTGGCAGTTTTGGAACCACATAAGCGATCGATGTCGGTTCCTGTCTACCTAGAGGTGACCGACATCGGTCAACTCCTGACCGTCATCAATTGCTTCCTGTCTACACCTTGTCGACATCGATTGGCCTGACTGACGTCGGTGACTGTGAAACTTAGCAACCTCCTTCCCTATTTGCATCAGTGAAGCTTTTAACTCCACAACCTAGCAATCTCCCACTTGGAGATAAATAGCTGCACTGTACCTGTACTTGTATGCCATCTAATCTATTTCCTGGCTTGTATCCCTCTTCAAGCTCAACCTTGAAGACCAACCACCACAAAACATGTGGTGCACCTCCTGTCATCCAAGTAACTTGCCACATCCACATCTACAAACCCGTGTAGAAAAGAACTTGACCCTACATCACATGTATACCTACTGCTGGTCCATCTTAGATACCTGAGAACCCACTGAACTGCCCTCCAGTGCTTCTTTCTCGGATTGGCTCCAAACTTTTTGATAGTTTCCACTGTGTGGGCAACCTCAAGTCTAGTACGCATGTACTTAACCTCATCATGTGAATCAAGACACTGCTCATAGAACTATCCAACCCATCGGCATGCTAACCAGCTTCACACAATCCTCTGGAGACAAAATCAACTTGTGATCTTCCATGTCTCTAGAACACACTTATGCCAAAGAATTTCCCTGCTCCAAATTCCTCATGACATACCTCTGAACTAACTTTACCTTTAGCTCAAAAACCCTGCATGTGTGACCCTGCAACAAGCGAACACACAACATACAGTAACAAGATGATGTTGCAATCATCACCCACCTAGTAAAATAACCACAATAGTTACAATGACATTGACTAAAGCCATGCTTTGTCATCCACCTGTCAACCCTATACCACTGTCCTGCAACTCCCTCAAGACAATATGACTTGGCCTTCCGTCTCACGTATCCATTCTCTATATTCTTTAACTAAGGTATCCATTCATCTTTCAGTGCTTTCATACCGACTAGCAACCCTACCAAGTCTCCCATTTGGTTCTGCATCCTATTCATGCCATGCTCCCATTGTTTCCTGGATCTTTCCTACTCTATAGTGAGCAACGAGTATAAAGAAGAGGAACAATGAATTTGAGGCTTACTTACACTTTTAGTCCTCCATATGGGCGTTTGAGACTCCTTGACAGCTTGTTGTCCACCCAAAACCTGTTACAATGATCGACCTCAGTCACCACACAGTCTACATCTGACCGACGTCAGTTCCATGCGCTTGTCTTGACTACCGACACCAACGTCAGTGTCTACATGCCACCGACATTGGTCCTCCTGACTGATGTCAGTTTTACCTATCACCGACATCAGTCCTTTTGATCGACGTCGGTCTTACCCTACCCGACACCACTGGCTCTAGTCTGCACATGACTGACATCAGCACATGCCTGTTTGATGCCAATTCCTCCTGACTAATGTTGGTACCTATGTTTTCCTGTGAGTGATGAATTTTTACCTACAAGCTCTCTTTGGATCAAAACCCTATCCAAACTGATCTGCTCAGAGTTACTCAGTCCCATATATTGATCTCTATCTGTCATTTCCTCCATAAACACCAAGGCTTTCTAGTTCTTAAGTCTATCAAACACATCTGACTTCCTCTTAAGAACATGCATCTCCTTCTTGCTCTTGTGACCAAGCCTATAAAGCCACATCTCTGCAATAGAAGAAGAATCAATAATATAATTAGATAGATAAAAGATACCTACTTTCTTACCACCAGCTAATTCAAGTGCATCCGCTGTGAGAGTTTCTATGCATCTCTCATCACCCAACTTCCCTGAAGAAATTAGCCTTATCTTCAGAACCGAGACCTGCATGACCTCCTTCAACACCCATGTGTTGGCCGCCTGCAATTTTATCTTCACTTCCCCTTTGCCAATTCTTTGACAAGGCACACCAGCCCCTAAATAAATCTTTCCAAAGTCTCCAAAGACCTTAACATGGAAAAATACTCTATTTCAGACTGCATGGAAAGAGGCAACAAAATCTATAAGACAAGATTCTAATTTATCCAAGAAACATACCAGAGCATCCTGTGCAACAACACCTGCAACATCTACTTCTTCAGTTCCTTCATGCTGATCTTCCACAAACCAACAATTTTTCTTTACCTACTCTTTCTTTTCATAACACCGTAATTGACCATTCATGCTTTTCAATTCCTCCATTCTTAGCTTACTTTCTTCTGCCATTGCTCTACTCCCACTCAATCAGAAACCCCTGAGAGTGACCTATAATCAAACACAAAACCTGCTCCCTGCAACCTTAGCACTGATACCACTTTGTCAGGCACCTAGAACAACAAACATGCTCTGATACCACTTTGTTGGAAATACGAAAGCACACAATTGATTACCAAGCAACTTAACATGCGGAATTATACCAGAAGTAACAAGAAACTAGAATTCAAAAATAACACAGAATATGAGAGACAATACCCAATTGTATTATATACTCTTCCAGAAAAGAATTACAAATGAAGAGATGCCACACTCTTCCACACCTTACAGGCTTCCCACACCAAGTGCACAGTAATTCACCTTCAAGAGCTCACTCTCTCTTACGGTCCCAACACACAACTCAAACACAGAGTTGGTGTTCACCTCCAACCAGTCAATATCCACTACTACCAGTACACTGAGTATACACACATACTCAACCGAGTACACAATGCACTCCAAGTAGATCTCCCATGAACTTGCAACAACCTGCAACTCAAATGATCTTACTTTGGAAGGATCTACCTTGCCTTCCTCTTTGCTCTCTATCTGAGTATACACCATAATCCAAGTAGATCATGCCTGATCTTGCTACCTATTGTGTTGCTGTCACCTTGATCCTGCTGCCACCTATAAATCAACCTGGTTCTGCACACCTGCAAACCTAGACCTTGCACACACATACACCTACAGATCAATGATCTTACTTACACATGTAGATCTCCTAACCTGGCCTTGCACTCCCACTGACCGAGATCATACATACATGAATAACCCTTCTGATTCTCCAAACTAGCACCCACACTTGGTACTGTGGCACTAGGAGGAACACACCTTGCTCTCTTCACTCTGAAGGAGCTAATTTTTTCTCTCTTACTCTCTAGCACAATCTACAATACAGCCCATGAGTCTCTTAAATAGATCTCATGCAAACAATAATTAGACACCTAATTACAATAATTAGATCCATAGCTCAAGAATAAAATTAGCCTTCTTACATGCAAACAATTGGTTCATTAACTAACTGTCCATGAACTGGCAGTTTTGAAACCGCACAGGCGATCGACGTCGGTCCCTGTCTACCTGGAGGTGACCAATGTCGGCTGACTCCTGACCGTCATTGATTGCTTCCTATCTACACCTTGCCAACATCAGTTGGCCTGACCAACACTGATGACTGTGACACTCAGCAACCTCCTCTCCTATTTGCATCAGTGAAGCTTTTAGCTCCACAACCTAACAATTTAGGGTTATGGCTTCAATCTTAGTATCCCAATTTTAATCTAATTTATGCCAAAAAGGATGTTTTCCTATATGGGTCCAATTATATGCCCTTCCATTTGAATATTTTAATGATTCTTGTTTAAAAAATATCAAATTTACATCAACGTACTTCATGTTCATTAAGATAATTACCTTTAAGAGGATCCTAGCCTCCTATGCAAGAATTTGTGTTTTGATGGATTTAGAACGATAAATTCTAAATTGCCTCTCTTTTCTCTTTGAAAGGCACCTAGGAGTATAAAATTGATGTTGAGAAAATCTCATTCCATTTATATAAGTGCATAATGATTGGTCATATTCATATCCAGTGCCCTAAGTCTGGGAGTCAATAAAAGTTTTTACAAAGTTATAATTCCAAACCTTGCCCTCAGTCTAAGGCATTTATTGAAAGAAATCTAAAAAATGCCTCCCCCATGCAAGATGGGGGCACTAGATCCCATGGTAGCACCAGGGCTAAATTTGGAATCCACTCTTGATCTGAAGGACAAATTGGAAAACTAGGTAGTGTTTTCTCTAACTATGATGCTTATAGAAATTTAGTTCATTTCTACAGAGGCTCAAAAACTCAAAAAGGAGGATTCCCTTGAGGAAGCGCTTTAGAAAAAAATGGAAGATTCAACATGGGATAGAGACTTGAAAATTTCACATGTGGTAGGGGATTTTAGTGATGATGAAGAGCTTAACTCAAATTAAATTCTCTCCTTGTCTTAAAATGAATGTCTAATTTCCTAGCCAAATTATGGATCTAGTAGTAAAAGAGGGTGGAAATCTAGGAGGGTCATTACTGAAGAAAAGGTTTCACAAGGTAAGCAATCTACCATTGAACACTTCATTATTTTTAACAAGCAGGGGGTGCAAGTCCCCCCTCTTGCATCATGAAGCTCTTCTCTTGGAATGTTAGGGGATTGGATGCCCCTAACAAGCAACACCCAATAAGGCATTAGTTGTTAAAAATGGTTGTGATTTGTTCCTACTTCAATAAACTAAGTTGAAGGATAAAGTTTTTAAGGCCCTTTTAGATAAAAGCTGGAACTACTAGAAGGGTCTCTTTATGGAGTCTGATAGAGCCTCGAGTGGCCCAACCATTTTTTGGTCCCTTAATAGGGTCAAGGTTGATTTTTACGAGGTAGGAGGAAACTAGCTTCTTTGTAAAGCTTTTGTCCATTCTTATGATATCTCCATCTTCTTGTTCAATGTGTATGGGCCCAATTTGATTGTCCTTAAAGCTCAATGTTGGTTTGAACTAAAAAAAAACTCTCTTCACTTTAGATTCAAAAATGTATCATTGGTGGATATTTCAATGCTATTTTGGATGGGTTTGAAAATGGGGGGAATTGGGAGATGCTCACAATGCCAAAAATATTTTTCTCTTTATTTCTTTAGTTAGGTTAGTTGGCGTGCCCCTAAGAATGGGTTATTCTCTTAGACTAATTAGAGGGAAGGTTATTATAATATTGTAGAATAGATGGATAAGTTTCTAGTTTCACCTAACTATTTGGACATGCATTGGATCCTAGATAGTAATATCCTTCCCATTTTTGGGTCAGATCATGCTCCGATTGAGTTAAAAATATTAGAGAATGGGTTCCCCTAATCTATCCTTTAAATTTTGAATTGATGTGGTTAAGGGATTCTTCCATTCATTTCTTGATCAAATATCAGTGGGGTAACAACCCACCTTCGAAAGATTCTAAGTTGTTTGAAATGAGTAAAAAGTTGATTTATATTAAGTCTTGTCGCAAAAAGTGAAATCAGTCCTATTTCAAAAGCATCTTTAAATAAATTAATAGAGTGGAAGGGCAACATCAAAAAAAAATTCATGTTTTTAATAATGGATTTGAAGCTTGACCTTCAAAATAAATCATTACTTATGGAGATTTCATAATTGCACTTAAGGGAGGAGGTGTATTGGAAGAGAAAATTGAGGGATATTTGGCTCAAATAAGGAGATAAAAATAGAAAAAAAATCCACAATTCTACTTGGGAAAGGAGATCAACCAATCACATTTTAAGCATGAAAATTAATAATGGGGTGTAGTTAGAAACTAAGTTTGATATTAAAAAAGAGGCAGTGAATTTTTTTTAGAATACGACTTTGTTGTACTGAGGCATCCCCTTTGATATCTCAGTCTGGTAGACTTTAGTGAAACCCCACGTTCATGACATCTCAATAGAATGAAAAGTTGATGGTGCCCTTTTCTCTAGAAGAAATTTGGACAATAGTGTTCTTGATGGATAAGGATAAAGCCCTGAGGCCTAATGGGTTTTCAATTGCATTTTTCTAGAGTTTTTGGGATATTATGGGAGAAGATGTTGTCAGCATGATAAATGAATCCATAATGAAATAATAGGTAAGCTCAGATATCAAGTGCACTTTCATCTCCATGGTACCAAAGGGAGATTTTTGTTCCACCTTCAATAGTTTTAGACCCATTCCCCTCTATATTTCCATTTATATAATCATCTTGAAATCCATCTACTTCTACCACAAACCCATCCTGGAGTCCCTCATTTCAAAGGAGTAAGGAGGGTTTGTTTTAGGTAGCCAAATCCAAGAAGGTATAATTATCAATAGTGAAATTATTCACTCACTTTTGAGTAGTCATAAGGTTGGAATGATATTTAAAATTGACATAAGTAAATCTTATGATCAGGTTAACTATATATTTCTCATCAAAGTTTTGGTCAATTTTGGTTTTGATCCTAGACGGTGTAATTTGGTTTTTAGTTGTATTTTATGCTTGAGGTTTTCAGTGTTGGTTAATGGGGAACTTATAAGGCTCTTTGAATCAACTAGGGGACTATGATAAGGGGATCCTCTATCCCCATTCCTTTTCATTTTTGTGGTTAAATCCTTAGGTCATTTGATCTTGGGGCATTGTTAGAAGGAAAAGTACTCGATATCAAGGCTACAAATGGGTTGCATTACTTTTTGCATCAATTTTTCTCAATGATATAGTCATTTTTAGAGCATCCTCAGTTTGGAAGGCTCACTCTTTCAAATAAATCTTGTTGAATTATGAGGTATAATCTAGGCGAGTGATCAGTTATGAAAATTCTAAGATATACTTTCTAAATGTAGATAATTTATCTCAAATATTTATTTCAAGCATCCTTAATTTCAAAATTGGCTCTCTTCTTGCCAAGTATTTGGGAGTTCATTATTTGGGGGTGTAGGTAAGGCAAGTCTTTGGTACCCCTTGATCAAGTCTTTTCAAACTAGATTAGAGGCCTTAAAAGGGAAGTGGTTATCATTAGCTAGTAAGACTACGCTCATCAAATCAGTTCTCAATGCTCTCCTAATCTATATTATGTTAGTTTTAACCCCTCCAACCTCAATGATCAAGATAATCAATTACATTATGAAGGAATTCTTGTGGTAAGGATCAATAAAAAAATAAAACCCCATTACTCAAATGGGACGATATTTGCCTCCCTAAAGATTGTGGTGGGGTGAGGATTAAGAATCTGTCTTCCCATAATCTTGCGCTAAGGGCCAAGCTAGTATGAAACATGATCTCTAAACCTAAAGCTCTTTAGAATAAATTGTTGCAGTTTAAGTACTTTGGAGAGAATGAAGCCACCAACATCTTGATGATTCACAACCCTCCCAAGGGTTCACATATGAGGAATATCATTCTCAAATGCCAAAATATTATCAAAGATCATGTTTCATGGATAATTAACAATGGACATTAGGTGGACTTTTGGAAGGATTCTTAGAATGGGAATAAGCACTCGAGGAAGTGCAGGGCCTAGAGGAAACCAAGGTAGTTTTAATTGCCTTATGGGGAATCAAGGTTTGTGATTATTTGAATCCTAGACCCTAGGCTAGAATGATGAATTAGAAATGAAAGGATTTGAGAAATGTGCCAATCCTGAATGCTCATAGAGTTTTTTTGGACGGAATCTTGGCTAAATAGAAAGTTTTCATCAATTTAAAAGATGATGTCATTTAGTGGATTGGGGCTAAGTCTGGATTATACTCTATAATTTTGGGATGTAAAATGATTGAGTGTGATGTTTTTAACTTTTCTTAGGCAAAGGTAATGTGTTGTAATAGTGCTAGTTCTCCTAAGGCAAGTGCCTTTGCATGGTTGGCTACTCAAAGCAAGATTCCCACTTCAGATCGATTACAAAAAATGAGAATTGAAGGCCCCTCCATATGTGGTCTATGTTTCACTACTGAGGATACTACCAATCACCTTAGTTTTTATTGCCCCTTTATATTTTAGTTTTAGAATTGGCTTGTGCAAAATCGGGTTTACAATGGGCTCACATGAGTTCTCTTTTAGTATATTTCTCTTCCTGGTTAACTAGGCCAATTAATTCCACCTTCTAGAATCTTTGACAAGTAATCCCAACTATTTTGATTTGGAAAATATGGAAAGAGAGGAACAATTAATCTTTGAGGATAAAACCAACAGATGGGAAGATGTGATTCAAAAAGCTAAAGTTGGTTCTGTTTTAGCTAGAAGGTGAAAGAATTTGTTGACTAGTTGGGACATAGAGGTTCTAACTAGTTGGTCACTACTCAAATCTCCCCCTTGTTAATGGGTCTAGTTTTTCAAGTAAAAGGGATGTGATAAAGGCAAACTCTATTTGGATTCTTCCCCCCCCCCCAAAGTTTTTAAATTCAATTTTGATGGGGCTGTTAGGGGAAATCTTAGAGTATCTAGGGTTGGGTGTGTCATTATATATTGTATAGGTTCCCTCATTCATGTTTCCTCCCCAAAATTGAGTGATAGAATGAATAATAAGGTAGAGGCTTATGTTCTTTCCTTGGGTGTGGAGATGGATGATCAATGTGGCATTGACAACATAATTTTTGAAGGTGATTCCATGGTTCTAATTCAAGCTCTTTAAAATAGAAGAGCTTGTGTTTGACATATTAAGAATATTTTTGGTTAAGCTTGGGATACTCTAAATTTTTTCTCCTCATGGAAAGCTTCCCACTATTTTTAGGAAGCAAACTCTATGGAAAATTATTTGGCCAACCAAGGAGTATAGCAGGTTGATGAAATCAAAATGGATAATATGTGGGATGTTTGGCTAGAGCCCCCCTCATATTTATCATAATCATGTTTGGTTCAATCTAATATTAGTATGATTATTTGGTTTGGTGGTGGAGGTGAGCATTTCATTAAGTGGCATGCCCCACTTGATATGCAAATTGAAACATGAATCAATTGATTGGGATTTATTGAGTGGGTATCCATTGCAGTTTGTGATACATCTTTTTGCTCTCAACTGGCGTTACATGTTAGTGGCACCCAAGGTTATGATGGATCACTCCATGTAACTAGATATTAGTGATATTATGACCATGGTAGGTGTTGAGAAAATATGTCTTTTGAGGGTAGTGTGAGTGAGACTGAGCTCAAAAATGTGTTTTTTATTTTGTCTATCCAAATCATGGATATAGTCAAGGATATAATGGGAATCATATTTCTCAAGACCCCATTTTGAGTAAAGGTAAATTATGTTATTGCTTCTATTTTCATCTCAAAATTTATTATGATTCTGGATGGTAAGGTTCTAATTAAGGAAGTATTGGAATATTTGATCAAGACATAATTTTGGGTTGCATAAGAGGTGACTATTGATGAATTCTTGACAAATAGTTTGACATCCCTCCCCATCATTGGGGTGGAGAATTTTAAGGTGGTCCTTATTTATATTTATCATGAACTAGAGGAGTGGTTGATTATGGTGTTTTCATTCATGGAAAATGTGTAATGCATTTTGTATTCCCCTATGTTAGTTGTAAATATAGTGGCATGGTTGGATGTGTAAGTGTTGTAGGCTTTTATCCCCTCTCTTTTTGTTATTTTAGGGTTGCAGCACTCGAATAAGGTTTTGACAACATTTTTTCTCCTTTGAAGGGTTTATGGAGGTGGCCAATTATTTCCACCACTTGTAGGTCCTTCTTATGTTGGTTTGAGTATGGAGGCTAATCCTAGGCAAGTGGTAACTGCAGCCATGACAACATGGTTGGACTCTATTATTCATACTCCTAGCCTGGGGGTTTTCAGGTGAATGATGAAGATACCAACTCTATGGATCAGGTTGAGGTCAATTCTAAGGAAGCTATTAAAATTGATGCTGGGCAACCCTCATTTATAAGGTGGGATTCATAATCCCCCACCTTTTTCCTCCTTTTTCTGCATATATGGTAGCTATTTTGGTTTTTTATAAAATTTTGGTATTCGATCTGGGCTAGCATAGTTCAAGTTTAGACAAGGGCTCTATATTGATTCTTGAGAATGTTGGTTTCTCTTTGTTTAGAGTTAGTTTTGTTTATCTAGCCTTATTATAATGTTCCCTCATTGATAATTATCCATGGCAAATAGGTGGTATTCTGATGTAATCTTTTTGTGGGTGAAGGGCATTAATAACCATCAAATATCTATATAAAAAAAACTATCCTCCATATTAGTAAGTGACAAAATCAAAAAACATATATCATTTTCCATATTATTTATGTATTGTGTGTTTTATAAAATGGTTACATGCAATACACCAAAAAATTAAAAAGTATCCAGATCTAGGTAGAGATAAAACTAGGATTTTATGACATCATGGCCTATATAAAGGCCAATATTCTCAATAGATTCACATATTTCAATGAATATAGCCTAAGAGTAAAACACAAACCTCGTGGTGTGATTATTTCCACTTTGAAATATTGTGACACATGCAATGAAGATTCTCAAGCGGTTCAAAAAATTCATTAAAGATATCTCAAAAAATCATAAAAAGGTATCTGAGTTAACACAAATATAAAACTATGGTTTTATGATGTCATGGCCTCTATGACATAAGAGACAGTACAAGGTGACACATGTGTGGCCAAGATTCTCAATGGATTAATGGAGTATGTTGAAGATAACTCAATAAAAAAGGGACCTAGAGGATTTGTCACCCAATGGCACTGTAATTATTGCCACATATTTTCCTAAAATATTACTAGGCAATCATGATACACCATAAAAGAATGTATTCAAGTCTAGATAAAAACAATAAATTTTATAACTATGTGGCCTTTGCGACATCGATGTCACTAGATAGCAACAAACATTTCATAAACATTCTTATCAATATTAGCAGTGATATACCACCAAATAGAATCAATTGTTCATTTAACACAACATGAATGACTATTTTCACAAACATTGAATAAATACAATAGGTATAATGCATTATGAAAACACACAAAAATTAGAAACATATATGTAGAATATGTTGGGTGAATATTTTTTCAGCCAGCTAACTGGTGACCAAAATAGTTCCTATCACCACAGCATAGGGAGATGGGTCATCTTGGTGTGTATCTTTACTACATCAACCGGAGACAAATCTCTCCTCTCATCAAGGGGAGGTTCCCTATTAAATATGCGAAGCTATATACAATATAAATAAGCAGAAAGTAAGACACAGGGGTGGGACAAACCATCCATCTCTCTTCTTTCAGGGATGATGCACACAAACAAAGGATAAAATCCTGGCTATAAATGCTGAAGGCACTTCTCTTCTTTCAGAAGTGTCCTTACAGGAAACAACAAGAGTTTCTTTCAGATAGTGAAATAACCAGTGATCAAAAGGGTGTAGTAACAGTAGGATGAAACAGAGCGCAAAGTCTCCACCTCAACTACTCAAAGAGTATATCACAAAGGATAATGGGGGCACAAAGTCACCCCAAAATCCTCAACACAAAAAGAAAAGGAGAACACAGATTGAAATCAATTGTGAAAGCACAAAGTCTTCCCACAGTTGGTTTCAGGACACTTCCCTATTACCTTCACTAATTTTGCATACCAAATTAAATGAATAAGGACACCTTCAGATGACACAAGTCAGAATAGCATAAAGTCTATGAAAAACCTACTTTCTCATTCAGATAACAATGGAATTGAAATTACAACCTAAGCTCAAAGTCTCAATTTTTCTCTTTTAAAATGGGCAGAGTTTCACTCTTGTAAAATGAAAAGTCTCTTTTGTAACAAATGAGAGATTACAATATATAGCACTCCAAGAAAGACTTGGGTGCTTGTTTTCCATATAATGGCCCATGCTGTGCATTCAATGCCTTGAATGCATTTCCAAGTTTGTCAAAGGACTACATTGAAAATAGGGCAGTTGTCTTAACTATGGCATGTCATTTCATCCCATCTATCTTCTCCTAAGTCTGGATCATCTAGTCTGTCCCCTTTGATATTGGCGTAGCTGTCCATTTTGTCTTTATTTCATGGGAGGAAAAATAGGCCGCGTCTTTAATTTTTGCAAGCTAAAAAATCTACTTCACAGACTATTCCAACTAATGGAATAACTATTGTATATATATTTTCCTCTTTGTCCTCTTTCTGGTTTTGTCTTTTCTAGCTTTGTCTTTTTTTGGAATTTAAGCTCTTGGGCTATCTTTTTAGCCAGTTGCTTGGTTCTTCCTTCAAGTTTTGTGCTTTATTTGAATTTCAATGGATATTACCTTGCCTTAAATTTGACATCTGTGGGGACATCATTGGTTGACTGTTTCAATAGTTCGGGCAGCCTTCTCAGCTCCTTAGTTCAATCACTTTATTGGTTCAATTGCTTTCATTTGAGCTTGCCTTTGGAATCATCCATGTTGCTTCTCTCTTTACTTGAGGCCACCTTTGAACTTTTGAACCATGTTGAACCATTGAACTTTGAACTCTTTCGGTTCAAAGTTCAATCGGTTCATTGGTTTGTTCTATGTCTCACTCAAACACTGCTTCCTTTATCTTTTTAAGCTTTGGTTGAACCTTTGAACCTACTGATTGAACTAAATTTGGTTCAATGGTTCAATGGTCTAATTGATTCATTCTTCATTATTTGGCTAAGTGTTGAACCCATTTCTTTCCTGTAGAGTCCGTAAAAACCAACCTTGAGAGTCTGTAGATTTGAGCCTGCTTGCATAGTTCATAGATTCAAGCCTGTAGAGTTTATAGATTTCTAGAAAGCTTGAGAAATGAAGAACCTGAATGCTCAGAATAATTTTTGAAAGGGGAAGAGAGGATTTTGGTCTGTAGGACCAAAATAGTTCAAATATTGTCCCAAAAATGAGTGATATTTTTTGGGGGACAACAGCTAGCTCTAGTTGGGGAACTTCCTTCAGATGAGAACTTGGAACAACTGAGGGGAGTAGAAACCAAAATATCTAGTGCCTTGAAGTGTGCCATTGGGCTATGGAGTCGAGCTACCCAAAAATAAAGGCTCTAAAAAATGAAAATAAAAATCACAAAATAGAACAAAGACTTTACAAATATACAAATGTACAGGTGAATTTATTTGGTACTTCAAGAATTAAAGTACCTCAAATGCTACCCCTTGAGAGGCAGTGAAATGGCCTTCTATCCTAATAAACCATCAAGAAGCCATTTTCCCCCTAGAATCAGTGATGAGCAAATGGAACTCTCCACCAGGAATTCAATCTCCTGTGTCTTCCTCTTGGTTCTCTTCTCTTGTTGCCCCTTGGCAAGACTTGCTTTCTAGTTTGAGAACCATGAATCTTGGTTCTCCTGCGGAGTCCCTTTTTTTTATTTTGATGGGTAGCAGCTTGGTCTATTACCATAATTTGCTATTATGATAGTTTAGTCCAACACATGTTTGATTGTCCCCTTCAGATGCCTGACAGACCACTAGCTTGGCATCTCCTTTGTCTCGAGTAGCTCCCCATTCGAGTAACAAAGATTCATACTCGACAGTGTTGTTGGTGTTGTTGAACTGCAACTCATGTAAATAAGGAAGAATATACCCCTTAGGATATATCAACACCAACTTGGCCCCAACACCTGTAGAAGAATTATTGCCATCCATTTCCCAAATCCAAACACCACTAGAAATGGATCTTTTGTCAGATTTCTCTTCATTAGAGATCGAAGACCATTTTTCATTTGTATTATGCCCTACCAATCCTTCTGATGTCTGGTTTGAATCAATTCTTGGATCACCACATACCAGACTTTCATCTCCAAGAACATGGATGTCCTTTGTGGTCAAGAAGTAATCACCCCTGCCTAAAAACTCAAACAAAATTTGAGCTTCAAGGGTTGACTTTTGGGTCTTGACATCTTGTACTAACTTGTCCAATTGATCGGGGTTGGACTACAGGACTTCAAATTTAGTCATTTGACTTTAGGTCTTTTTGACATGATCAATTATGTCAAATGACTGAATTGGACTAGGCACAGAGGATGGGAGTTCATCCTTTTGGTTTTTGGGAGGGGCGAGAGGATTGGACTATGAAATTGAAGTAGAAGTTACAGAACTATTTGGGATACTTACTTCTTTAGCAACCACCAGGTCCTTTGGCTAAAAAGATAGAGTGGTTCCACATTCAGTAATTGAAATTACTGGTTGAGGTCAGTTCTCTATTTTTTTTATCAACTTGTTGAGCTGATTGGTTCTTGGACCGAGTGAACATAGCATATGGTCCCTCATTTGCATCACCTTCACTTCTGGGCTCATCGTGGTAATCTAGGAAATCAATGATGGAGTCACCAGCTGACTCTTCTTGATCCTTCATGAAGAGGTTAGCATTATTTTCTTGATTAAACTCAGGTTGGAAAGAGAAATCATGCTCTATTTCCAAATATCCAACTACTAAGTTGGCTAGAGGTGCTTCAATGGTGAGGTTCCTTTGTGGAGGAGGAAGGTGATTTTGATGTCCCTAATTCTTGGCAGCATTGCCTTAGTATGCCTATTTCTAAAATGTCTTCCTAGGCATATCTCTAAATACAAGAGCAGATGACATCCCTTGTGCCATTTTCTTTTTGAGAGCTAGCATCTCATTTGCTAGCTTTTGTACCATTGGGTCAGTGGTGACTGCAGGTGAATACTCAGAAGATGAATAGGATTTACCTTTATTAGGGTCTCTCCTTATTTTTCTTTCCAAAATAAGGTCATCTTATACCTCAATAGCCAAGTCTTGAGTAGCCTCAAGGTCTATATGTCTAGCCCATCTCAATAAAAAACTCACTTCAGGCAGCTGTGAGTTGATGAAGAAACACATGAGATTTTGAGGTGTCAGCTGGGCGATCATGGGAATCTTGTGCCTTAGCTTGTTGAACTTGGCAATGAAGTCCCTCATAGGCTCATGAGGCTCCTCCTTCATTTGTGCGAGTTGGGCTAGAAAGGCATGTGTATCCTCTACTGGCCTGAACCTGGCTTCAAATTTAGCTTTGATAGTGTCCCAGCCAGTCACTGATCTAGTCTATAGATGGTAAAACCAGTCTACAGTAGCATCTTGTAGTGTCTCCATAAAAATCTTGACTATCACGTCTTCAAATTCCACCCTATCACACCACAAGCTATGTTAAAAGCTACAATGTGTTCATCAGGGTGAACTCTCCCATCACCAAAGAATTTGGGGAAATTCTTTCTTGAACTGAGTGGTAGCTCATGCAGGGGTGGAGTTAGATTAAGTGGGCCAAAAGAGTTACCCCAGGGGCCTCAAATTGCCATGATGGGATTATGAAAAATGGGGATAATGCATCTAGATGGAATGGCCAGATTGCAAGACAAAAATGGAAAAGAATTGACCCTGCTTCGGCTTAAGGCTTGAGGCTTCAGACTGTGCACTCTTTTCTAGTGACTCTGGTTTTGCAGACCAGGTAAAATAATGGAAATAGAGATGGAAGATGGTAAGGCTAATGACAGTGGGTAAGACATGGAACGGAGTTTCCAGACTCTATAATGGATAAGGGTTATAATGATTATGGGTAAGACACAGGTGATGTTTCAATCTGAAACTTGAGGTTCCAAATTGCACAAAATTACTGTGTCCCCAACGGAGTCGCCAAAAACTATTGGGTGAATATTTTTTCAGCCAGCTAACTAGTGACCAAAATAGTTCCTATCACCATAACATAGGGAGATGGGTCATCCTGGTGTGCAGCTTTACTACATCAACCAGAGACAAATCTCTCCTCTCATCAAGGGGAGGTTCCCTATTAAATATGCAGAGCTATATACAATATAAATAAGAAAAAATTAAGACACAGGGGTGGGACAATCCATCCATCTCTCTTCTTTCAAAGATGATGCACACAGACAAAGGAGAAAATCTTGGCTATAAATGTTGAAGGCACTTCTCTTCTTTCATAAGTGTCCTTAGAGGAAACAGCAGGAGTTTCTTTCAGATAGTGAAATAACCAGTGATCAAAAGGGCGTAGTAACAGCAGGATGAAACAGAGCACAAAGTCTCCACCTCAACTACTCAAAGAGTATATCACAAAGGATAATGGGGGCACAAAGTTGCCCTAGAATCCTCAACACAAAAATAAAAGGAAAACATAGATTGAAATCAATTGTGAAAGCACAAAGTCTTCCCATAGTTGGTTTCAAGACACTTCCCTATTACCTTAACTAATTTTGCATACCAAATTAAATGAATAAGGACACCTTTAGATGACACAAGTCAGAATAGCACAAAGTCTGTGAAAAACCTGCTTTCTCATTCAGATAACAATGGAAATGAAATTACAACCTGAGCTCAAAGTCTCAATTTTTCTCTTTCAAAATGGGCAGAGTTTTGCTCTTGTAAAATGAAAAGTCTATTTTGTAACAAATGAGAGATTACAATATAGAGTGCTCCAAGAAAGAATTGGGTGCTTGTTTTCCATAGAATGGCCCATGCTATGCATTCAATGCCTTGAATGTATTTCTAGGTTTGTCAAAGGACTGCGTTGAAAATAGGGTAGTTATCTTAACTATGGCATGTCATGTCATCCCATTTGTCTTCTCTCGAGTCTGGATCATCTAGTCTATTCCCTCTGATATTGGCATAGCTGTCTATTTTGTCTTTACTTCATGGGAGGAAAAACAAGCCGTGTCTTTAATTTTTGCAAGCTAGAAAATCTACTTCGCAAACTATTCCAACTACCAGAATAACTACTGCGTAGATATTTTCCTCTTTGTCCTCTTTCCACTTTTGTCTTTTCCAACTTTGTCTTTTCTTGGTTCTTCCTTCAAGTTCCATGCTTTATTTTAATTTCAATGGATAATCCCTTACCTTAAATTTAAATTTGACATCTGCAGGGATGTCATTGGTTGACTGTTTCAACAGTTTGGGTAGCCTTCTCGGCTCCTTAGTTTAATTGCTTTATTGGTTCAATCGCTTTCATTTGAACTTGCCTTTGGAATCATCCATGTTGCTTCTCTCTTTGCTTGAGGCCACCTTTGAACTTTTGAACCATGTTGAACCATTGAACTTTAAACTCTTTCGGTTCAAAGTTCAATCAGTTCATTGGTTTATTCTATGTCTCACTCAAACACTACTTCCTTTATCTTTCTAAGCTTTGGTTGAACCTTTGAACCTACCGATTGAACCAACTTTGGTTCAACAGTTCAATGGTCCAATCAATTCATTCTTCATTATTTGGCTAAGTGTTGAACCCGTTTCTTTCTTGCAGAGTCCATAAAAACCAACCTTGAGAGTTCGTAGATTTGAGCTTGCCTATAGAGTTCGTAGATTCAAGCCTATAGAGTTCGTAGATTCAAGCCTGCAGAGTTCGTAGATTTTTGGAAAGCTTGAGAAATGAAGAACTTGAATGCTCAGAACAATTTTTGAAAGGGGAAGAGAGGATTTTGGTTTGTAGGACCAAAATAGTTCAAATGTTGTCCCAAAAATGAGTGATATTTTTTGGGGGACAACAGAATAGATGAATGTGAAAGTCCCCGTGGGACCTTTTTCAATTTTGAGGAAAAATCTAGATAATATTTTCTAAGATGTGAAGTCTATAATTCAAGCATAGAAAGAGTATTATTTGTTGTAAAATAAAAGAGCAAAACCCTTGAACATTATTGACTATAAAAACAAATAAACTTAAAATTGTTTAAATCCTTGAAGTCAACTATCTTCACCTCTATAAAATTCAAGCTTATAGTAGAAAAGATATTCTCACCGCATAGATATCTCTTTTATATTTATTTGATGTGAATGAGACCTAAGACAATGTTATCTTTAATAGGGGAGAATAAAATCCAATAACTACAACATGTTGAATATCCCAGAGGCATTAGTTATAGAATTCCATACCAATGTACTTAGTAAAAAAAATCACTATGGCCAAGGACCAATAGGTGCCCATTACTCTTGAAAATAGTGACACGATTTTTTTTCAAAAACTATTATCCAATGAAAAAATCTTCCATGTGGTAGTCTTGCTTTGACAAAGGGTGAAAAGGTAATTTTCATTAATTGAAAATATCCCTGCATGGTTAGGAAATTATTTTTTAACTAATAGATTGTAAGATAAACAACATTTTAGAAAAAAAACTTAATTTTCAACCAATCTAAATCCCAAACTTTATATTTGACAAACACCACACCACATTTAGGCAATGAAAAACATTTAAGAGTAAACTTGAAACCTATATAACTTTCCTTTTGCATGACAACAAATGAAATAAATATATAAATAAATTATTTAAAGGTAGGAAATTAAATAACTATATTTATTTTTGGTAGATAATGCAAAGGAAAATTTGGGTGGTTTATAAAAAATCTAAAGGATTATGGTAAATATGTATTTATTCTTTGATGTTTATTTCCTCAAAGATGAACTATCTTGGCTTTTGAAAGTTAATGTTAGATGGAAGACTATGCACAAAGGAAAGGGGGAGGTATTCACAAAGATTTAAAAGCACAAGTGATATGGATAGGATATGCCTATGGTTTGTATAAGCTTATAAGAATCACAAAAAAATAAAGAGGGGACATTGAAAAAATGGTTTAAATGTGGAGACCAAACATGTGTAGGTGTGGGCACAAGAGGTTACACAACAAAATGTATGTGCAATGACCATGAAAGAAGAACTTATTTGGGGCAAGGGTGGGATGGTGGCAGAGCGTAGTTAATGCACATATTATGTATAATATAAGGACAACCAATGGGTGTGAATGAAAACATGAAGTTTAGTAGGCTGGATTGGTTAGGTGTTGATGGATTAGAACATGAGACGAGCACATAACTTAAGTAATCACCTACCAAATTCTATTTTAAACCACCAATTGAGATGAGATGTCGATATGTAGGTCATGTTTCATCAAGAGTATCATACCAATATTCTGCATAATCATAATCATAGTCATCCTTTTGGTCCTAAAATTTTAATAAGCCACTCTTTTCATCTTTTTCATTATTATATGCAAAACCAATTGCACCATATCGTGGTATTCAACTTTTTGATTTATTTTGCTTTACCATATGTGTTATATCAGTTGTCTTTGTTATAATATCAATTGAATATATATTTTATTTTATTTTTAATTAATCTAAATATTCATCCTCTCTTGAAATGGAAACAATTATACAACCACGCTCAAATGTAACATTGTCATGATATTTTCCCAATGTTGCCCCCATTGCTCTCAACCACGATTTTCTTAGTTTGTGTTGTGTTGATCCAAGGTAGGGTCAATGTGAAATATAATGAAACATGTTTTTTTATCTTAAGTGTTACTATAAATTCAATGGATGCAATGTAGCACTGAGGCCTAGTAATATTACCCAAGTGTTGGTTGTCATACCCAATATGTTAGAGAAGAGGCATGCCACATATATTGGATTCATGAAAAAATGTAATCTCGATAATAGTATATTTATCACCTTTAATGTGAAGATTAAGAATCAAAGGCTATATATATGAAGAACACTTTTTATTTGCCTCCTTTGGAACCACATTTGTGAAGTTACTCTTTTAATTTTTCTTCATTAGAAACCCTTTCTTAAGGATGTTTTCTTTTTTATCTTGAGTTTGTTTTTGTAACTTCTATTTTAGTGATTGTTGTTTTAGTATATTTTAAATTTGTTCCCTTTGTATTTTTTCTTTATGTAACTTTTATTTTTTGTCTTGTTCCTTTTCTAACCTTTTTTTTATGTTTTTTCCTTTTACAACCTTTCTTGCTCTAATTTTCCCTTTTGAAACCTTTCTTGCTTTAATTTTTACTTGTGTAACCTTTCTTGCTATAAGTTTTCTTTTTTAAACTTTTTGTGCTCTATTTTTTTTCTCATGTAAATGTAGACACATAAATTTGGTCATAAGAACTTGAAAATGATAATTCTTGACATACTCCAACCCACATATCTTGTGCACAATTACATGACCTTGATTTGCAATTCCTCTCAGATTTTTATCTATATGCAAGCTCAACCCTTTGTTTTTAATTACTACTATATAAAAATCTCAATGTTGAATATTCAAACTACTTACAATCACTTTTATATTATCTCCAGTTTAGGACAGGTGTCCTTGATCCTTTTGGATAGGTTTTTGCAAGGCGGACTAGAGTTCACTGCACTCATGTCCACTTAAAGTGACCACTTTTATCACCAAATAATATCTAGTTACCAAAATACAAAAGACCCTGTTGGGTCTTTCCACATGTTTCATAAAGACAGCTAAAGTAAATTGTTAAAATATTCACCTATAAATACATGTCAGGAGTCACTCATTATGAACATTTGCTATTCACTTGGTCCAAGCTTTTACACTTATGTACATTTAGAAAATTTACCATATTCTCTCCAAATTCAATATTATTCATGAGGAGTAGCCATAATCTAAGTTAGGAGCCTTCTAAATTAATTATTGGGTTATCATTGTCAAAAATCAAATCCATTTTATAGTTACATATATATAGTCAAAGGATTACAATTGCACATTCACTCTAGGTGGGATAAATACATGGGATTGATTTCTCTCTTGGATACATAGGAAAATATGAATCATCACGGGAGTGATTGATGTCAACTCAACCCATTACATTCCCCTCTTTTCTTCTAGGTTTTCAAGCTATCAAAGTAACCTAAGGGTTTAAAATACAAGGGAAGACAAAACAATTTTTATGTGGCTAAACCCTAATTGTAATATCTTAGATTACTTAGAATTAAAAAGTGTATAAGTTGTATCAATAAATTTTTATGCACAATCAATTGGGACAAGTCCACGGTCAACAAACTTGTGTACATTGCACTATTGTCCACTTATAGTGGTCATGTCCATAGATATTTTTTACTTCTATCTCTGATATGTCATTTCCATAATTTTGATTTTTTTGTCTCTTCTTGAAAATAGCCTATCACAATCAATTGGGATAAGTTTGTAATCAATATACTAGAGTGCATTGCACCACCATTTACTTATAATGGACTTATCCAAAAAAAATGTTCTTGATTTTGATTTTGAGCCTATATGGTCACCTCTTCTTCTAATTTTCATTCTTAAATAGTCATAATAGTTAGCATAGATATGTGTGCAAGGTAACTATATATCTTCTTAGTGTTTTATAACTAAAAACTTTCCATATTTATCAAATTTTAAAATCAAAATAGTTAAATATTGCATATCTTTAACATTCTGATACTAGTTTTACACCTATTATAACACATTACATTTTTATCATTTTATCAAAAATAGGGTAAAATAGTAAACAATAACCTTTTTTGATATAATTTTGCCTTTTACAACATTTTTTTCTCTAATTTTACCTTTTACAACCTTTCTCTAATTTTTTC
This sequence comes from Torreya grandis, assembly GCA_037957365.1. Classification (NCBI taxonomy): domain Eukaryota; kingdom Viridiplantae; phylum Streptophyta; class Pinopsida; order Cupressales; family Taxaceae; genus Torreya; species Torreya grandis. The sequence goes on from JARHVA010000501.1 coordinate 3,874,245, forward strand.
TTGTGTAACTGTTGACCAAATTTAACTTCTAGGTCAAATTGGGGCACCCCTAGGTAAAAACCTAACTTTATTGATGTTTTATGGGTCGAATACATATTCAAAAAGGTGTTTTATAGGTTAATCAATGTCATTTATATTGTACTAGACTTGATATTTAGTTTTTACTAGATTTTGATGTAATGCGCCATGTGTAATCTTATGTCTTAACCAACCATTTGTAACTAAAAAGTGGTAGGTCCCTTAGAAAAAAGTAGTTTTCTTGAAAAAAAACATTTGGCACTTGTATGACCTTATTACAAAGTGTGCCACATGGGAAAAGGTTTTAATGTGACTCTTCATCTTCCTCATGTTAATTTATACATTTTTAATGCTTTGTAAGTGTCATTTCTGAGCTAAAACTATTTTGCTACTTTTTCACCCTTCTTGGCAAGCAAAAGTGACCTTCAAGTTTTCACTTGGTACGATCAACATGTGAGATTTAAAAAAAAATAATCTTGGGGGTGTATTATACACTAAATTATATTATATTTGATATTTTTTTATATACGAATGGTGTTCTGAGCTTTATGAACCATTCCTAATAAGTTGACCTTTCAAATCTACGTGTTAATCTGTGTATCATGCAGGTTTTGCCTTAGTTTGAGTAGCTCTATACAATCCACTTGTTGATATTTATTCCACATGATGTTTACTATGTCCTCTAATTTATCCCATCATTTTTATCATGTTTCAAGGTATTTTTATGATTAAATTATCTCAAAGTTGTAGGAGGGTACAATTTTCTGAGTTGTAGGTAGTTTTCACCATTTTTAAATTTTAATGCTTGTTCATGGCTTCAGGGGGTTATGTTAGTGTCATTTATATGTTTTAAAGGTTATATTTACTCTTAATTCACCTTTAAACTCCATTATTCAAATCAATTCTCATGAGTGCAGCCATAGAAAACATACAACCAATTTGTTATATGATTGGCATACTAGTCAGCTAGGTGCCTTCAAGGGGTTTCAACATTGAAAATGAAGTGTGAAACTAATATTGAGATTTGAAACAATTTTATGTTTCATATAATCATAAAATAAAAGGATGTCATCCACTATGTTGATATATTCCTTGGACACATGAACCTTCTACCCACTGCCTGCATGCCTACAAGCAGCGTAGTGTGCACCTACAGGTGCTCGTATAGAGAATTTATTGATGAGTCTTTAGAGATAATAATGGTATTGAGTGGAGAGTATTATATTTGGATGTTTTTATATGATATCACAACTCATAAAGGGTCAAAATAATACAAACTATCCATCCTCACACTTACTGCCTACATTTACAAATAGTCACCTAAAGATGGCCTAAACAGGGAACTGAGATATTCAATAGAGTGTTAAAGTATGTGGTGGGACCTTACTTGGAGACATTTCATGTTTAAAATACCATGATATATCCATAAAAATTTATATATGGATAGATAGTGTTAAGGGTTACTCCAAGGAGATGATGACTGAGTTTCAAGCCTCTAATCCCCAAATTGACAAAATAGAGCTCCAGGGGTTTTTTGAAGACCTATTAAAACATGCTTAAAAAGTATTATAAATCATGTAAATAGGTTTAAATTTTTTTCTTAAGTGTATAAAATATATATTCCAAATATGAGAGAAAGAGAGTAAGTGGAAAGAGGTTGTCTATAACCTTAAATTTACCTTAAAACACATTGAAATACTCCATTAGCATCTACAGGGTTGTGAAGTTGTGAATGGCCTTTTGACATAAAAAAGCAAACGAATCATAATTTAATGTTTGGAATGATTCAATTGGTTTAATGACACATAAATGGCATGAATACCATCAGATGTAAGTGATGATCATTGTTTTGCCTCCCATACATACCAACAGTCCATACAGGTTGCCTAGACACTCAACTACAGGCAGACAATGACCTACGCATAAGGTTTTGATGGGTGTTTTAACCATTAAAAGTGAATAAAGATATAATTAAATGATAAATAAATTTATATATTCAATCTAGGATTTAAATTTTCATAATGAAACTCAATTGGAGCCACATTCACCTACAAAGGTCATTAAAGTAGAGTCTCAGTCAAAACTAGCGCAGACTCAGTTATGAATCCAAAGTGTATAGGAAGAGATAAGGAAGGTTAGGATATGAAAAATAACTTGTGATCACCTTATTCAAATCTATGATAAATTTAATTATCTACAAACAATAATAATTATAGCCTATATAGCCTTTTAGGAGCTTGTGAGCATCTACAACCATTATAGGGGACTATCATAGACAGTTATATGAGAAAAAGATCATGAGGATCTCAGGTCACACAAAGTGAACACATGATTATAAAACATGTATTAATAACTTTGGAAAATATTAATTATTCCTATTCATCATGTCTAAGGTCAAACTAGGCATGATACCTATAGGCAGGGTCTCCAAGATAAGAACACAATCAACTGAATGGTGATAGAATAGTGAGCAAGATAAGGTTTCAAAGTGGTGGTCTAGGATAAAATAAGTGTTAAATGGGTCAAAATAAATTTTTTTTATCATTAAATATCTAATAGGATTATTTTATCATTGATTTTATCCTAAAAATTAACAACATACACCTACAAGTGTGAGGTTTTAAGGACAACATAGTTAGGATTTAATACAAGCTGCCTACAACTTAGAGTTGTTTAAGACTCACCTTGGAAAAGTAGGAAATAATTGAGTATGTTTAGTTCTTGGATAATATATTTGGATACTTTACCAATGTTTAAAATGTATGATGTGGTCAAATATGATAGACCTCAAAATAGTTTTCCTCAAACTACCAACAAACATTGCATAGTCTACCTATTTAAAAATTGTCTTGGGTTTTCCACAAGTTAGAAAGGTATGAGACATGAAAAAGGATTGAAACCTTGTCTATAAAATTATCATGACTTTATTAATCTCATAAATCATTCACATTTTTCTATGGAAATAGGGATGCCCTCTATTTTGTCTCAAATATAGGGCACTCCCCTCATGCACAAGACTAGCAAGTTTCGGGGAAAAGAGAAATGAAGCGACCAAGGAGTTTTTGTACATATAAACATGGTTTTTAAAGATTAAAAAACATTAAAATCCTTTAAATTATGGAATAAACCAAACATAAATATAAAAGCATTCAAAGTTGCAGGCAGGCCTATATGGCAGTTTCATGTATAAAGACCAAGTGTGAGATCATTTCCACTTCTATCCCTAATTAAGATTTTAATTTTTTTAATTTTTTATGGGATCATATTAGAGGTGTTTTATATGTTTAAATTCAAATAAACTCAATTTAATGATCAAAACCCTCAAAAGTGCAAACAAACTCATGAGGCAAGGATATGCCTAGAGTCCAAACAAGGAGTCAGTTTCAATTCTAGAGTTAAGTGGAATTTATATTGGATTATAACATGTATATGTAGGAATTATATGTGTGAGAAATATTTTTTAAGGCAAAGGAAACCTTTTTTTTTATCTCAAAACCCATTTAGACCTGTACAAATGGTGAAAACAAGCTTGATAGGCCAAATTCAGATGCTCATATCTTTCATGAAGCCTTGAATGGAAGCCAAAGGAGTTATAGGAGGTTATTAAGGGTTTTAAGGACATCTTTGTGGAATTTTTTTTCATATTGGATGTCAATTTTTTTTTAACAAACCTTAAGAGGTCAGACAGGTCTAAAACCCTCCAAAACCCTTCCTAGTGACCCAATTGGAAAAATGAAGTTGGAGATGCATTCTAATGGAATATTTTTTCCATGAAAACTTTTTAAAATTTCATATGACTCATTAAATCTTATCTTCATACATTTTATCTTTATGTACTTGTATGAATGGGATGAGAAACAGGGTATTTTTTACCATTTTTTGTGTTTTACAAGTTCTATAAAGAGTCTAAGGATTAAAACAAATTTAGGAGGAATGTTCACACTTTTTATAAATACCTATGATAATTTAATGTCTTATAAAAACTTTTAATTGTGCAAACAATAGATCTCATATCAGCCAATCAAAACTAGCCTATTGGACAAGCTAGTGAGAACGATGGAAAACCTCAAGTGAGAGGAATTTAAGGTGTCCTTGATGCTTATAAGGGCATAGAGGGTATTTAAAGGTGTCATACAGTAACTTCCATGTATTTTCATGATAAAATTATTCCATTTTTTATGACAAGTGTGTGGGGTATATGAAGGAGTTTTTTGGACTGTAGATGATGATGGCTAACTTCTAGGTGATTTAAAATGACCAAGCCCTAAAATAATGAATGGAGAGGCATGTATGATGTCCATACCATTAATTAAAATAATTTTATCTTTTCCTAATCAGTTATAAGGCGTTAAAATAGGGATAATCATATAGGCAATTTTTCTGAGCCAGAATGAGAAGTTTTATGCCATTTTTCATGAAGTTTATGCTTTGAATTAACACTTGTGCTTCATGATCTTGAATGGTTCATCCCACATAATTATCTCATGCATAAATAAATACTTATATCATCTTTGAAAGTGTCCTTGTGACCCTTATACTTCTTTCTTCTCCTTTATCTCTCAAGTTTTATAAGAACTAGCCATTTTGGCCATTTTATTTTATGCTCCACCTAAGTATGGTGAATCCCTGCTCATTTGTATACCTTTAGATAAATAATAATAGTGATTATTACCTCTTATATGACTATTATTAGTGTTTTCATTTGGAATTTTTGATTTTTCATAAGTGATAACTCTTGTTTCCTTAGCATGATTATTTCATTTTATCATCTATTTGTAATTAGAAAGCTTCTTCTTGTAGGGCATGTGAAGTATTTTAGGAAATGTAAAGGATTGAGTGAGTTATTATTTTTATTATTTCCATTCAAGGCCTTTTTTCTAGTCCTCCTAGATTTTCACATTCACCCATAAGCTCATAATGTAACATTGATGTGAGAAGATGAAGATTGGAGAAGTGTATGTTTAATTTGTCCTTTGATTTCAAATGTAACACGTATATGGTTGGAAGTCACAAATATATTTGATGTATCACCTCCCTTAGGATAGTTCTTTTTTAGTTATCTCTCTCCCTTTTCAGCCCCTAAAGTTAAGTGTAGTTATGATCCAAAGTGGTATATCAAGGGAGTTATCCTTATCTAGAGATTCATCTCATTCCTTATACTACCCACAAGCCTAGAGGTGTTTCCATTATGCCACTTAGATGAGGAGAGATTTTCCATCTTCTCAAATCATGAAAATCCAAGTGATAATAGTTTTTGGCATGCCTAGTGGGACTCTTGGTCCAAGGAGTTGAGATATTTTTGGTGTTGTCTCTTAATAATCAGCCTTTGGAGGTATCTATCAAAGCATCAATGGTGACTCTGAAGATACATCAGTTGGTTAAGTAGCCTAGGTTTACTTTTGAATATTGTTGGTGATATATTTATTTAATTTCTTGCTTTCATGAAGTTTCATGGCTGACTTTGGTGTGGATTTTTGTTCTTTACAAGTTGGTGAGACTTTGCAAGCTTGTGCCATTCATTATCAACAAGAGCAAGTCCTTAACCATCCCTTTTATGAATTGTAATAGCCCCAATATGGTTATTTTTAGACCTAATATATCATATTCAACATTTTCATGATTCTTAATAGTCCTATAGTCAACCTCCTCAATGTCTTTGTTCCCCTAGTCAACCTAAATATTCCTCAACTGCATCCATTTCCACCTTCAAGCAAGCACTTTTGGGATATGAGAGGTACATGTTAGAGCTTGATACTTTAAGATGATTTGGTAAATAGGTCCCTAAAAATTCCATTAATAAGGTGAGATATGCCTTATATTTGGTCAAAGGAGAGTGGGCACCTATTGAAAGAGCGAATTGGCAAAGGCTTACAAATGAGATGCTAGATGTGATTGGTTTGATGGAATCTTTGGAAGATAAGCTAAGAATTCATGAGAGGAATCTTGACCAAGTATATAAACCTTCATGTCCACTTCTCCAAGTTTTATATCATCCATATTTGATCCCTACTCATAAACCTAATCCAAATTGTGAAAGTCGTCCTTTTCCAAATGAAGTGGAAGAGAGAGTTGGAAAGACTAGCCTTGTGTTTGAAGCAAGCTTTGATAGACAAATTGAGTTGGAAAATAAATAGATACAATAGTCCATATTAGTATTCAAATAAGTGGAATTCAATCCCTCATTTCCCTCTCACATTTCATTCCTACTACCTCAAAAAGAGACTCATAATCCCAATGCCCTAAGATAGAATAAGATAGTGGAGTCATGGGGAAAGAAAGAAGAGAAAAGTCTTGACAAAGAGTGTGAAGTTGAGAAGGATATTAACCCTATACAAACCCATCCCACTCTCCCTCAAGAAAATAATTCTAATCCTAACATCCTAATCTGGATTAAAATAGTAGAGTCATGGGGAAAGAAAGAGGATAGAAGTTTGGTTGATAAGGAGTGTGAAGTTGTGAATGAAGTTGATCTTTTGCAAGTTCATTCCCCCCTTCCTCAAGAAACCTCTTATCTTCCATATGAATCCCCTTGTATTCCTCATCCTCATGATGATTCATATGAAATTCAAAAAATACTTTTCCAAGAGAACCTAGCTAATTAAATTGAAGAGTTAGAGTCAAAAATGAATTTGTTAAGTCAAGGTGTGATGGAAGGTTTAGATCGAAAAGAAGATCTTATGCCTAAACACACCACATATACCCTTCCTCAAGATAGTCCTCAAGAAAAATAAGATGCTAATGAAGTTTTTTTCAAGTCAAAATATGAAAATCAAGTGATTTTATCCCAAGGTCTGCCTCCCCTTCCTTGAGAGCTTCTAAAAGAATCCCCTGCATTTCACTCTTAATCTGATTTCAAGTTCTATGTACCACCTCCACCAACTAGTTCATCTTGTCCTCACCCCATAACCATTTTCCTTGATGTACCTATGGTATGAGAACCTAGAGAGGAATAGTTTGCTGATAAGGAAAGATAACTCTTGCTTGAAGAAAACATATCCCCTTAGCATCCTCTTTGGGTTAGGTCACATGATTTCAAGATGCCTAGTCTCGGCATCACCATGAAAGAAAAGGAGATGGAATTTTTTGCTCTTAAAGATGATCCAATACCTCAGCATAATTCTGAAGCACCATTAATTTCATTGGAGCTTGAATAATACTAGCTTGATGACATCATACATCAAGATGATAAGATTGAAGAGGTAGTGGTTCAAGATGATAAAGAGGATAAAAATGATTAGCAACTAAAAATGGAGTTATTTCAAGGGTTTGATGAGTTTTTCCAAGTTAATAATCAAGTACATGGAAAGGCGAATAAGGAATATTTCATGGAGGATAATGACCAAGATTGGGAATAATATGCAAAGCTCCTGGATGAGTTAGAAGAACTTAAAGCTGAGAGGAAGCCCAATCTTATTGAGAGCACTATGAAAGTCAAGAAGGAAGAAGCCTTCATTAGTTATTCCATCACTTTAAAAGATGTCATGGATGGTCAAGAATTATTTATTAATCATACTTTTAATGAATTGTTTGAAATCATTGGAGTAGGCTATATTTTTCTTCAAGGAGGCTATGATCTTGTCAAAGATAGAGAAGGCAGCTTTGGCACTCAAGTAAGTATGCAAAAGAAAATTAATCCTTAAAATTTGACCTTTCAAGAATAATATACATTTCATTATAACATTTTTTAATTCATAAATATAGGCTATCATCCTCTCAATCAATTGGGAGAAACACATCAGCTCTTGAAGGATGGAACAAGCTCCTATTGGCCTCAATCTTCTAAGTAACAAAAAACCAATCCTCTTGAAGCCATGCCTACTAAAGAGATACAAATTGACCATGAAATGAAGAGTGGGAAGAAATATGAAGTATGTGAACATGTTCAAGAGGAGTATATCTACATTTAAGACTTATTTGAAGATGATTCACTTGAGAGCAAGTCAAGTGAAGTGTCAAGGAATAGGTATGATTCACAAAGCATTCAATCCTAGGAGAAACATGCTTGGCACTATGTTTCATCTCACCATGAATATGATTCAAGAAGTTTTCTTTTGATCCTAAACAAGAGGTATGCTAATTATCTATTTGTGCATATTAGTTTTTTTCCAGATTTCCCTAAGTGCCTTGAGCACATGTGTGTGTGTGTGTCTTGTTAGTTTTATTGCCTTATTTTGTGTGTGTCCTTTGCTTTTTGTGGTTGAGGTACTTATTGGTCTTGTATTGATGTTCAATGGTCAAAGGTTTACTTATTTGTCTTAGACTTATAATGGCTCTTAAGCCTAATGTACTAATAAGGCTACTGGTCTAGTTAGTATAACAAGCATACTACCCCTATGAGTCACCAATTTGTTGACCAAAATTAACTTTTCGGTCAAATTGGGGAACCCATAGGGAAAAACCTAACTTTATTTATGTTTTATGTGTCTAATACATATTTCAAAAGTTTTTTTAAAGGTTAATCAATGTCATTTATATTATACTAGCCTTGGTCTTTAGTTTTTTTAGTCATTTTAGTCATTTTGAGTTCAAAAAGGGTGGATTTAATGACTTGTATGGATTTATTGGGAAGTGTGAAGATTTTATAGGGTGAAATCATGCCATATGTGTTATCTTAGGTCTTAACAAACTATTTTTAACTGAAAAGTGGTAGGTCCCTCAGAAAAAGGGTAGTTTCCTTGAAGAAAAAAAGAGTTTAGCACTTAGCCTCTTTAAGAATTATGTCATGTGGGAAAAGGTTTTAATGTGACTCTTCATCTTCCTCATGTTAATTTATATGTTTTGAATGATTTTTAATTATCATTTATAAGCTAAAACTAATCAGCTACTTTTTCACCCTTCTTGGCAAGCAGAAGTGACCTTTAGGATTTTGCTTGGTATGGTCAGCATGTGAGGTTTCAAGAAAAATACTATTTGAGGTGTATTATAAACTTATTAATATTAAATTTTATGTTTTTTTTATAGGAATGATGTTTTTATCTTTATGAACCATTCCTAATAAGTTGACCTTTCAAATCTACCTGTTAATCTATGTACCCTACAGGTTTTACCTTGGTTTGAGCAGCTCTATACAATCCACTTGTTGATATTGGTTTCAAATGATTTTTAATATTTCCCCTCATGTCTCCCATGATTTTTTTCACATTTAAAGGTGTTTGTATAAGTCAATTATCTGAAATTTGTAGGAGGATACAATTTTTTGAGTTGTAAGCAATTTTCACCATTTTAAAATTTTCATGCTTGTTCATGGATTTAATGGGTTGTGTTAGTGTCATTTATATGTTTTAAATGTTATATTTATTCCCCCTTCACCTTTCAACTCCATTATTTAAATCAATTCTCATGAGTGTAGTCATAGAACACATACAACTAGTCTATTAGATGACTATCATACCAGTCAACTAAGTGCCTTCAAGGGGTTTCAACATTAGAAATGAAGTATGAAATTTATCTTGAGATTTAAAAAAACTTTATGTTTCATATGATCATCAAACAAATGGATTAAATCCACTATGTTGATATATTCCTTGGACACATGAACCTTCTACCCATTGCCTGCCTGCAAGTAACTTAGTGTGCACCTATAAGTGCTCTTATGGAGAATTTCTTGATGAGAGGGGTCTTTAGGGATAAGAATGGTCTTGAGTGGAGAGTATTATATTTTTAGGTTTTTATATTATAAAAAAACTCATAAAGGGTCAAAACAATACAAATTATCCATCCTCACACCTACTACCGACATTTACAAATAGTCACCTATAGGTGACCTAAATAGGGCACTGAGATATTCAATAGAGTGTTAAAGTATGTGGTAGGACATTACTTGGATCGATTACATGTTGAAAATACCAATGACATATCCATCCAAATTGATATATGGATATAAAAATTTGAGGGTCACTCCAAGGAGATGATGACTGAGTTTCAGGCCTCTAATCCCCAAATTAACAAAATAGAGCTTTAGGTGGTTTTTGTAGACCTATTACAACATGATTCCAAAGTACTCCAAGTCATTTAAAGAGGTTAAAATGTTTCCTCTATTTTATAAAATAGATATAAAAAATATGAGATCAAGGTAATAAGTGAAAAGAGGTTGTCTATAACCTTAAAGTTACCCTAAAACACACTGAAATACTCGATTAACATTTATAGGCTTGTGAAGTTGTGAATGGCCTTTTAACATAAAGAATAAAATTAAGCACACTTTCATGTTTGGAATGGTTAAATTGGTTTAATTACACAAAAATGGAATTACTACCATCATATTTAATTTATGATCATTGTTTTACCTCCCATACATACCAATAGTTCGGATAGGTTGCTTGGACACTCACCTACAAGAAGACAGTGACCTAAGCATGAGGTTTTGATGGGTGTTTTAGACATTCAAATTGAATAAATGTATAATTAAATGTTAAATAAATTTACATATTCAATGAAGGATTTAAAATTTCATAACCAACTCATTTGGAGCCACATTCACCTAAAGGGGTCATTAAAGTAGAGTCTCAGTCAAAACTAGGGAGGACTCAGTTATGAATCCAAAGTGCATAGGAAGAGATAAGGAAGGTTGGGATATGGAAAAAAAAATTTGATCACCTTATTAAAATCCATTATCACTTTAATGATCTCAAAAAAATGATCATTATATCATACATAGCCTTTTAAGACCCTATGAGCACCTACAACCATCGTAGGGGACTGTCACAGATTGTTAGATAAGAAAAAGGTCTTAATTGAGGATCTAAGGTCAATAAAAGTAAACACATGGTTATAAAACATGTATTAATTAATTTTTAAAATATTAATGATTCCTATGCATCATCTACAAGGTCAAACCAAACATGATACCTATAGGCAGGGTCTCCAAGACAAGAACACAATTAGCTAAATGGTGATAGGACAATGAGCAAGATAAGGTTTCAAAGTGGTGGTCTAGGCTCAAAAAAGTGTTCAATGGGTAAACATAAAAAAATTTGATCATTAAATATACAAGAATATTATTTTATCATTGATTTTATCCTAAAAATTACCAACATACACCTACAAGTGTGAGGTTTTAAGGATAACACAGTCAGGATTTCATATAAGTTGCCTACAACTTAGAGTTGTTTAAGACTGACCTTGGAAAATTAGGAAATAATTGAGTATGTTTATTTATTTTATAAGATATTGGGATAATTTACCAAGGTTTTAAATGTCTGATTTAGTCAAATATGATAGACCTCAAGACATTTTTCCTCAAACCACTAGTAAACATTGCACAATTTGCCTATTTAAAATTTGTCTTGGGTTTTCCACAAGTTGGAAAGGTAGGAGACATGACCAAGGATTGAAACCTTGTGTATAAAATTATAAAAACTTGATGAGGATCATAAACCATTCACATTTGTTTGGTAAAATAGGGGAGTGCCCTCTATTTTGGCTCAAACATAGGGCACTCCCCTCATGCACAAGACTGGTAGGTTTTGGGGAAAAGAGAAATAAACTGACCAAAGAGTTGTTGGACATGGAAATAGGGTTTGTAACTATTAAACACATATAATAAAAAATTAAAATCCTTTTAAGGAGGGGATAAACCAAATATAATTATCAAAACCTTCAAAGTTGCAAGTAGGCTTATATGACAGCTTCATGCATAAAGACCAAATATGAGATCATTTCCACTTCTATCACTAATTTAGATTTCCAATTGGTTTTGACATATATGTGGGATCATATTATAGGTTTTTTAGTTGTTTAAATGCAAACAAATTCAATTGAATGATCAAAACACTAAAAAATGTAAACAAGCTCATGAGGCAAGGATATGCCTAGAGTCCAAACAAAGAGTCAGTTTCAATTCTAGAGTTAAGTGGAACTATTTATTCTCTCAACTTGAAAAGTGTCCTTTTGACCCTTGTAATTCTCTCTTATCCTCATTTTGTCCATTTTATTTTATGCTCCACTTGAGTATGGTGAAGCCCTGCTCCGTTGTATACCTGTTGATCAATAAAACTACTAATTTTTACCTCTTCCATGACTGTTCTTAGTGTGTTCATTTAAAAAGTTTGATTTTTCATAAGTGATAACTCTTATTTTCTTGGCATGATTGTTTCATTCTATCATCTATTTATAGTTTTAAAGCTTCTTATTACAAGGCATGTGAAGTGTTTTGGGAAATTTCAAGGATTAAGTGATTTAGTCTTTTCATTAGTCCCATTTAAGGCCTTTTGTCTAGTCCTCCTATCTTTGCACATTCACCCATAACCTCACAATGTAACATTGATGTGAGAAGATGAATATTGGAGAAGTGTATGTTTAGTTTGTCCTTTTATTTCAAGCATAACATGCATATGGTTGGAAGTCATCAATCTATTTGGTGTATCACCTCCCTTAGGATAGTTTTTTTTTAGTTATCTCTCTCCCTTTTCACCCCCAAAATTAAGTGTAGTTGTGATCTAAAGTGGTACATCAAGGGAGTTATCCCTATCTAAATATTCACCTTAGTCCTTAGGCTACCCATAAACCTAGAGGTTTTTCCATTATGCCACTTGGATGAGTAGAGCTTTACCATCTTCTCAAAGGATACAAATCCAAGTAAAATAGTAACCTTTCTTGTTAATTTCACCTTTTCCAAGTTTTCTTAGTATATTTTTGCCTCATAAAACATTTCTTACTATAATGTTTCCTTGTGTAACCTTTTTTTATTTGTTTGCTCCTTTTATTATTTTTGCACTTGTTTCTTAAGATATGTAATCATAATGTGAGTCAGTTGATTGATTGATTTTTCTATTATAGGATCACCACTATCAATGATATTTTGTATTTATTATTCAATGCCTAACAATTATTCATATGATGTCCATGAATTATAAGATATGCACAATATTATAAAATATCCTTACAAGATGTGTAGAAGGTAAAGTCATAAAATTTATTTGAAGTATATCTCTTAAAGTTTCACTTGGTTTCTTATGAAAGCTCCTTGAACCATTAGTTGTATATGTATGTTTATTTTAAACCCATTTTTGAGATGATATATTTTGAGGCACAATATTTTTGAATGTAGAGATAGAAATACAATTGACACTATCACACCCATGATTATTGGCATATGAAATATTTTCTTCAATTTTCTTTTGTAATGCCTTTATTGAATCCCTTGTAATAACCATTTTATATATAATTGCTTCACAAACACAAACCTTAGGAGCTTTTGATTGAACATGAAAACAAGCACCCTCAAGATTGTGTGGGAGGTAGAGGGGGTTTCAAAAAGACATGTTGGTTACCTTCATTTTTCATTATAGGGTGGGTCACTTTGGATTCCATAAACATAGAAGATGTATTATGATTTATTACAACTTTGATTTATTGTACATTAGTGTTCCCCAATTAATTGCATGATTATGAAAGATAATGAATATTTTTTGTCAACACCATGAAATTTATTGGGTGAATATTTTTTCAACCAGCTAACTGGTGAGCAAAATAGGTCTCTTGAACCACAGCATAGGGAGATTGGTCGTCCAAAGTTGCAGGTTTACCACATCCAAAGGGGGAAAATCTCTCCTCTCATCAAGGGGAGGTTCCTTATAGGTATAAAGGCACTATATACTATATATATAAGCTAAAAATAATACTCAGGGGTAGGATATACCATCCATCTCTCTTTTTTCATAGATGATGTTAACAAACAGAGGAGAAAATCCTAGTGGAAACACTGAAGGCACTTCTCTTCTTTCAGAAGTGTTCTTCCAAGGGACAATAGGAGTTCTTTCAAGTAGGATAAGTAATTGGTAACAGAGTACAAAAAAACTAGCAATCTAAGATGTAGCACAAAGTATCCACCTTGATTTCCCAAGAGTGAGATACGAAGAACAATGGGGGCACAAAGTCATCCCAAGGTCCTTTACACAGAAACAAAAAATAAACACACACTGAAGACAAATATGACAGCACAAAATCTAAAATTAGATGACTTCAGGACATCTTCCTTATCACTTCCACTAATTCTACTTGTTAGATTAAATAAACAAGAATGCGTCTAGAAGACAGACATAAAAACAATCTCCTAAAATGGTACAAGCTATAACAGCACAAAGTCTACAAGTAACTTGCTTTCTCATTCAAATAAAATAAAATGATACAAGAGATTACATTATATAGAGGCCAAGAGAGGGTTGGCACTTTGTCCCATGGAGCGACCCATGTTGTGCATTAATGCCTTGGATGCATTTTTTGTTTTGTCAGAGAGGGCCATGCTGGAGCAGGGCGGCTGCCTTAACTATGGCATGTTGATTCATCTCCAATGTTTTCTCCTAAGCTTGAGTCACTCATTTTATTACCTGCTATCTGCACAGTTGTCCACTTTGCCTTTACTCCAAAGGAAATAAACAGGTTGTGCTTTCAATGCTTGCAGGCCCAAATACCTACCTAGTGGATTGTTCCACCTACTAAAAACTCTTGTTGAGTTTCCCTCTTTGTCTCTTCTTCCTTTTGGTCCTGGCCTTAAGGTCTTTGAATGCATTTGGGTCCGTGTTCTAAGCCTGCAAAGATCAAAAGACACTTTATTGCTGTAAATTTGATGTTCATGGGTCTTTCATCTTTTAAAGGTTAACAGCTAGTTGGTCATATTTAATTTGACATTTGTGGGCCTATCATTCTCCTTAGCAATTCCTTCGTGTCTTTTCTACTTGCTAAGTGTCTAGTGCCTCTTCGGGTCTTTGGAAAAGGTCCTTTCTGAGTGTTGAGTGTCCCCCCACAAGGGTACCTACCCTTCGAGATCCTTTGGGTGGCCTTCAAGTTCTAATTTCTTTGATTAGGCTTGATCCTTTATTTCCTTTGGACAAAATGTCTGAAGGAATTCCTTTAGACAATTTGTCTAAAGGAAATCTTTCCTTGGCTCTGCGTCTTTGCATTGGGAGTGTTCCATTTTTGACACATGGCACATTTTGCTGCTCAAACAAGTGACATGTGGCATCTTTTGCTAGAACAGGTGAGGACACTTGGTAGCATCCATCACTTTTTAGAAACCTTTGAGAGTCTTATGGGAGATGACACATGGAAGCGTCCACTGAGCTCTAGAAACACTATAGAAACATTTGGGACTCATTTCAAATTCACATGAAAGATGACACATGGTGGTCTCCATTTACTTTAGCAACAAAACCCATGGTTCACCAGTCCTTACTCAAAAGTCATGGATGTTGACACTTGGAGGCTTCCAACAAGTTTTTCCAGGGACATGTGGCAACTTCCATAGCTTCTTAAAAACAAATTACAAACTTTTTGCCATTGTTGTCACTTGGCACTTTCTACAGGACTCTGAGAGAAACTTATCAAAAGAAGGTTTGAAACTTATGGGAAGACTAAGATGTAGACATTGACACTTGTAACACTCTGCTGAGTTACAATGGGACACGTGGCTAGTTTCGCTGCTTTGAAACTTTTATTCAAAATTGTGTCCTGGAAGATGACACTTGGCAGCTTCTGCTCTCGGGCTTTTATAACACCATAGAAACATTTGGGGCTCATTTGGGATTCATGCAGACATTGACACTTGTCACACTCCACTTAATCTTATTAACTCACCTAGGGCCCACCATAGTCCTTATGAAACAAAGGAAGAAACTATGGATGATGACACTTGTCAGCTTTTGCTGAGTTTTAAAGGAACACGTGGCAACTTTTGCTCAATTTTAGCAATCACATGGAGGATGACACTTGGAGTGCTCTACTTATTCTTTTAGCAACTTGCCCAAGGCCTACCATAGTCTTTACTTGATAATGAAACCAAAGGAAGATACAGTGACCTTTGACACTTGGCAGTCTCTGCCTATCTTACTAGAGACATGTGGCACGTTCTGTTGTTCTACAAAAAAGACATTGAATCCTTCCACATCTGCCACTTATCACCTTCTATGGAACTCTATAAGGGACACATGTTAGGTTCTACTCTTTGGTCTTTTTCTTTTGTGCACCCCTTTGAACCTTTTGATTGAACCAACCCTGTAAATGTATAAGTGTTGAAAACTTGCCCTTTTGAAGGAATTTATCTGTTAAAGCCACCGAAACCTTTGAACCTATTAATTTCAATCATGTTGAGTCCATAGATTTCCTCTCGCAAAGTCTATAGAAATTGAGAAGCTTGAAAAATGAGGAATTTGAATGGTCAGGATAAATTTTGAAAATGGAAGAGACAATTTTGGTCTATGCAGGGTCAATATAGTCCATAGGTTGTCCCAAAAATGAATGACATTTTTTGGGGACAACAGTTGGCTCCAGTTAGCAAACTTCCTTTAGTTAAAAACTTGAAATGCTGAGGGGAGTAGAAACCAAAATCTCCAGTGCCTTTGAAGTATGCCATTGGGCTATGGAGTCATGCTACCCAAAAAGAAAGTCTCCAAAAAATGAAAATGAAACGCACAAAATTGAAAAAAAAGACTACAAATATACATATGTACAGGTGAAATTATTTGATACTTCAAGAATTGAAGTGATTCAAATGCTGCCCATTGTGAGACAATGAAATGGCATTTCATCCTGATAAACCAGTAGGAAACCATTTTGTCCCTAGAATCAGTGATGGGTGAATGGAACTCTCCACCAGGAATCACATTTCTTGTGCACTCCTTTTGGTTCTGTCTTCTTGTGCCATGGTAAGACGTGGTCTCCAATCCAAAAACCATAAATCTTTGCTCTCTTGGCAAAGAGTTCCTTTTGTTAACTTTGGAGCGCAGCAGTATGGTCCACTATCATAACTCATTGATCTGTTGGTTCAATCCAGCACATGTTTTTTATTATCCCCCTCAAACTCCTGACAAGACATCAGCTTAGCATCTCCTTTGGTTTGAAGGAGTTTGACATCTTGGTCTTGAGTAGCCTTTAATCCAAGCAATAGAGATTCACATTTATCTATGTTGTTGGTGTTGCTAAACTGCAACTTGCATGAATAAAAAATATCTCCTTGAGGAGATATCAACACAGTCCCAGCTCTAGCATTGGTAGAAGAATTGCTTCCATCAGATTCCAGGATCCAAGCATCATTAGAAGTTGATCTTCTATCAGATTTATCTTCATTAGAGATGGAATATCCTTCTTCATTTGTATTGTGCCCTACCAATTCTTCTGATGTCTTATTTGGATCAATTCCTGGATTGCCAGTTACAAGATTTTCATCTACTGAAATATGAATGTCTTCAGCAGACAGAAAATAATTACTCCTGACCAAAGACTCAAATAGAATTTGAGTTGTAGGGGTTGATGTTTGGGTGACCATATATTGTGCCTCCTTTTCAGGGAGCAATCTCGGCATTATGCCCTTGACAGGGATCCTTGCCTCAGATAGATCCATACTTAGTTCTCCACCAATGTCGAACTACTCAGGATTGGCTTGCAGGAATTCAAATTTAGTCATTTGAATTTTAGATTTTTTGACATGATCAATTATGTCAAATGACTGAAATGAACTAGGATGAGAGGATGGGAGTTCATCCTTTTAATTTTTTGGAGGGGGAGGACTGGCCCACGAATTTGAAGTAGAAGGTGTAGGGATATTTAAGGCACTTACCTTTCTTGCAATTACTGGGTCCTTTGACTGGAAAGGAAGAGAGGTTCCTTGCTTAGTAATTGAAATTGCTAGTTGGGGTCACTCCTCTATCTTTTCTTTGTTAGCCTTCTAGGCTGACTGGTTCTTGGACCAGGTAAACACAGCATATGATCCCTCAGCTACATTGCCTTCACTTTTGGGTTCATCCTGGTAATTCAAGAAACTGATGTGGGAGTTGTCAGCTAATTCTTCTTGATCATCCATGAAGAGACTAGCATCATTTTCTTACTCAAACTCAGGTTTTAAAGAGAAATCATGTTCTGTTTCTAGATATCCAACTATTGAGTTGGTTGGGGGCACTTCAAGGGTGAGGTTCCTCTATGGGGGAGGAAGATGATTTGGCTACCCTTGATTTTTGGTAACATTTCCTTGATATGACTGATTAGGGAATGTCTTCCTTGGTACATCTCTATATAAAGGAGCAGAAGACATACCTTGTGCCTTTTGCCTTTTCAAGGCTAGTAATTCATTTTCTAGCTTTTGCACCATTTGATTAGTGGTGGCTGTGGGTGAGTATTCAGAAGATGAAGAGGGTTTACCTCTATTTGGATCTCTCCTTATCTTTCCTGCCAAGATAAGGTCATCTTCTACCTCAATATCCAAGTCTTGAGCAGCCTCAAGGTCTATGTGGCCAGCACGTCTCAATAGAAAACTCACTTCAGGTAGCTGTGAGTTGATAAAGAAGCATTTGAGGTTTTCAGGTGTGGGCTGAGCAATGATAGGAATTCAATTCCTTAGCTTGTCAAACTTTGCTATGAAATCCTTCATGGGTTCATGAGGTTCTTTCTTTATCTATGTAAGTTGGTCCAGCAAAGCATGTGTATCTTTTACAAGCTTGAACCTGGCTTCAAAATTGGCTTTAAGTGTGTCCCAGTTAGTCACTGATCTAGCTTACAGATGGTAAAACCAAATCTGTAGCAGTACCTTGTAGTATTTCCACAAAAAGTCTGACTGCCATGTCCTCAAATTCCACCCCTATCACATTGCAAGCTATGCTAAAGGCTGTAATGTGTTCATCAGGGTGAACTCTCCCATCACCAAAGAATTTGGTAAAGTTCTTTCTTGAGTTGCATGGAAGTTCATGCAGGGGTGGAGTCAAATTTAGTAGACCAAAAGAGTTACCCCAGGGGCCTCGAACTGCCATGATTTGATTATGAAAAAGTGGGTTAACAAATTTGGGTGGAGTATGTATTAACAAAGCTCTGCTAATAATAGAAATGGATGCTTTGCCTGGTAATGGAGAAGGATAGGGATTGCTTCAATTTGAAACTTGAGGCTTCAAACTGCACGTGCTTCTCCAATTGGCATGGGGGTGGAGGAAGATGGTAAGGCTATAATGATAGTGGGTAAGACATAGAATGAAGTCACCAGAATCTATAATGGATAAGGGTAGGGATTGCTTCAATCTAAAACTTGAGGCTTCAGACTACACATTCATCCTTAGTAGAAAAAATGGATAAAGATATAAAATAATGGGTAAGACACAAGTGATGTTTCAATTTGAAGCTTGAGGCTTCAAATTGCACAAAATTACTGTGTCCCCAGTAGAGTCACCAAAAACTATTGGGTGAATATTTTGTCAACCTACTAATTGGTGAGCAAAATAGGTCTCTTCAACCACAACATAGGGAGATTGGTCATCCAAAGTTGTAGGTTTACCACATCCAAAGGGGACAAATCTCTCCTCTCATCAAGGGGAGGTTCCCAATAGGTATAAAGGCACTATATACTATATATAAGCTAAAAATAACACTCAGGGGTGGGATATACCATCCATCTCTCTTCTTTTAGATATAATGTTAACAAATAGAGGAGAAAATCCTAGTGAAAACATTGAAGGCACTTCTCTTCTTTTAGAAGTGTTCTTGCAAGGGATACCAGGAGTTCTTTCAGGTAGGATAAGTAACTGGTAACAGAGTACAGAAAAACTAGCAATCTAAGATGTAGCACAAAGTCTCCACCTTGACTACCCAAGAGTGAGATACGAAGAACAATGGGGGCACAAATTCATCCCAAGGTCCTTTACATAGAAATAGAAAATAAACACACACTGAACACAACCATGACAACACAAAGTCTGAATGTAGCTGACTTCAGGACATCTTCCTTATCACTTCCACTAATTCTACTTGTTAGATTAAATAAACAAGAATGCATCTAGAAGACAGACATAAGAACAATCTCCTAAAATGGCACAAGCTATAACAGCACAAAGTCTGCAAGTAATTGCTTTCTCATTCAGATAAAATAAAATGAAATACAATTTGAGCTCAAAGTCTCAGTATTCGCCTTTCAATTTGGGCAAAGTTTTGCTTCTGTGGTCAAAAATATCTTCCTTCAAATGGTATAAGAGATTACATTATATAGAGGCCAAGAGAGGGTTGGCACTTTGTCCCATGGAGTGACCCATGTTGTGTATTAATACCTTGGATGCATTTTTGGTTCTGACAGGGAGGGCCATGCTGGAGCAGGGTGATTGCCTTAATTGTGGCATGTTGATTCATCTCTAATGTCTTCTCTTGAGATTGAGTCACTCATTCTATTACCTGCTATTTGCATAGATGTCCACTTTGCCTTTACTCTAAAGGGGACAAATAGGCTTCACTTTCAATGCTTGTAGGCCCAAATACCTACCTGGTGGACTGTTCCACCTACTGGAAATAACTCTTGCTAAATTTCCCTCTTTGTCTCTTCTTCTTTTTGGCCCTGGCCTTAAGGTCTTCAAATGCATTCGTGTCCTCCTTCTAAGCCTGCAAATATCAACAGACACTTTATTGCTACAAATTTGACGTCTGTGGGTCTTTCATCTTTTGACGGTTAATGGCTAGTCGGTCATCTTAAATTTGACGTTTGTGGGCCTATCATTCTCCTTATCAATTCCTTCGTGTCTTTTCTGCTTGCTGAGTGTTGAGTGCCTCTTCGGGTCTTTGGAAAAGGTCCTTTTTGAGTGTTGAGTGTCCCCTCGCAAGGGTACCTACCCTTCGAGATCCTTCAGGTGGCCTTTGAGTTCTAATTTCTTCAGTTAGGCTCAATATTTTATTCCCTTCAAACAAAATGTCTGAAGGAATTCCTTCAGACAATTTATTTGAAGGAAATATTTCCTTGGCTCTGTGTCTTTGCATTGGGAGTGTTCCATTTTTTACACGTGGTACATTTTGCTACTTCAAACAAGTGACACATGGCATCTTCTATCAGAATAGGTGAGGACACTTGGTAGCATCTGTCACTTTTTAGAAACCTTTGAGAGTCCTATGGGAGATGACTCGTGGTAGCTTCCACTGAGCTCTAGAAACACTATAGAAACATTTGAGACTCATTTCAAATTCACATGGAAGATGACACGTGGTAGTCTCTGTTTACTTTAGCAACAAAACCTAGGGCTCACCAGTCCTTACTCAAAAGTCATAGATGTCGACACTTGGAGGCTTTCGACAAGTTTTTCCAAGGACACGTGGCAACTTTCGTAGGTTCTTAGAAATGACTTACAAACTTTTCATTATTGCTACTTGGCACTTTTTATAGGACTCTAAGAGAAGCTTATCGAAAGAAGGTTTGAAACTTATGGGAATCTTAAGACATAGACACTGACACTTTTTGCACTCCACTGAGTTATAATAGGACACGTGGCTAGTTCCGTTACTTTGAAACTTTTATTCAAAACTGTGTCCCAAAAGATGACACTTAGCAGCTTCCACTCTTGGGCTTTTGTAACACCATAGAAATATTTGGGGCTCATTTGGGATTCATGCAGACGTTGACACTTGTTGCTCTCTGCTTAATCTTAGTAACTCACCTAGGGCCCACCACAGTCCTTATGAAACAAAGGAAGAAACTATGGATGATGACACTTATCAGCTTCTGTTGAGTTTTAACAGAACACGTGGTAACTTCTGCTCAGTTTTAGCAATCACACGGAGGATGACACTTGGAGTAGTCTGCTTATTCTTTTATCAACTTGCCTAAGGCCTACCACAGTCTTTACTTGATAATGAAACCAAATTAAGATATAGTGACCTTTGACACTTGGCAGCCTCCACCTATCTTACCAGAGACATGTGGCACATTCTGCTGTTCTACAGAAAAGACATTGAATCCTTCTGTAGCTGCCACTTGTTGCCTTCCACAGAACTCTATAAGGGATACATGGTAGGTTCCGCTCTTTGGTCTTTTTCTTTTGTGTGCCCCTTTGAAATGTTTGATTGAACCAACCCTGGAAATGTATAAGTGCCAAAAACTTGCCCTTTCAAAGGAATTTATCTGTTAAAGCCGCTGGAACCTTTGAACCTGTTAATTTCAATCATGTTGAGTCCGTAGATTTCCTCCCGTGAATTTTGTAGAAATTGAGACACTTAAAAAATGAGGAATTTGAATGCTCAAGACAAATTTTGAAAAGGGAAGAGACAATTTTGGTCTGTGCAGGGTCAAAATAGTCCATAGGTTGTCCCAAAAATGAATGACATTTTTCGGGGACAACAAAATTTAAATAATCATTTCTTGAATTAGAAAAGTATACACCATGAATATCCAATAGAGCCATGATTTTATTCTAAAACTTTTAATTTGAAAATAATATATCGATCTCAATTGTAAATAGTGCACAAGGACCAAAGGGGCACTAACTAGGAAGGATTCCACCATCCCATAACCACATTATCCCATCTCTGAGGTACATTGAAAATAACATCCTTGAGCTAATTGCTTATGATTTCATTACATAACCAAACATCATAAAGGCTTCTTATGACTAAAAATCAAAAACCCTATGAACTTCCAATATACGTGTTAGGTATGTCAAAGCTAAAGTCTATATATAGTGTTTTCTAATGCCTTGTGTATTGGATTAGTACCCATCACACCATGGCTCAAGTAAAAAAAATGACTACTTTGTCAAAAATGAAAACTCTTATGAATTTTACAACTACTAGAACATAGTTATAAAAAGAAAGAAAAGAAATTGTAAAACAACAAAAAAAATTATTTTTGTACATGGAAAAGAGGAATCCAATCTAAACCCCATAGGTTAAAGATAAATACTAGAGTAGTGAACACTCAATTAAATCATGAAAAAGATTATCAGATTTCTCTCTAGGGTATGGGAATTATGAAGTTAGCTAAAACCATAGAACAAAAATATATAAATCAATGCTCAAAAAAATGTATGGGTTCACCAATATTTTTTACCTTATTTTTTATTTAATAATGTTTGATAGGCATAGCACATTGAAATATTTTTAAGATTATAATAAATAACATTTAAGCCTAAAATTTAATGTAAAGGACAATTGAAAATTAATATTAATTAAAAAGTGGCATATTCTAAATATAATAAGTACAACCAATAATGATACACTTGACTTTTCTAATTTTTGTTTGACTATAGTAGGTATTTAACAGTGTAAAATAGGATCAAGTAGGTCTATGACAACTCAAGTCCAAAAATAGAGTTTGTGGTTGTGTCTAGATAAGTATGTGTTCCTTGGAGAATGATTAATGTGTCCTTATCCATTCACTATGAATTAATTATTTGTGAAAATGAAAAAAATGTGATTGTTTTTTCACCTACACCTATATTTGTTGATAGGGATAAGATATTTCAATTATATTGATATTGCACAAATATATTTCTTTTATTTTTCCTTACCTTAAAAATCCTAGGTATGCTTGTGAGATCTATAAACCTACAAAAAATAAGGGGACTTTTAATGGGATAATATGACCCAAATCACCCTCATTGATGATTGAAGGTTGCCTACATATTTAAATATTTTGAGGAGGGAATAAAGCCACATGTAGTTCTCCCACTTCTTGTGATTGTACAATTTTTTATTCCTTCACTATATATGCAACTATTAATTTGGCTTTGATGTTTGATGATAGTATCTCTTGACTTGATTGAGAATGCTTCAGACTTGATTTGAGACTACTCCTAGTGATTGATATTAAATTTGAAAAATACGTTAGATTTACTCAATGTGCAGTAGAGTAATAAATAGATGATAGATATCAAGTCCTTTTGAAATGAGATCTTGAATTTTTTATATAGTGATCCTTTTGAATGATTTCCTTTAGTCGACTTTCAAAACATGTGGGATGACTCATATTGATATTTAAAGTTTTAAAAACTAGTTACTAAATGGCATGGGAACAACACTACACTAGGTGGACAAGTCTATAGTAGTAGACCAATCTGCATAATGTGGACTTTTCCTAGAAAGGGAGGAATAGCTGGCATGAGGCTAGGAGTGTCTAAGAGATATATAAAATAGTTTGAGCAATGACTTAGGATGTTTTATGTAGTAGTGATGTTGAAAATAGGGTTCAATCCTAGATATATATAAATATCTAGAGTAATGGGGGATAAGAGTCATATATTTGAGTGTAAGTAAGTGGTTAAAGATATTTCAATAATTAACATCGACAAGTACATGTGCCCAAATTTAGGTATCTATAATAGTGATAATGGCACTAATCATATTTTAATAGTTAATTTATTCCATATAAATATATGTAAACACACAAATACACATAATATCATATTGAATAAACTCTAAGCACACACTCCATGATCATGAAGCATACTAGCATACAAAACATGAGATAGACACAACATGGCCATGACATAGATTAGAGGATACTCTCACACAACTTATGCACGATGATAAAAGAAATAATGTACCCATAAAATAATATGTAACACATCATGATTAATAATGTCATAGTAATTAGCATCAAATAACCATAGATCAAGCAATGTTAGTCTACATAATCAATCAATATCATCATCTAGTATAACTAAGTACACTACCCATAAGAAATAACATTCTAAAATGTATGAATAAAATCAAGTCATGTAGAAGCAGTGTAAGTAACTCAAAATGATCAATGGATTAACATATAAATATACAACTTGATAAAAGTGTGAATATGCCCCTAGCATGGGCATTCCCCCAATGTGGAAAGGTTGGTGGTGGGTTTGATCAATGTCATTCATTTATATGTCCATGTCTTATATGTAAATTTTATATCCCACATTTAACTCATGTATGCCATGAACATAATGTGCATATAAAATAAATATGTAACTCATGACGTATATGACAAGTGCCATCAAATAACTATTTGTACCATTAAATCAAGTTGTGCATTGGCCCTAGTTTTGATTTTTTGAATATTTGAATGTTTTTACACTTTTGAAATATTTGAATTGTTTTGTACTTTTTAAATAAATAAGCACTTAATTCACAAAGAAAGGCCAAAGAACAAGGCTATGAAATAGAATAATAGGAGGGAACTTAACAATCAATAGTCTTTGTAAATGCATTATATGTACCAAGCGCAATAAGAAAACAACCTAAAGATATGCCTTTGGTATATGGTAAAGTCATGTCTTAAAGGAGTATATTAAAGAACTTATAATGGACACATGACCCTAGTGGGAAATATTTAGTGTGTACATAAATTCCATAAGATGTGTAGGCATATAATAAATCTGATCATGTAAGTTCAATGTGTGCCATGAAAAATGTAAGCATAGATAGTTGATATGGAGAGGTGGGCAAGTAATATGTCACATCAAGGTGTAACATGCCTCAAAGAGTTGAAACTAATATTAGACTACTTAAAAGAGTATAAATGTATATATAATTGAAGGATAACTACCATGAATGTCTAAAACAAGATAAACAATCAAAGATCAAGCATTGGTGAAACATAATAATCAATTCAAAGCCAAGGGCTAGAAGAATGATCAAAGCAAAAGCATACGTACATGTCCATATCAAGAATGGAAGAGTGGAAAAATTAATGAGTTAAATCATGTGAGGATGAACAATCAATCAAACAATAAAATTTCATGCAAAATTAATTTTGTCCAAGATAACTTATGATGTCATCAATTAGGTGATGTGGCTCTCCTATAACACCCAACACATTGTGTAGTTTAGGATATAGAATCACATCGAATGTCCACATCTTCTTATCACTACAGTTATCATATTTGGGTACCTTTAATTTTTTGTGCCTCTTTTAAGTGTTTATACTGAATCATTGTGTTTTGTTTAATATTATATGTAAGTTCTAGTTTTATCACATTATGTGATGCCACGTTGTTTCTTTTCAGATGTTTTACTTCTTGTTCATTTTTTCCATCTTGTGGAATTTTTATCATGTTATTTTAAAATTTTCATGTAATACATTTATTTGAATCATTGATGATTATCTATATTTTATCTAACTAATGTCATCCAAGTGTAGCTATAACTTTTTCCATAGTGTCCATTAAACATTTTAATGTATCCATAGCCTTTGGCCCATAAGTAATCAATAAGGAAATATGATTAATTGACACTTCACCATACAGAGTGTGTTGTAACTCATTTTTTGTGTGGCCTAATTATTTTATAAATTTTAAATTATATTTATTAGCTCCTATTTCCTTATCAATTTCAATTTCTTGCATATAATCATCTACTATGAATATCAGATAGTCATTGGGTCCACTCATGGATTCATATGTCCCATATATGATCTCTTCTCTTATTTTACTTTTTTTGAAGTTGTAGGTGGTATGTTCATCCTTTTTTCCAAAGAAAAATATATCATAATTCATTAATAAAATGAGATTACATTTTGCAGATGTTGATAAATCATTTCAAATAAAGGTCCAAATAAAGAAAGTATAGTAACAATAGCTTGAATGAGCCCAAACCAACTAGTGTAGTTAAAATATAACCACACTGTAAAAAGAATAAACCACAACAACAAAAAATCTCAAAAGATCAAGAAAAACATAAAAATAATACCATCAAAGTGAGCAGACAAATTTAGGAAAAAGGTGTGTGATTAACCATCAGGGTGTTCTGATAACAACCATCATCCAAGTATTAACAGAATACCAGCTTTTGATAATTCATCAATAATCATGTTTCTCTCTCTGTAGATATGCTATAAGTTCACATTAGTAAAAAGACATTTTAAAGAGTTAATCTCTTCTAAAACATGTTGGAGTCATATATTGTCCATCTAAAACATGTCATTCACATAATCTATCACAAATTGGGAGTCACCAAACACCTATAGATGCAAAGATAATTTTAGTGCCATAAGTTCTGCAAAGTTGTTTGTACCTCTCCCCAATCTTTCTCTAAACTTTACCTGGTGATAATCTTTAATTAATATTTTATCTCCAACACCACATACCCTAGGTTCACCTTGGGCTACCCCATCAAAATAAAGCCAAGCCCTAGTTTTGTCAATGACCTCTTCAATAATTTGTCTAGTATCTTTGTCTAGTATCTTTTTAGTTGAGTAAAAAAAATTATGATGTTGAAAATTTGGGAAGATGACTAGTAAGGTGAAATGATCTTATCATTAAAAATGCAAGAATTTTTAGATATCCAAACTCTCCAAAGAACAATGACAGGTAAAGTTTTGAACTCCTTATAAACAAGATTCCCCATCTAGCTAAAGAGAGCTTCATCTATATTATCACCATTCCATACAATTCACTTACCATTAAAAACCCCAATCTCCCTCTAGACATGACCTATACAATCACAAGTGAGAAATAAGTGATTTACATTTTCATCACAAACCTTACATAAAAGGCATCTATTCAGACCAATTTTTCCCCTCTTTTATAATTTTTCCCAAGTTAGAATATTATTATTTAGAACCAACCACAAGAATATATGCCCTTTTAGAGGGCATCTCAGCTTCCACAAAACTTTCCACCACCAAACCTGTACAATTACCTGATCAACATTACGTATATATTTATACCCCAAATTTGGTGTGTATATGCCACTAATTTGATTTTTTGACCAAATTAGTTCATCAAGAACAATTTTTAATTTGACATGAAAAAATTTTAGGCTTCTAATATAATCCACGCAATCCTCTTTTTAGCATCTACTAGACCCAATAGCTCAGCTAATTTCCATTCTTGGCTCCATATAGTTGTGAGATTTGTATCAGCTACTTGAGAAAGGTAGAAAAATCCTTGCCCTTTAAGTTATTCAATAAGTGTGTTTAGAAGTCTGTAAGCCTCATCACATCCAACTTAAGGGTCTTCCCCCACTCTGATTTTCCCTCTATCACCCACTTTCCATACTAACCACATGCCTATAATTTGGAAGGAAAATACCGTAGCATTTTAAATGATAGAGCTATTCTAATGGGACTTTTTTCAGATTATGAATCCAATCAATCAAAGTAGAAAGTTTGATGTATTTTTTTAAGATAACCTCACACCAAATCCCTCTTCTAGTAATGAGCCTCTAGACATTTTTCCCTACCAAAGCACTAGCAAACATGTGTGGATTTTTTTAGTCCCCACCTCCCATTTTCCTTAGGTAAAACAATCCTTTCCCATTTCAGAAGGGGTATGCCCTTCTTGTCCTTATTGCTCGACCATAAGAACCTGAAACAAATTTTTTTGAGCTTCTCTAAAATCCATTTAGTAATAAAAGCTAGAGACATCTATTACACTGAAATAGCTTCCAAAATAGTTTTGACCAAAGTGAGTCTTCCACCGTTGGAGATCCACCTAAAATACCATGCAGATAACTGCTTCTCAAATTTTATAGTGAGCCAATGCCAATCCTTCTAACCATAATCATTAGGTTTAAAACAAAACCTAAGATACTTAAGACCACTTTGAATATCCACCTCTTAAAAGGAAAAAAATTATGATAAAAATCCCTTACCAACTCATTAATACCACAAAAAGATACAGTAGATTTTTTAGTGTTAATCTTCATCCTAGTAACCAAGTAATAAGAATCCAGAATTTCATTTAACTTGAAAGCATCACATCCTAATTCCCTTGAAATCATCAGTATTTTTAGCTATAATAATAGCCCTACTCAAACCTTCTACCACAAGAAGAAAGAGTAAAGGAGAAAAAAGATAATCTTGCCTCAATCTTCTACTAGGTTTGAAAAAATTGGTAGTACCCCCATTGATTAGTATGGAGAAAGAAATTTTTGTCAAATAATTCATCACCCAGTTAACACATTATAGACAAAAGCCAAGATACAACATCATAAGCTGAAGATACAACCAACTCACTCCATCATAATTCTTTGAGAGGTCAATTTTAACAACCATAGTAAGAAGTCGCTTAGATTTTATCAAGTGTAAAGCCTCTTCAGATACCCCAACAACATTATGTATCTGGCATCTAGATAAGAAACCAAATTATTCTTATGATATGGTATCCACAAAAAGTGACATCATCCTTTTTGTAATAATTTTGTATCTACAATTGCATAAGGAAATAGGTTTACACTCCTCAAAAGTTATGGGCTTAGCCAATTTAGGTATCAAACCAATGAAGGTCAAATTGAAGGCAACAAGCATTCTTCCTTGAGATCTAGATTCCTTGATAAATTTTAGTAAATCTCCTTCAATAAGATCTTAAAAAATAAACTCACAGTCCATCTGGCTCAAGACTTTTATCCTTATGAAAACTATGAATAACCTCCTGTAGTTCCTCCTTAGATACTTCAGCCATAAGACTTTCATTAGCCCCATCATTCACAAAACTAGGAAAGAAAGTAGTCACTTTGATCACCTCAACAATAGTCACCCTTCTCTCCTCATAGATTTTTCCAAAATGATCCTTACCTAAATTTCCAAAATTAGTAAAGTTTGATACCTCATTACCCTCACTGTTAGTCAACCACCAAATAGTGTTGACATTTTTCTGGTGATTCACATATTGATGAAAAAATTCATATCTTCATCCCCACGAGATAAATAGATAGCTCTGCTTTTTAACCTCCACTTAGTTTCTTTGGCATCTAACAACTTTTGTTTCCTTTATTCCAATTGAAAAAACTTAACCTTTTCCTCTTGATTTTCAAAACCCAACAAATATTTTTGACTCCACTATTCTAATAAGAGATCAAATTCCCTTAACTCCTTCTCATCCTTTTTCCTTTTCTCAACAGCCCAATAAAAAGCCACTTTTTTAATCAGCATCAAGTTTATTTCAAATTGAATTATTGTAGATAAGTTTGAATCCTCCTGATATAGAATCTAGGTGTAATTAATATTAGAAATAAAATTTGCATCTTTAAACCATTCTGAGTTAATTTTGAAAGCAATAGATGGTTTTTTCTCCCCTGAATTCAACTCCAAAAAAATTAGGAAGTGATCAAAATCACCTCCAGTTCTAACCCATTATCTAATTCTGATCTATTCGAAGGAGAAGTTTTCAAATATAAGAAATCTATCTAATCTCTTAGCAATCATATCATCACCAACCCTCTTTTCACTCCAAGTAGGACACATTTTAATATAATCAACATCAATTAACCCAACATCTTAAAATCTTTGAATAAAAAAATTAGATAATGGATCAACCTAAGCATGTAGACCCCAAACTTCAGCTTTGCCTTAAGTAAGATTCAAATCTCCAACTAATATAACTCTATTATGTTTGAGCATATCCATAACAAAAAAACTCTCTCAGTATAAAACTCTCTTAAGATAAGGACCATAAATGTTCAAAATAGTCAACTCTTTACCAAACTCTTTACAGAAAACTCAATACCTAAACTAGACTTGAAAGTTCAAGAGTATGTACAAAAATAAGTCCTAGCTTACCACCCAATGATCATTCCCCTTGATCGACCCATATCATCTAGGTAGATGAATTCCCAACCACTTAAAAACTTTTTTAGTTTAGTACAAAGTTGTCTCCCTTCACACATAGTCTCTTGTAACAATAACATATGAAGATTGTGAACTTGAATCAATCTTTTCAAGGCCATTTTTTTTTATAGATGTCCCAGCCCTCTTCTATTAAGAGAAATTCAAATCATTTTAAAAATTTTATGGGGGTTGAATGTGCTCTAAAAACCTCTTTAATGTGAGATTGTTTCCCTTCGACTACTTCTATGGCAGCCTTCTATTTTGTAAGAAATATGTGAGACTTTTTTCCTCTCCCCTTTTGATATCTACCCTATTTGGGATTTACACCTAGTTCCATAACAAATTTCTCTCTAATAGTTGCTTTAGTTACTCTTTTCCTTAAGTTATAATGACCTTTTACCACCCCTTTCATATTACTTGTATCTGATTTATCAAACAGATTCTCCCCTTCAATTAATATAGGCAAATATGTAGATTTGTTCATATATTCATCCTTATAATCAAAGGGTGAGTCATGAATAGTGTCTTCCACCTCTCTTCTAAAACTCACATCCAAGCTAGTAATAGACCTATCCTTAGTAACATTCAATACCTTAATATCTCCCACCTTGGTATTGGTTGTCCTACAATCATTTAATACCACAGACTGTGTCACATATCCTAATGCAGAGTTTACAAATCCTTCCTTCAAAGATACAACATGTGCATTTCCAGTAACAAGTTCATCATCCTTTGTATTTTCACCCAATGGAGTACTGGAAGGTAACTCATTAATCATAAACTCATCAGGAATTTTTCTATCTGTAACCACCCATCTCTTAGTAACCTGTGAACCCTCCTAAGCCTCATATTTATCTTATGGAACAAACTCTTTTCACTAGCGATACTAATTTTTGAAGGGCAATCTACATTCATCCACTTGATGACCCTGTTGATGGCATCTAAAACATATAAACGGTATCCCTTGATAATGAAGTTGTTGAACCCATAAATGACTTCATTTTTGAAGGGTAAATTCCCCTAACAATCCTTCATGAAGATATATACCAATGAGTATTTTTACAACTAACATAAAAACAAATTCAATAAAATGAAGATCAACATCCATGAATTTTCCAAGTGTGTTCCCAATAGCTTTGAATACATCCAAAGACCATAAATCAATCAGGAGACTAGGTAATTTTACCTAGATAGGCATTAAGTCCACCCTTTTTGTTCTAGCATCAAAAAAGGGGGACCAATGTTTGGGAAATAAAGGTATCAAATCCCATTTCCAGTAGTATTTTAAAATGTTTTCCATGTCCTACACTACCTAAAAATGGAAACAAATCTAGCCCCTTGCTAACAAAAAAATGATGGTGAGTAGCTAAGAAAGATTTCCCAATTATTCAGTATCCATTTGGAGGGTCCTTTCCCCCATTCTTTGGCCATAATATCTTCTAACCAGACTTTTATTATCCATGGAAACCACCTCGTTCATCTAAATATCCTCCCCCAACATAAGTTTAACTAGAGAAATATGAGATTTTACACATCTTTTTTTTTGGCTTCTTCATTGTGTTAAGGTCCTTCATAGCATGAGTGAAATTTTCCCTTCCCTCATCCTGGTATTTCCTATTACTGTCGATTATCTTAGTGGTGACATGTTCCATAAATTTTTATTTACCTAGAGACTACTTATTACTGATATAATCTACAAAAAATAACTCTTTTGACTACCCCATGTAACCATATATCCCAATATTGTCCACCTTAGTTTTATCCTTTGTCACTTGAGGGTCATCCACCTCATTCCCAACATAATTCATATGATATCTATTCATAAATACCTAATTTTTAGTGGTATCCACCTCCACCCCCTTTGGAAATCACATTTGTTTTAGAACTAAATATTTAGAGGAGTCACCCAACTATTCATAAAAATTGTTAATCTAACTAACTTCCCCTCCAATCCTCTATAAATCAGACTAGATAGAAGCTCCAACACCTGTCTGTAAAAGACCATAATGTTAATCCATCTAATCCACCTTCCTTGGGTTAGTAAAAATAATCAAATCCCATAGATTAATCCCATTACTGACATTAGGAGATTATCTTTTTGGATCAATAACACCATTAGAACTATTATACTTTGTGTTCCAAATTTGAGCACCCTCATTAGGGTCATCTGAATAGTCAACTTGATCAATCTCCATCCTTGTGGTTCTGTTAACAAGACCTTCTCTAACAAGAGAAAAAATATATCACATTCTATTCCTTTGAATGTGGTACCCCAAAAAATTCCACTTAAAAAGTTTGAAAATGTCTACCTGGGTCAAATTCATAAAACCCCTTTATCCATCTATCTAGTAAAAAATAAAACACTAAGTGTTTCATCACCTTTCTAGACCAAACCAGATTCACTAGGCTACTTTACTACTTAAAAACCAAGTAAATTAATATGTAAAACTTGATAACTACAAATCCTAGACCAAATCAGAGTTACAAAGGCACGTGACTTCACACACCAAAGTCAAGTAAAGTAATCATAAAATCCCAAATGTTTACATATGCCAAGACCAAATCAAGATTTCAAAGTTGCTTTACTTTGCAGGCCAAATCAAGTAGAGTAAAGCAAAAATCCTAAAGACTTCAAAAGATAAGACCCAATTAGGATTAAGAAGAAACTTTACTTTATAAATCAAAACTAGTGAATTAATTTGAAAAGCCTGAGTGATACTGCATAAGAT
Organism: Torreya grandis; assembly: GCA_037957365.1. Lineage (NCBI taxonomy): Eukaryota > Viridiplantae > Streptophyta > Pinopsida > Cupressales > Taxaceae > Torreya > Torreya grandis. Next base: position 3,907,242 of record JARHVA010000501.1, read on the forward strand.
AACCTAGACTTTTGGCACACCATAACTTAAACTAAAAGTTTTCCTCCTTTCTAGACCAACCCAAATTTGTAGAGTAGCTTTACTTCACAAAACCACCTTTACTTCACAAAACCACCAAAGACCAATTGAGTAACACGAAAAACCCATAGTCTTCACATCCAAGACCAAGTTGGGTTTACGATGTTACTTAACTTCATGAAACCACCAAAGACTAGTTTAGTAATAGGAGAAAACCAAAGCCTTCATACCCAAGACCAAGTCAGGTTTTTACTGTTGCTTTACTTCACAAACAAACCTAAGTAAATTAAATCAAAGACCCTAAAATCTTTACCAAAACAAGGTTCTAAGGTAGCATTACTTTGTTGACCAAAAATAAGTAGAGTAAGGCAAAGATATTGAAGACTATGAAGTCCAAAAAGTAATCAGTAATACAAAGTTATGCAACTTCAAACTCCACAAAAAGTAACCCAGGATTTTGAAAAAGCAAAACTTAAAAAATACCAAGGAACCAAGTAAAGTACTCTGAAGAACCTGAAAGATAGTGAAATAATACCTGAAAACCCTCTCACTTGTCACTTGAGAGCCCTAAACTGAGTTTCTACCCCTACAGATCTTAAATGATAAAGAGTATTCTTCTGGAGTGATTTTGAAACTAGTTCATCCCAAGGATAGACCATTATGGGCTCTCATTTCATCCTGATCCACTTGTCAATGACAAGTAGGCCAGAGATTAAATAAATAAATAAATAACCTTTTCTTTGCATGTGAGAAGCTCCTTCAATTTATCACTTTCCTTAACTTTTCTTCTTTAAGCTAAATTGAAGGGTTTAAGTTTCCCATGACTAGGGATTTTTGGTTCCTTATATGTGTATTCTTAGCATCCTCTGCATATTCAGGGTATTGTGCCTCCTCAAATGCTTTTTGGCTCCTATTTGTCGTCACATGTAGAAAACCTTCCCTACATACCCCATCTCCAGGTGGTATGTTCATCCTAGGTATCATTATCTCTAATTATTTTATTCTAATAATTTCTTAATTATTAAGTTCTTAAATCTTTTGTTGTAATGTATCATAATTATTTGTTCTATGTCTAGTTATTATATGATAACTATAATATGATTTCCATTTTTGATATGATAAGTGTGTAATGGATTGATGCCAAATGGATATTAAAGTGATCAAATTCTTGCCAAACAAATTTGTATTATAATATTTATTTGGATTTGTGAATTAGGTATTTTTAATGTTGTATCAATAGACATGGAACACTTTCAAGAGTTATATGTTGTTCATATATGGACTTTATTTGCATTATATTATAAACTACTTGGGATAGCATTACTATGTAACGATTGTCTAACTTGATCAATATTATCCAGATGAAACTCAAGGATTTGCTTAAGCATTGTGTTGGTTTGAACATCTAAGGATTTGTTTATTTATTTTTTCGTATGTCCTACATCTAGAGTGTTTTTTCATCACTAAAATAATTGTGTGTGTTATTTACAATACATGCATATATTTGTTCTAGTTCTTCATTAAATCCATATAAAGATATATGGCCACCATTCTAATCTATATTGTCATCATCAGCATGCATTTTTATAAAATTTTCATTATTATATAAATAAATGATAGTGTTATAAAAAAAAATTAGAGAATGATGTTTCTAACATATGAGCTATTGTGAAGGGTTTTGAGGTTGTAGAATGAACATAAGAAAATATAGATCTACAACCTTATAGGAATAAAAAATGATACTAATTATTGCACATATATGAAAATATGAAAAATAAATAAAAGGTAAAAGACCAAAACCCTAAAAGGTCTTAATGCATAAGCTAATACTAAAATGAAATATAGAAAGAAAGTAGATTTTTCCATGGAATAATGGGAAATAAAAAATTGGATCTAAAATTCAAACTTTGGTATGAGAAAAATCTAAAACTCTAATGTAGAAATAAACTAATGGTTTTGTGTTGACATTAATGGTTGGGTTCACCACTTTTTTTTAAATTATTTTACACCTAAGAGATATAAAATAATAAAAACCATGCATTCATTCATATTACTAAAAATATGGCAATAAACACAACAATCTGAATTGAAAGAGGCTAATTGATATTATAACTCTTTGATTTAGAAATGACAAGATAAGATAAGATGATGTACTTAGATGATTTTAACTATTTGTTGATCATATAAGATGTCAAAAGATCTATAAATTCTCTAGATGCACTTTTTTAGGTGCTCAAATCAGAAATAGGGGTTGAAAACATACTTGAATGTTGTCAACAAAGTCAGACATATGTTACAATCAGCACTTTCAAGGTTTTCCAGTAGTGTATTTATGTACATGGGGGGTTTAAATTTCTTTAGATCCCTACGCTTGTGTCTATAATCTATTTTTATGAGTGCACACTTCTTCAATCCTATGCAATGATACTTATTTTATCTGTCTTTCCTTTAAACCCTAATTTTGCTTGATTGGCCACAAGATTATATTAAAAATAGGTTATGCTTTGGGTTGGGTTCACCCCAACCATTTCCTACTGAATGGGTGAACATTTATTACATTCCAATAGTTTGAAGTGTGATCAAACTGCATGTAGTTATCCCACTAATATGTCTGTGTGCATAATCATGAACAATCTAGAATGTAGGTGTGTATTTTGATCTTTGATACTTGGCGCCATGCAAACTTGACTTTTTTTTAAATTTGGCACTATGGAATACTTTAGACCTGCTCCTTGAATATTTGAGACATGTTTATGCCTTTTGACTAATGTTTAAAGAGAGTGTTAGGTATTTCATAAGTGATTCTCAAGTGAATCATAACCTTAGGGGTGATTTATATATATATAGGTGATTCTTTATTAATTTATATTTATAATTGACCCATGAAACATGTTTAGTTTGACATAATGGAGAATTTAAAATTTGAAAAATATATTTTGAGGGATCTTAGACACTATCAGAAATGGGGGACACCTATGATAGCTGGCATTATTTGGTTTTACCAATATTATCCTAGAAGTGAAAAACAAAGATATAAGGTATGGAGAATGTCTATCTAGGATTCTAAATATGTTCTTATATAGTTCAAGATTATTCTAAATAAATATGTCTGGTTGATAGAGGTGGCTAAGGTAGTAGATGGGAAAGTGTGCTCAAGATTCAAATATATGCACATTATCTAAGCATGTCAAAGTTGATGTTTCTAAAGTGACAAAGACCAAATTTAGGTGTCTACAGTATCTAACCTTGGTTATTTGTTTATAATGGTATTAGAGAAGGAAATATTGATCATTAATCAAGTCACCTTGGTGTGACTAAGATGATGGCTAACTTCAAATAACTTTATCTTTAGACATGACTCAATAGGAATGTTACTAGGTTTGTAACATGGTGTGGTCAAAGCTTTATACATACACCTAGAAGTTTCATTGTATCCACATGAATCCCCAGAATGGAAGTGGTAATTTATTAGCATGGATTTTCTTTAAGAACATCTGATGTCCAAGAATAAGCATGATGTTGTCTTGGTTTTAATGGACAAACTAGTATATGTTACTCCTTTATCATTGGGAACCTAAGATATGATTCACCAATTTTGGCCCAAATATATTTTTACACGATGTGTTCAAAATGCACAGATTACTTAAGAGGATCATTTCAGATTCAGATAGTCAGATGACATCTTGGTTTTACCAAACTATGGATGCATATTTGGGAACAAAAATAAACTTCAATATATCCTATCACTCAGAGATAGATGGTTAAATTGAGAGAGTGAACCAAGTTTTAAAAGATTTGATTCATATATATTGTATGGATAAATATCACAAGTGGGAGGAGTACATGCCTCTAGTAGAATATGCATATAACAACTCATATCATTATACTCTTAACATGGATTAAATGTACTATACAGGAGAAAGTAGTTCACCCCTTTTAGTTGGGATAATATAGGTGACAGAGTTATAGTTGATCCTAAAATGCTTTAGGATATAGAATAAGATTCATAGAAGATGCAAACCAAAAAAATACCTCTACATATACGAAGATAAATTTTAGAGTTTTCATATCTAGAGATAAAAAATTTGAGGATAAAACCAAATAAGAGCTTTATTAAGCTTGGAAAGTCATCCAAATTAGTTCTAAGATATGTAGGACCTTTTGATGTCCTAAAAGCAATCAATCTAGTTGCATACATACTTGTGTTTCCCCTAGTTCTAGCATGGTTATAAGATATTTTTCATGTTTATTTTCTAAAATATTATCGTGTAGATATTCCACATTTCATTGATCAAAAATCAATGGAATTTCAAGACCTAGGGGTGGTATTAATAGAGCCCCTACAGATCATTGATATCCCAAACTTAGTTCACAAGCATAGAATTCTCCCACTAAAAGGTCCAATGGGACTAGTACTCTGAAGAGAGTATTAAATGGGAGGATCTTGAATAAGTATCTAAGGCTTTTCCTCATTTGTTTACTTGAGTTTTTTATTTTTTTTGTAGTTGTCAAGACAATGCCTTTTCCTAAAGGGGGAGGATGTCACATCCCATTTTTACAGTTAGAATATTTATTAATTTCTGTTGTAATAAGTGGTATTATGCACCCAATAGATTGAATTGGACTTGACATAGACACGATGTGTATTTTCTTAAGAATCTATTTTTTTAATTATTTGAGTGATTATGGAACTAATGATGTGTACCTAAAATTAATTTGATTGCTTATACTTATGCAAATTGAATTGCATGGATATAAAATGGATTTGATATTTTATTCTACTCGTGATAATTATAATTTTTTAATTTATTAACCTAGCTTAACCACTTGTTTGGTTCTGGTAAGTGTGTGTGATTGAAGTACATGTTGTCCCCTAGAAAAACAAAGGTATTATCAAAGAGATAATGATATATGTGTTATGGATGGCATGCAAGAGATAAATTTGTATATAAGTTTGATAATTGCCACTAATAGTGAACCTAATTGTAAAACCCATACACCACTTGGTAAGGGTAGATAGTTGGTTAGGAACTAGATGTGTCATTTGTTTATTGGTTATTTCCTTGAGATTACAATAAGTATCACTACAAAATTTTGTATGTGTAAGGCACATTTATTTTGAGAGGAATATAAACCCTTTAAGGACCTTGATGTTAGGCACCCTAATTAAGGCTTACAAGCTAGTTTACTTCATATGAGACTAATTCAATGTGAATAAGGCATACAATTATGGACACCCACATTTGATACAAGATCATATTGTATACCTTACTATGTAACTTTACACATAGACTATTGACAATGAATGAAGTTTATATTGGCACATTTTTATTGGGTCTTATCTCTTTATTTCATGTGTTTGTGTGGTCACTTATCCACTTGTTACTCATTGACGAGCAAAATCAACTCCCCATTTAAACCTAACATAGTCCAATAATTGTGTACAACCTAATAGATCTATTCTAAAGGGGAAACCACTTGGTTTATCAATAATGTTGTTCATTAAATTTTCAACTCGAGGTCCATATACTTTGGTAAGATGTTGGCACTATATTTGTAGCACTAGTATATATTGAAGGTTAGGGTTCTACTTTTATTGTAATTGAAACACACTTTTAGAAGGGAAATGACAAGAATTGAAATCACACTTGCATGAAAGGGAAATTTCATGAAAGGAAATCATAATTGTTTGGAAGCCCCCCATAATAAATGAAGATGTATAAATGGAACAATGCTTATACATATTTGAAATCATACACATGGGATACTCAACATGAAATAATAAATACATAAATAAATAAATGAAATTAATACTAATAGATGATAAATCAATCTACTATATCCATGTGAGTGGGCCTGCCTCATTTAGATTGGAGCTTGACTCCCTCCTTTTCTATAAGTAAGTTACTTCTTCAAAATTATTTTATTTCATAATGTTTTTGTTATAGTAGAATCACACTTTAAAAAAATACTCTTTCTCTAACTTAACTCCCTAACCAAATTTTTACTTATTTTCTACTTCTTATTCTCTAACTTGCACCATGTACCTCTACTCTTTATATAGGAGAGGTAGTTGTTTATTCAAAAGATTCCTAAAATCTAGTGGTTACAACTAAAGATCAACTATTGTCCCAAAATACATGGTTAGTTACAACAATACAACTAAATATTTCATTTCAATAATAAAAAATCAAATTGGAAAAGGAATATTAAAGTTTCTCATCCCTTAGATTCATGGAATGAAATCATCTCCTTTAATCATGGGATTTTCTAGCTCTAGCTATGCACCAACTATCATGGTTAGAAATTTACTTACATAGGCAGTTGATGTGGGTGATTTTTTGGGTAGTTGTTATGGGTGCTTTTTTGGGTAGTTTTTGTGGGTGATTTTTGGGTAGTGGCTACAAGTGGTCCTGAATAGTGGCTACAAGTGCTTCCCAGATAGTGGTTGTAGAGGATATGTCTTCAATGCTCAACCAGCTAATGGTTGCAAGTGCATTCACCAGATTGGTTGCATGTGTTATACATTCAATGGCTATAAGCCATTATAAAATGCATATATTCTTCTCTTCTTATGGTTGTAGGTACATCAAACATACATATTTTAAAATCCACATAAAAACCATTCATATATACTATTTTATCTAGGAATCATTTAACTTATATCATGACAATAATCATATGTAACATGGATGTAAAAATTGTATAAAATCATGGGTAAGGATATGATAATTGAAAATATATAATTGATTTATATGCTAACAATATGTAATATAAGTGTCATTTATTAGCCTTTCCATAAATCCCAACTTAAATTGTTGCACATCCTTATATAACCATTCAAACTATCTTTTATTGTTGGTTTATACATGTGGACTATCATCATCTAAATTTAGAATTATAATATGTTCTTCCCATGGCCTAGATTACTTGTGAAGTATAGTCTTCCTTTGTGGTTTCTTCTGTAATGGAAGTTCTTTTTGTTTCTATTTTTCTTGGCTAGTTTTTGCAAGCTCATTTTTTGGAGGAGTGTAAATTACAAAAATAAATCCATCCCATGATAATTTAGGTTTATTATTATGTAATACCTTTTCAACTATCATATTTATCAAGTAATGATGAACCATGCATTTTTTGTTCCTATCTAGACTTTTCTTTCCATTTATCTTAATAGATATATAAAGAGGTGAGGTATATTGACATGAACATTGTGTCTTAAATGGTTCAAAAATTTGAAGTGATGAGTCAAAATCATTGAATCTCTACCATCACAATTAATATACCTTATAATGAAGGTTTATAATTCATCCCAAGGTGGAGGTAATGGTTGTCTATTAGTCCCTTGAGTACTGAATTTGAGTATTTCTCCTTCACATAATGTTCTTTCTGTTGTTGGATCATGCTTGCCATAAGGTATTATTTGTCCTATTATTGGAATACCGGTAACTTTTACAAGCAATTATTTTTTCAAAACAATCTGTAGTCCCTTCACCATGGCAATGTTACCATGAAGGGTCTGATGAAATTCATGTGTTATGCTTGCATCAAATCTTGGAAGTCTTTTTATTAAAAGACATCCAACTAACATTTATAAATATATTTAAAATGTTTGGAATTTCTATCAAGATTGTATGATTATAAGGCTCATTCCTTCTTATATTTCCCATGATAATATATAGGTTCTCTTTTTCCTACAACAACTAAGCTTGGTGTATGGAATGTTTCATATCTTATTTATTGTTTAACTTGACTCCCATATGCCAAATATGTGTACTACCTAATCTTAGGGAAATAAATAATATTTATTGACCAACCTTCCCCCAAACTTTATCTTGACACTTGTACTCAAGTGGAGAGAGGTGGCACACAAGGAAATCTTGAAGGAGCGTGGTAGCAGTGAAAGATATGAGAAATGCATGACCATGGATTATAGTGATAAAAATGGGTAATGGAATGGATAGGGAAGATTAAATTAGGTTATATTAATAATAGTTGTATGGTGATGCGAAGGCAAGTCAAATTATATAAAATAGGGCTTTAGGGAGTTGGCATGTAGCTATTGGATTTGGTTTAGAGGAGCACACAAAAAGATATAGTTTCATAATTTAATGTCAAGATAAAAGAAATGACTCTAAATAAAAATTATAATTACTTAATTTGGTGGTGTCATACCAAAAATTATGATGTTATCAAGTGAATTTAAGTGGTAACATGAACTTATTTAGGTAATACAGCCAAGTGCAATTGTCAACCATTAATAATCCTGAATGAAGAGAATACGTAGGATGGCTAAATGTTGAAAAGGTTGTCAAAGTCCATCAAATCAAGAACTCATGATTTCGGATAGTAGTTCTTATATTTATTTTAGGATGTTCATTTTAATGGACATGAAGTAAGAAAATCCTAATGATGTATAAACCAACTCAATGACTATGAAATAAAAATAAGCATGTTGAATGTCAAAGAAACTGACAAAAAGTAAAGATATACATAAGGTGAACATGTCAAGGTAACAAGAACCTGTAAAAACTACTGATAGAGGTTGCAAGACCAAACTATAATTATTTCTTACAAAATATGACTGGGGATTAGTGGTCATAGGTACAAAATGAGAACCTGCATCTATTAGTCTGATAGAACACAATACCACATAAACAAGGTTAAAACATGAATTTCTAGCTCTAGAAAAAAAGAAAGAAATATGTTAGTAAGGTAATTACGAATATAAGACTTGAAAATGAAAACATGTGTTCTACTACCCCTAAAAATAATAATCTTTATCATTTTCACTAAGGATGGTGTTGTTGCTGACACTTAGTCCTAGAGCCTTTGTAAAAAAGATGCAAAGACAATAAAGGTTGTGAGTGTAAGGAACAAATTACAAATGACTACAAAAATAAAAAGGCATGATAGATTGTGTTTATTGATTGATTTTTTTATTTTTTATTTTTTATTTTTTACTTTTTGGAATTTTATCCTTGATTAGCCAAAATGTTGGTTTTATAATCAAGGCTCTTTATTAAACATGTGGTCAGCGAACAAGTTGGTTTTATGAGATAATGTTATCAACAACACCTAAAGGTTTTCATCATTGATGTATTTTTATTTTATTTATTTTATTTTATTTTTAATTTTTTTGAAGAAATGATAACATGATGGAGGGGTTAGGAATAATTTGTACCATATCCAATTACAACCTCTAAACCAACACAAAAGTTTGAGTATTTGCATTAATTTCACCATAGTGATGCAAGTGGAGGTGATGGATGTTGACAAGGAAGAAAATATTGATAAAATTAGCAACATAACCTCCATGTTTTGTTGTCCAATATCCTTCAAATTTTAACCCATTAGTGTGAATTTTATCTTGGTTATCTTTATACTTAAGATTGTGAACAAGTATCCAATCTTTTAGTAGATAACACTTTTTTGAGTGAACCCATCATGCCATAGGATTCTTTGTGGTGGCCTCTAGGTGATATGAAGCTACTTAAAATTTTCATCAGAGTGTGTGGGTTTCCCTTGATGCCAACATGTATCACAATGGCTGGTGTGCTTTGTATCGGTATATAAAGAGAAATACTTAGAGATATTCCTATAACCAAGGTGTTATCAATCCAAGGGCTTTCATAGAAAACACAAAGATATGTTCATCAGCCACCTGTAGACTTTGAAAGCAATGTTAGTTAGAAAATCAACAATATAATTATTTATCTTGAGTTTTAGCTAGAACGAATACATTATATCCTTAAGATGATAAAAACTATATAATAGTGAAACCACTAAGATTCAATATGTGCTTGAGATACCATAATAAGATGCACAAGAACATGCAATCTAGTAATGGGGGGAAATTTAATGAATAGCCAATAAAATTATAAGAAAGAAAATAAAAATTACCATACAATTTATCTTTATGCCAAAAATATGTTTACAAGTGGAAAGTATGGCATAGTCCAACTATCCATCCATTCAGTCAAGGAAAAATATCGGTGAGGAGTCAATTTGGTCTTTGAATAACATGTATGAGAATGTCTTGCAAAATCTAAAAAACCTTCCTAGTATGACTCATACAAAATTAACATCATTAGAAACCAAGAATAGTGTTACAATTCTAGTCAGATTTATCATTAAATAAAAGCATGTTTCAAGTAAAATATGAACATCTTAAGGTATGTAATAGTTTTTTATTATATCTCCTTCAATTTATTTTACTTAAATTCTTTTCGATGATGTTGTAGTTATTATTTTCATTTGAGACTTCAACTAGATGTTGTTGTAAACATATTGTTGAGGAAGGATTACAATAATGTTTGGTTAATGCAAGAATGGACTGATTTTTTGTTCAAAGATGCCAAATATAGCATTAATGTGGTAAAATTAATGGAAAATAATAAGATCCAAAAATCTTTAAATTGGGATCATCTATCGAATAGGATAATCCAATTATTGCAAAGAATGATATAAATTGATTAATTTGTTATTTAAATGTTTTGTTCATAGTTGAACATGAATGTGTTTATTTTTAATGTTTAAATTTATAATCTTTGGTCAAGAATGAGAATATTTTAAATAGGATATTGGTCATCTTCCTCTATGTCTATCCAAAGTGTGGGTTTTAGCTTCAATAAGGGTTGGGAGCATGGGCAATACTAAATTTTTACTATATTTTTCATTTTAAATGACCATATAATCTATAGTTTGCATCTAAATATTTATTTTGGGTCTATCCTTACAATTTGTAGCAAGTTGCAACAATAATTTGGGTCAAGATGTAGTTTACAAATGTCCTATAGTTGCTACAGGTTGGGATGCATTTGCTACATGCAAGCTTATTATTTTTGCAATAAGGCTTGTAGTTATTACAAGCATGCATGTGTTGCTAGCTTCTAGTTGTTACAAGCATGCATGATTTACTACAAACAAATATGTAGTTTAAATCATAGTTTAGTGGATTTATCTCAAAGTGAGTTTAAGTTTTGGTATCATTAAATATTTATAAGTATTCTCATAAATCAATTATAATACAGACATTATTTAGGTATTTTACATATTTTGACAAAGGTTATTCCCATGGATATAATTAGACATAAACATTCTTTATTTACAAAATTATTTATTCCAAAGGCTAGTCATGAATTCCTAATAGTACAACTTTACTTATGAATGGATGAGAGTCAATTATTAACTCATTTATTGAAATTTTAAAGTTTTATTGTTGTATTGAAGACTTCTTTGGGGTAGTCTATTTATTATGATTGATGTGAGGTGGTTTGTACAATGCTTGAATGAATGTGTAACTCTATTAGGTTTACTTAGTATGTGGGGTGTTTTATCATTTCATTATTACAAACTGGTTAATCCATTTTATTTCTAATGTTATATATAAGTTTGAGAAAGGGAAAAAAATATAACACCGATCATCATATCTTAGTTGATGCAACTAAACCAATAGATTTTAAGGGTAGACACATTAATTGATTGATAAATTTATTCATTAATTTTTAACCCAATAGTTGGGATGGGTTATTGGATGTGTTAGATAGCAAAACTTGTGATGGTTCTTGTTGAAACTTAGCCTTTATGTATGGTTATTAGTTTTAGGGTGGTGGTTGTCATGACTAGCCTTAATACCAAGGCCAGTGGATAGGTAGTTGTTGGTAATGGGTTATCAAATTATGAGATGGAAAGGAAAGACAAAACCATATAAATACAAATTATATAAAAATGGTTGTCTAAGCATTCATGGTTCACTTTGAAATGGTATCCAAGATGCTCTTTGAGATGCAAATAGGTCTTGTTCTCCTTCATTTTCACTTTGTGTAGCTTGTGTCTTATCCTTTTGTGCCCAATCAATCTCAAATTTATATATAGTCAAGGAGATAAACAACAAACATTTCTTCTAGCAATTGTTTATAAAAAAACTTCTCTACCTCAAAAAATTCCTAAGTTTTATTCTCATACTCAACAGTCAAATAACATCCATTGATAGAAAGACTATTAAACTCATTTCATGGGTAAGAGAATCAAAAAAATATTATTTTTTGTCAGGACAGTTCCTCTATTATTTTCTTCTTTAGATCTTAAATCTGAAGGTGCAGCTATAGGGGTAGCAGTGCCCCTTGTAGGGTCTAAGGGGAATGTGTTCCCTAGACAAAGACCCTAAAGTCATGTGTATGTTTCCTCTTCTCTGACCTTTGAATCCTCCATTGAAAAACATTTTTTTTATATTTTTTACCATCTATGAACTACCTTGAAATTTTTCTCGATCAACTGTATTTGGTTGATCTCCTCTACTTGTAGCATCTATGGATTTATGATTCATGGAAACAAGTGTTTCATGTTGTTTTTCATCACAACTAGATGCACGTCCAATTATTGCAAGTCATTTTATTCAATAGTTTCAGACATTATAAATGCTTACTACATATTATTTTTCAATAGATTCATGAGAAAGAACCTTAAAATTTCCCATAATAATAACTAACGATGGGTTTTCACTAATTGATGCAAACATTATTATAGAATGGATTATTTTAGGCTGAATGTTTTCAATAGGCTCAAGGATTATTATGTGAGAAATGGTTATAAGTTGTATTTATTTATAAATAAGTGTATAAGAGGTAGATGCAAGTCATTTTTATTTATCATCTTGGGCAATATCATCTACTCCTAATTGATCTCCTTTACCAATAAGTGCAGAGACAATTATTGTAGATCAATTTTCCATGTCAAAAGAAGTGGGGAAAATTATTGCAACCTACTCTACACCAATAGGTGCATACTCTTAAATTGTTATCATCTAGTTTTCATTAATAGAGGCATATATTTTTTTAGGATAGACTATTGTAGGCTAGTATTTACCAATAGGTGAACATTTAATTATTGCAGACACAAGTAATGGGTTTCCTTATCAACATGCAATGCATTCTACTCAATTGTGTTGATTGGGACTTGCACTTTATTTTTGCTCTCATGTAGTTATTTAAGCAAAACTTTGAGAATTTATATCTCTTTATATACAACAATAATTACCAATAGAAACTCCCTCAACCTTTCCTTTTTCAGCTATTTGCTCTTACCTACACAGTCTATTTTTGGGGTAATTTTTCTAATATTTTCCTAATCAGTACTATATTATGCAAGGATAGAACAAATGTATGAGCTAACCCAATTTATATTATGCAATAAAAGGTGAAAATTTTTGATCTTTTAACTATTAACTTTAGAAAGGAAATTAATCTAAGAGAGCAGTAAATTAATCTAGGAAAGTAGTAAATCAATCTAGGAAATAAATAAATTTAATCTATGAAAGTAGCAAATTTATTTTAGGAAAGCAATAAAATTAACCTATGAAAGTAGTAAATAAAGTAGAAAATTTGACCCAACATTCTCAATATCCTTATACTTGACACCTTCCCCAATAATGATACCAAAATGATGAGCAAAATCAAATCCCCAATTAAATGTGACACAGTCAAATCACTATGTATAACTTGTTAGATCTATTCAAAAGGGGTAGCCACTTGGATTATCAATAATTTTGTTCACTAAATTATCAACCTAAGGTCCATATACTTTGGTAAGGTGTCAACATTATATTTATGGCACTATTCTCTATTGAAATTTGGGTTTTGAATAATTATGTAATTGAAACACACTTGCAGAAGGGAAATGACAAGAAATGAAATCACACTTACATGAAAGAGAAATTTCATGAAAGGAAATCATAATTATTTGGAATCCTCCCACCTAAAATGAATTAAATACATAGAATGAAATAATTATTATATACATATGATATCATACACATGGCATTCTCAACTTTAAATAAGAAATGCATACATAAACAAATAAAAAAATGAAACTAATACTAATGGATGAGAAATCAATCTACTAAATCCATGTGAGTTGGCTCTACTTCATTTAGATTAGAGCTCAACTCCCTCCTTTGATATAGGTGAGTTACTTATTCAAAATGACTTTATTTCATAATCATTCTATTATAGTTTAATTGTAGCAGTATAGAAAAAATTCTCTCTAACCTAACTCGCTAACAAATTTATTACTTATTTTTTATTTTTTATTCACTAACTTGTAACCTGTGCCTATATTTCTTATATAGGAGAGGCAATTTATTATTCAAAAGATTCTTAAAATCTAGTGATTACAACTAAAGATCAACTACTATCCCAAAATACATTATTAGTTACAACAATACAAAGAACTAATTATTTCATTACAATAATAAACAAACCAAATTAGAGAAGGAATATTAGAGTTTATCATCCCTTAGATTCATGAAACCAAATCATCTCCTAAAATTATGGGATGTTTCCAGCTCTAGTTGTGCACCAATTGTCATGGTTAAAAATATGTTTAAACAGTTAGTTGATGTAGGTGACTTTCTATGTAGTTGTTACAAGTGATTATCTAAGCAATTGTTGTGGGTGCTTTATGGGAAATGGTTGTAGGTGGTTGTAGACAGTGGCTACAAGTGCTTCCTAGATATTGGTTACAAATGTTATGTGTCTTTAATGTTTATCTAGCCAATTGTTACTAATGCATTCACTAGAATGGTTGTAGGTGTTATACAGTCAATGGCTACAAGACATTATAAAATACATAGATCCCTCTCCTCTTATGGTTGTGGGTACTTGTTTAACACTAAATTTTTAATGGTTTGGGGTATAGATAGGGTTAATAATATATAATTAGTTCAAAACAAGGGTGATAAACTAATATATAATATGCCAATTAATAAAAAACTTGGATAAATAACATTATAAATTTATACAACTGAGACTATTAAAAATAATAAAATAAACTATTGAAAGATATTGTAATAAATAAGAAATAATGGTACTTAACTAGTTATTGTGATCAGGTAGATCTAGATTGAAAACAGGTGTAAAATATGTATGATTAGTATTTTGGATCAGTTGTCATATTCTATAAATTGCACTTTTATAGTTGCAGACATTATCATACACTTTTTTATTTTTTCCAAATCAATACTATATCATGTAGGGATAGAATAGAGGTATGAGATAACCCAATTTATCTTATACAATAAAAGGTAAGAATTTGTGATTAACCCCTAGTTTAAGAAAGGAAATTTAATCTAGGAAATCAGAAAATTTAATCTATGAAATCAATAAATTCATTCTATGAAATCAAGAAAATTAACCTATGAAAGCAATAAATAAATTAAGAAATATAACCCAACATTTTCAAGATATTAATACTTGACACCTTTCCTGGTAACAATGCCAAAATGATGAGCAAAATCAAATCCCCAATTAAACATGACATAGTCAAATCACTATGTATAACTAGATATATCTATTCCAAAGGGGCATCCACTTGGTTTATCAATAATTTTGTTCTTTAAATTATCAACCTAGGTTCTGTACACTTTGGTAAGATGTTGACATTATATTTCTAACACTAGTCTATATTGAAGGTTGGGATTTAATCAATGTGTAATTGAAACACACTTGCAGAAGGGAAATGACCAAAATTGAAATCACACTTGCATGAAAGCTAAATTTCATGAAAGAAAATCATAATTGTTTGGAAGCCTCCCACACTAAATGAATTAAATGTATAGAATGGAAGAATGATTATACACATATGAAATCATACACATAACATACTTAACATGAAATAAAAAATACATACATAAACAAATAAAGAAATGAAATTAATACTAACGGATGAGAAATCAGTCTACCAAATCTATGAGAACGGGCCCTATTTTATTTAAATTAGAGCTTAAATCCATCCTTTGATACAAGTGAGTTACTTATTCAAAATATATTTATTTCATAATGGTTCTACTACAATAGAAATACAACAGAGTAGAAAATACTCTCTCTAACTTAACTCCCTAACTAACTTCTTACTTATTTTTATTCCTTATTCATTAACTTGAAACCCATGCCCCTACTTCTTATATAGGAGATCTAGTTTATTATGCAAAATATTCTTAAAATATAGTGTTTACAACTGAAGATCAACTATTGTATAAAAATAAATGATTAATTGCAACAATACAAACAACTAAATATTTCATTGAAATAATAACCAAACCAAATTGGAGAAGGAATATTAAAGTTTCCTATCCGTAAATTCATGGAACTAAATCAGATCCTAAAATTATGGGATTTTTCTAGCTCCATTTGTGCACCAATTTTCATGGTTAGAAACATGTTTACACATCTAATTAATGCAGGTGACTTTCAATGTAGTTGCTACAGGTGATTTTCTAGGCAATTGTTACGAGAAATTTATAGGTAGTGTTTTTAGGTGTTACAGATAGTGGTTGCAGGTGTTTCCTAGTTAGTGGTTGCATGTGCTATGTGTTTTCAATGTTTAGCCATCCAATGGTTACAAGTGCATTCACCAAAATGGTTGCGGGTGTTATACAGTCAATGGTTATAGGTCATTATAAAATGCATAGATCCCTCTCCTCTTATAGTTGTGGGTACTTTTTTAACCCTAAATTTTTAATGGTGCAAGGTATAGATAGGTTTAAATATAGAATTAGTTCAAGTACAAGGGTGATAAATTAATATATAGTAGGTTAATTAATAAAAAAACTTAGATAAATAATATTCTAAATCTATACAACTGAGATTGTTAAAAATAGTGAAGTAAAACTATTGAACGATATTGTAATAAATAAGAAATAATGGTACTTAGCTAATTTATTGGTCCTAGACATATCTAAACTAGAAACGGGTGTAAATTATGTAAGATCAACATTTTGTATTAGTCATTGAATTGTATAAATTACACTTTTGTGGTTGTGAACACTCTTTTTGCATTGACTGATTTTGATATGTCTTTTGATTATATCATTGACTAATTTAACATAACAAATAATTACTATCATTATATAATGGATAATGAAGTAACTAATGGATGTATCCATATTAAACATTATTTTAGGAAAGGAAATTCTTATTTTTAAAATTTGAAAACATTGAAATCAGAATTCAAAATTCATGAAAATAGTAAATCAAAAAACCCTAGATCAAACTAGGGTTTTAAGGCCAAAGGTTAGGTTCACCAAATGTTTAACCCTAAACTTTAAATGGTGTGGGTATAGACATGGTTAATATTATATAAGTAGTTCTAGCACAAGGGTGATAAACTAATATATAGTAGGCCAATTAACAGAAGACTTAGATAAATAATATTATGAATTTATACAACTAAGATTATTAAAAATAGTAAAGTATAAATATTAAAATATATTTCAATAAATAATAAAAAATAATACTTAGATAGTTTATTGTACCTAGGTATATCTAGACTAGAAACAGATCTGAAGTATGTAGGATCAGTATTCTAGATCGATTGTCAGATTATGTAAATTGAACTTATGTGGCTACAAACACTATTGTCAGATCTAGACACTACCATTGATGCTAGTGTCTACATGTGATGCAAGTGTCCAATACAAAATAATGAGTGGATCTAGATGCAACCAACTTCATTATTTTAGGTTTTTTGTCACCTTTTTGTTGGTGTAATTAGATCTAGGACGTAATTTGTTACTCTTCATTGATTGATCAAACCCTAGCTCTTCACCCTTTTTCAACGTTGAAATGAGTTTGCTAAAAAAATGGGTAAGTGTTATCATGATGTCAAGATGACCCTGAATACCCCTCTATTAGTGGGTGCTTCCTACATATCTAATAGTCCAAGGAGGGCCTCAGACTTATGTATCTCTCTCCTATGTGTGGGAAAGTGTGTGCACACGTGTGAAATTTACTATATGAAGATGTATACAGTGATCTACCTTGTAATTTGACAAATATAACTCACGGATTACTCTTTGAATTTTTTAAACCTATAATATGACTACTCATATGTTTGATATGAAAATGGGGATGGATAGAGTAGAATAGATTAGTTGTGTTGTTGATGGATTTAGATTTAATAAGTGTTTGTTTGGTATTTTTTAGATGAGGAATGAAAAGGCTTGGACTTGTATTTATACCACAACTTTTGAAAAAAGCTCATGATAGGGTTCAATAAGACAAATAGGCCAACCCATAGGTTTTAAATGATTTGTAATTTAGATTATTTTTGTCTACTAGACACTAGATAAGGATATGGACAATACCGTCGGTGGTAGTGTCCCTCTATGGTCGGTAGTGTCTAATGTAAACAATATAGAAGCCAAACACAAAGATCACAATAATAATAATACTTTTTTATATAAATCATATTCAACCATATATATATATATATATATATATATATATATATATATATATATATATATATATATGAGATCATGCTCCTATATTCTAGGAGAGTGAATCTCCATAAGTAACTCCTACAACAACTCTACACTATTATATGTAAGTTGTTGTAACTCACACAAAAAAAATTGTTATATGAGTTTTTTATTAAAAAATTCATATTAGCTTTTACTATTTACATAAGTATCATGTTATTACAAACATAACATTATCTATACATAATTAATAATGTCACCACTAGAAATTCCTAGCATTCACCCCCTTAGTGTGAACACTATTAATGCCTAATATTCACCCCCTTAATGTGAACATGGGAATAAAACCACATTTTCAAAAGAATGAATCACCTCTTGAAAGCATTGTTTAAACCAAGTACTAACTCCATAGGTTCTATCTTTACCTTCTAAAGGCATACCAATGAGCTAAATTATGCAGGACTAATCCCTTCCTCTTTGGATCCCTCTAGGATTTTACCTTCCTCTTTGGGCACTTGAATTTTGAATCTCCAAGATCCACAAGTTCAAAACTAGATAAATATCCATTCCTTAGTTTACCTCGTAATATTTTCCTACTCCCCAAAAGTGAGTTTTCTGAAAACATGAATCTTTTCCAAAATTTTGCAAAGGGGTTTATTCAGCAAACTAGTAACACACTGAATAAAAGAAACACACTACAACATAAAGTAAAACACAATTCTAAAAAATATGTCACAACATCATTTTGTAGCCCTGTCACTTGTGACTAATGAGAGGAAGTTGAAATTCCTCTTTCCTTTGTTGCTTCCATCCTCCTGTTAAAGATATTTTAGGTCTTCACAATTAAATTTTTTTTCAAGTGCCTTATATATTATACTGTATTTAATCATTGACTTTTGTGAGGTTGAGCTTCCTCAGGTTCATTATCTACCTCATATCTTGCTTCTAAATTTTTGTGAATTTTTTTCCTAGCACTTTACATATTGGATGTCAGTTTCAATCGAGAATGCGTCCTTTACAATATAAGAAGTGTTGAATTTAAATCTTGACTCTTTAATGAATAAAGACATATAATGAATTTCAATAATAGACAAGATACAAATAATGACTTTGACACTTTTGAATTTGTTTTGTACATAAAATAGATCTTAATGACATACTTTGATTATTTAAATATTTTCAACTTATTACAAGGAATTTTAATAAGGCTCGTAAACTAAATTATAAACCCACATAAATTATACATAAGAATTGATAAAGTAATTAAATATTAGTTTGAAACCATTTGTGACTGTATTGACATAAATAACATATATATATTATATAACTTTACACTATAAAACAAACTATTGACACACAGGACCATATTTAAAAGCAAATAAACGTAAAAATATAATAAGAGATAGAAACTTTCAGTTGATAGTGATTTGCCTTCGATTGACATTTGTCAATGAAAGAATTTAGGAGCATAGAACTGGGTTGACAAATGGATAGAAATGGCAGATAAAGAAAATTACAAATATGATGGTGATTACACATTTGGAGAGATCTATGTGATTGATAGCTAGAATATGATGCAACTATGGTGAGAGACACATGAGATTGAATGGAAACTAATCATTGGTAATGAAATGATTTGTTAATTTAATATAAACATTATATAATAATTCATGAATATTGCATGCATGGATGAATCGAATCACATTTAGTAAGATCACCAATACACATACGCAATGTAATTTATGTTATGGCTAAATGAATGCATGGTAAATTGGTTGTGCAAGAGTATGGATACAATCCACATATATGTTCATCAACAATGCCAACAAAATTAAAGATGTGTATACAATAATTTTGATTAATTGCAATGCCAATAGTGTGTGACTTATTTCCTTTATGTATTATATAATCTTTTTGATAGATTTTAAATGCTTACAAATATACGTTAAATAGTTATAAAAATAGAATACCTTTAAAAACATATGATATATTCTCACACTTACATCCATTAGGGGAAAATTAATAGAGCTTCCCCCCTTTGCTAATCTCAAAACTCAATTACAGGGCAAAATCAATTATATGGCTCTGATACCACATGTAAATAATAGAGAAGCCAAACACAGAGATCACAATAATAATAATACTTTGTTATATAAATCATATGCAATGATACATATATATAGGAGAGCCTACTCCTATATTCAAGGAGAGTGAATCTCCATAAATAACTCCTACAACAACTCTACACTATTCTATGTGAGTTGTTGTAACTCACACAACAAATATTTTTATATGAGTTGTTTATTAAATGACTCATATTAACTTTTACTATTTAGGTGACTAAGTATCACATTATTACAAATATAACATTATCCATACATAATTAATAATGTCACCACTATAAATTCCTAGCATCCAAAAGGTTAGAGAATAGGTATGGATCTGGAATTGATAGTGAATAAATTTTATCAAGTTTTTAGATTTTTATGTAGTACATGCGACCTGGTTCATTAGAATGATATGAATCAGACTAAGAGATAAGAATGTAGGCATAGTGAAATGGCATATGTGGGCCTTTTAGTAGTGGGAAGATTTAGAACTGAAGGGTAGAGACCTTATTTATATTTGTCAAATGTAGAAGACTTATATTCTATAAATATTCAATTTTAGAATCTTCAGTTACCCCCCTTTAAGCTAGTAATGCATCAGTATGAAATTACTAGGTTAAAAGAAATAAATGTGTAACTTGGTGTGTATAACACACCTTAACTTTACTTGAGCCCACTTTGAGTGCTTTTCTAGTGTATGACCTATAATCAAGAGCATGTTATAGTATAAATCGTTGCATATAATCAAAAATTTTAAATAATTGAAATGTTTCAAAAGAAAGAGAGAAAGGAGTACACATGTGTGTCGATGCAACCATGTTGCTTATTGATGCTTTGACTTGGTAAAGAGGCTTCTTTGAGAATCATTTTTGATGGAATAGGTTCATCACTAAACCTTAGATCCTTGAAGAGGGATATTGCAAGGTATTATGACCCCAGTCTAATGCAAGGATGACTTGTGACACGGCCATTGAGATCATTATATCTTAATCACACAACTCAAGTGTGAGTATATATAATCTAGTGAGGATGAGTGATTTAATAAACTCATCATATAAATTTGATGAGATTATATGATTTAATCACTCCAATCTCTAAGTATGGTGAGGTTGAATGATTTAATCACTTTAACCTATAAATT
Organism: Torreya grandis; assembly: GCA_037957365.1. NCBI lineage: Eukaryota > Viridiplantae > Streptophyta > Pinopsida > Cupressales > Taxaceae > Torreya > Torreya grandis. Next base: position 3,928,765 of record JARHVA010000501.1, read on the forward strand.
AAAATAATTATTATTATAGAAAAGGCTTGATAGCAGTACATCCTGGTCTAATTTGTGTGTCTCGATGACTAGTATAATTGATAATTTTTTTAATTTTTGGTGCAATAACATGGCATATGCACCTATAATATGTTTGAGATAAATTATGTGTGTCATAAATTTGGGAAAAAAAATAGTTTCAAATATATTCCAAATCGGTGTAATGTATAGGATTTTAACCCAAGTGTATGTCTAAGTTATGGAATTGAACAAGAGTTTATGCAAGTGTGGAGGTCATGTCTTTGTGACATGCCCCCACTGAAGTCTAGAGATACTAAGGAAGTATATTAGTGTCAAGGTCATGTCTTCATGATATGTCCCCACTAAAAATCTAGAAATATTGAGAAGATGTATAAGTGTGGAGGTCATGTTTTTATGACATGCCCCACTAAAATTTGTAAACTATGAAAATGTGGATTTCATGCTTCTATGACATGCCCCCACTAATATGCCCCCATTTCAAGGTGAGGGAATGATAATATGAAATTTATATTACCTCAAAAAGATAAAGTAGTTATATAATGTGTATGAATCATGTAGTATATAGGGATAACATGTCAAAGTAGATATATCAATTAGGCTCATACTATATGATCACATCAAGTCACAAAATGCATGATATAGATTATGGCAATGTCTAGAGGGTTACAGTACAAGCTCAACAATAAATCAATCACATGCATAAGAGAACTCAATGTAATGCAAGGGAATGGTCCAAGGAAACCTCATACAAGGGGCATATTCAAATGTGACACAATTAAAAGGAAGGACATATTCAAATGTATAATCCACGTAGAATGTCATATTCAAATGTCCATATAACATATAATGGCACAAGGGTAACAAGAAAGGAACATATTCAAATGCTCCACAAGTAAGACAATATAAAGCAATAGAATACACTCAAATAAGTGAAAAATAAATGAAGCATAAGCAACCAAAATAACCATATTATGTGTCCCTGCATACATGTGTTAGAAAAAAGGGTTATGTGTCATAACATATCAAGCATGTTGTGAAATATAAGACCATGAATATAGACATCTGTAAGCATTAGTATATAAGCTTAAACATGATAATGTATAAATGATATGTAACATGTATCAATTATGATTAAAGAAAGCATATGCCCTCAATGTACTATATGTGCAGGTATAGGAGAGGTCCAACATCTGGAAATGCATAGGTCATGTTCCTCGGTATTCTTGTATCACACTCAAAGATGCATGAAACATGTGTCTATAAAAATGAAATGATATGTTATCTAAGAACATAAAATAAACAACATAAATGCCAAGGAGCTAATAAAATTCACCAATGCTGATTATTTTTAAATTTTTCAATTCTTTGAATGTTTTTGTATTTTCTAGAATATTTGAATTTTTATTTTATTTTTAGAATATTTGGTTTTTTTGAATTTTTGGAATATTTCATATGTTCATAATTTTTAGGGATTTTAAATTTTAACTGGAATGAAAAGAGTTGATTCCTTCTATTTAGAAGATAAAGGACTATCTAGTTGTCTGTGTGGCCATTTTTCTTTCCACTATTTTTATGTTTTTCTATTGCCAACATTTTAATGTTTTATGGTAAGTTGGTATCAGCAATTATTACTACAGGCCTATCATTGTATCCATCATATGGGACATAAATTTATTTATCTTTTAATTGGAAAATGAGGCACATGTTTATAGTATTCATCATTACATTCATCTCATATAACTAATATTGACCACAATGATAGGTGAAGTTTGATTCTAGATTCATAACCTAAATGATAGTATAAACAACCTTGGGTCCACATGCTATGGATCGTAGGATGTGGCCCAGAGAGTATGGTATTAGTGGATAGTAACATAAATCATTGATATTATGTCCCAAATATTGGAAGAATGTGGTGCGGAAGATTTTATCCCAATTATGTACATATCAACCTTGAGATGTGGGTAGTAGACCCCATCAGTATTTGTAGTAATAGTTAGATATTCAAAGTGTGAGAATTTATAAATATACTTCATTGCACTTTGTCCTTTTTAAATATCATAAATTAGAGGTCCTTTATGTGATTAAAGTATGATCGTTATACATCCATCTTTATATTTATAATTTGGTTATGTAATGCCTCACATTGATTTGTATCATGGCCAGTGATTCGATGATAGTTACAATATGGGGACCCTTATTTAGGAATAAGTTTGATGCTTGATCTATGTATATTAAGAGGAAGAGATGTCATCTTATGCTCAAGTAACATAGAAAATATTGTATTCGGTATATCTTGTCTTATTGTTATCTTTGAAATTTATTGTGGAGACTTATGTGACGATTCCACGTTATTGACATGATGTAATTATATTTGTCCCTTTTAAGGTTGACTTAATGTTAATCGCCATGAGGGATAGATTGTATAATAAGCATTTACATATTCATCTAATAGTTTTTATTTGACTTTATCTGAATGTGCCTTTGTATCATCTGGTGATGAATTCAACTTGTATGTACCAAAACTTGTAGGTGTGAATGGGTTATGTGAAAGATTTTCAAGTGGATCAAAATTTAATTTTTGCAATTGTTTATCCTTCATAGTATGAGGAAGTTCATCATCAATATCATATTAATCTAAAACTTTGCCATATTTTTTCTTTGTGTTAACCAATAAAGGAAGCTCAAATGTTGGATTTGCTTGTTATTTTATTATTATTGTCTCCTTTGGTAATGGTTATTATTGTAATTGTGTATCCATGTGCACCTCAATAGCTATTGCCTTATAAGCATCTAGAGGTAAAAGAGTTGTTTTAATTGATTATCCCATATCATAAGTTGATATGCTTTCAAGTGGGATGTATTTCTTTGGTGGGATGAGATTTATAACCCTTTCTATGTTGAAATGCAACATTTGACAAAATTTGAAAGGCTAATCATCGACAAACATTATCAATAAGGTCCCATCATCGATGAATTTTTTGCATTGATATAATGTAGATGGGATGACCTCCATTGTGTGTATCCAAGGTCTACCCAAGAGTTAGTTATAATGCAATGATTGAGACATTACTTGTAATGTAGTTAAAAGCATTTTTGGTCCCAATGTCACATCTAATGTGATTTGGCCAAATTGAGGGCTACGTGAATTATCAAATCCTTTGATATGCATGAATGATTTTTTAAGAAAATTGGTGCTAATAACCATGTTGGTTAAGAATTTTTTGCTCTAAATATTTAGACTAGACCAATTATTGACTAACGCCCTTTTGATTCTCTTACTATGCATGCTCACTTGTATGAATAAAGTCAAATTTTGGTTAATAATATCTTTTGATGGTAGATATTTTGGATCAAATGTAATGAGATTTATGTTATTTTTTAGATCATATATAATATTTGTAAATTAATCGATATCACTTAGTACTTATGTTTCATGGAATGCTTCATATAAGATATCCTTATATATGTTAGATTATTTTAAAAGCTCAAGAATTAAAATCTTAGCATGTGTTTTGCTCAATTGGTCAATAAGATCATATCATTTACTTTTAATAGCTAGTTTAAGCTTGGGAGGAACCTATTATATACTAATAGGTGGTGCGATAGGTCATCCACCCTTACATTTTATTTTAGTGACAACTTGGACATAAAATCCAATATAAGTCATGGGTGAATAATGGGAGTAGGATTGTAGTTGTCACTCGAATAAGACCTTTGATATGCATGTTTGATTTTTTAAAAAGATTGGTGCTACTAACCATGGTGGTGAAGAATTTTCCATAAATATTTAGACTAGATCCATTATCGACTAGCACCCTTTTGATTCCCTTACTATTCATGCTCACTTGTATGAATAAAGTCAAATTTTGGTTAATAATATATTTTGATGGTAAATATTTTGGATCAAATGTAATGAGATTTATGTTATTTTTATATCTTACATAATATTTGTAAAGTAATTGATATCACTTAGTACTTATGTTTCACAAAATGCTTCATATAAGATATCCTTTTATATGCTAAATTATTTAAAAAGCTTGAAAATTGAAATCTTAGCATGTGTTTTGCTCAGTTGGTCAATAAGATCATATCATTTACTTTTAATCACTAGTTTAAGCTTGGGAGGAACTTGTTGTATGCTAATAGGTGGTGGAATAGGTCATCCATCCTTACCTTTTATTTTAGTGACAATGTGGACCATAGAATCCAATATAAGTCATGGGTGAATAATGGGAGTAGGATTGTAGTTGTCACTTGAATAATATCTAGAAGGGAAAAAGGGTTGGGAACATGCATGTTGGCATCAGGAAACCAACTCTATATTATGACAAAAAGAGTTATAAAGATAGAATAAAGTTTGATCTTGTTTTAAAGCACTCTCTTTGCATTGATTAATTTTGTTATTTCTTTTGATTATATCACTGACCGATTCAACATAATAAATAATGACTATCATTATATACTAGATAATGAAGTAACTAATGGATGTATATGTATTAAACATGATTTTAAGAAAAGAAATTCTAATCTTTAAATTTTGAAAACTTTGAAATCAGAATTCAAAATTCATGAAAATGGTAAATCAAGAAACCTTAGATCAAACTAGGGTTTTGAGACCAAAGGTTGGGTTCGACGAATGTTTAAGGCTAAATTTTAAATGGTGTGGGGTATAGATAGGGTTAAGATTATAGAATTAGTTCAAACACAAGGGTGATAAACTAATATATAGTAGGCGAATTAATAGAAAACTTGGATAAATGATTTTCTAAATTTATACAACTGTTGTTGCTAAAAATAGTAAAGTATAATTATGGAAAGATATTGAAATAAATAAAAAATTGTGGTACTTAGCTTGTTTACTATGCCTAGGTAGATCTGGACTAGAAGCTGATGTAAAGTATGTAGAATCAGTATGCTAGACCAGTCATCAGATTATGTAAATTAAACTTATGTGATTGTGGACACTACCATCAAATCTTGACACTATCATTGACACTAGTGTTTGAATATGATGAAAGTGTCCAATACAAAATAATGATTAGATGTAGATGTAACCAATTTCATCATTTTGAGTTTTATGTGTTGGAAATATTGTCATTGATGTCAAAGGTCTAGCATTATTGGTGATAAATGCCCCATTGCATTTAATGGTGTTTTTAGTATTTATATCTTAGCTAATGTGTGTTAATATTTATTTAATATTAATGAATATATTTTTAGTTTCATATAAGTCAAAATAGGGCCCATGGAGAAGTCAAAGAGTCACACAATAAAAGACGAAATAAGAATGGGATGCATTTTCTCATGAAGAGTCACCTTGAAGAATTCTAAGAGTCACCATGTGAAGACAAAAGAGGTATGGCATATTTTTCCATGAAGGGACACCTTGAGGAATACAAAAAGTCACCAAGATAAAGACAAAAGAGGAAAGGATGCTTTTGCTTATGAAGTGTTACCATATGACTTTTCAAATGCAAGGATACAAAGGATCATGCAAGTTTGGCACCATTTTCCATGAGGATTGAAGGGTCACAGAGGGTGAAGGCCAAAGGTCATTTGGAAAGCTATAAATAAATGTTTGAGAAGCCATTTGTTATATGAAAAAGAGTGCATGGTTTGTATTTGTTTTCAAAGAGAGAAAAGTAGGAGATATTGTAGAGTTCTATCATTTGTTGAGTAAGTAACATTGAGAGATACTTGTGTTTTATACACAAGAGGGGTTGGTGCTCCTATGGGTTGGTGCTCATTAATTTTGTAAGGGGTTGGTGCTCCTATGGGTTGGTTCTCATAAATAGTTGTTGTGTTGGTGCTCGGCAAAAGGGTTGGTGCTCCTGTAAGTTGGTGCTTATGAACTTTGTTTTTTGAGTTGGTGCTCATTCATATACTTGAGATTTTTCTCTATGGTTTTTCCCACTTTGGGTTTCCATGTAAAAATTTGCTCTCTCTCTCTCTCTCTCTCTCTCTCTCTCTCTCTCTCTCTCTCTCTCTCTCTCTCTCTCTCTCTCTCTCTCTCTCTCTCTCTCTCTCTCTCTCTCATGGTGCAAATTATTATTTTAGTTTTATTACATATCTTGAATGTATGATTGAGTGGTTAAAGAAAAGAAATTAGTTTTGTTGTCCCCCAAAAATATCACTCATTTTTGGGACAACATATGAACTATTTTGGTTCAACAGACTAAAATCCTCTCTCCCCTTTTCAAGAATTGTTCTAAGCATTCAAGTTCTTCTTTTTTCAAAGATTTTCTAGAAATCTACGAACTCTACAGGCTTGAATCTATAGACTCTGTAGGCCAAGTTTTACGGGCTTCACAGGTTGATTTCTATGGACTCTCCAAGAAAGAAACAAGCTCTCAACACTTAGGAAATTTCAAGGTTGGTTCAATGGGTTCAATGGTTCAATAGGTTTAACGGCCATATGGTTCAATGGATTTGGTTCAAGCAGATAAAGGACTAAGCTAAATAAAGGGATTGAATTGATTGAACCATTGAACTATTGAACCAAAGTTGGTTCAATCAGTTGGCTCAATCGGTAGGTTCAAGGGGCTACCCCAAAGCCAAAGGAACAAGTGCCCTTGCAGAGGGTGGTGAACCAAGGCCTAGAACCCTTGCTAAGGGTAGCGAGCAAAAATAGACAAAGTGAATTCCTTCGGGAAAATGAACAAGGCAAGGAATATTTCCTTCGAACAAATTACCCGAAGGAATTCCTTCAGACATTTTGTTTGAAGGAAATAAAGGATAAAGCCCATCAAAATAAAGAAGCTCGAAGGCCATCCGAAGACCGCCTGAATGGCAGCTCCCTTCTGAGAAAGATCAAATGACAAAACTAAAGGAAATATTGAGGAAAGTGATGTGCTCGTAGACGTCAAAGTCACAACAATGAAATAGCTATTGATCCTTGCAGGTTTAAGCACAGACCTGAATGCATTCAAAGGCTTTAAGACCAAGGCCAAAAGGAAGAACTGTTGAGAGGAGCGTAAAGAGCCAGTAAATCTGAAAATGTAACCCTGAGAGCTTAAATTCTAGGAAGAGACAAAGCTGGAAAAGACAAAAGTAAAAAGAGGGAAAAGCTCAAAATATCTACGCAAAAGTAATTTTAGTAGGTGGAATAGTCCACTAAGCAGATATTTTGGCTTGCAAACATTGAAGACGTAGCTTGTTAGTCTCCTTTGGAGTAAAGACAAAATGGACAGCTATGCAGACATTAGAGGGGACAGACCAAAAGATCCAGACCCAAGAAGAGACTATTAGATGAATGGACACACCATAATTAAGGAAATGTGATGTTCCAAGCATGGTCCCTCCAGACAAAACTAAAAATGCATTGAAGGCATTGACTGCAGCATCGGCCATCCCATGGGAGAGAGTGCCAAGCCTTGCTTGGTGCCTATATATTCTAATCTCTTTCATTATTTTAAGGAGATCTTCCCCTTACCAGAAGTGAAACTCTACCTAAATTAAAAGGCGTTACTAAGACTTTGAGCTCAGATTATAATTCATATTTCTTTGATTGAATGAGAAAGCAAGTTACTTGTAGACTTTGTGATGTTATAGCTTGTGTTACTTTAGGAGATTATTCTTATGTCTGTCTTCTGAAAGCATTCTTATTTATTTGATTTAACAAGCAATACTAGTGGAGGTGATAAGGAAGGTGTCCTAAAGCCAACTACTTTCAGACTTTGTGATGTCATAGTTGTCTTCAGTGTGTGTTTTTCTTTTATGTTTCTATGTAAAGAACCTTGGGATGACTTTGTGCCCCCATTATTCCTCATATTTCACTCTTGGGCAGTCAAAGTGGAGACTTTGCGCTACATCTTAGGCTGCTAGTTACTTTGCACCTTTGGTTACTAGTTACTTACTAGAAAGATTCATATTGTTTGTAAGAACAAGCACTTCTGAAAGAAGAGAAGCGCCTTCTATCATTTCACTAGGATTTCTACTATCCAAGAAGGGATCTAGCTCTTGGCTAAATGTTAATTCTGAAAGAAGAGAAGTACCTTCACCAATCACCAAAGATTTCTCCTCTGTTTTTTAGCATCATCTCTGAAAAAAGAGAGATGGATGGTTTATCACACCCCTGTGTCTTACTTTTTGCTTATATATATAATATATAACTCTTGTGTATTTATAGGGAACCTCCCATTGATGAGAGGAGAGATTTTTCCCCATTGTATGTGGTAACCTTACAAATTTGGATGACCAATCTCCCTATGCTGTGGTGATAGGAACTATTTTGCTCACCAGTTAGCTGGTCGAAAAAATATTCACCCAACAGTTTTTGGCGACTCCGCTGGGGACACAGTAATTTTGTGCAATCTAGAACCTCAAGTTTTAGATTAAAACATCACCTGTGTCTTACCCATTATCATTATAACCTTATCCATGCATTCTTCTATGGAAGAATGAACTGCTCCAGTGCTTTCCCATTGTTAATTTTTCCTCCCCAGCCTCGCACAACAGTTTTTGGCGACTCAGTTAGGGATGAACATGCAGTTTGAAGCCTCAAGTTTTATATTCAAGCAGTTCCTTCCCTTATCCATTTTATAGACTCTAGCGACTCTATTTCATTTCTTACCCATTATCCATTTATAGCCTTACCATTTTCCTCCATCTCCATTATTTTATCTGGTCCGCAAAACCAAAGCTGTTGGGAAAGAGTGCACTGTTTGAAGCCTCAAGCCTCAAGCTGAAGTAGGACTCGTTCTTTTCCATTTTTGTTCTACAATTTGGCCACTCCACCCAGATTTGTTATCCCTATTTTTCATAATTAAATCATGGCAGTTCAAGTCCCCTAGGGTAACTCATTTGGCCCACTCAACTTGACTCCACCTCTGCATGAACTTCCACACAGCTCAAGAAAGAACTTTTCTAAATTCTTTGGAGATGGGAGAGTTCACCCTGATGAACACATTTTAGCCTTTAGCATAGCCTCTAGCATAGGAGTGGAATTTGAAGACATGGCAGTCAGGGTTTTTGTGGAGACCCTACAAGGTGCTATTGCAGACTGGTTCTACCATCTGCACGCTGGATCAGTGACTGACTGGGACACACTTAAAGCCAAGTTTGAAGCCAGGTTCAAGCCTGTAGAGGATGTGCCTGCTTTACTGGCCCAGCTCACCCAGATGAAGAAGGAACCTCATGATCCTATGAGGGATTTTATTGCCAAGTTTGACAAGCTGAGGAATAGGAGTCCTGCAATTGCTCAACCAACACCTAAAAACCTAAAATGTTTATGTGTGTCATAAATTTGGAAAAAAAAATAGTTTCAAATATATTCCAAATCAGTGTAATGTATAGGATTTTAACCCAACTGTATGTCTATCTTATGGAATTGAACAAGAGTTTATGCAAGTGTGGAGGTCATGTCTTTGTGACATGCCACCACTGAAGTCTAGAGATACTAAGGAAGTATATTAGTGTGAAGGTCATGTCTTCATGATATGCCCCCACTAAAAATCTAGAAATATTGAGAAGATGTATAAGTGTGGAGGTCATGTTTTTATGACATGCCACACTAAAATTTGTAAACTATGAAAATGTGGATTTCATGCTTCTATGACATGCCCCCACTAATATGCCCCCATTTTAAGGTGAGGGAATGATAATCTGAAATGTATATTACCTCAAAAAGATAAAGTAGTTATATAATATGTGTATGAATCATGTAGTATATAGGGATAACATGTCAAAGTAGATATATCAAATAGGCTCATACTATATGATCACATCAAGTCACAAAATGCATGATATAGATTATGGCAATGTCTAGAGGGTTACAGTACAATCTCAACAAGAAATCAATCACATGCATAAGATAACTCAATGTATTACAAGGGAATGGTCCAAGGAAACCTCATACAAGGGGCATATTCAAATGTCACACAATTAAAAGGAAGGACATATTCAAATGTATAATCCACGTAGATTGTCATATTCAAATGTCCATATAACATACAATGGCACAAGGGTAACGAGAAAGGAACATATTCAAATGTTCCACAAGTAAGACAATTTAAAGCAATGTAATACACTCAAAGAAGTGAAAAATAGATGAAGCATAAGCAACCAACATAACCATATTATACAAGTCCCTACATACATGTGTTAGAAAAAAGTGTTATGTGTCATAGCATATCAAGCATGTTGTGAAATATATGACCATGGATATAAACATGTGTAATCATTAGTATATAAGCTTAAACATGATAATGTATAAATGATCATAAATGATACGTAACATGTATCAATTATGATTAAAGAAAGCATATGCCCTCAATGTACTATATGATGTAGGTATAGGAGGGGTCCAACATCTGGAAATGCATAGGTCATGTGCCTCGGTATTCCTGTATCACACTCAAAGATGCATGAAACATGTGTCTATAAAAATGAAATGATATGTTATCTAAGAACATAAAATAAACAACATAAATGCCAAGGAGCTAATAAAATTCACCAATGCTGATTATTTTTAAATTTTTCAATTCTTTGAATGTTTTTTGTATTTTCTAGAATATTTGAATTTTTATTTTATTTTTGGAATATTTGGTTTTTTTGAATTTTTGGAATATTTCATATGTTCATAATTTTTAGGGATTTTAAAGTTTAACTGGAATGAAAAGAGTTGATTCCTTCTATTTAGAAGATAAAGGACTATCTAGTTGTCCGTGTGGCCATTTTTCTTTCCACTATTTTTATGTTTTTCTATTGCCAACATTTTAATGTTTTATGGTAAGTTGGTATCAGCAATTATTACTATAGGCCTATCATCGTATCCATCATATGGGACATAAATTTATTTATCTTTGAATTGGAAAATGAGGCACATGTTTATAGTATTCATCATTACATTCATCTCATATAACTAATATTGACCAAGATGATAGGTGAAGTTTGGTTTTAGATTCATAACCTAAATGATAGTATAAACAACCTTGGGTCCACATGCTATGGATCGTAGGATGTGGCCCAGAGAGTATGGTATTAGTGGATAGTAACATAAATCATTGATATTATGTCCCAAATATTGGAAGAATGTGGTGCAGAAGATTTTATCCAAATTATGTACATATCAACCTTGAGATGTGGATAGTAGACCCCATCAGTATTTGTAGTAATAGTTAGATATTCAAAGTGTGAGAATTTATAAATATGCTTCATTACACTTTGTCCTTTTTAAATATCATAAATCAAAGGTCCTTTATGTGATTAAAGTATGATCATTATACGTCCATCTTTATATTTATAATTTGGTTCTGTAATGCCTCACATTGATTTGTATCATGGCCAGTGATTCGATGATAGTTACAATATGGGGAGCCCTGTTTAGGAATTAGTTTGATGCTTGATCTATGTATATTAAGAGGAAGAGATGTCATCTTATGCTCAAGTAACATAGAAAATATTGTATTCGGTATATCTTGTCTTATTGTTATCTTTGAAATTTATTGTGGAGATTTATGTGACGATTCCACGTTATTGACATGATGTAGTTATATTTGTCCCTTTTAAGGTTGATTTAATGTTTATCTCCATAAGGGATGGATTGAATAATAAGCATTTACATATTCATCTAATAGTTTTTCTTTGACCTTATCTGAATGTGCCTTTGTATCATCTGTGATGAATTCAACTTGTATGTACCAAAACTTGTAGGTGTGAATGGGTTATGTGAAAGATTTTCAAGTGGATCAAAATTTAATTTTTGCAATTGTTTATCCTTCATAGTATGAGGAATTTCATCATCAATATCATATTAATCTAAAACTTTGCCATATTTTTGCTTTGTGTTAACCAATAAAGGAAGCTCAAATGTTGGATTTTCTTGTTATTTTATTATTATTGTCTCCTTTGGTAATGGTTATTATTGTAAGTGTGTATCCATGTGCACCTCAATAGCTATTGCCTTATAAGCATCTAGAGGTAAAAGAGTTGTTTTAATTGATTATCCCATATCATAAGTTGATATGCTTTCAAGTGGGATGTATTTCTTTGGTGGGATGAGATTTATAACCCTTTCTATGTTGAAATGCAACATTTGACAAAATTTGAAAGGCTAATCATCGACAAACATTATCAATAAGGTCACATCATCGATGAATTTTTTGCATATATATAATGTAGATGGGATGACCTCCATTGTGTGTATCCAAGGTCTACCCAAGAGTTAGTTATAATGCAATGATTGAGACATTACTTGTAATGTAGTTAAAAGCATTTTTGGTCCCAATGTCACATCTAATGTGATTTGGCCAAATTGAGGGCTACGTGAATTATCAAATTCTTTGATATGCATGTTTGATTTTTTAAGAAAATTGGTGCTAATAACCATGTTGGTTAAGAATTTTTTGCTCTAAATATTTAGACTAGACCAATTATTGACTAACGCCCCTTTGATTCCCTTACTATGCATGCTCACTTGTATGAATAAAGTCAAATTTTGGTTAATAATATCTTTTGATGGTAGATATTTTGGATCAAATGTAATGAGATTTATGTTATTTTTTAGATCATATATAATATTTGTAAATTAATCGATATCACTTAGTACTTATGTTTCATGGAATGCTTCATATAAGATATCCTTATATATGCTAGATTATTTTAAAAGCTCAAGAATTAAAATCTTAGCATGTGTTTTGCTCAATTGGTCAATAAGATCATATCATTTACTTTTAATCGCTAGTTTAAGCTTGGGAGGAACCTATTGTATACTAATAGGTGGTGTGATAGGTCATCCACCCTTACATTTTATTTTAGTGACAACTTGGACATAAAATCCAATATAAGTCATGGGTGAATAATGGGAGTAGGATTGTAGTTGTCACTCGAATAAGACCTTTGATATGCATGTTTGATTTTTTAAAAATATTGGTGCTACTAACCATGGTGGTGAAGAATTTTCCATAAATATTTAGACTAGATCCATTATCGACTAGCACCCTTTTGATTTCCTTACTATGCATGCTCACTTGTATGAATAAAGTCAAATTTTGGTTAATAATATCTTTTGATGGTAAATATTTTGGATCAAATGTAATGAGATTTATGTTAGTTTTGATATCTTACATAATATTTGTAAAGTAATTGATATCACTTAGTACTTATGTTTCACAAAATGCTTCATATAAGATATCCTTTTATATGCTAAATTATTTAAAAAGCTTGAAAATTGAAATCTTAGCATGTGTTTTGCTCAGTTGGTCAATAAGATCATATCATTTACTTTTAATCACTAGTTTAAGCTTGGGAGGATCATGTTGTATGCTAATAGGTGGTGGAATAGGTCATCCATCCTTACCTTTTATTTTAGTGACAATGTGGACCATAGAATCCAATATAAGTCATGGGTGAATAATGGGAGTAGGATTGTAGTTGTCACTTGAATAATATCTAGAAGGGAAAAAGGGTTGGGAACATGCATGTTGGCATCAGGAAACAAACTCTATATTATGACAAAAAGAGTTATAAAGATAGATTAAAGTTTGATCTTTTTTTAAAACACTCTCTTTGCATTGATTAATTTTGTTATTTCTTTTGATTATATCACTAACTGATTCAACATAATAAATAATGACTATCATTATATACTGGATAATGAAGTAACTAATGGATGTATATGTATTAAACATGATTTTAAGAAAAGAAATTCTAATCTTTAAATTTCAAAAACTTTGAAATCAGAATTCAAAATTCATGAAAATGGTAAATCAAGAAACCTTAGATCAAACTAGGGTTTTGAGACCAAAGGTTGGGTTCAACGAATGTTTAAGGCTAAATTTTAAATGGTGTGGGGTATAGATAGGGTTAAGATTATAGAACTAGTTCAAGCACAAGGGTGATAAACTAATATATAGTAGGCGAATTAATATGAAAACTTGGATAAATGATTTTCTAAATTTATACAACTATTGTTGCTAAAAATAGTAAAGTATAATTATGGAAAGATATTGAAATAAATAAAAAATTGTGGTACTTAGCTTGTTTACTATGCCTAGGTAGATCTGGACTTGAAACTGATGTAAAGTATGTAGAATCAGTATGCTAGACCAGTCATGAGATTATGTAAATTGAACTTATGTGATTGTGGACACTACCATCAAATCTTGACACTATCGTTGACACTGGTGTTTGAATATGATGAAAGTGTCCAATACAAAATAATGATTAGATGTAGATGTAACCAATTTCATCATTTTGAGTTTTATGTGTTGGAAATATTGTCATTGATGTCAAAGGTCTAGCATTATTGGTGATAAATGCCCCATTGCATTTAATGGTGTTTTTAGTATTTATATCTTAGCTAATGTGTGTTAATATTTATTTAATATTAATGAATATATTTTTGGTTTCATATAAGTCAAAATAGGGCCCATGGAGAAGTCAAAGAGTCACACGGTAAAAGACGAAAGAAGAATGGGATGCATTTTCTCATGAAGAGTCGCCTTGAAGAATTCTAAGAGTCACCATGTAAAGACAAAAGAGGTATGGCATATTTTTCCGTGAAGGGACACCTTGAGGAATACAAAAAGTCACCAAGATAAAGACAAAAGAGGAAAGGATGCTTTTGCTTATGAAGGGTTACCATATGACTTTTCAAATGCAAGGATACAAAGGATCATGCAAGTTTGGCACCATTTTCCATGAGGATTGAAGGGTCACAAAGGGTGAAGGCCAAAGGTCATTTGGAAAGCTATAAATAAATGTTTGAGAAGCCATTTTTTATATGAAAAAGAGTGCATGGTTTGTATTTGTTTTCAAAGAGAGAAAAGCAAGAGATATTGTAGAGTTCTATCATTTGTTGAGTAAGTAACATTGAGAGATAGTTGTGTTTTATACACAAGAGGGGTTGGCGCTCCTGTGGGTTGGTGCTCATGAATTTTGTAAGGGGTTGGTGCTCCTATGGGTTGATTCTCACAAATAGTTGTGTTGGTGCTGGGCAAAAGGGTTGGTGCTCCTGTAAGTTGGTGCTTATGAACTTTGGTTTTTGAGTTGGTGCTCATTCATATACTTGAGATTGTTCTCCATGGTTTTTTTCACTTTGGGTTTCCATGTAAAAATCTGCTCTCTCTCTCTCTCTCTCTCTCTCTCTCTCTCTCTCTCTCTCTCTCTCTCTCTCTCTCTCTCTCTCTCTCACACACACACACACACACACACACACACACGCACACACACACACACACATGGTGCAAATTATTATTTTAGTTTTATTGCATATCTTGAATGTATGATTGAGTGGTTAGAGAAAAGAAATTAGTTTTGTTGTCCCCCAAAAATATCACTCATTTTTGGGACAACATATGAACTATTTTGGTTCAACAGACCAAAATCCTCTCTCCCCTTTTCAAGAATTGTTCTGAGCATTCAAGTTCTTCATTTTTCAAAGCTTTTCTAGAAATCTATGGACTTTACAGGCTTGAATCTACAGACTCTATAGGCCAAGCTTTATGGGCTTCTCAGGTTGATTTCTATGAACTCTGTAGGAAAGAAACAAGCTCTCAACACTTAAGCAATTTCAAGGTTGGTTTAACAGGTTCAATGGTTCAACAGGTTCAACGGCCATATAGTTCAACGTGTTTGGTTCAAGTGGATAAAGGACTTAGCCAAATAAAGGGATTGAACTGATTGAACCATTAAACTATTGAACCAAAGTTGGTTCAATCAATAGGTTCAAGGGGCTGCCCCAAAGCCAAAGGAATAAGTGCCCTTACAGAGGGCAGTGAACCAAGGCCAAGAACCCTTGCGGAGGGTAGCGAGCAAAAATAGACAAAGTGAATTCCTTCAGGAGAATGATCAAGGCAAGAAAGATTTGCGTTGGATAAATTGCTTGAAGGAATTCCTTCAGACATTTTGTCTGAAGGAAATAAAGGATAAATCGCGTCAAAAGAAAGAAGCTCGACGGCCATTCGAAGACCGCCTGAAGGGCAGCTCCCTTTCGAGCAAGATCAAATGACAAATCCGAAGGAATTGCCAAGGAAAGTGACGTGCCCACAGACGTCCAAGTCACAATAATGAAATAGCTATTGATCCTTGCAAGTTTAAACATGAACCCGAATGCATTCAAAGGCTTTAAGGCCAAGGCCAAAAGGAATAACTGATGAGAGGAGCGTAAAGAGCCAGTAAATCTGAGAACATAGCTTTGAGAGCTTAAATTCCAGGAAGAGACAAAGCTAGAAAAGACAAAAGCAAAAAGAGGGAAAAGCTTGAAATATCTATGCAAAAGTAATTTTAGTAGGTGGAACAGTCCACTAAGCAAATATTTTGGCTTGCAAACATTGAAGGCGCAGCCTGTTAGTCTCCTTTGGAGTAAAGACAAAATGGACAGTTGTGCAAATGTCAAAGGGGATAGACCAAAAGATCCAGACCTAGGAAGAGACATATTAGATGAATGGACACGCCATAATTAAGGCAATGCGATGTTCCAAGCATGGTCCCTTTAGACAGAATTGAAAATGCATTGAAGGCGTTGACTGCAGCATGGGCCATCCCATGGGAGAGAGTGCCAAGCCTTGCTTGGTGCCTATATATTGTAATCTCTTTTATTATTTTAAGTAGATCTTCCCCTTACCAAAAGCAAAACTCTGCCTGAATTGAAAGGCATTACTGAGACTTTAAGCTCAGATTGTAATTCATATTTTTTTGATTAAATGAGAAAGCAAGTTACTTGCAGACTTTGTAATAGCTTGTGCTACTTTAGGAGATTGTTCTTATGTCTCTCTTCTGAAAGCATTCTTATTTATTTGATTTAACAAGCAAGACTAGTGGAGGTGATAAGGAACGTGTCTTGAAGCCAACTACTTTCAGACTTTGTGCTGTCATAGTTGTCTTCAGTGTGTGTTTTTCTTTTATGTTTCTATGTAAAGAACCTTAGAACGACTTTGTGCCCCCATTATTCTTCATATTTCACTCTTGGGCAGTCAAGGTGGAGACTTTGTGCTACATCTCAGGCTGTTGGTTACTCTGCACCTTTGGTTACCAGTTACCAAAAAGATTCCTATTGTTTGTAAGAACAAGCACTTCTGAAAGAAGAGAAGCATCTTCTGTCATTTCACCAAGATTTCTACTATCTAGAAAGGGATCTAGCTCTTGGTTGAATGTTACTTCTGAAAGAAGAGAAGTACCTTCACCAATCACCCAAGATTTCTCCTCTATTTGTTAGCATCATCTCTAAAAAAAGAGAGATGGATGGTTTATCACACCCCTATGTCTTACTTTCTGCTTATATATATAGTATATAACTCTTACGTATTTATAGGGAACCTCCTCTTGATGAGAGGAGAGATTTGTCCCCATTGTATGTGGTAAACCTACAAATTTGAATGACCAATCTCCCTATGTTGTGGTGATAGGAACTATTTTTCTGACCAGTTATCTAATCGACAAAATATTCACCTAATAATTTTTGGCAACTCCGCTGGGGACACAGTAATTTTGTGTAATCTAAAACCTCAAGTTTTAGATTGAAACATCACCTATGTCTTACCCATTATCATTATAACCTTATCCATGCATTCTGTTGTGGAAGAACGAACTGCTCCAGTGCTTTCCCATTATTAATTTTTCCTCCCTAGCCTCGTGCAACAGTTTTTGGTGACTCCATTGGGGATGAACATGCAGTCTGAAGCCTCAAGTTTTATATTAAAGTAGTTCCTTCCCTTATCCATTGTACAAACTCTGGTTACTCCATTTCTTTTGTTACCCATTATCCATTTATAGCCTTACCATTTTCTTCCATCTCCATTATTTTATCTGGTCTGCAAAACCAGAGCTGCTGAAAAAGAGTGCACAGTTTGAAGCCTCAAGCCTCAAGCTAAAGTAGGGCCAATTCTTTTTCATTTTTGTTCTACAATCTAGTCACTCCACCCAGATTTGTTATCCCTATTTTCCATAATTAAATTATGGTAGTTCAAGGCCCCTAGGGTAACTCATTTGGCCCACTCAACTTGACTCCACCTCTGCATGAACTTTCACACAGCTCAAGAAAGAACTTCCCCAAATTCTTTAGAGATAGGAGAGTTCACCTTGATGAACACATTGTAGCCTTTAGCATAGCCTCTAGTGTGATAGGGGTGGAATTTGAAGACGTGGCAGTCAGGTTTTTTTGTGGAGACCTTACAAGGTGTTGTTATAGACTGGTTCTACCATCTGCAAGTTAGATCAGTGACTAACTAAGACACACTTAAAGCCAAGTTTGAAGCTAGGTTCAAGCCTACAGAGGATGTGCATGCTTTGCTGGCACAACTCACTCAGATGAAGAAGGAACCTCATGATCCTATGAGGGATTTTATTGCCAAGTTTGACAAGCTAAGGAATAGGATTCCTGCAATTGCTCAACCAACACCTAAAAACCTCAAATGCTTCTTCATCAACTCACAGCTACCTGAAGTGAGTTTTCTATTAAGATGAGCTGGCCATATAGACCTTACTGCTTCTCAGGACTTGGCTACTGAGGTAGAAGATGACCTTATCTTGGCAGAAAAGATAAGGAGAGACTCGAACAGAGGTAAATCCTCTTCATATTCTGAGTATCCATCTATAGGCACCACGAATCAGATGGTGCAAAAGCTGGCAAATGAATTGCTAGCCTTAAAAAGGCAAATGGCTCAAAGTATGTCTACTCCTCCTAATTGAGATATGCCAAGGAGGGCATTTCAAAATCGGCCATATCAAGGCAATGCTGCCAGGAATCAAGGGCAGCCAAATCATCTTCTTCCCCCACAGAAGAACCTTGCCCTTAAAGCACCTCCAACCAACTCAGTATTTGGATATATAGAAATAGAATGTGCTTTCTCTTTCCAACCTGAGTTTGAGCAAGAAAATGACATTGATCTCTTCACGAAGGATCAAGAAGAATCAGCTAGCAACTCCCACATTAGTTTTTTGAATTACCAGGATGAACCCAGAAGTGAAAGTGAAGCAATCAAAGGATCATACACAGTATTCACCCAGTCTGAGAATTACTCAACCCAATAATCTGACAAAGAGAAGATAGAGGAGCGACCTCAACCAGCAATCTCAATTACCGAGTAGAGAACCGCTCTACCTTTCCACCCAAAAGACCTGGTGATTGCCAAAAAAGTAAGTACCCCAAACATTTTTGCACCTTCAACTTCAAATTCACAGGCCAGTCCTCCCCCTCCCAAAAACCAAAAAGATGAACTCCCATCCTTTCTTCCCAGTCTATTTCAGTCATCTGACATAATTGATCGTGTTAAGAAATCCAAAATTCAAATGACTAAATTTGAATTCCTATAAGCCAATCCTGAGTAATTGGAAATTGGTGGAGAACTAAGTATGGACCTGTCTGAGGAAAAATTTGTGGTCACTCAAATGTCGGCCCCTACGGCTCAAATTCTATTTGAGCCATCAAGTAAGGGTAATTACTTCTTGACCATAGAGGATGCTCATGTCTCAGTTGATGAAAGCCCTATAGCTGGCAATCTAGGATTTGATCCAAATAAGACATCAGAAGAATTGGTAGGGCACAGTATAAATCAAGAAGGATCTTCCATCTCCAATGAAGAGAAATCTGATAGAAGATCAGCTTTTGATGATGCTTGGATCCTGGAATCTGATGGAAGCAATTCTTCCACTAATGTTGGAGTTGGGACTGTGTTGATATCTCCTTAAGGAGATATTTTTCCTTCATGTAAGTTGTAGTTTAGCAACACCAACAACATAGCTAGATGCAAATCTCTGTTGCTCAAATTGAAGACTGCTCAAGATGAAGATATCAAACTCTTTCACACCAAAGGAGATGCTAAGCTAATGGTTTGTCAGGAGTTCGAGGTTGATAATCAAAGCATGTGTTGGACTGAACTAGTAGAACAGCAAGCTATGGTGGTAGACCATACTATTGTACTCCAAAGTTAGCAAAAGGAACTCTTCACCAAGAGAGCAAGGAGTTTTGATTTTTAGTTTGAAGACCACGTCCTGCCATGGGGCAAGAAGAAGAAAGAGCCAAGAGGAAGATGCAAAAAATTGGTTTTCTATTGGAGAGTTCCATTCTCCTGTCACCATTTTTGGGGATAAAATGGTTTCCTACTAGTTTATCAGGATGGCACACCATTTTCACTGTCTCATAATGGGTGGAATCTGTAGCACTTTAAATCTTGAGGCATTAGATAAGATCATCTGTACATATGTATATATGTATAGTCTTTAGTTCTATTTTGTGCTTTTCATTTTCATTTTTTAGAGCCTTTCTTTTTGGGTAGCATGACTCCATAGCCCAATGGCATACTTTAAAGCACTAGAGATTTTGGTTTCTACTTCCCTCAGCTATTCCAAGTTTTCAACTGAAGGAAGTTCCCAAACTAGAGCCAGTTGTTGTCTCCCAAAAATATCACTCATTTTTGGGACAACATATGAACTATTTTGGTTCAACATACCAAAATCCTCTCTTCCCTTTTCAAGAATTTTTCTGAGCATTCAAGTTCTTCATTTTTCAAAGCTTTTATAGAAATCTACGGACTTTGTAGGCTTGAATCTATAGACTCTATAGGAAGAAATCTATGAACTCTACAGGCCAAGTTCTATGGGCTTCACAAGTTGATTTTTACAGACTCTGCAGGAAAGAAACAAGCTCTCAACACTTAGGTGATTTCAAGGTTGGTTCAATGGGTTCAATGGTTCAACAGGTTCAATAGCCATATGGTTCAACGCATTTGGTTCAAGTGGACAAAGGACTTATCCAAATAAAGGGATTGAACTGATTGAACCATTAAACCGTTGAACCAAATTTGGTTCAATCGGTAGGTTCAAGGGGCTGCCCCAAAGCCAAAGGAATAAGTGCCCTTACGGAGGGTGGTGAACCAAGGCCTAGAACCCTTGTGGAGGGCAATGAGCAAAAATAGACAAAGTGAATTCCTTCAAGAAAATGAACAAGGCAAGGAAGATTTCTGTTGGACAAATTGCCCAGAGAAATTCCTTCAGACATTTTGTCCGATGGAAATAAAGGATAAATCATGTTGGAAGAAAGAAGCTCAAAGGCCATCCAAAGACTACCTAAAGGGCAAGTCCCTTCTGGGAAAGATCAAATGACAAAGCTGAAGGAATTGCCAAGGAAACTGACATGCCCGCAGACGTCAAAGTCACAACAATGAAATAGTTGTTGATCCTTGCAAGTTTAAGTGCAGACCTAAATGCATTCAAAGGCTTTAAGGCCAAGGCCAAAAAGAAGAACTGTTGAGAGGAGCATAAAGAGCTAGTAAAGCTAGGAACGTAGCCTTGAGAGCTTAAATTCTAAGAAGAGACAAAGCTAGAAAAAAAACAAAAAGAGGGAAAAGCCCAAAATATCTGTGTAGAAGTAATTTCAGTAGGTGGAATAGTCCACTAAGCAGATATTTTGGCTTGCAAACATTGAAGGCACAGCCTGTTAGTCTCCTTTGGAGTAAAGACAAAATGAATAGCTGTACAGATGTCAGAGGGGATAGACCAGAAGATCTAGACCCAAGAAGAGACATATTAGATGAATGGACATGCCATAATTAAAGCAATGCACTGTTTCAAGCATGGTCCCTCCAAACATAATTGAAAATGCATTGAAGGCATTGACTGCAGCATGGGCCATCCCATGGGAGAGAGTGCCAAGCCTTTCTTGGTGCCTATTTATTGTAATTTCTTTTATTGTTTTAAGGAGATTTTCTCCTTACAAAAGTGAAATTCTGCCCGAAATGAAAGGCATTATTGAGACTTTGAGCTCAAATTGTAATTCATATTTCTTTGATTGAATGAGAAAGCAAGTTATTTGCAGACTTTATGCTGTTATAGCTTGTGCTACTTTAGGAGATTGTTCTTATGTTTGTCTTCTAAAAGCATTCTTATTTATTTGATTTAACAAGCAGGACTAATGGAGGTGATAAGGAAGGTGTCTTGAAGCCAACTACTTTTAGACTTTGTGCTGTCATAGTTGTCTTTAGTGTGTGTTTTTCTTTTATGTTTCTATGTAAAAAACCTTGGGATGACTTTGTGCCCCCATTATTATTCGTATTTCACTCTTGGGCAGTCGAGGTGGAGACTTTGCACTACATTTTAGGCTACTGGTTACTCTGCGCCTTTGGTTACCAGTTACTTACCAGAAAGATTCATGTTGTTTGCAAGAATAAGCACTTTTGAAAGAAGAGAAGCACCTTCTATAATTTCACCAAGATTTCTACTATCCCTAAAGGGATCTATCTCTTGGTTTAATGTTACTTCTGAAAGAAGAGAAGTACCTTCACCAATCACCCAAGATTTTTCCTCTGTTTGTTAGCATCATCTCTAAAAAAAGAAAGATAAATGATTTATCCCACCCCTGTGTCTTACTTTCTTCTTATATATATAGTATATAGCTCCTACATATTTATAGGGAACCTCCCCTTGATGAGAGGAGAAATTTGTCCCCATTGGATGTGGTAAACCTACAACTTTGGATGACCAATCTCCCTATGTTGTGGTGATAGGAACTATTTTTCTCACCGTTTAGCTGGTCGACAAAATATTCACCCAACAAGTTTAAATATAAGATATATAATATATTGATTCACCTCCATCCTCTCAATATATTTCATAATTAATAATTGGTATCAGAGCAGGGTCCTTTTGAAAAAAATTTACAGCTTGAAAGAAGATCAGGAAAGCACAATGGTTGGATCACATGAAGGATTTTTTACAAATCAGGCACCTTTGTTTGATGGAATAATTTATGTTTTTTGGAGAATAAGGATGAAGACTTATTTGATGGCCCTTAGATTCAACATATGGCAAGAAGTGGTGGAAGAATATGAAGAGCCACATACACTTGTAACTACTTTGGAAGAAAAAAAGGCAAGTGAAAATAATGTTAAAGCTTTTAATGATATTTTATGTGGTTTATGTGAATTAGAATTTGTTAAAGTTATGCAATGTAAGTCTACTCAAGAAACTTGGGTAAAACTTGAGAATATTTACAAAGGTGATGGAAAGGTTCAGCAAGCTAAGCATCAAACTTTCAAAAGATAGCTTGAGAGTTTGAAGATGGAAGAAGAAGAAGAAAATATAGTAAGTTATCTCTTGTTGGTTGATCAAATAGTCAATTAGATTCAAGGTCTTGGAGAAAATTTAGAAGAGTCAACTATGGTTCAAAAGGTTTTGAGATCTCTACCATTGAGATATGATGCGAAAGTTTTAGCAATTGAAGAGATCAAGAATTTAGCCAAGCTAAAGATGGATGAGTTTCATAGTATTCTTATGACATATGAGATGCAAACTGAATAAGATAAACCCTCAAAGAGAAGTAGATTTCAAGACATCAAAGAAAGAGAAGGCTAAGATTCAAGAATCAAGTGATAGTTCCAGCGATGATGAAGATGACAACGGAGCTCTTTTCATTCATAAGCTAAAAAAGGTTACAGGTAAATATCAAGAAAAATTACCTTTTAAATGTTTTAATAATGGAAAGATTGGATATTTTATAGCTAAATACCCAAATAAGGATAATGATGATAATGAAGAAGGAAAGTCTACATACAAAAAGAATTTCAAAGGCAAATCCAAGAAGGGATTTGAGAAGAAGAGTTTGTATTCTAAAGATCCTAGCTCAGTCAAAAATAGTGGAGTCAATGACTCAGAAGAAGAAGAGATTCTACTTCTGGCCAAACATTAAGATGCCTCTGCAAGTAAAAGTATAGATGATTAAGAAGAAGAATAGGGTGAAGTGAAAGTGAATCATAAAGGAGAACTCATTTGTGCCTTAGAAGAGTTAAAAGCTCCTGAAAAGAAGAATCGAAGATTAAAGCTCCAGATCGAAAAAAATGTAAAGGATTCAAAGGAAATAATTGAAGATCTACAAGCACACTTTGAAGAAGCCAAGAAGAATGAATAAGATCTAACGGCATAGTTAAAAATAGTAAGTAAAGAATGTGAAAGGTATGTTACTGAAATTGCTTCTTTAAAAGCAGATCTTGATAAAACAAATAAAGCAATCAATGATAGAGTAGCTAATGATTCAAAATTTGAGAATATCACTAATATGTTGAGTAAGATATTAAAAAATCAAAGATCAATGTCAGATAAAATAGGTATTGGATTTGAAAATGAGAAAGAGGATTACACTACTTTCACAGAAAAAGAAAAAGGAAAGAGCTATGTTGAAACTTTTACAACAAAGAAATAAAAAGGAAAGAAGTTAAGAATATAGAGGACATCTCAAACAAAGAAGGCTGGAGGGAACAGAGCTACAAAAGGCAATTAGGTCAAAGATACACAAATAGGTCCTATTTTTATGGTTAATATTTTTATTTTAATGGATATAGTCATAAAAAATTAGAATATCAAAAAAGAGCTAACAGTTTTAGAAATAAGGAGAAGGAAAGTCATGCAGAATCAAGTAGAAGCCACAACTCTTTTGCTCCTTTATCAGGCTTTCATGAAGATGACATAATATATTATAAGTGAAAAAACTTTAGACACATAGCCTGGTACTATAGAAGTGTGTTCAAGTCAGTCAAGAAGGACCAGAGTTTCAAGGCTCTATTCATTAAGAAGAAAATTCAGGCAGGTTCTTGGCAAAAGAAACAACCTAAAAAATCTATGTTGGTGCAGAAAAACATTACATGCAAGAAATGAAGAAAATCCATGGTTCATCTAAAGTGGATGTTCAAGGCACATGATAGGAGATAAGAGCAAGTTCATAACCTTGAAGAATATCAATGGTGGCACAGTGAAATTTGGAGACAATACTACTGCCAGAATTATTAGAAAAGGTACACTAAGTTTGGATAATGGTAGAACTAAAACTGAAAATGTTTTATATGTAGAAGGTCTTAAGCAAAATATTTTGAGTGTAAGTAAAATGTGTGATCAAGGGTACATACTAAAGTTTTATGCAAAAAGTTGTGAAATTAGAAAAAAAAATTAGATGTATTGGTTGCAGATGCTCAGAGAACAGGGAATAACTTGTATATGCTATCAGACATCAAAGGTTAAAGATGTTGTTTGAGTCAGATTAAATAAATTTGGCTATGGAACAAGAGAATTGGGTACATATATTTTTAATCTTGTCAACATTAGAAAAAATCAAGTAGTCAAAAAACTTCTAAAGATTACCAAGCCATCTGACATGTTTTGTGAACCTTGTCAGCATGGGAAGCAGGCTAGAAGACGGTTCAAAACAAAAGAGTACTTGACCACTCAGATGCTAGAGCTTGTTTTACATTGACCTATGTGGATATATGAGGACTTAAATTACTCAAGGTGAGAAATATTTCATATTACTTATTGATGATTTTTCACGTATGACTTGGGTAATATTTTTAAAGAAAAAATCAGAAGCTTTTAGACATTTTAAAGCATTAGTTGAGAATGAAACCAGTTTGAAGATTAAGTGTCTAAGATTAGATCGAGGAGGAAAATTCACATCAGATCAATTTATTGACTTTTGTAAAGATCATGGAATAAAGAGACATTATTCAGTAGCTAGAACTCCACATCAAAATGGAGTATTTGAACAGAAAAATAAAATAGTTCAAGAGATGGTGAGGACAATGCTAAATAAATCCAAGATAGTAGATAAATATTGGAGAGTGGTAGATTTTATAGTAGTGCATATTTAGAATAGAGCATTATTGATAATCAATAGTGACAAGACTCCTTATGAGCTATGAAAAGACAAACCAACAACAATTGATTATTTCAAAGTTTTTGGTAGCAAATGCTTCATAAAAAAAACTGATGAAAAACTTGGAAAGTTTGAATCCAAAGTAGATGAAGGTATATTTCTTGGTTATTATTGAAAAAGTAAAGCTTATAAATGTTATCACAAAAGAACCAAGAAATTTTTGAAAGTACAAGTGTTAGGATAGAAGAAGATGGAACACAAAGAATCAATGATCCAGTAGATATTCTTGAAATCATTGAAGAAGAAGGTTTTTAAGAATCAGATCAAGATGAGGAAAAGGAGAAAAAGAGAACCAAAACTCCATCCAAATATGTTCAGAGAAATCATAATGAAAGTGACATCATCGGGGACATAAATGAAGGAATTCACACCAGAAGAATGATGGTAAGTGAATCTGAGCAAGTTAATTTCTCTTTGTTATCCAAAATTTAGCCTAGAACTTTTTTAGAAGCTAGACATGATAAGCATTGGGTTAAGGCTATGGATGAAGAATTAAATCAAATAGAAAAGAATGATACTTGGAAATTAGTGCCTAGACCAAAAGACCACAATGTGATACAAACAAAATGGATTTATAGAAATAAGTTGAATGAAAATGGAGAAGTGACCAAAAATAAAGTAAGATTAGTATGTAAAAGATATGCTTAGATTGAGGGAATAGATTTTGAAGAAACTTTTGCACCAGTGGCAAGGTTAGAGGCTATTAAAATATTTCTAACATATGTAGTGTTTAAAAATTTCAAAGTGTTTTAGATATATGTCAAATTTACCTTTTTGAATGGAAATCTTGAAGAAGAGGTCTACATTGAGTAGCATGAGGGATTTATTCTTTCAAATATTAGTAACCATGTATGCAGATTGAAGAAAGCATTATATAGATTGAAACAAGCTCCCAGAGCTTGGTATGCAAGACTTGATAAGTACCTGCAAGATCAAGGTTTCAAGAGAAGATTTGTTGATAGTAATCTCTACATCAAAACAGAAGGTGAGCATCAATTAATTATTGTGGTATATGTTGATGATATCATTTTTAGAGGAAATATTGAAAAGATGACAATAATTTTTTGATAGAATGTAAAAAAGAATTTAAGATTTCTATGCTTGGAGAATTGTCATTTTT
Organism: Torreya grandis; assembly: GCA_037957365.1. Lineage (NCBI taxonomy): Eukaryota > Viridiplantae > Streptophyta > Pinopsida > Cupressales > Taxaceae > Torreya > Torreya grandis. The sequence continues at coordinate 3,955,542 of JARHVA010000501.1, forward strand.
CTTAGGATTGAAAATATTTTAGTCAAATAAAGGAATTTTCATATCTCAAAGTAAATATGCCAAGAAAACGTTGAAAAAAATTAGTTTTGAGGATTGTGCAAAAATTGGCACACCAATGTGTACAAGAAATAAGGTGAGCAAGGATGAAGATTTACCTATTACAGATCAATCTTTATATAGAACTATGATTGGTAGTCTTTTATATTTGACAGCATCGAGGTTAGACATCATGCATGCAATAGGTATGGTTGCAAGATATCAGTCATCTCCAAAAGATATTAATGTTTAGTTGGTGAAAAGAATATTCAGATATATCAAGGGGACATTAGATTATGGATTATGGTATTCCACAGGTAGAGATTTCACTTTGGTTGCTTATACAGATTCAGATTGGGCAGGGTGCTTAGATGACAGAAAGAGTACAAGTGGAGGAGCTTTCTTCCTTGGTGATAGCTTAGTATCATGGTTAAGTAAGAAGCAAAATTCAGTATCACTTTCTATAAGTGAAGTAGAATATATTGAAGTAGTATTGTGTTGTACTCAAGTGCTTTAGATGAAGTAAACTTTAGAAGATATCAAGTTAAAGTATGATGAACCCATTTTTATTTTTTGTGATAACACAAGTGCTATAAATATTTTGAAGAATCTAGTGATGCATTCAAGAACAAAACATATTCCCATTAGATATCACTTCTTGAGAGAGCAAGTTGTAGATCAACAATTTAAGATGGAATATATCAGTACTACAGAGTAGATTGTAGATATTTTCACAAAGGCACTACTAAAAGACACATTTGTGTATCTACGAGAGAAGTTGTGAGTAATTTCTTCTACTTCCTACCATTGAGATTCAACATCAGTTGAAGGAGAGCTAAATATTAGCTCTAGGTAGGCCCTTTTCCATTGATGTCAAAGGGGGAGAACAATAGGTAAAAGTATAGGTGCAAAAATAAGTATAGGGAATAGATACAGGTTACTACAGTAAGGGGGAGTTACTGTATGTTTTTCAGATGGTAGTATGTGTAGGTTTCAGGGTATGGCAGTTTTAGTTTGAGGTTGCCATCAATGACAGAGGGGGAGATTGTTGTAAATATTGGCATTGATGTCAAAGGTCTAGCATTATTGGTGATAAAGGCCCCCATTACATTTAATGGTGTTTTTAATATTCATATCTTAGCTAATGTGTGTTAATATTTATTTAATATTAATGAATATATTTTTAGTTGCATATAAGTCAAAAGAGGGCCCATGGAGAAGTCAAAGAGTCATGGGGTAAAAGATGAAAGAGGAATGGGACGCATTTTTTCATGAAGAGTCACCTTGAGGAATTCTAAGAGTCACCATGTGAAGACAAAAAAGGTATGGTGCATTTTTCCATGAAGGGACACCTTGAGGAATATTAAAAGTCACCAAGATAAAGACAAAAGAGGAAAGGATGCTTTTGCTTATGAAGGGTCACCATATGCATTTTCAAATGCAAGGATATGAAGGGTCACGCAAGTTTGGTGCCATTTTCCATGAGGATTGAAGGGTCACAAAGGGTGAAGGCCAAAGGTCATTTGGAAAGCTATAAATAAAATCTTGAGAAGCCATTTGTTATATGAAAAAGAGTGCATAGTTTGTATTTTTTTTGAAGAGAGAAAAGCAGGAGATATTGTAGAGTTTTATCATTTGTTGAGTAAGCAACATTGAGAAATAGTTGTGTTTTATACACAAGAGGGGTTGGTGCTCCTGTGGGTTGGTGTTCATGAATTTTGTAAGAGGTTGGTGCTCCTTTGGGTTGGTGCTCACAAATAGTTGTTGTGTTGGTGCTTGGCAAAGGGGTTAGTGCTCCTGCAAGTTGGTGCTTGCGAACTTTGTATTTTGAGTTAGTCTTCATTCATATACTTAAGATTGTTCTTCGTGGTTTTTTCTACTTTGGATTTCCACATAAAAATATGCTCTCTCTCTCTCTCTCTCTCTCTCTCTCTCTCTCTCTCTCTCTCTCTCTCTCTCTCTCTCTCTCTCTCTCTCTCTCTCATGTGGTATAAATTATTATTTTAGTTTTATTACAAATCTTGAATGTATGATTGAGTGGTTAAAGAAAAGAAATCAAATTAAATATAAGATATATAATATACTGATTCACTCGCCCTCTCAATATATTTCGTGATTCACATTATGTTACATTCCTTTTAGTATATTTATATTTGGGACATATGTTTTCACTCTTAGTTAATTGATAAAACCCTAGTTCTTCACCCTTGAAATGAGTTTTGATTTAAAAAATGGGTTAATGGGCTCATGGTGTCGAGCTGACCCTAAAGACTCCTTTGTTAATGGGTGCTACCTACATAGCCAATACACTAAGAAAGGCCTCATAATTATGTAGTTCTCCCTTATGTGTGTGAAAGTGGGTGCACAAAGGTGAAATATACTATATGAAAATGCATGTAGTCATCTAGATTGTAATTTGACAAACATTGCTCATGAGATTTTGTTTGAATGCTTTAGACCTGTAATATGATTGTTGTTATGATTAATATGAAAATAACAAAAAATAGGATAGAATAGCTTGGTTCTGTTATTTATTGATTTAGCTTTAATATGTGTTTGTTTGATATTTTTTAGATGATGAATGAGAAGGCTTAGACTTGTATTTATACCTCACCTTTTGAAAGTATCTCACCGTAGGGTTCAATAAGACAAATAGGTTGACCCATATGATTTAAATTATTTACAATTTGGATGAATTTTGTCTATTAGACACTAGATAAGGATCTAGTCACTACCATCAATGGTAGTAGTTCCTTTGTGGTTGGTAGTCTCTAAAAGGCTAGAGAATAGTTATGATTTAAAACTGATAATGATTGATGTTTATCAAGTTTTAACATTTTTGTGCAATACAAGAGACCTAGGTCAATATAATGATATGGATTAGACTAAGAGATAAGCATTTAGGGACAATTAGATGGTGAATATGAGTTTTTTGATAGTAATAAGGTCTCAAACTGAAAGTTAGAGCCCTAATTGATATTTGTCAAATGTACAAGACTGAGAAGCTATAAATATTCAATTTTAGTACATATATTTCCTCCCCCATAAATATAGTAATGCATAAGGATTAAATTACTAGGTTAAAATAAATATGTACTTGGATGTGTATAACACATCTTTCCTTTATTTTAGCCCAATTTGAGCGCTTTACTAGTGTATGAACTATAAACAAAAGCATGTTACAATATAAATCAATGCATATAATCTAAAATTTGAAATAATTGAAATGTTTAAAAAGAAAGAGAACAAGGACGGAGTGCACCTGTGTGTCAATACAACCATGTTACCTCTTATACTTTAACTTAGTAAATATGTTTACTTATGAAGCATTGGAGCTAGAAGATATTCAAACCTGAACCTTGGATATTTGAAGAGGGAGATTGAAAGGTATTATGACCCCAATCTGGTGTAAGGATGAGTTGTGACACAACCATTGAGATCAGTATATCTTAATTGCACAACTCAAGTGTGAATATATATAATCTGGTAAGGATGAGTGATTTAATCAACTAATCTTATAAATCTAGTGAGATTGGATGATTTAATCACTCTAATCAATATAGTTGGTGAGGTTGAATGATTTAATCACTTCAACATATAAACTAAACCAACTATTGTATAGCAAAAAAAACTCGATAATAATACATCCTAGTGTAATCAATGCATCCTAGTGAGTAGTATAATTGGTGAAATTTATATTTTTTGGTGAAATAACATGGCATATGCACCTTTAATATGTTTGAGTTGTATTATATGTGTCATAAATATGAGAAACATTATTTCAAATTTATGTCAAATTGATGCAATGCATAGAATTATGACCCAAGTGTATATATGAATGATGGAACTGAACTGGAGTTTGTGGAAGTGTGGAGGTCATGTCTTTGTGACATTCCCCCACTAAAGTTTGGAGATACTGAGTGTGTAAGTGTGGAGGTTATGTATTTGTGGCATACGCCCACTTTAAAATCAAGAAATACTAAGAAGGTGTATAAGTTTGGAGGTCATGTTTTAATGACATGCCACCACTGAAATCTAAAAACTATGAAAATGTGGAGGTCATGATTCTATGACATGACCCCACTGATACACCCCCCATTTTGAGGTGAGGGAACTAGAAACTGTAAGGTACCTTACCTCAAAAGGATAAGGTATCTAGGTAATCTATGTATAAATCATGTAACATATAGGGATAACATGTTGAAGTAGATATATCAATTAGCTCATAGTATGTGATCACGTCACGTCACAAAAATACATGATATAGATCATGGTAATGTCTAGAGATTAATACTACAAGCTCATCAAGAAATAAAGCACACACATGAGGGCATTCTCTTTGATGTAAATGAATGGTCTAAGGAAACCTTATATAAGGGGCATGTCCAAATGACACACAATCAATAGGAAGGACATATTCAAATGTCCAAAAAACATACAAGGGTATAGGGGCCGATAAACAAGGAACATATTCAAATGTTTCACAAGTAATACAATAAAAAATAATGAAATACACTCAATGAAGTGAAAATTATATGAAGTGTAAGTAACTAGCATAAGCATATTATACTAGTTCATGCATATATGTGTTAGCAAAAAATGTTATGTATCATAGCATATCAAGTACACTATGAGAAACATGAGCATACATATAGACATGTGTAAGCATTAGCATATAAAATCAAACATGATAATGTAGAAATGAACATAAATGATATGTAACATGTATCAATCATGATCAAAGAAAGCAGATGTCCCCAACATACTATATGACATGGGTAGAGGAGAGGTTCAACATTTGAAAATGCATAGATCATGTGCCTATGTATTCCTATATCACACTTGAAGATGCATGAAACATGTGTATATATTAATGAAATGATATGATATATACTAACATAAAGTAAACAACATAATGCCAAGGAGATAATAAAATATGGAAATGCTAAATATTTTTGTATATTTGAATTATATGAATGTGTTTATATTTTTTAATTTTTTTTTTTTTTTGGATTTTTAGAATATTTGATTTGTTTATAATTTTTTGGGATTTTTAAGTTTAACCATAATGAAAGGAGTTAATTCCTCCCATTCAGAAGATAAAGGACTATCTAGCAGTCCTCATGGCCCTTTTTCTTGCTACCATTTTTTTTATTTTTCCATTGCCAATGTTTTAATATTTTCTAGTAAGTTGATGCTAGTAGTTGTTGCCACAGACCTATTATCATATCAATCATGTGGGACACAAATTTATTTATATTTTAATTTGAATGTGAGGCACATGTTTGTATTATTCATCATTGCATTCATCTCGAATAACTAATATTGACTAGGATGATATGTGAACTTTGGTTCTAGCTTCACAACCCACATGACAGTACAAACAACCTTGGGTCCACATGTTATGGGTAGTATAATGTGGCCTAGAGAGTTTGGTAGCAATGGAGATCAATGTAACTAATTGATATTATGTCCCAAATTTTGGAAGAATATGGTGTTGTAAATTATATTTCGATTGTGTATATTAACCTTGAGATGTGGAAAATAGACCCCATAAATATTTGGAGTAATAATTATATCTTCAAGGTGTGAGAGTTTAGAAGTATGCTTCATTACACTTTGTGTTTTTGAAATATCAAAAATTAGAGGTCCTTTACATTGTTCATGTTTGATCATTATATGTCCTTCATCTTTATATTTCTAAATTTGATTCTGTAATGCCTCACATTGATTTGTATCATGGCCAATGATTTGATGATAGTTACAATATTGGGACCCCTGTTTAGGAATGAGTATGTTGTTTGATCTATGTCTTTTAGGAGGCAGAGATACCATTTTAGTCTCAAGTAACATAGAAAGTATTGTATTTGGTTCATCTTGTCTTATTGTTATTTGTAAAATCTGTTATGGAGATTTAATTTAAGATTCCATGTTATTGACATAATGTAGTTGTATTTGTTCCTTTTTAAGGTTGAATTAATGCTTATAGCCAAGAGGGATGGATTAATAAACAAGGATTTACATGTTAATCTACTAATTTTGCCTTGACCTTATTTGAATGTGTCTTTTTATCCTCTGATGATGAATTTAACTTGTATTTATCAAGACTTGTTGGTGTAAATAAGTTATGTGAAAGATGTTCAAGTGGATCAAATTTTAGTGTTTTCAATTTTTCATCCCTTATAGTATGAGGAAGTTCATCACCACTATCATAGTAATCTAAAACTTTTCCATCTTGTTGCTCGATGTTAACTAATAAATGAAGCTTAAATGTTACATTTTCTTTTTGTTTTGGTATCATTGGCTTATTTGGTAATGGTTCTTGTTCCAATTATGTAACCATGTACACCTCAGTAGTTAGTGCATTATAATCATATTGAGGTAATGAGTTGTTTTTTTTGATTCTCCAATCTCATAAATTGGTATGATTTCAAGTGGAATGTATTGCTTTGGTGGTATGAGTTTTGGAACCCCTTCTATGTTAGAATGTAACGTTTGAAAAAAATTGAAAGGTTCATCATCGATAGGCATTATCAATAAGGACCCATCATGTATGAATTTGACAAATCAATGTAATGTAGATGGGATGACCTCCATTGTGTGTATCCAGGGTCTACCCAAGAGTAAGTTATAATGAAATGATTGAAACATTACTTGGAATGTAGTTGGAACCATTTTTGGTCCCAATGTCACATCTAATGTGATTTGGATAATTGGAAGGCTACATGAATTATCAAATCCTTTGAAATGCATATTTGATTTTTGAAGAAGATTTGTGTTAATACCCATGGCAGTTAAGAATTTTGTGCCACAAATATTAAGACCAGGTCTATTATCGACTAGCACCCTTTTAATTCCCTTATTATGCATACTCACTTGTATGAATAAAGACAAATTTTGGTTAATAATATATTTTGATGTTAAATATTTGTTATTAAAGGTAATGAAATTTGTGTTGTTTTTGAGATCTTGCATAATATCTACAAATTAATTTATATCACTTGGTGTTTATGTTTCATGCAACGCTTCATATAAGATATCCTTATAGATGTTAGATTGTTTTAAAAGCTCAATAATTAAAATCTTAGCATGTGTATTTCTCAGTTGGTCAATAAGATCATATCATTTACTTTTAATCACCAATTTAGGCTTAGGAGGAGCATGTTGGATATTAATAGGTGGCATGATAGATAGTGTACCTTACCTTTTCATGTAGTGACACAATGGACCACAAAATCCAATATAAGTCATGAATGAATAATGGGAGTGGAATGGTAGTTGTCACTCAAATAGGATATAGGTGGGATAAAGGGTTAGGAACATACATGATGGCATCAAGAAACTAGATCTATATTATGAAAAAAAGAGTTGTAAAGAGAGATTCAAGTCTAATCTTGTTTTAAAACACTCTCTTTGCGTTGATTGATTTTATTATTTCTTTTGATTGTATCACTGACTGATTTAAAATAACAAACCATGAATATCATTATATGCTAGATAATGAAGTAACTAATGGATGTATCCATATTAAATGTTATTTTAGAAAAATAAATTTTGATTTTTAAAATTTGAAAACTTTGAAATCATAATTGAGGAAAACATTAAATCGAGAAACCCTGGGTCAAAATAGGGTTTTGAAACCAAAGGCTAAGTTCACCAAATGTTTAACCCAAAATTTTAAATGGTGTAGGGTATATACAGGGTTAATAATATAGAATGTTTTCAGGCAAAAACATGATAAAATGTTATATAACATGCTAATTAATATAAAACGTGGATAAACAATATTATGAATTTATACAACTGAGATTGCTAAAAATGGTAAGGTGAAACTATTTAAAGATATTGAAATAAATGAGAAATAATGTTACTTAGTTAGTTTACTATATGTAATTAGATCTAGAATAGAAAAAAGTGTAAAGTTTATAATATCAATATTATGGATCAGTCGTCAGGATCTAGAAATTGCACTTTTATGGTTATAGATACTACCATCGAATTTGGACACACCAATGACACTAGTGTCTAACTGTGACATAGGTGTCCAATATAGAATAATGACTAGATATCGATGCAAATAAGTATATTATTTTAGGCTGTATTATTTCCTTCCTCTTATTGTATTCATATCTAGGACACAGGTTATCATTCTTCATTAATTGATCAAATCCTAGCTCTTCACCCTTCTTCACCCTTGGAATGAGTTTTGCTAAAAAATGGGTTAGCAAGCTCATGGTGTCGAGTTGACCCCAAAAATCCCTATATCAGTGGGTATTGTCTACATATCCAATACTCCAAGGAAGGCCTCAGACTTGTGTAGTTCTCCTCTATGTGTGGGAAATTATGTGCACAAGGGTGCAATATACTATGTGAAGATACATGAAATGATCTAGCTTGTAATTTGACAAATATCATTTATGGGATATTATTTGAATGTTTTAGACCTATAATATGATTTTACATATTCTTGATATGAAAATAGGGATGAATAGGGAAAAATAGCTTGGTTTTACAATTGATTAATTTAGCTTTAGTAGGTGTTTGTTTGGTAATTACCAAATAAGGACGAGAAGGCTTGGACTTATATTTATACCAAACCGTTTAAAAATATTTCATGGTAGAACTCAATAAGACAAATGGGTTGACCCATAGGTCTCAAATCATTTTATATTTGGATTATTTTTTTCTACTAGACACTAGATAAGGATCTAGACACTACCATCGATGGTAGTGTCCCTTCATGGCTAGTAGTGTCTAGAAGGCTAGAAAACATGTACAAATATGAAACTAATAGTGAAGGATCTTTACTAGGTTTTAATATTATGTGTATTACAATATACATAGGTTATTATAATGATATGGATCAGATTAAGAGATAAGCTTTAGGGATATTGAGATGGCAAATGTGAGCCTTTCATAAGTACGAAGGTTTAAAACTGAAGGGTAGAGCCTTGATTAATATTTGTCAATTTTATAAGATTAAAATGCTATAGATATTTAGTTTTAGGATCTACATCACCTCAAACATACTTATTATCAAATCCATATAAAAACCATTCAACTATACTATTTAATATAATAATCATATGCAACATGGATGGAAAATATGTATAAGGGTTTATATGCCAATAATATGTAATATGTGTGTCATTTATTGGCCTTAGCACTCATCTCATCAAAATTGTCATGGGATCTCCAATTCTATCCTTTTAATTTTTTAGTGCTTTATGGATAAGTCCAGTATTTTTGGATAGGTTTGGGTCAACAAACCTTTCTATGAAATGTGGACTTGTCCAGGCATAATCTATGGATTTATTTTTAGTCACATTTCATTTAGATCATTATTTTTATCCGTTAGGACTTTTTGGGTCAAATTTTACACACTAATAGGTCTCTTAATTCTAAGTTAAAATTTTTATAAATATAAAGTTGCTCAAAGGCTTTAAGGACAACACTCTAGACCTTATGTTATACCTTATGCTTGTGATAATAAATGGACTAATGATCACACTTGTATAATTATTGATGCTTCTTATGCTAATGACTAATGTGATTGTGATACATGTAATTATGATTATGAGTATGATTCTCATAATGAAAATTGAGATGATTGGTATAATAATGAAGATTAGAGAAAAGAGGAAAATGAACACACTAGTTAATAAATTGAAAAACTAAATTTCTGTATTCCTCCCTTGTATTCCTATTTTAATAAATTAGAACAAAAATAAAATGTTGATAATGAATGTCTTATTCTCCTTAATCTCTCACAGGGATCCAAATGTGAAAAATAAACCATTAGCACACCTTGTTTACCTTTTACATTTGCTATTGCACTTCATCACATTAATTAATAAAAACTACAAAGACATAGCCCTTGCATATAAATGGAAAATAATATGATTGATTGTGTATTCCCTCTCTTTATCTAGAAATAATAGATGATGTGAATGATGATATTTCCCATTCTCCTTTAGACATGGCTAATGATATACAAGATTATGATCATCTTTCTCATCCTCTAGAAGTGATAAATATTGTTATAACATCTTATGATACATATTCCCTTTCTCTTGAAATATTAGAGGATGTAAATGAATGTGATGTAATTTATTCTATACAAACAACATTTGATATTATTGTTTTAGATGCACACAATGATGATAATCTAATACTACACAAATATTCTCAAGATATTCATGTTATATCCATAGAATGTAATTCTCATGAAAACATAACTTGGGATGTCTCTTAATACCCTCATAAGGAAAAAAATCCAATGAAATCAATGTGATATCCTTAATCCTATAAAAACATGATGTGATAAGGTATGTAATGATTCTAAAGTATGCACTTATTTTATCTCAGAATGTAATCTTAATTCATACAATAATATTAGTCATGATCCCCTTATACCAAAGTTTAAAGTAGATGGTAAATTACAACCCATGGGTGACCCTTTCCAAGTCACTAATATCCATACTATTCATATTGTATCCATTATGTATGTTATTGGTTATCTCCAAAGACAAGTACTTGATCTTACTTTGAAAATTCAAGAATTTTATGAAAATATTAAAGATAATGTTATTTAGGACAATCCCTTACATGAGCTATATATAAATCATCATATCCCAAAGGATTTTTTTATGCCTATATTCCCATTGTTTGATGGTCAGAAAGATCATTGCACTCATTTAACTTAATACACACTTTATTTTCAAGAATGGAGTAATGATGGATGTGTTATACTAAAATATTTTCATAGAATCCTCATAAGAGATATCTCAAATTGGTTTTACATTCTTCTTAGTGGCTCCTTACCTGATTTCAAGAGATTAGAAGATGTGTTCCTATCAGATTATAAAAAACGCAGGGTACCTAAATTCACATTAGAACATATACAAGGTTTTCAACATGGTCATGATGAGCTTAAGATTAAATTTTGTGGTTTAAGACTACTTTTCATTGTTTAAATTATAAACGATAAGATTTAGAAAAATAATTCATCTTTAGTAGGGGTATTTTGTCTCCACTCAAAGAAAGAGCCATTTATAAAGTTTATATTTGTTTTGAGGATTTGTATATGGATGTGTTCAAATATGCATGTGATCTTAATTACATAACACATAAGGCTACTAATTAAAATGAATTAGAACCATATTCACACAAAAATGAAGTCACCAATAAAAGTGTGGAATCAAATCTAGCCTCTAAAGTAAAAAAAATAAATTCCAATCTCTTATTAGATGGATGAATCAATGGAAACAGTTATAATCAAGGAAGAGTCAGTTAAGGTCCTAAATAAAGGGAAAGAATCAATTTGCAAAGCACCATCTAGGTTGAATAAATCTATTGTCAATAACAGGCAACCACTAAAGTTTGAAAATTTTGACCACATGATATTCTATGGATGTTGTTAGATAGGAATTCAATCTCTCTCCTGCCTAATTACTATCATCCTCCCCATCATCTTGAGTATGTAAAATTCAATCCATTTTCCACTTATCATGGTATTAATGGACATCAAGATAGTTATTGTTATACATAGCGAGGAATGTGGACAATAAGATAACAAAATCCACTTCATCTTCTCCTACATCTTATTCTATTAAGACCAAGTTATCCCATAATATTCCTAAAAATAAACTAGTGGTCATTCAAGATCTTCTTAACAACAAATATGGAAAAGATATTGTTTTAGATAAAATTCAAAAACATAATACATGCATAATAAAATTTCTTCAAAGTATGGAATACAATGAGCAAGAATTGTGGTATGCACAATGATATGACATGGTACATATTTTTGTACTAATCACTTTGGGACTCAAGACAATGAATACATTACTAATCATACGTCATACCATTCCATAAGGAAATGCAATATTAAAATATTCATGGTTACAAAAATTGAATGCAATAATGAATATGGGCAATACAAATTTATATTTTACTCTTGATGGCAATTTATTAACATTTCAAAGTAATAGAACAAGCATGAAAGACATTGTGGTCCACAATAAATTTACATCTCACCTTACATGGGCATGGGTACCAAAGAAAAATCACCAAACTTCAAATTAGATATATGAATATGTTGTGTAGATTTTAAGAAAATCATAAGAGCATTAATGATATCAACTATAAGGATCGCATGTAACTAATATAAGTGTGACTATCTCTAAAAATATAGAGCCAAAAATTTAGTATCAAAAGGCAATTATAAATAATGATCAATATGGTGCATATTTTTTATTTTTGTTAATATGGTCAGCTCATTCCATGATTCTTAGTTAATTTTATTGTACACATGTTACAAATTGAAATATTATATCATTGACACATTATTTTTATACAAGAACATAACCATATATATCAAAATATTAAGAAATAATAACATCACATCATCAAATGCAACAAGTCTTAAAACATATGTAATAATTATTCCACATAATCACAATACAAGCAAGAACATGAAAAGTCCATATATAAATAAAAAATTTAACATGATAATATAAGTACAACATATATAAGGTCACTCAATGATCTTCCCCTAGTCATTCCTATCTAAGACTATGATCAGGACTGACTCCTCTCATGATCCTCATATATAGCTACTCATGCCTTCAAAATTGCATGCTCCTACAGTAATTGAACATATTCAGCTAATAATCTCTTACCTAAATCTATAGTTGGAACTAGAAGGGGCATCTACTACCTCATGAGTTCAACTCTCAACTATTCTTGCTCAACCATAATTACATCATGCTCAAATCTCAAATCATCTTACTCTGATGTAGTTGCCACATATGTACTGGTGGCTATTGTGGATTAACCAAATAGGGGGCATGCACACCAATGATATCAATGGTTCACTCAAATAAATCACTAAGAACTACTTCACCTAACACATGTCTAGTCAAATTTCAAAGCGAAGCCTCTATGATAGCCATCCACTACTTTCCATCTCCTATTAAAAATATATTATATCAATGACAAAGCTATAAAAGTAACTAATGATGATGTAAATTATCTCTCTCTCTCTCTCTCTCTCTCTCTCTCTCCTCTCTCTCTCTCTCTCTCTCTCTCTCTCTCTCTCTCTCTCTCTCTCTCTCTCTGTGTGTGTGTGTGTGTGTGTGTGTGTGTGTGTGTGTGTGTGTGTGTGTGTGTGTGTGTGTGTGTAGTAACCATATGAGGAACATGAGGCCCAATAACTATTTCTCCACCCACATCTCCTCCTCTACCCTATGCTACCATATTAGGAAATAAAATGGGCCATTTTTGCACCATCTACCATCATGTATGTTAAGGTACACCCAACATCATCTACATCAGGAATCTCAATAACATGATCCACATCAGTCAAAGGAATAAATGCCAAATCAGCTATACTAAGTCAACCTCAATCACCATCATGTATTAGATATCTCACAGATAAACTCCATATAACTAGTGCTAGTGGCACATTTTGGTTGATCCCAAAATGGCATGTAACACACTCAAACTAAAACTACCCATACATGTCTGGGCAATAACCATAAAACCAATAACTCATAAGTCTACCTTGATTACAATCCATCCTCAATCCACCCTATGATACCTCTATAGGGTCTCCACATAATATAATCTATTGATATTGGGTTAAGTATCTGACTAAACTCCATATTACCACTCCATATAACACATGCAATACTGACCCATCTCTCTACATACATATGCAGAGTGTCCAACCACTATGAGGCATACATATAGGTTGTATCACCAAAATATGTTCATATTCCCAACAATGTAATAATGTGGCCAAACGCAACCCACCATCAAAATCCTCTCATGTAAAGTGATGCAAGTCCCTATATAAGTGAGCCAACATCACCCAACCTTAAGAGTACATGGTATTGTGCTACTCTATATCCCGAGCAAAGTGACACATCCTATACAAAATGGATACACCACCAACATTAATAGTAATAAATGATGATAACAATGCATAAATAAATTTTGACACACATAAAACATTTGATAATACAATCTCTAATAACTAAATAGTGGTATCATTGGTTGTATAGTAGGCACCCCTAGCATGTTCAATCATATACTAGTGAGCTTGTCTTATTTGTGCCTACCCACCACTAAGGTCACACATGTGACAACAATGAGAAGTCTAAAAAACCTCCAAACATCCTTGAGTGTCATAGTCATCTCCCCCGTGGCGAGCCAAAAGGTGAAGTATCGAAATCCCATCATTATACCAATATTGCCATCATATGCATATTATATGGCATCACATCTAACCATCTAACATGACCAAAACCAACTATGTCAATAGTGTCTCTCTCTACATCACTTAAGGGAAATGCCCAAACAATATCCTTCTTATGGCCATGCCTAAACTCTTGCACTCACATGTTCGCCTACAATCA